>JAIOJX010000028.1:192182216-192782216 GCA_022376925.1 Tragulus kanchil | reverse complement strand
GAGTTCAATCCCTCATCTGGGAGAATCCCACATGCTGCAGAGCAACTAAGCCCGTGAGCCACAACTATTGAGCCTGTGCTCTAGAGCCTCGGAGCTGCAACTATTGAGCCCATGTGCCACAACTGCTGAAGCCTGTGTGCCCTAGAGCCCGAGTTCCACAAGAAGAAAAGTTAACCACAAGAAAAGAAGCCTGCTCGCCTCAACTAGAGAGTAGCCCTCACTCCCTGCAACTAGAGAAGAGCCTGCAGCAGCAGTGAAGAGTCAGAATAGCCAAAAATAAAATAAATAAAATCTTTAAAAAAGAAAAAAAAGAATAAGGAAACCACAGAAAAACCTAAAATGGTGTAAATTTTAAATAAATCTCAGCAAAAAACATACATGGTTGACAAATAAGCACATGAAAAGACACTCGATGTGATTAGTTGTTAAGAACAGTAAATTAAATTCACAGTATAGTATTATTACACACCTATCAGAGTGATTGAAACTAAAAATACTTATCATGCCAAATCTTGGCATAGGTGTGGAACAGTTAGAAGTATCATACATCACCTATGAAAATGTAAAATGAATACGATCACTTTCTAAAACGGTTTGGCAGTTTATTTTAAAAAATATATATCCGCTATATGAACGAGCCACTATACTCTTAGGTATTTAAGAGAACTGAAAGCATATAGGCATACAAAAACGTGTCCATGAATATTTATAGTTGAAAACTGAGAACAGTTCACCTGTTCATCAACAGTGACTCTATAATTAAATAATAGTGTAGTCATACAATGGAATACTGTTTAGTAATAAAGAAATAATGTATTCCCAACCCAGGGATTGAACCTGTGTCTTCTGCATCACAGGTAGATTCTTTATCATCTAAGCCACCAGGGAAGCCTATATGCAATAATTCGAATCTCAAAATAATGATGCTGAGTGAAAGAAACCAGACAAAACAAGTATATAATATAACATTATATAGATATATAATTATCAAAAATGCAAACTAATCTATAATGAGAGCATTATCAGTAATTGCCTTTGGATAGGGGCAGAGGTGTGGATACATTATGAAATGACTTGAGGGAATTTTTGGAGGTGATAGATATGTTCATGACCTTGCTTTTAGTGATGATCTCACAATATAAACGTGTGTTAACACTCACCAAATGGTGCACCTTAAATGCATGTAGTTTATTCTGAAAATGTACCTGGAGTTTGTTTTAATCAGGTAGGATAAGACACACAGACACAGAAATGAAGAAAGTTATACTCACAGACCTCTAGGAACAGGAAGGCCAGGCAGGGCCACAGGGGGAAGAGCATAGTTAGTCAGGAGACAGAAGAGGACAAGGGGAGAGGATGGCCCCTTATTAGGGTTTTAGTGGGCCGGAAAGGGCAAGGCAGGTAGGTAGCTGAGTTTAGAAGTGGATAGTTTGAATAATTGCAGGGGGCTCTGGTTTCTAGGGCTGGTCTCCAGTTGTCTAATATTGGTCCCTGGAGTGATTTAAGGCAGGGGAATCTTGGCTTGACGTGTGAGAGCTTGTTAAAGGAGGTGGTTGGGGGTGAGGGCTCTGGATTACTTAGTTTGCACATCAAAGGGGACCTCCTTGGTAGCTCACCAGTAAAGAATCTGCCTGCCAACACAGGAGACACAGATTCTGTCCCTGGGTTGGGAACACTTCTGGAAAAGGCAGTGGTAACCCCACTTCAGTATTCTTGCCTGGGAAATCCCATGGACAGAGAAGCCTGGTGGGCTACAGCTCATGGCATTGCAAGAGTCGGACATGACTTAGAGACTAAACCACCAGCACGTTTCAAAGATGTGCTCATAGGGGAGTTGTTTGCTGTCTCTAGGAATCAGGACCCCCAAATGCCAGAGCAGCAAAAATAAAGAAAGGAAAAAATACTTTCAGTATTCCGTTTATTGTATGTTAGTTATTCCTCAATAATAAAGCTGTTTAAAAGATATATTCAAGAGCCTTTTTCATTAAAAATATAGTTTTTTAAAAAAATATACAGTATATTTTTTTAATCTACTGAATTTATAAATTAAAAATTTTTTATAGTTTTAAGCCCTAACAAAGTCAGATGGACCATAATCATCCAGGTAAACTGAAAAAAATTCCAAATTAGAATAATGTGATATATATTTTTGAAGGAAATGCACTTAAAACACTTGAATCGTGTATATTAAAAATAATGTTTTATAAAAGTCATACTAAGTGTCCTTATACCAGCTCATTTAATGGGAATTTTGTTTCATGACCTTGCTTTTAGTGATGATCTCACAATATAAACGTGTGTTAACACTCACCAAATGGTGCACCTTAAATGCATGTAGTTTATTCTGAAAATGTACCTGGAGTTTGTTTTAATCAGGTAGGATAAGACACACAGACACAGAAATGAAGAAAGTTATACTCACAGACCTCTAGGAACAGGAAGGCCAGGCAGGGCCACAGGGGGAAGAGCATAGTTAGTCAGGAGACAGAAGAGGACAAGGGGAGAGGATGGCCCCTTATTAGGGTTTTAGTGGGCCGGAAAGGGCAAGGCAGGTAGGTAGCTGAGTTTAGAAGTGGATAGTTTGAATAATTGCAGGGGGCTCTGGTTTCTAGGGCTGGTCTCCAGTTGTCTAATATTGGTCCCTGGAGTGATTTAAGGCAGGGGAATCTTGGCTTGACGTGTGAGAGCTTGTTAAAGGAGGTGGTTGGGGGTGAGGGCTCTGGATTACTTAGTTTGCACATCAAAGGGGGGACCTCCTTGGTAGCTCACCAGTAAAGAATCTGCCTGCCAACACAGGAGACACAGATTCTGTCCCTGGGTTGGGAACACTTCTGGAAAAGGCAGTGGTAACCCCACTTCAGTATTCTTGCCTGGGAAATCCCATGGACAGAGAAGCCTGGTGGGCTACAGCTCATGGCATTGCAAGAGTCGGACATGACTTAGAGACTAAACCACCAGCACGTTTCAAAGATGTGCTCATAGGGGAGTTGTTTGCTGTCTCTAGGAATCAGGACCCCCAAATGCCAGAGCAGCAAAAATAAAGAAAGGAAAAAATACTTTCAGTATTCCGTTTATTGTATGTTAGTTATTCCTCAATAATAAAGCTGTTTAAAAGATATATTCAAGAGCCTTTTTCATTAAAAATATAGTTTTTTAAAAAAATATACAGTATATTTTTTTAATCTACTGAATTTATAAATTAAAAATTTTTTATAGTTTTAAGCCCTAACAAAGTCAGATGGACCATAATCATCCAGGTAAACTGAAAAAAATTCCAAATTAGAATAATGTGATATATATTTTTGAAGGAAATGCACTTAAAACACTTGAATCGCGTGTATATTAAAAATAATGTTTTATAAAAAGTCATACTAAGTGTCCTTATACCAGCTCATTTAATGGGTAGAATGTATTTTAATTAACATATTGTTTACATCAATGATTGCTTATGAATTTTTTAGAAGTTAGTTTGATCTTTAGAAATTTTAGTATTTCCCAGAAATTTATTTATAGGAAAGTATTAAATCAATTTTCAGACCAAATCTTCACCTAAAATGTACATTATTTAGAATCTAAATGATCATAAATAAGTAGGATTGCTTAATAGAATGTTTATATTTATTTTTTTCTTCTGACATCAAATATATTAGGAACTTGCTCTTTGCAATTGCAGATTATTAATGCAAATCTAAAAATTGTCCTCTCCTTAACTGTAAGAACCCTAAATGAGACTCAGTAAATACATACTATAAGCTGCATACTGTTGACATTAGTAAAGATTCTACCTAAGCCTCTTAAAATAATGCTTACTTCCTGATCATATATTGAATATTATCTAATTAACCAACTTTCAACCATATATATAATATATATGATTATATATAATTCATGTATATGAAACATATATATATATCTGATGGAGTGAATATGTATAATATGAAAATACATTTTATAAAATTACATTTTATTTGGTTTCCTAAATTTACATATAATTCATTTTGTGAGTTTTTTCTTAAAAGCTCACACAAAAGGAGAAATGGATTAAAAAAAATTTTTTTTTGAAGTTGATAAGCCCTATTCTAAACAGTGTGTCTGATGTCAGGATATTTGGTCAGGATCAACAACAGTCTCTTTTCAAATTACAGCTCTTAATATTTCTATGAGTGGAGCTATCTGATTCACTTAGCACTAGCAGAAAACTTCCTAAGGACCAGATGCTATGGCTGTTGTACTATGAGTCTTACTGGATGAAAAAGACATGCTTCCTGTCCTCATAGAGCACACGGTCTAGTGGGGGATTTTATAGTATGTATTCAACACATGTCAGTTTGAATCTAAAAAAAGTTATCAAATTTTTAAAAAAATTAAAAATTTCTAAGACTGAAGTTAGCAAGTCCTCTGCTTCTTTTTCTATAACACATTCAGTTTCTTTCTTGAGATTATGGAGTTTAGAAATGAATTTTTTGGAAACTGTATACAAGTATGAACTCCATAAAGAAGGCTGAGCACTGAAGAATTGATGCCTTTGAACTGTGGTGTTGGAAAAGACTCTTGAGAGTCCCTTGGACTGCAAGGAGATCAAACCAGTCAATGCTAAGGGAACTCAAGCCCAACTATTCATTGAAAGGACTGATGCTGAAGTTCCAATGCTTTGGCCACCTGATGAGAAGAGCTGACTCGTTAACAAAATCCTGATGCCGGGAAAGATTGACGGCAAGAGGAGAAGGGGGCAAGAAAGAGTGAGATGGCTGAATGGCATCATTGACTCAATGGACATGAGTTTGAGCAAACTCTGGGAGATGGTGAAGGACAGGGAAGCCTGGTGTGCAACATCCATGGGATTCCAAAGAGACCTGTCTGAGCGACTGAACAACAATGAAGTCCTTAGCAGGTTACTGTCAGAGAGAACTACAATGAATGTTGTTTGGTTAGACTTAAAAGGAGAGAAAATTGTGTTCTTTGTGTGTGTCAGAGGATGTACATCTGCCTCATTAAAATTGGGATTGTAGATGCATACGTAGTCTTCCTTAAGTTTTACGTCTTGTGTCTTCCTTGCAGGTTTAGCCTCCAACTTCAGCCTTTTCAGATGGATGAGATCCCTTCTGATCCCCTCCTACAGGTCTGTGCCAATATGGGGCCAGGACGAGGGCAGATGCATGTCCTGGGGGACTGGCAGGTGCTAGAGGTGTTTCTTGTCTAGCTGGGCTTGGGACAATCGTGTTGTAAATACTTGACGATTGAGAACCTCAGGGACATTCCGATTGCTCCTCGTGTCCTCCACCTTTCAGCTCCCTCTAACAAAAAGTCTCTTTTCAAATTACAGCTCTTAATATTTCTATGAGTGGAGCTATCTGATTCACTTAGCACTGTCCTAAGGACCAGATGCTATGGCTGTTGTACTATGAGTCTTACTGGATGAAAAAGACATGCTTCCTGTCCTCATAGAGCACACGGTCTAGTGGGGGATTTTATAGTATGTATTCAACACATGTCAGTTTGAATCTAAAAAAAGTTATCAAATTTTTAAAAAAATTAAAAATTTCTAAGACTGAAGTTAGCAAGTCCTCTGCTTCTTTTTCTATAACACATTCAGTTTCTTTCTTGAGATTATGGAGTTTAGAAATGAATTTTTTGGAAACTGTATACAAGTATGAACTCCATAAAGAAGGCTGAGCACTGAAGAATTGATGCCTTTGAACTGTGGTGTTGGAAAAGACTCTTGAGAGTCCCTTGGACTGCAAGGAGATCAAACCAGTCAATGCTAAGGGAACTCAAGCCCAACTATTCATTGAAAGGACTGATGCTGAAGTTCCAATGCTTTGGCCACCTGATGAGAAGAGCTGACTCGTTAACAAAATCCTGATGCCGGGAAAGATTGACGGCAAGAGGAGAAGGGGGCAAGAAAGAGTGAGATGGCTGAATGGCATCATTGACTCAATGGACATGAGTTTGAGCAAACTCTGGGAGATGGTGAAGGACAGGGAAGCCTGGTGTGCAACATCCATGGGATTCCAAAGAGACCTGTCTGAGCGACTGAACAACAATGAAGTCCTTAGCAGGTTACTGTCAGAGAGAACTACAATGAATGTTGTTTGGTTAGACTTAAAAGGAGAGAAAATTGTGTTCTTTGTGTGTGTCAGAGGATGTACATCTGCCTCATTAAAATTGGGATTGTAGATGCATACGTAGTCTTCCTTAAGTTTTACGTCTTGTGTCTTCCTTGCAGGTTTAGCCTCCAACTTCAGCCTTTTCAGATGGATGAGATCCCTTCTGATCCCCTCCTACAGGTCTGTGCCAATATGGGGCCAGGACGAGGGCAGATGCATGTCCTGGGGGACTGGCAGGTGCTAGAGGTGTTTCTTGTCTAGCTGGGCTTGGGACAATCGTGTTGTAAATACTTGACGATTGAGAACCTCAGGGACATTCCGATTGCTCCTCGTGTCCTCCACCTTTCAGCTCCCTCTTCCTTCTTATCCTCAGCAATCGTTAACAGATGCTTCCTTTAGAATCTGGCTGCTGAGAGACGTAAGTCCAGAGAGTTGCTCTCAGTGATTCATAATCTGAGACACACTCCAGCAGTAGCACTGACGCGCACACAAGCTCAAGGCCCAGAACTTCCACTCTTCCATCTCAAGTCGGAGGTAGCTGACATGACTGTAATGGTGAAAGTGTAGAGGCCAAGTACAGAAACAGAGCAGTGATCCTGCAGGATTTCTGTGTGGCTTCCATGTTCAGATGCCCAGGGAGAGGGGAGAACAAACTTTCCTGAGAAACACGAGAAGACCTCACAGGGAAGGCTAGATTTCATGAGTGCCCCAATCTCTTTCCTCCTCCTCTACCCTTCCAGTGCCGATGTTTGCTCACCTTTGGAGACCTCAAGACTCTGGGAATTTTTATTATTTATATTATTTTTGACTGCTCTGGGTCTCTGTTGCTGTGTGTGGGCTTTCTCTAGTTCTGGCAAGCAGGGCCACGCTCTTGTTGCAATGCACGGGCTTCTCATTGCACTGGCTTCCCTTGTCGCACAGCATGGGCTCTAGGTACACAAGTTTCAGTAGTTGCAGCGTGGGGGCTCAGAGTGATGGCTCACGGGCTCTAGAGCGCAGGCTCAATAGTTGTGGCTCATGGACTTAGCTGAGCTGTAGCCTGTGGAATCTTCCCAGACCAGAGGTCAAACCCGTGTGCCCTACATTGGCAGGCGAATTCTCAACCACTGGATCACTAGGGAAGTCCCCAAGAATCTGTTTTAAGACAATTCTTTATAAGCACTGCCAGTCTGTTCAAATCAGCCCAAGAAACGAAGCCTGAGTGCTGAGAAACAATGATGAATAAAGCAGGGGTCGTGGAAGCCAGCAGGGAGAGGGCAGGCAGGGAGGGTGCTGTGTGGAGTGGTAAATTCCCTGCCATCTGTTTGGAAGCTGGGCTCAGTGTCCTGTGTGAAGCTATAGGAGGAGTGGGGCTGCTCTCTGAAAGTCTCTCAGGCCGGAGGCACCAGGCTGGATGACAGGTCACAACGCACCTGCACGGGTCCTGGTCCTGAGGGCAAGTCGAGGTTAAGTGGACACAGATTCTGTGTGGAAACTGCCTTCAGATTCTGGAGCTGCACCTGGCGTGTGGTTGAGCGCATTTGGCCTTACTCAACATACATGAATATTTTTAGATATTGTAGGCTTGAAAGCCTACCAAGGACTACGGGAGGTCCCGATTCCTTTTTGGACTCTGTGAATTTCTGGAATTTCACCTCTGAGGTCACTCTTGTGCTGTACATAAGGAAGAATGTGTTAGGAGGAGATTACGCTTAAAGGGCATACGGGGAGGCATTTTGCACCCTCCATGTTCTCTAATTTGCCCAGGAGAGGAACAAACTTTCCTGAGAAACACGAGAAGACCTCACAGGGAAGGCTAGATTTCATGAGTGCCCCAATCTCTTTCCTCCTCCTCTACCCTTCCAGTGCCGATGTTTGCTCACCTTTGGAGACCTCAAGACTCTGGGAATTTTTATTATTTATATTTTTTTTGACTGCTCTGGGTCTCTGTTGCTGTGTGTGGGCTTTCTCTAGTTCTGGCAAGCAGGGCCACGCTCTTGTTGCAATGCACGGGCTTCTCATTGCACTGGCTTCCCTTGTCGCACAGCATGGGCTCTAGGTACACAAGTTTCAGTAGTTGCAGCGTGGGGGCTCAGAGTGATGGCTCACGGGCTCTAGAGCGCAGGCTCAATAGTTGTGGCTCATGGACTTAGCTGAGCTGTAGCCTGTGGAATCTTCCCAGACCAGAGGTCAAACCCGTGTGCCCTACATTGGCAGGCGAATTCTCAACCACTGGATCACTAGGGAAGTCCCCAAGAATCTGTTTTAAGACAATTCTTTATAAGCACTGCCAGTCTGTTCAAATCAGCCCAAGAAACGAAGCCTGAGTGCTGAGAAACAATGATGAATAAAGCAGGGGTCGTGGAAGCCAGCAGGGAGAGGGCAGGCAGGGAGGGTGCTGTGTGGAGTGGTAAATTCCCTGCCATCTGTTTGGAAGCTGGGCTCAGTGTCCTGTGTGAAGCTATAGGAGGAGTGGGGCTGCTCTCTGAAAGTCTCTCAGGCCGGAGGCACCAGGCTGGATGACAGGTCACAACGCACCTGCACGGGTCCTGGTCCTGAGGGCAAGTCGAGGTTAAGTGGACACAGATTCTGTGTGGAAACTGCCTTCAGATTCTGGAGCTGCACCTGGCGTGTGGTTGAGCGCATTTGGCCTTACTCAACATACATGAATATTTTTAGATATTGTAGGCTTGAAAGCCTACCAAGGACTACGGGAGGTCCCGATTCCTTTTTGGACTCTGTGAATTTCTGGAATTTCACCTCTGAGGTCACTCTTGTGCTGTACATAAGGAAGAATGTGTTAGGAGGAGATTACGCTTAGAAAAGGACAGTACTTGGGTTGGGAGAGAACCTATTTTGCACCCTCCATGTCTCTCTGGGCATGCAGAGGGGGTGGTGGAGGCCTCAGCCAAGTGTCAACATCAAGCTTGCCGGTCTCATCATGGCTACTGAGCAACATTTGGTGGCAATTGTTCAGGAGGGAGAAGGACCTAGAAATGGTGATCATTTAATAGTAGAAATTGGTGGCTCTCTTTTCTTTCTTGTAATTCTGAGGTTTTTTTTTTTCATAACCATCACCCCAGATGCTTTTCAAAACCAAAGAAGAATAATATTGTAGGGTATTTTGGGCCAAAGAATTTGGCTGTTAATTCCTGTGATACACCTACAGTTCCCAGAATTATGTAACATTAAGCCTGACCTTAAGAAAGCTTTCTTTTCTGAAGTATTGGCAACTGCCCTGAGAATTCTTAGGCCATTCAAGGCCTGCATGCTTGCTACGTCGCTTCAGTCATGTCTAACTCTGTGACCCTTTGGACTGTAGCTTGCAAGGGTCCTCTGTCCATGAGATTCTCCAGGCAGGAATACTGGCGTGAGTTGCCATGCCCTCCTGCAGGGGATCTTCCTGGCCCAGGAATTGAACACGCATCTCTTATATCTCCTTCATTGGCTGGGGGGTTCTTTACCACGAGTGCCTCCTGGGAAGCCCAGGCCATTCTAGACCAGTAAGTTAAGTGTATTATTTCTCTGAACTCAGAAAAATATAATGGTTCTATCTTAAAAAAAAAAAAAAAAAGCATTGATGAAAAGTTCAGTGGCAAAAACACACGTTGACTAGTATGGCATTTCTGTCACCTCCTAACCTTACTTTTTGCACATTCAACCTTTATAGAAGTTAATTCATTTCTGTGTGGAAACTGCCTTCAGATTCTGGAGCTGCACCTGGCGTGTGGTTGAGCGCATTTGGCCTTACTCAACATACATGAATATTTTTAGATATTGTAGGCTTGAAAGCCTACCAAGGACTACGGGAGGTCCCGATTCCTTTTTGGACTCTGTGAATTTCTGGAATTTCACCTCTGAGGTCACTCTTGTGCTGTACATAAGGAAGAATGTGTTAGGAGGAGATTACGCTTAGAAAAGGACAGTACTTGGGTTGGGAGAGAACCTATTTTGCACCCTCCATGTCTCTCTGGGCATGCAGAGGGGGTGGTGGAGGCCTCAGCCAAGTGTCAACATCAAGCTTGCCGGTCTCATCATGGCTACTGAGCAACATTTGGTGGCAATTGTTCAGGAGGGAGAAGGACCTAGAAATGGTGATCATTTAATAGTAGAAATTGGTGGCTCTCTTTTCTTTCTTGTAATTCTGAGGTTTTTTTTTTTCATAACCATCACCCCAGATGCTTTTCAAAACCAAAGAAGAATAATATTGTAGGGTATTTTGGGCCAAAGAATTTGGCTGTTAATTCCTGTGATACACCTACAGTTCCCAGAATTATGTAACATTAAGCCTGACCTTAAGAAAGCTTTCTTTTCTGAAGTATTGGCAACTGCCCTGAGAATTCTTAGGCCATTCAAGGCCTGCATGCTTGCTACGTCGCTTCAGTCATGTCTAACTCTGTGACCCTTTGGACTGTAGCTTGCAAGGGTCCTCTGTCCATGAGATTCTCCAGGCAGGAATACTGGCGTGAGTTGCCATGCCCTCCTGCAGGGGATCTTCCTGGCCCAGGAATTGAACACGCATCTCTTATATCTCCTTCATTGGCTGGGGGGTTCTTTACCACGAGTGCCTCCTGGGAAGCCCAGGCCATTCTAGACCAGTAAGTTAAGTGTATTATTTCTCTGAACTCAGAAAAATATAATGGTTCTATCTTAAAAAAAAAAAAAAAAAGCATTGATGAAAAGTTCAGTGGCAAAAACACACGTTGACTAGTATGGCATTTCTGTCACCTCCTAACCTTACTTTTTGCACATTCAACCTTTATAGAAGTTAATTCATTTCTCAGAAAGCCTCAACCCCTCCATTTTAGATGTATTTTCATCAAGTGGCTGCAAAGCCTTAGTTGTGTGATCTGAATTTCTATAACAGCACGTTTTATGAGGAGTTCTATGCCTAAGGTGTGATTTTCGGACCTAACAGAGACTGAAGGAACTAGAAGGGGCTTGAGAAGGTGAGGAGACAGAAGCAGAAAGAGGTGAAGAGGTTTGCCTGAGGCCACAAGGCTGACTGGTGGCAGAACTGGGACTGCCTCTGCCTTCTGTGGACATTCCGGTTGCCAGACTGATCTTTCTGCTGCCAACATTTTGCTCACGTATCCCTAACACTTTTCTCTACTGGTTTGTTCCAACTCCAACTCTATGTGGATGCTTCTGTGACACTGGAGCCCATCTAGGGACTTGCTCTTTGCCTGCAGGCCGGCTTGGTGCCAAAACCTTTGCACTTTACTGCATAGCTGCTTGCTCTGTAAACGGCTCTTCCTCATTCATCTTTCTTTCCAGTGGACTAAAGAGGAGGTTTCTCTTCCTACTCACTTGAGCTCTCCAGCCTCTGCAGTCCATTATTTCATTTGACAAAAAGGCAAAGTAGAGCTGTAGAGGCCCAATACCACAGCGTTTAGAAGATTGTTTTCATAGTTTTATCCATTTTTGCTCAGGGCAGGTAAATATTACTCTCTCTTTGGTATTTATTTCTCATGTTTTGGGTTCATGAAGTGTGGTACATACAGCTTTCAATAGTTCTCTTGTAATACATATTAAGTAGTAGGCACAATGATGCTTTTGCAAACCATTTCTCCATCCCAGAGGAGACTGACTGCCAGTGACTGATATTCGGGTCTTTCCTTCTGACCTTCCTGCATGTTTCTCTCACCAAAGGAGCTTGCGATCCCCCCAGGAGCAGATCATTTGGGCACCGTCCCTGGCTAGGGTGGACATGGAGATGACTCAGCTCACCCAGGAGAACGCAGACTTCGCCACCCGGGATCGCTACCACCACTCCTCCCTGGTGAGCCGGGAAGAGCTGATGCCTCAGTACTAGGAACCAAGTCCTCAGTACTAGGAACTGAGTCCTCAGTACTGGGCAGCCTGGAACCCTCCCTTTTTGGAGCTGCCCGGGCTGCAGTGGACCTAAATCCCAGGACCTCTGTGGAGCTGGTTCTCCTTGGTGAGAAACTCAAAGACCTGTCCTCCCCCTGCCATTTTGGACAGCGGAAATGTGCATTCTGGCCTGGAGCACCATGTCTGGCTGAGTACCCATTGCAATGGCGGTGGCCCCTGAAACATGCACCTGGTCTGAAGAACATCATGTGGACCCCAAGATTTGCAGGTGTGGAGAACCAGACCAGACAGCTTGTTCTAAGAGCCACAATAAATGATTATTTTAAACTTGGTTACTTATTCCTTGAATATATAATATGCTTACATGGTTCTTAACCCCAAAGTGGAATCGTATATATAGTGAAAAGTCTCCCTCCTATCCTTGTTTCTCATCTGCTCAGTTCCCCTCCCCTGCCTCAGCAATAACCACTATTCTCAGATACACTGCCTGCGTTTCGTTATGAAGAGACAAGCAAATAGGAATGTGGGTTTTTATTACTCCCTTTTCATCCACAAAAGGTAGCATATTATCCATGTGCTCTGCACCTTGCCTTTCCCCTTAACAATCTACCGAGGAGACATTTCCATATCAATGCAACACACAGTCCCCTCATTATTTTTCATTGTATGAATGTGCTATAGTTTGTCTCATCTGTTCCACAATGATGCTATTTGGATTGTTTCCAGTGTTTTGCCATTACAGTCAGTTCTGTGGCGAATAATTGTGCTCATATGTACAATCATAACGAATATCTGTAGGATAAACTCCTGAAAGTGGAATCGTAAGATCAAAGGGGACGTGCATTTGGAAGCTGTTTTTGTTTAGCAAAGAACTTTTTAATTAAAAAGTTAAATTGCCGTGAATTACTTAACGGTGACTCACATTCTTAAAAGCACGTGTGTCACCCCACTTTCTGGATACCTCTGCAGCTGTTTTGTAGTATGAACACATGGGGGACAGGACTATTTGGGTTCCTCAGTGTGGCATTCATCACAGGCATCTGTCTAAGGGCCATGGCAATGGCTGCCCCTGCATGAGGTCAGCCTTGGCCCAGAATTGGTGGTGGTACCACTGAGTCACAGAGGAAAGTACTGTTGGGTCAGCTCTGACCTTTTTCTTCTGTAGTGCATGCGTATGTGTTAAGTTGCTTTAGTCATATCCAACTCTTTGCGATCCCATGGACTCTAGCATGCCAAGCTCCTCTGTTCCTGGGATTCTCCAGCGAAGGATACTGGAGTGGGTTGCTGTGCCCTCCTCCAGGTGATCCCAGGGATCAAACCTGGGTCTCCCACAATGCAGGCAGATTCTTCACCATCTGAGCCACCAGGGAATCCCTTAAAATTAGGCTGCATATGTGCTAAATCACGTCTGACTCTATGCAGCCCTATGGATCATAGCCTGCCATGCAAGAATACTGGAGTGGGTTGCCATGCCCTCCTCCAGGGGATCTACCTGACCCAGGGATCAAACATGCGTCTCTTGCATCTCCTGCGTTGGCAGGCAGGTTCTTTATCACTAGTGCCACCTGGGAAGCCCTCTTCGGTAGTAAAACTTCTCAAAGTCAGTGTGCTAAGAAATATGAGAGGCTTGTTAAAAGTGCAGCTTTCTGCAGCTCAGTCTTGGAGATAAGCTTTGGGGAGAGTTCTAGGCTTTATTTATTTATTTTTTAATTTTGGCCTCTTTTATTTGGTTTTTTATTTATTTATTTTCATCCATCTTTATTCTTTGGCCTGTGTGTGCCTCCCATTGCAGTGGCCTCTCTTGTTACAGAACACTGGCTCTGGGTGCATGCGCTCCAGAGTACTGGCTCATAATTGGACATACCGATCCAGCCGCTCTGTAGCATGTGAGATCTTCCCAGGCCAGGGATCAAACGGGTGCCCCTTGCACTTCAAGGCAGACTCTTTACCCACTGGACCACCAGGGAAGCCCCTGGACTTTATATTTTTTTAATGAGTGCCTCAGGTGATTCAATGCATCTTACTTTTGGACACCATTTTGAGAAACCTGGACCAACTGGATAAAATGGGCTTAAAGCAAGTAGCATGTTCAGGAATGTCATGATGAGAGGACCAGATAAAATGAGGTCTTTTAAGCAAGTAGTCAATATGGCTGCCCCTGCATGAGGTCAGCCTTGGCCCAGAATTGGTGGTGGTACCACTGAGTCACAGAGGAAAGTACTGTTGGGTCAGCTCTGACCTTTTTCTTCTGTAGTGCATGCGTATGTGTTAAGTTGCTTTAGTCATATCCAACTCTTTGCGATCCCATGGACTCTAGCATGCCAAGCTCCTCTGTTCCTGGGATTCTCCAGCGAAGGATACTGGAGTGGGTTGCTGTGCCCTCCTCCAGGTGATCCCAGGGATCAAACCTGGGTCTCCCACAATGCAGGCAGATTCTTCACCATCTGAGCCACCAGGGAATCCCTTAAAATTAGGCTGCATATGTGCTAAATCACGTCTGACTCTATGCAGCCCTATGGATCATAGCCTGCCATGCAAGAATACTGGAGTGGGTTGCCATGCCCTCCTCCAGGGGATCTACCTGACCCAGGGATCAAACATGCGTCTCTTGCATCTCCTGCGTTGGCAGGCAGGTTCTTTATCACTAGTGCCACCTGGGAAGCCCTCTTCGGTAGTAAAACTTCTCAAAGTCAGTGTGCTAAGAAATATGAGAGGCTTGTTAAAAGTGCAGCTTTCTGCAGCTCAGTCTTGGAGATAAGCTTTGGGGAGAGTTCTAGGCTTTATTTATTTATTTTTTAATTTTGGCCTCTTTTATTTGGTTTTTTATTTATTTATTTTCATCCATCTTTATTCTTTGGCCTGTGTGTGCCTCCCATTGCAGTGGCCTCTCTTGTTACAGAACACTGGCTCTGGGTGCATGCGCTCCAGAGTACTGGCTCATAATTGGACATACCGATCCAGCCGCTCTGTAGCATGTGAGATCTTCCCAGGCCAGGGATCAAACGGGTGCCCCTTGCACTTCAAGGCAGACTCTTTACCCACTGGACCACCAGGGAAGCCCCTGGACTTTATATTTTTTTAATGAGTGCCTCAGGTGATTCAATGCATCTTACTTTTGGACACCATTTTGAGAAACCTGGACCAACTGGATAAAATGGGCTTAAAGCAAGTAGCATGTTCAGGAATGTCATGATGAGAGGACCAGTTAGGTCTCAGCATTCTCTCCCAGGAAGTGAGGTCTAGTTTATGGTAACTGTTCACAGTGAGATCTAGTTTATAATTACATTTGGGCACTTTTGGGGTTAAAAACCAGACTCTCAAACATCATTAGAAACAACAGAAAGAAAACAGTGAGTTAGCGGTATATGGGAAATCATTAAGGACAATGTATTCATAATGGGCTGAATTGGTATCCTTTGAAGGCCCATTTTAAGAAGAAGCTGCACGAGTTTCCTGTGGCTCCTGTGACAAATTACACAAACTCAGTAGATTAAATCAACAGAAATGTCTTCTTGCCCAGTTCTGGAGACCAGATGTCCCAAATCAGTATTGCCAAGCTAAAGACAAGGTGGCAGCAGAACTGTGCTCTGTCCAGAGGTTCCCAGGAGCATCTGATTCATGCCAGTTCCAGCTTCTGGTGGCCACTGGCATTCTTTTTTTCTCTCTCAGTGTGGCCACATTGTCTTCTCCTGTGTGCCCGTGACGTGGGCCTCTGCTTCCTTCCTATAAGGAGACGTGTGATGGCTTTTAGGGTCCACCCAGGTACTCCAGGGTGACCTCCTCATCTCAAGAGCCTTCACTTCATCACACCTGCAAAGGCCTTGGCAAACGAGGAAACAGTCACAGTAGCCGGGACAGGAACGGGGGCACCCACTTTGGGGGCCCTGTTTTTCAGCTGGCCCCAGAAGGCTTTAGTGATTCTGCTCTTTGCTTTTTTGAATTCTGCATAACAAGCTAAAAGAGTGTCCCCTCTAATAAAGATGGTCCTGGGTTTGAAAACCATACATAGCAGAAGATTCAGGCATCCAAGATGAGAGCTTTGCCAGTATAACTTGTTTCATGGAAGAGTGAGTGAAGAATGAGTATACTAGAGAATTCCAGCATTCTGCTTGGTGTTGGGGATACTGAAAGAAGTAGCCCACACAGTGTAGTTTGGGAGGCAGATGCTAAACACTTGGACCTCTAATTTGATCCAGATATCTTGTATTTAAACAAAACTATATCGTATAAATAGTAATCAGTAAAAGAGTAATAGAGTGATGGAGTCTTAGCCGAAGCAGAAAACAGGCTCCATAAGTCTTTCTGCCATTGCTTTTTGGGGGTGGGGTACATCCAGGGGAAGGAGTGAGAGAAAAGATGAGAGTGGGCCAGGTGAGGAGGTGTGCCATGACCCTTTAGTATGCGTGCAGTGGAAGACCGAGCCTCTGAGGACCCTTCTGAGAGACGGTAGAGCACCTGTGTCTCATGACCTCCTTGCAAAGGGAGGAAAGGATGGGAATTCATCCACTGGTTCTTGTTCCTCGTAGTTAAAGCCAAGTCGTGAGGGGCATTAACCCTGCCACCTGCACTTGTGGATTTGGACAAATTACACAAACTCAGTAGATTAAATCAACAGAAATGTCTTCTTGCCCAGTTCTGGAGACCAGATGTCCCAAATCAGTATTGCCAAGCTAAAGACAAGGTGGCAGCAGAACTGTGCTCTGTCCAGAGGTTCCCAGGAGCATCTGATTCATGCCAGTTCCAGCTTCTGGTGGCCACTGGCATTCTTTTTTTCTCTCTCAGTGTGGCCACATTGTCTTCTCCTGTGTGCCCGTGACGTGGGCCTCTGCTTCCTTCCTATAAGGAGACGTGTGATGGCTTTTAGGGTCCACCCAGGTACTCCAGGGTGACCTCCTCATCTCAAGAGCCTTCACTTCATCACACCTGCAAAGGCCTTGGCAAACGAGGAAACAGTCACAGTAGCCGGGACAGGAACGGGGGCACCCACTTTGGGGGCCCTGTTTTTCAGCTGGCCCCAGAAGGCTTTAGTGATTCTGCTCTTTGCTTTTTTGAATTCTGCATAACAAGCTAAAAGAGTGTCCCCTCTAATAAAGATGGTCCTGGGTTTGAAAACCATACATAGCAGAAGATTCAGGCATCCAAGATGAGAGCTTTGCCAGTATAACTTGTTTCATGGAAGAGTGAGTGAAGAATGAGTATACTAGAGAATTCCAGCATTCTGCTTGGTGTTGGGGATACTGAAAGAAGTAGCCCACACAGTGTAGTTTGGGAGGCAGATGCTAAACACTTGGACCTCTAATTTGATCCAGATATCTTGTATTTAAACAAAACTATATCGTATAAATAGTAATCAGTAAAAGAGTAATAGAGTGATGGAGTCTTAGCCGAAGCAGAAAACAGGCTCCATAAGTCTTTCTGCCATTGCTTTTTGGGGGTGGGGTACATCCAGGGGAAGGAGTGAGAGAAAAGATGAGAGTGGGCCAGGTGAGGAGGTGTGCCATGACCCTTTAGTATGCGTGCAGTGGAAGACCGAGCCTCTGAGGACCCTTCTGAGAGACGGTAGAGCACCTGTGTCTCATGACCTCCTTGCAAAGGGAGGAAAGGATGGGAATTCATCCACTGGTTCTTGTTCCTCGTAGTTAAAGCCAAGTCGTGAGGGGCATTAACCCTGCCACCTGCACTTGTGATTTGGACTTGTGTGAGGACCTTATGAGCTCTGCCACGGGCAGCTACACTGTAGGCATGAGGCGCTGTTGGGTTTGTGTGCGCGACCTTGACTGGAACCCAGCAGAACTGGCTGCTGCGGCAGTGGCTAAGATGGACCAGCCCCAGCCCCAGAGGCAGGTGGGACGGAGGGAACCTGAGCTGGCACATGAGAGGTGTTGTGTACTGTCCATGTATGACAGAGGTCAGCAGTGAGTTCAGGTTGTCAGAGAGGTGAGATGGAGGACACTGGGTCACTTAGAGAGAGCTGGCTTATATAAAGAATGCTTAAAATGCCAGCATGGTCAAGATATATGGCAGTGAGCCTAGCAACATTTTTTTTAAAAAGGCCAGGGGGCAGGTTCCTAGACTCAAGGTTTTACCAGGGAGAGCACAGTTGCAGGGGAACATGTCTGAAGCAGTGAGAATCATAGAAGATGTTCTGGCATAATGAATGTCTCCCTTCAGGCCACACTTTCTATCAATGTATCCATCTAATAAGCCATCCATCCACCTGTGTGTTTAACCATCTGCCCCTCCCCCACTGATCCCTCCATTCACTCAGCCATCCACCCACCCACAGACCTACCCATTGGTCTACCCCCTGCCCAGTCAGGCATGCGTGACTGAAGCAGTTGTACATGTGCCCGAAAACACTTCACCCCTCTCAGAGCTTGATATTGCAAAAGTATGATCACAGGCCATTCAGGCAGAAATGAACTAACTCCTCAGTCACTGCTCCCAAACTTTCAGGGTGAGTACTTCTCAGTTCTAGAGGATCCTTGAGCTCAGGACTGGTAACCAGGGAAGGGGTCATCTTCTCTGATGTCTCTGGGAGTCATGCTAGACATCCTCTCTGACTGTGTAATCAGTAGAGTGCATCAGGCACAGTGATTACAAGTCTGCGTGAAAGTCTGCGGTTGAGGATTTCATCATCCTTCCTCCTCTCCAGTTTCTGATTGAGGGATTATATTAAGGATGGGAAACTGTGCCAGTTTCCACAGAGAACATGGACCAGAAGGTTGAAGCAAGGCTTGTAGTGTCTTGAATCTAAGAATCCACTTCTCTCAGATCCTTGAAGAAGAAACTGGAGTCAAGGGAGAAAATGACCAGTTGGCCTCATCCCCATTAACACAAGGATGGGGATCATATACTGGTCCCTGGGCTTCCCTGGTGGCTCAGATGGTAAAGAATCACCTTCAGTGCATGAGACCCAGGTTTGATCTCTGGGTCTGGAAGATCTCCTGGAGAAGGGAATGGCAACCCACTCCAGTGATCTTACCTGGAGAATCCCATGGGCAGAGGAGCCTGGTGGGCTACAGTACATGGGGTGGCAAAGAGTTAGACATGACTGAACGACGAACACATCTAATATTAACCTTTCAACTCCAGGGCCTGCCTGCCCATAAACGATGGCCCCAGCTCTAACCAATCAGACTGGCCTTCAACTGATGGACTGGTGAGGGGCAAGGGGCAGAGTGTTCCCTTTGCCTCTGCTGGTGGGAGCTTAGCTGGTAGCTTCATCATCTCCATGGAGGAGGAAAGGGAGGAGAGCTAAAGAGACTCCAGTAGTAGTGAGAGCAGTTACAGAGGCAGACTCAGGATCCGTGAGTAGACAGAGGAGCTCTCAACTTCTCTGACAGTAGTCAGGGAGGACTCCCTGGAAGAGGAGATATCTGATCTCATTTAAGCACTTTGTCAGAAGAGGAGGAGCAAAAACTGGTAGCTTCACAGGGTCCAGAAAGCTTGATATTGCAAAATTTATGCAAATTCACCCAGGCCATTCAGGCAGAAATGAACTAACTCCTCAGTCACTGCTCCCAAACTTTCAGGGTGAGTACTTCTCAGTTCTAGAGGATCCTTGAGCTCAGGACTGGTAACCAGGAAGGGTCATCTTCTCTGATGTCTCTGGGAGTCATGCTAGACATCCTCTCTGACTGTGTAATCAGTAGAGTGCATCAGGCACAGTGATTACAAGTCTGCGTGAAAGTCTGCGGTTGAGGATTTCATCATCCTTCCTCCTCTCCAGTTTCTGATTGAGGGATTATATTAAGGATGGGAAACTGTGCCAGTTTCCACAGAGAACATGGACCAGAAGGTTGAAGCAAGGCTTGTAGTGTCTTGAATCTAAGAATCCACTTCTCTCAGATCCTTGAAGAAGAAACTGGAGTCAAGGGAGAAAATGACCAGTTGGCCTCATCCCCATTAACACAAGGATGGGGATCATATACTGGTCCCTGGGCTTCCCTGGTGGCTCAGATGGTAAAGAATCACCTTCAGTGCATGAGACCCAGGTTTGATCTCTGGGTCTGGAAGATCTCCTGGAGAAGGGAATGGCAACCCACTCCAGTGATCTTACCTGGAGAATCCCATGGGCAGAGGAGCCTGGTGGGCTACAGTACATGGGGTGGCAAAGAGTTAGACATGACTGAACGACGAACACATCTAATATTAACCTTTCAACTCCAGGGCCTGCCTGCCCATAAACGATGGCCCCAGCTCTAACCAATCAGACTGGCCTTCAACTGATGGACTGGTGAGGGGCAAGGGGCAGAGTGTTCCCTTTGCCTCTGCTGGTGGGAGCTTAGCTGGTAGCTTCATCATCTCCATGGAGGAGGAAAGGGAGGAGAGCTAAAGAGACTCCAGTAGTAGTGAGAGCAGTTACAGAGGCAGACTCAGGATCCGTGAGTAGACAGAGGAGCTCTCAACTTCTCTGACAGTAGTCAGGGAGGACTCCCTGGAAGAGGAGATATCTGATCTCATTTAAGCACTTTGTCAGAAGAGAGGAGGAGCAAGACATTTTCAAGAGAAAGATCAGTGTGATCAAAGGCGTATGGGGGCTGACAGGTGATTGAGGGCTTCCAGAGTGGTGGGATGAGGTAGCGCAAGGCAGGGCAAGTTCTGGAAAGACAGGCAAGGACCAGGTCTGGAAGGTGCCTGTACCACTCTGTGTTGTAGGAATGAGGAGGGAAGGCTGAGGATGATGGTAAATATCCACCCTCTGCATTATTAGGGCTGTTCCACAAGACCCTTGTAAGAACTGAGTGAGCGTGCTCTGGGCTCGGGAGTGATCCAGCTCTAGATTTGCTCTTTCCCTGACACGGTTGCTGTTTCTGCTCTCCTTACTAGGTCAGGGAGAGGGGGGCCAGTGGGGGCGTCCCCACTGAAGTTGGAGCACAGGAGAGGAGGGGTGAGGAACCAGCCCTGAACGTTGCAGGGGCAGGGACAGGTCACTGAAGATGCACAGAGCCCTCCACCCCTCCATGCTGAGCACCAGCTGTCCCAGTGCCTGGTGGGGGTGGGGGTGGGGCCGGGTGGAGATAGGAACGAAACAATTAGAACACCCAGTCCTGATCTATTACTTTCCTGTTGCCACTGTAACAAAATAGCAGCTTACAGCAGCATAGAAGCACTCTCCTATAGTCCTAGAGGTCAGAAGGCGGAAGGGAGTCTCAGGAGGCTAAAATCAAGGCATCAGTGGGGTTGGGCTCCTTCTGTGGGATGTAGGGGAGAATCTCTTCCCTTGCTTTTCTCCAGCTTCTAGAGGCTCCCTGCCTTCCTCGGTGGCTGCCCCTTCTGTCTTCACAGCCAGCCATCAGCAAGCCCATTTACCCCTCCCCTGCTCTGTCATCACGTCTCTAACTCCCGTGTCCCTCTTTTGCTTTTAAGAACCCATGTGATTAGATGGGCCACCTGGATGATCTAGTATTATCTCTCCCTCTCGAGATCATTAATTTAATTGCATCTGCGCAGTTCCTTTGGCCATTTGTTGTTGTTCATTTGCTAAGTTGTGTCTGACTCTGCAAACCCAGGGACTGCAGCACAACAGGCTCCCCTGCCCTTCGCCATCTCCCAGAGTTTGCTCAAATTCACGTCCAGGGAGTCAGTGATGCTGTCTAACCATCTCATCTTCTGCCGCCTCCTTCTTTTGCCGTCAAGCTTTTGCCTTCAGCCATGTAAGTAACTATTACATAGAATATGGGATTAAGGCCTGACCCTCTTTGGAGTCTGGAGAGTCGGGGAGACACTGTAGGAGCACAGGCGAAAGGCTGGAGTATAACTACAAAGCCTCCAGCATTCAGGCAAACAACTGCTCCAAGCTGAATTCGCAAATGCTGAGGTGAGGGAGAAATCTAGGCGACTTCTTGGAGGAAGTGGTTCGTCAAAAGATATGGAAAGGCTCATGAACCAAAGGCATAAGGTGAACAAAGACAAATAAGACAGAAGGACCAAAACAAGAGAGTGTAGATCGTGCCTTTTTCCATCCTTTGACCTTTAAAGTGGGTTCATCTGAGAGGGAGTTTGGCATAGTTTCCAATTCACGGGATTTAAGGAAGAAGATCTCTGAATCCTGGTGCCACCATTTACTAGCTCTGTGACCTTGGGTAGGCTTTTTAACCTCTCTGTGCCTTGATTTCCTTCTCTGTAAAGTGGGAATTATAATTCCTGCCCATCTCCAAGTGACTTTGTGAGTATTTAGTATAATGAGACTCACATTTTGGGGGAAGAAACCATAGTGGAGGAGATGTCCCAGAAGTATTCTCCCACCAGCACTGATGATTCTGTGTCACTTACTGTGGGCAATGCAGACAGAAAACAAAGCCACAGAAGCTGCAGCGTTTCTCAGCATCTACTGACTTGAAGTCTCAGAGCAGGGTGGAGTCCCCATGCTTCAGGGGGCCACACTGTAGCTTGTCAGCAGCAGACAAAGTGGGCCCCCTTCTCCAGCCAACAGCAGGGATTCCGTGGCAGGCGTGGTCAGGGTGCGAGGAGCTGGCAATCTCCGCTTGCTGACCACCATTTCAGCTCTGCCTCCCCCTCCCCCTCTTGGCTAGTCAGACTCATCGGACCAAGTCCCTGTACCACTGCCCTAAGACTTCATTTCCATCCCAGAGCCTTGGAGCTTTGGGAAGTTTTCTTAAACATCAAAAAACCTATCCCACTCTCAAGTTCTTTTGAAGCAAGGCTTACTCTAGAGCACATAGCCCTTTTCTTGCTATGTCTTATCCCCTCCATGTCCATGTGGAGGCCCAGAAAGAGAGGATCAGCAGTGCTGGCATGGGCTGTGTTAGCCCACACTGCTTCTACTTCACTGCAGATGAGAAAATGCAGAAGTCTGCCCTTGCCCTACACTGTTCGGGATCTTTGCATCTGGCAGGTGTACCTGGGCTCCTCTGAGGGGCTCACAAACAGAAATAGATGTCATTTGTTAGTTTGAAGCAGAAAGTAAAGGCATAAGCCTCTGACTCTTGCAAGACACTCTTCCTAGGTGGGGGGGGGAAGGCCACATCCAAGTAGAGGATGAAGCAGATGGCGGGAAAGGCCCACCAGCATCAGGGGGTCCCCAGTTGGCTGAGTGCCGGGGCATGCAGCCCACCTTGCAGCCTCGAGGCTGGCACGCTGACCTGTTCCCTCGGCTGCTGGGCGGGTGTGAATGGAGGGCAGAGAGCGGTTGACTGTTCACCACCATTCCCTAAGGCGAGAGTGGCCACAGCCTCCTAAAACAGGCAGAGTGCTCCTGCTCCTCTAACGGGAGTCTCTGAAATGACGGAGAGCCTGGGTTTTTCTCTTTTTTAAAATTGTGCTTTTTTTTTCTCCAAGTTTTATTCCAAGGAGAAAAAAAAGGTGGGTGGGAACATGCAGATGAATTGCGTTTCTTTGAAAACGCATAAACATACACACGTGTGTGTGTGTGTGTGTGTGCATGCACGTGCACTTTCCTGATTGTGTCTGTTAGAGACACCGCTCTATAAAAAGAAGCTGGACTCACCACATGTGAAGACAGACTTATAATGTGGGCCATGTGGTCTACATCAGATTCACTCTGGGCAGCCCTGAGGGTGAGTGGCGTTTCAAAGGACTTGCAGTCATCCAGCAGCAGCCAGCAAGGGGGCTTGATGAATGCTGATCTGTGCAATGTGATGTGTGCCATATGAGTCAAGAGGCTGAGGTTCAGATATGAACCCCAAGCTGAGTGTCACAAGGACAGACACTGCCAATGGCTATGTCCACTTTTTTTTTTTTTTAATTTTGACTTCTATTTATTTACTTATTTTTTCCGTCCATCTTTATTCTTTGGCCTGTGTGGGCCTCCCATCACAGTGGCCTATCTCGTAGCAGAGCACTGGCTCTTAGGTGCATGCGCTCCAAAGCAATGGCTCCTAATTGGACACACTGGTCCAGCATATCCGCAACGTGTGGGATCTTCTCGGGCCAGGGGTTGAACCGGTGCCCCTCGCACTGAAAGGTGGACTCTTTACCCACTGGACCACCAGGGAAGCCCGACAGTGTCCATTTTTAACTGAACGTCTTGGCAGGTGGGCAACGGTGTGTAACTCTGCATGTCTGTATGGGTCAGGATGGGCTTGCCGCTGCAAGAAACAGCCCGCAGATCTCAAGACGAGATCCCAGTACAACATGCGTTCAGGACTGACAGCGTCACAGGAATAATTTTATAAGGCTTCTCAAGGTGCTGATTTGAAGCAGCACTTATTTAGATAAACTAAATTCTTGCCTGGAGAACCCCATGGACTGAGAAGCTTGGTGAACTCCAATGCATAAAGAGTCCATAAAGAATCGTAAAGAGTCAGACGTGACTGAGTGACTAACACTTTCACGCTTTCACATATGCGCGCACGTGTGTGTGTGTGTGTGTGTGTGTGTGTGTGTATGTAGTGAGCGACACTGTAATCTTGGTTCTGTGCATCTTTTATTCATGATCTGTGTGGTGTGGGGGCGGGTCTTTGTTTTTGCTCAACCAGATCGAAAGACTTTCAGTAGTAGAAGTGTGTCTTCAGTTATAAATCATCCCAATTCATGGTTGTAAGTATTTTTATGTGCCCTCTCAACCCATCCGACTCATCATGGATTCATTCTGTCACTCACTTAGTAAGGATTTATTGAATGTGTACAAAGCCACTCTTTTTGATTCAGAAACTATGCAACCGGATGACACCAATGGCTCCCTCAGTAGCCTGCAGCGCTGTTTGCAGGAGTGCTCTAGGATGAAGAGGCAGGAAATGGGTGCAGACCTCTGGGCTGGCCAGGAGGGGAGGAAACAGAACTTGGAATAGACTGCACTTGGGTGGTTCAACCAGAATGTTCCAAGAATCATAAGCATGCATCACATTTTCTTGTGGATTGACAACACAGCATCATCTCTTCTCTGGGTGATGGGAAAACATTCCTGGGTAAATACAGTGTCCTGGAAAATCTTCACATCTGTTTTAGAATTAGCCATGTTACCCCAAAACACCCAGTCTTTTTTTCTTTTAATTTTTATATTTATTGGGGTATATTTGTTTTACAATGTTGCATTAGCTTTAGGTGTACAGCAAAGTTATTGTTACACATTTTTACAGAGTTTTCTTGTTTACAGGTATGCATAGTCCCCAGTCATAGGTATAACCCCTCCCCCCTTAGCCCTGCCTCCCTTTTCCCCCTTCCCACCCCCACCCCAGGTTGATGCTTAGTCCCCAGGGAGGCTTCCTTGGTCTTACAGCTTAATCACAGTGGTAATCTCTATTACGTATGATAGTGTAGGTTTCCTTGTTGCTCTTTCCATACCTGTCATCCGATCTTCCCTCCCTCCAATGTCCATAAGTCTGTTCTCTAAGTCTGTTTCTCCATTGCTGTTCTGCGTGTGCATTGATCAGTACCATCTTACTAGATTCCATATATATATGTTAGTATACTGTATTTGTCCTTTTATTTTTGACTTACTTCACTTTGTATAATAGGTTCTAGATTCACCTACCTCATTAGGACTGATTCTTCTGCATTTCTTTTTACAGCTGAGAAGTATTCCATTGTATATATGTACCATAGTTTCTTTATCCATTTATTTGTCGATGGGCATCTAGGTTGCTTCCATGTTCTAGCTATGGTATAGAGTGCTGCAATAAACATTGGGGTACAGGTGCCAAGACACCCAATCTGAGCTTATATTTTCCTCATGAGCAGTAGGAGGAAACCTAAGAGATAGGGATGCACCCTGTTCTATGGCTGCGGTTCCAGGGACAAATTTGGGAGTCCCACTGTTTCAAATGCATCTTTTGATTCAGAAACTATGCAACCGGATGACACCAATGGCTCCCTCAGTAGCCTGCAGCGCTGTTTGCAGGAGTGCTGGAAGAGGCAGGAAATGGGTGCAGACCTCTGGGCTGGCCAGGAGGGGAGGAAACAGAACTTGGAATAGACTGCACTTGGGTGGTTCAACCAGAATGTTCCAAGAATCATAAGCATGCATCACATTTTCTTGTGGATTGACAACACAGCATCATCTCTTCTCTGGGTGATGGGAAAACATTCCTGGGTAAATACAGTGTCCTGGAAAATCTTCACATCTGTTTTAGAATTAGCCATGTTACCCCAAAACACCCAGTCTTTTTTTCTTTTAATTTTTATATTTATTGGGGTATATTTGTTTTACAATGTTGCATTAGCTTTAGGTGTACAGCAAAGTTATTGTTACACATTTTTACAGAGTTTTCTTGTTTACAGGTATGCATAGTCCCCAGTCATAGGTATAACCCCTCCCCCCTTAGCCCTGCCTCCCTTTTCCCCCTTCCCACCCCCACCCCAGGTTGATGCTTAGTCCCCAGGGAGGCTTCCTTGGTCTTACAGCTTAATCACAGTGGTAATCTCTATTACGTATGATAGTGTAGGTTTCCTTGTTGCTCTTTCCATACCTGTCATCCGATCTTCCCTCCCTCCAATGTCCATAAGTCTGTTCTCTAAGTCTGTTTCTCCATTGCTGTTCTGCGTGTGCATTGATCAGTACCATCTTACTAGATTCCATATATATATGTTAGTATACTGTATTTGTCCTTTTATTTTTGACTTACTTCACTTTGTATAATAGGTTCTAGATTCACCTACCTCATTAGGACTGATTCTTCTGCATTTCTTTTTACAGCTGAGAAGTATTCCATTGTATATATGTACCATAGTTTCTTTATCCATTTATTTGTCGATGGGCATCTAGGTTGCTTCCATGTTCTAGCTATGGTATAGAGTGCTGCAATAAACATTGGGGTACAGGTGCCAAGACACCCAATCTGAGCTTATATTTTCCTCATGAGCAGTAGGAGGAAACCTAAGAGATAGGGATGCACCCTGTTCTATGGCTGCGGTTCCAGGGACAAATTTGGGAGTCCCACTGTTTCATCACACAGCTGTGTTCAGAGATGAGGAGGTAAAGCCTTATTTCTGAAAGTGTGATTCTCAGTTTATGGATACAAAAATGACCTGGGATACTGCTAAGAGGCTATTTTCCTGGTCGTTCCCAAAGTTACTAAATGAGAATTTCTTGGGTAGGGCCTCGGACATACATTTTAAAGTAACCTCTCCCCTGGATGGTTTTCTAAAGTTCAAGAAGCACAGGTAAAAAGGCTTCAAGCTGACCTGAATCTGAGACCTGTGGTCTCCATCAGCTCCAGGCTCTGTGATAGGCACTAGTGGTCCCAGGCCAGAGCCCCGGATGTTGTATGCTGGCAAGGCATGCTTGTCCATGCTGGGGCCTGATAAACCAAACTGCAGGGGGCGTGTCCCCATGGACCACACTGATCAGCCAGAGACGAGGCACGGCCAAACCCCATTCCACGGAGGATGGTGGAGGTGGCCTCGTGACGTTGGTGTGATGTGCACAGATACGTGTGTCTGCAGCTGTGGGTCTGTTTGTAGCCCTGGGTAGACAAATTTTGCTCTGTCAGTTCAGCCTCTCCCCTGACCTCTCAGCCCAGCCTCCAACGCCTTCCTTCCTTCCTTCCTACAGTCCCACTTGCAGCTTGGGTCCTGCAATTCACGGTCAATCCTTATACATAAGAAAATCTTCCCAGAGCCCCGTATTTATTATCTCATTTGATCCTCAGAGCAACTCTCTGAGGTAGGTCGTGTTATTCCCCCCATTTTACAGATGAAGAAATGAGGCTTGAGAAAGTTAAGTAATTAGCTAGTGCGTGGTAGTTTTGGATTTGTCCTCACACCCCTCACTGTTCACAGCCCCCTGGAGGCCAGCCCACACCCTAAGTGCCGAACAGCTCCTGCTACACCTCTAGAGCAGGTGTTTGCAAACTGTCGCCCTCTGGACCAAAGCAAGCTCAGCGCCTGCTGTCTATAAAATTGAGGTGAAATGGGCTTCCCTGATGGCTCCAATGGTAAACAGTCTGCCTGCAATGTAGGAGGAAACCTAAGATGATTAGGGATGCACCCTGTTCTATGGCTGCGGTTCCAGGGACAAATTTGGGAGTCCCACTGTTTCATCACACAGCTGTGTTCAGAGATGAGGAGGTAAAGCCTTATTTCTGAAAGTGTGATTCTCAGTTTATGGATACAAAAATGACCTGGGATACTGCTAAGAGGCTATTTTCCTGGTCGTTCCCAAAGTTACTAAATGAGAATTTCTTGGGTAGGGCCTCGGACATACATTTTAAAGTAACCTCTCCCCTGGATGGTTTTCTAAAGTTCAAGAAGCACAGGTAAAAAGGCTTCAAGCTGACCTGAATCTGAGACCTGTGGTCTCCATCAGCTCCAGGCTCTGTGATAGGCACTAGTGGTCCCAGGCCAGAGCCCCGGATGTTGTATGCTGGCAAGGCATGCTTGTCCATGCTGGGGCCTGATAAACCAAACTGCAGGGGGCGTGTCCCCATGGACCACACTGATCAGCCAGAGACGAGGCACGGCCAAACCCCATTCCACGGAGGATGGTGGAGGTGGCCTCGTGACGTTGGTGTGATGTGCACAGATACGTGTGTCTGCAGCTGTGGGTCTGTTTGTAGCCCTGGGTAGACAAATTTTGCTCTGTCAGTTCAGCCTCTCCCCTGACCTCTCAGCCCAGCCTCCAACGCCTTCCTTCCTTCCTTCCTACAGTCCCACTTGCAGCTTGGGTCCTGCAATTCACGGTCAATCCTTATACATAAGAAAATCTTCCCAGAGCCCCGTATTTATTATCTCATTTGATCCTCAGAGCAACTCTCTGAGGTAGGTCGTTTATTCCCCATTTTACAGATGAAGAAATGAGGCTTGAGAAAGTTAAGTAATTAGCTAGTGCGTGGTAGTTTTGGATTTGTCCTCACACCCCTCACTGTTCACAGCCCCCTGGAGGCCAGCCCACACCCTAAGTGCCGAACAGCTCCTGCTACACCTCTAGAGCAGGTGTTTGCAAACTGTCGCCCTCTGGACCAAAGCAAGCTCAGCGCCTGCTGTCTATAAAATTGAGGTGAAATGGGCTTCCCTGATGGCTCCAATGGTAAACAGTCTGCCTGCAATGTGGGTCCAGGAAGATCCCCTGGAAACGGGAATGGCTACCCACCCCAGTATTCTTGCCTGGAGAATCCCATGTACAGGGGAGCCTGGCAGGCTGGGCTACAGTCCATGGGTCATAAAGAGTCAGACAAGGCTTAGTGACTAACACACATTCACGTAACGTAAAACTAACCATTGCAACCAATCGCCTGTTTTTGAACATGAAGTTTTATTGGCACACAGCCAGGCCTGGTCCTCCATGCTACCTCCCCACTCCAGGGGCAGAGTTACGTGGTTGTAACAAGGCCACGTAGGACACAAAGGCTCAAATATTGACTCTCTGGCCCCTTATGGAAACGTTTCCTGGCACCTGCTCTAGGGGGTTTGATTTGGATCCAGGCTCTGGGGACTGAGTTTCCTCAGGGCTCTGTATCTCCCTGAAGAAACGCCTCTCCTTCCTGAAGATAAACTCTCGTCCTGTGCTGGATGCACCTCACAGACCTAGCTCCACAGCCGCCTCCCATTCCTGCTCCTCCCTCCTGTCTCCACCCACGCACAGGTCAGTCCTGGCAAACACGCACCTTGTGCTTAATCTCATTTTTCTCCCCACCCCGCCCCGACAAATGCCTGGTATAGATGGGTTATACCTGTGCATTCCACTTTCTCTTCTTATATTTCCACCCCGCCCTACAACCCAGTGTGTGCCCTTCAGCTAGCTTTCTGCATATATTACCACATGGATGTCTTAGAGTTACATGAAAGTCAGCTTATCTACCCAGCATCCTATCTTTGCGAAGGCCCTATTATTCTGTGCACTTGCTGTCTGAACTCGAATGACTGTGAGGCCATCTTTCCCTCTCTTTCCTTGCATCTGTTCCGCTACCACATTCTGTTGCCTTTGGGGGCAGTATCTCTTGGGTTGCCCTCTTCCTCATTCCAGCCATCGATTCCTCAGTCTGGGCCTTCATCACTTCGTGTCAGGATCGTACAGTGGCTCCTACCTCCCTTTCTTTTTTCTAATCTGCTCTCTCTAGCTCATGTTTCAAATCCTCAGAGCTCAAGTGGTATCTGGCCCTGGGTGATTGCTTTTGTCCTCTTTCCAGCCTCTTCTCCCCACCCTCCCCACATCCTGCCGGACACAGTGGGTCTTCAAGGGACTCACCACCTGTGTAGCATGATTTCTTCGACCTATAAGGTTCTCCTCTGTTCCCTTTGCCTATAAACTTCTAAGCATCTGTCAGGAGAGACTTTTAATATCATCTCTCTAGAAAGCTTTCTCTAGTAAATCTTCAGTGTTCTTAGAACATTTGGTTCACCCATGTGTAAAACAATTTCCTTTCTAGTATACTTATTTGTGGATCTGTCCCTCCTCTTGATTTGCTGGATAGTCAAGGACGAGGAGGATATACATCTTTCTCATCTCTGTGTACCCAGAGCCTTGCACAGGGTCTCCTGGTACACAGTAGGTGCTCAGTAAATACTGCTGCTTTCTTTTAAAATGGATTAATTTATTTTAGTTTTTTTTTTAATCTTTTTTTAATTGTTTTTTTTAAAGATTTATTTATTTATTTTATTTTTGGTGGGGATGGGGAGGGAGGGGAACAGGCGGGCTACTTCTATTGGTCTTTCATTTGTCTATTTTCATCCATCTTTGTTCTTTGGCCGGTGTGGGCCTCCCATCGCGGTGGCGCCTATCCCTACAGAGCACCGACTCTGGGCGCATGCGCTCCAGAGCTCCCGCTTGGTAATTGGACACATCGGTCCAGCCGCTCCGCGGCACGTGGGATCTTCCCAGGCCAGGGATCAAACTGGCGCCCCTTGCACTGCAAGGCGGTGTCCTTACCCACTGGACCACCAGGGAAGCCCTTTTTTTTTTTTTTTAATTTTTTTACAGGGTTTTGTTGTTTACTGCCACACATCAACCTGAATCCACCACAGGTGTACATATGTCCTCTCCCCTTCTGAGCCTCCCCATCTCCCTCCCCATCCCACCCCTCCAGGTTGCCACAGAGCCCCTGTTTAAGATCCCCTAGTCCCACAGCATATTCCCCTCCCTCACCCCCATGCCCATAAGACTGTTCTCCATGTCCGCCTCTCCACTGCTGCTCTGTATATTCATTTATCAGCACCATCTTTTTAGATTCCACATATGTGTGTCAGTATACAATATTCACCTTTCTCTCTCTGACGTACTTCACTCTGAATAGTAGGTTCTAGGTTTATCCACTTCATTAGAACTGATTCAAATGCATTTCTTTTTATGACTGAGTAATATTCCATTGTACATATGAATCACAGCTTCTTTATTCATTCATCTGTTGATGGACATCTAAGTTGCTTCCATGTTGTAGCTATTGTAAATAGTGCTGCAGTGAACAACGGGGTACGTGTGTCTCCTTCAATTTTGATTTCCTCAGGGTATATCTCTAATAGTGGGATTGCTGGGTTATATGGTGACCCAGCAATATATAACCATCACAATTATAACCAAGAACTATAACCATTACAATATTATGAAGTAATTATCCTCCAATAAAAATGAATTTATTTAATTGGATGATAATTACTTTCTAATATTGTGATGATTTTTGCCATACATCAGCATGAGTTGGCTGGAGGGATGCCTGTGTCCCCCGCTTCCTGAACTCCCTTCCTCCCTCCCTCCCCTCAGTAGATGGTTCTTGAGCAATGGCTTTGAGCCTGTCCCTCTGCTGCTGAAGGCCTACATATGCTGAGTATTCCTGCTACGCCAACGGTAAGCAGTGGGTATCCGCTGTGGCTGTACATTAGAACCACCTGGAAAAGTTTTAATTACTTAATTTGGCTGCGCTAGGTTGCAGCCTGTGGGATCTACTTCTCTGACCAGAGGTGGGACCCAGGCCCTCTGCATTGGGAGCTCAGAGTCTCAGCCACTGGAACACCAGGGAGGTCCCAAAAGTCACCTGGAAAGCATTTAAAAAATACTGACACCCCATCTTATGACCACTGGTTCTGATTATGTAGGTGGGTTCCAGGCACCAGCACTTTGTAAAACATTTCCCTGGTACTTCTCACATTCAGCCAGGGTTGAGAAACACTAGCGCAATGCCTGGTTGTCGAGGTCCTCACTCACGTCCGCATCTCCTCAGGAATTTCCGCTCAGAACCCCTCTTGCACAGGTGGCCTCCTTCCCTGACCCCTCTCTCGCCTTTGGGCTGTAGTCCCTTCCCCACCCAGACGAGGGCAGGGAGCCTGGAGGCTCCCATCCCTGGACACCAAGTACCAGGCAGTGGTTGTGGGAGCTCCCTGCAGGGCCGGGGCTCAGCACAGGGTTGGTTTGGGTTGGGCGGGGAGGAATAACTGGGTGGGAGCTGGTGGCCATGCCTTGCCTCTATCTGCCTTCCACCGATAAATGGTCCCACGCTGGCAGAGAGCTTGGAGCCTTAGATACGCTCTGCCAGTCTGCAGTCACGTAGCCCTGTTTCCCGTCCTGCACTGTGGTCTGGGTCTCCGGACTGGTTGGGATCTGAAGATATGTCTAGTCCCGGCCTGCTGTGTGTCTTCTGTGGGCGTGTCCCTCCTCTTGTGAGTCCTGGGTCCATACCCCCAGTTCCTACAGCTCAGTCAATAAGGACTTTTTGTGGCTTGTCTAGGCCAGGGGCCCCCATCTGCTCAGAGATGAGGCCACTTGGAAGGGATAAGAAATGTCACAGGCCCCCTATTCTGTCACTCATGTGAAAAAGACTTTTAATTAGAGATAGGATATTTTAGGACACATCTTTTATTTGTTATTTCATATCTATCAGATATGTATGTATCTTTTTTTTTTTCTTATTGGTCTTTCATTTATTTTCATCTTTGTTCTCTGGCCTGTGTGGGCCTTCCATCGCAGTGGCCTCGCTTACTGCAGAGCACCAGCTCTGGGCGCATGCGCTCCCGAGCTCCATCTTGGTAGTTGGACGCATTGGTCCATTGCTCCGTGGCATGTGGGATCTTCCCAGGCCAGGGATCGAACTGGCACCCCTTGCACTGCAAGGCGGTGTCCTTACCCACAGGGCCACCAGGGAGGCCACTTGTATGCATCTTGTATTGCCTATAGTGGGTCAGCGTTGGGGAGGTCTTTTGTCTAAGGTCCCAGGTTCAGATTTGTTTTTTCAGACTTTAAAACCAAGTCAATCAAGAGCCTCATAATGTAACTGTTATTTAATGTTTTCTTTAATAAGAGAAATAATAACATGTTTTATCATTGCATGACACGTAACCCCTCATATCCATCATCTTACTTGACTGTGAGGTAGGCATGTCCACCAATGGCAGATATTACCATCCATCTTTTGCAGATGAGACATGAGAGGTTGACTGACTGGCTAAAAGTTGTAGAAATAGAGAACAGAGAAGTCCGAACAAGGGCTCATGTGTTCTGCTTCCTATTCCAGAGCCCTTTTCTGAAACATTGCACTGAGACACCTCTCGAAATGGTTTCTTTCCCCACCCCTGATTATAAAAGTAATAGATGCCATCAAAAGACACAAACATGAAATGCGTTTTAATAGCTGCTCATGGAAACCACTCAAATGCCCCAGCCCCCTGCCAGTCACGGTAGCCCTGTTTCCCTTTCCTGCACTGTGGTCTGGGTCTCCGGACTGGTTGGGATCTGAAGATATGTCTAGTCCCGGCCTGCTGTGTGTCTTCTGTGGGCGTGTCCCTCCTCTTGTGAGTCCTGGGTCCATACCCCCAGTTCCTACAGCTCAGTCAATAAGGACTTTTTGTGGCTTGTCTAGGCCAGGGGCCCCCATCTGCTCAGAGATGAGGCCACTTGGAAGGGATAAGAAATGTCACAGGCCCCCTATTCTGTCACTCATGTGAAAAAGACTTTTAATTAGAGATAGGATATTTTAGGACACATCTTTTATTTGTTATTTCATATCTATCAGATATGTATGTATCTTTTTTTTTTTCTTATTGGTCTTTCATTTATTTTCATCTTTGTTCTCTGGCCTGTGTGGGCCTTCCATCGCAGTGGCCTCGCTTACTGCAGAGCACCAGCTCTGGGCGCATGCGCTCCCGAGCTCCATCTTGGTAGTTGGACGCATTGGTCCATTGCTCCGTGGCATGTGGGATCTTCCCAGGCCAGGGATCGAACTGGCACCTTGCACTGCAAGGCGGTGTCCTTACCCACAGGGCCACCAGGGAGGCCACTTGTATGCATCTTGTATTGCCTATAGTGGGTCAGCGTTGGGGAGGTCTTTTGTCTAAGGTCCCAGGTTCAGATTTGTTTTTTCAGACTTTAAAACCAAGTCAATCAAGAGCCTCATAATGTAACTGTTATTTAATGTTTTCTTTAATAAGAGAAATAATAACATGTTTTATCATTGCATGACACGTAACCCCTCATATCCATCATCTTACTTGACTGTGAGGTAGGCATGTCCACCAATGGCAGATATTACCATCCATCTTTTGCAGATGAGACATGAGAGGTTGACTGACTGGCTAAAAGTTGTAGAAATAGAGAACAGAGAAGTCCGAACAAGGGCTCATGTGTTCTGCTTCCTATTCCAGAGCCCTTTTCTGAAACATTGCACTGAGACACCTCTCGAAATGGTTTTCTTTCCCCCACCCCCTGATTATAAAAGTAATAGATGCCATCAAAAGACACAAACATGAATGTTAATAGCAGCATTACTTGTAATAGCTGCTCATGGAAACCACTCAAATGCCCATTAACTACAGAAGGGAAAACAGATTGTGGGTTGGCCCCACACTGGGTGCTGTAAAGGAAGGGTTTATGACTTCATGTAATGATGTGAGCAAATCTATCATCGTACACTGAGCAATAAAAGCCAGACACAAAAGGGTGCATCCTACAGCACTCTACTGATAAAAAATTTAAAAAGACAGGCAGTTTGTATTTCATCAAAAACTACTAATTTCTGCTGACCGCGTGGGCGGCCGATGGAGGAGAACATGGCATCTTTCCACGTGAATGCTCCCCATGTTCATGCTCTGGTAGTGAGCTCTGCGTGACATACTCACCTCCACATCACAGGCACTGTCTTCCACATACGCTGTAATTTAACAAAAAGTTGTGAGTGGTGACTCATGCTCCGGTAAGAAATGCAGATAACACGGAGAAGGACACATGTTCTTCAACCAGTTTTAAGAATAAAATCCAGAGAATGTAAAGCTTTATTCCACATAGACTTTTTAAATGTATTTAATTCTGTATAACAGCTCATTAGAAGAAACAGAAAAAGGAGGGAAAAAAGGAGAGTGAGTTGATTAGAGGAAAGACAGGAAAGGAGTCTGATGGATACACAGAGAAATGGATGAACCGGGGGGCTCTCAGTGATGCACAGTGAAGAAAAGTGGAGAGCGTGATGCCCAGAGACCCCTGAGATCAGAAAGCAACATAAAGTTCCAAACTATGGGGGCCAATGGGTATAGAGGAAGATGGAGCCCCCAGTGTCACAGGATGAGGCAGACAGAAGTGGCCAGCAGGAGAGGGGTGGAGTCGGCATGGAGGCAAAACCACAGACTGGCCTCTGAGGGCTCACCTGGGCTGTGTGCAGGGAGCAGGCTATCGCTGCTTTTTGAGAAAGGGGGATGCTGAGCCATCACACGATGATGTCGCCTTCCCAGTGACTCTGGATCATGGCCTGACACTTAGAAAATCCTCACCAAATATGTGTTGACGGAGGGATAAGATGATGCCTACAAAGGCTGCCCCTCTGCCCACAGTAGGAGCGTCACTCTGGATTTTCTGCTCCTTCCTGAAGGCCCTGGCCACTTTGCCTGTGGTCCTGGCATCCCAGGAATTTCCCTGCCTGCTCTGGGGAGGATTTTTCATGCTAGAAGGTCTTGCAAAATCAGACTACTTTTATCAGAATCCTGGTGCACTGGAGAATGTTCCTGGCTCCTTGATGTTTGTAGCCTGTTACCGATTTTATCGAAGGAATGTTGTTTGGAAAGGAACGGTCCTCTCAGATGGGCAGACAAGAAACGGAAGGTCATTTGAGGACCCACCCCAAGCTGTTGAAGTTGGAACTCAGGCTTGCTGTACATGATGCTTGGGACCTTGGCCAAGCCGTGAGCAAGCCTTCCTCCCTGGAGGAGGTCCCGTTTGCTGCGGGCTTGCCTTGCCGTGTTTACATTCTCACCTTGGCCCTCCAAGGCGGAGGCCTCCGGAGTCCTTGGCGGAGAGCAGGCCTGGACAGAACGAAACCATTCCTGACATACCAGAGAGGGACAGTGAGGCTTCTTTCAGGAGGCCAAAATTAGGGAGGTGGGTTTATTCCTTCAGTTCTTTTGTCAAAATTCCAAGGCACTCTACTTCCTGGAAGGCTGAACTAACAGTGCAGGTGTAGCAAGTGATCTCTGGGGGCCTGCATCCTCTCTCTTCTGTTATAGCCTTGTTGCTGCCAGGGCTGGCTTGGCAGCTTCTGTCTGCAGGGGTTCTTGATGGATCACTGGGCAGAGGGAAGGATGGAGTGGGATGCAGAGAGGAGACTGAGACGAGAAAGAAGTCAAGGGAGGGCAGAAGTCTTTGTTCCCAGTGGAAGGGAATCTACCCTGAGATGGGAGAGAGCTGATGTGCCCCAGCTCAGGCTAAGGATGCTGGGTGCAGGTCAGCAGAGAGGAGCCCCCTGGAAAGAGCTGGGGCTGCTGGACACTATCCACTAAGCTCTGGGAGCCTGGACAGGGTGGGTATGCCGGCGCATGTGTCTTACTCTCTACAGCTTTCTAAACTTCTTCATTCTGGTGGGAAGAATTATGTCCCCAGAAAGATATGTTCAAACCCAAACCACTGGTACCTGTAAATGTGGCATTATTTGAAAAGAGCTTTGCAGATGTAATCAAGTTAACATGAGATCAGACTGAATTAGGCTGGGCTCTAAATCCAATGACTGGTGTCCTTATAAGAAGGCCAGGTGAAGACACAGAAGGAGGAAGTCCACGTGGCGATGGAGGCAGAGACTGGAGTGATGTGTCTGTAAACCAGTGAACGCCAAGGACTGCTGGCAGCCACCAGGAATGAGGAAGAGATAAGAGAGAATTCTCTCCTAGAATCATCAAAGGGAGCATGGCCCTCCTAGCACCTTGACCTTGGACTCCCAGGCTTTGGATCTGTGGAAGATAAACTCCTGCTGTTTTAAGCCACCAAGTTTGTAGGTACTTTGCTTACCGCAAGTCTGGAAAATGAATATATTCATGTTCCCCCAAATTTCAAATCTGGAGGCCCCACCCCTTCAGTTCCCCAGTGCTTTTACAAAATTTAAAAAAAAAAAAAAAATGCCGCAAGTCCTCAGACAGAAATCCAGATCCCATTAGCCCTCTCCTTTTTTTCTCCTACCAAGACTGGTCTCTCCTCCTGAGCCATGGACTCCATCTTCTCCTGCTCCTCAGAAATCCTATTCTGTCAGTCATCTTTTCTCTTTTCTTAACTTTAAATTTTTCCTTCTCCCAAGTAGCCCTTTTCTATGTCCACATTCTCCACTAAAAGCAAGAAAAACGTTCTTCCTCTTCCATTCCTCTGTACTCACTATCCTAGTGAACTTCTCCCCTTCAAAGTCAAACTCCTTTTCTCAAGATGCATTTATAATGCATTTATTTTGGCTGCTCTGGGTCTTTCGTGCTGTGTGCAGGTTTTCTCTGGTTGTGGCAAGCGGGGGCTACTCTTTGTTGTGATGTGCGGGCTTCTTATTGTTGCAGAACACAGGATCTAGGCGAGTGGGCTCCAGAGTACTGGCTCAGTAGTTGTGGTGCATGGGCTTAGTTGCTCCACGGCAGGGGGGATCTTCCCAACAAACCCATGTCCCCCGCATTGGCAAGTGAATGCTTAACCACTGGACCACCAGGGAATCCCAAAGTCAAACTCTTAAAATTATATGGACCAGCTTGGTTTCATCATTTCCTGTCCTTCCCAACCCGCTCCATGGTTCCTTTTTCTCTATTGACACCTTTCTGACCCTGGTCACTGGTTACTTCTATGTTGCTACAACCAGGGGGCTTTTGGGTCTTCACCTCACTTGACCTTCCAGTCGAGTTATACGCTGGTAACCATGCTCTCTTTCCCTCTGCTCAGTGATACAGCTTTTCCTGGATTTCCTCCCACTCTCCACGGCTCCTTCCCAGCCTCCCTTCTGACAGAGGCCCTCTCCCCAGCCATCTCATGATGCATCCTCTGGGCTCATGGCTAGGCTTCCTTCACTTCCTGCAGCCCTCTCTAGATGATCTCATCCCCTGGTATGCAGCTCTCGACCTCAAACGTGGACCTCTCCTCTCACCTCCAAGTCAGCAGAGGCACATTTGACATGGCCACATGGGCTTCTCCAAATCTTCCCAAGTCCAAGACAAAGGTAATGATCTTAGCCTCAAAGATCTAGTTCCCATTCACCGTTCTCGGTCTTTGTGCGACACCTCTATCCATCCAATCATGAAGGCCAGAAACTTGGGAAATGGTTGACCTCTTTCCCTCACTTTCCACATCTGTGTATCTCGTGGATTTTACCTCCTGCAGTCTCTAGTCTGTGTTCCTCTCTGAACTCATGTCTATCACCCTCATCCAAGACTTTTCATTTCTCACGTGGGCACCAAGAGTTTAGGCATCAGTGCTTGTTTCTTTCTAAATCATGCCCCTCGTCACAGTCCGAATGGTGCTTTCCATTCCCACCTCACTAACCTAAAACCTTAAAAAAACTTCTCCAAATTATTAAGATAAAGCAAAAAAAAAAACAAAAACAAAAACTTAAACATGGGCTGTTAGGGTATGACTGATCTGGTCGCTCTCTAGCCTCACTTCCCTCCGTTCCCTTCCCCATGCTCTCTGTCCCAACCCCACTGGCTTGCTTTGGTCCTTTCCATTTATCCCAATCCTTTCTGCCTCAGGGCTTTTGCACATAGCACCCACTCTTCTTCGCCTGTTTAACAGCAGACATATTAATGGCCTGTAGAGCTTTTAGATAGTAGCTCAGTGTGTTTTACAGGGAAACTCCACACCCTGTCTCTCCTCAGGGTACTTTCCACAGTGACACATTTATATTATATTCTTTTGATTGCTATCTGTCTCCTCCAAACCTTTAAGCTCTGTGAGGTCTGGGACTCACCCAACACCCAGCACAGTGCCAGGCACAGAGGAGTCACTTAATAAATATTTGTTGAATGGCCAAATGAAAGAAGGCACTATGCTGGGTTCAGGACTTCCGGGGTCTCATGATTTGCATCTCCCAGCCATCTCATGATGCATCCTCTGGGCTCATGGCTAGGCTTCCTTCACTTCCTGCAGCCCTCTCTAGATGATCTCATCCCCTGGTATGCAGCTCTCGACCTCAAACGTGGACCTCTCCTCTCACCTCCAAGTCAGCAGAGGCACATTTGACATGGCCACATGGGCTTCTCCAAATCTTCCCAAGTCCAAGACAAAGGTAATGATCTTAGCCTCAAAGATCTAGTTCCCATTCACCGTTCTCGGTCTTTGTGCGACACCTCTATCCATCCAATCATGAAGGCCAGAAACTTGGGAAATGGTTGACCTCTTTCCCTCACTTTCCACATCTGTGTATCTCGTGGATTTTACCTCCTGCAGTCTCTAGTCTGTGTTCCTCTCTGAACTCATGTCTATCACCCTCATCCAAGACTTTTCATTTCTCACGTGGGCACCAAGAGTTTAGGCATCAGTGCTTGTTTCTTTCTAAATCATTCCCCTCGTCACAGTCCGAATGGTGCTTTCCATTCCCACCTCACTAACCTAAAACCTTAAAAAAACTTCTCCAAATTATTAAGATAAAGCAAAAAAAAAAACAAAAACAAAAACTTAAACATGGGCTGTTAGGGTATGACTGATCTGGTCGCTCTCTAGCCTCACTTCCCTCCGTTCCCTTCCCCATGCTCTCTGTCCCAACCCCACTGGCTTGCTTTGGTCCTTTCCATTTATCCCAATCCTTTCTGCCTCAGGGCTTTTGCACATAGCACCCACTCTTCTTCGCCTGTTTAACAGCAGACATATTAATGGCCTGTAGAGCTTTTAGATAGTAGCTCAGTGTGTTTTACAGGGAAACTCCACACCCTGTCTCTCCCTCAGGGTACTTTCCACAGTGACACATTTATATTATATTCTTTTGATTGCTATCTGTCTCCTCCAAACCTTTAAGCTCTGTGAGGTCTGGGACTCACCCAACACCCAGCACAGTGCCAGGCACAGAGGAGTCACTTAATAAATATTTGTTGAATGGCCAAATGAAAGAAGGCACTATGCTGGGTTCAGGACTTCCTGGAAAGTAGTTCACAGATGAGGGGTGGGAAGGGACAAGCAACTGAGAGGATGAGTAAACAGACCGAGGGTGTAAAAATGTGATGAGCACACAGCAGAGGAGCAGGCCAGAGGAGACAGTGATGACCTGGCCCAGCATCCCGCCCCCAGATGAAGCTTGATCCAGGAGTCTGTTGATTGGTTTCTCAGCCCCCAGGGACTCTAGTCCGGTGATGTTACTGATATGCAGGCACCACTCTGTCCACCGCCACAAACCCTACCGGGCAGTGTCCTCAGGAACAGGCCTGTTCTGAAGGCAGCGTTATTAAGGGCTCTGGTTACAATAAGAGCATCGTGTGCAGCACTTTGGTCTGATGAGCTCCTGACGCCTCCGGACAATGAGCTCATCATATCCTCAGATCAACCCCAGAGGCAGCAGAGGGCACTGGATTTTTTTCTCCCCACTGTCCAGTTCGGGAGACTGAGGTCAGTAGAGATCACTTTTCTTGGCCAAGGTGTGAGGACAGCTCAGGAACAGCACTTAGCAAGAACGCAAGCCCCTCTCTGCAGGGTCCACCCTCCAGATGATTGGCAGGGGAGGAGTCTGCAGGCCGCTCACATGCTGCTGCAGGAGCCCACAGGCTTGTTTACTTTGGTGCAGAAGGATGTTTCATCACCTCTTGGAACCACAGAAAGTTAAGGCCCTGAGAGACTGACTGATTCAACACCCTTGTTTCATGAGGGAGGAAACTGAGGCCAGAGATACGAATCTCCTCTCCCCTCACTTTCCTTTCCCTGCCCTACTGATAGTGAGCAGTAGGGCAGACTGCTAGCTGTTTGCCCAGATCCCTTCTCCTCTTCCAGCCTGTATGGCTAGCCTGAGTTTCCCAGATTGCTTTGCAGTTTGGTGAGCCATGTGCCGATGTTGTCTCCAGAGGGAGAGAGAGGAGGTGAAGCCTGGCCCATCCAAGTCTTCCATCATCACATCTCCACGTTCTTTTTCACCTCTGGCTGATTGCCATGTCACCCAACACCCAGCACAGTGCCAGGCACAGAGGAGTCACTTAATAAATATTTGTTGAATGGCCAAATGAAAGAAGGCACTATGCTGGGTTCAGGACTTCCTGGAAAGTAGTTCACAGATGAGGGGTGGGAAGGGACAAGCAACTGAGAGGATGAGTAAACAGACCGAGGGTGTAAAAATGTGATGAGCACACAGCAGAGGAGCAGGCCAGAGGAGACAGTGATGACCTGGCCCAGCATCCCGCCCCCAGATGAAGCTTGATCCAGGAGTCTGTTGATTGGTTTCTCAGCCCCCAGGGACTCTAGTCCGGTGATGTTACTGATATGCAGGCACCACTCTGTCCACCGCCACAAACCCTACCGGGCAGTGTCCTCAGGAACAGGCCTGTTCTGAAGGCAGCGTTATTAAGGGCTCTGGTTACAATAAGAGCATCGTGTGCAGCACTTTGGTCTGATGAGCTCCTGACGCCTCCGGACAATGAGCTCATCATATCCTCAGATCAACCCCAGAGGCAGCAGAGGGCACTGGATTTTTTTCTCCCCACTGTCCAGTTCGGGAGACTGAGGTCAGTAGAGATCACTTTTCTTGGCCAAGGTGTGAGGACAGCTCAGGAACAGCACTTAGCAAGAACGCAAGCCCCTCTCTGCAGGGTCCACCCTCCAGATGATTGGCAGGGGAGGAGTCTGCAGGCCGCTCACATGCTGCTGCAGGAGCCCACAGGCTTGTTTACTTTGGTGCAGAAGGATGTTTCATCACCTCTTGGAACCACAGAAAGTTAAGGCCCTGAGAGACTGACTGATTCAACACCCTTGTTTCATGAGGGAGGAAACTGAGGCCAGAGATACGAATCTCCTCTCCCCTCACTTTCCTTTCCCTGCCCTACTGATAGTGAGCAGTAGGGCAGACTGCTAGCTGTTTGCCCAGATCCCTTCTCCTCTTCCAGCCTGTATGGCTAGCCTGAGTTTCCCAGATTGCTTTGCAGTTTGGTGAGCCATGTGCCGATGTTGTCTCCAGAGGGAGAGAGAGGAGGTGAAGCCTGGCCCATCCAAGTCTTCCATCATCACATCTCCACGTTCTTTTTCACCTCTGGCTGATTGCCATGTCCATTCCAAGGACATTTCCAGAACTATGCATTAGAGAATGGCAGAGCTGCCATAGGGCATAGCCCTGAAAGACAAGTCCGGGAGAGCCACGCCCCTGACCCAAACATCACTGCTGGTCCTGTTCAGTGAAGGGGAGAATAAAGTATCTACCATGTAAAGCTGCTGCATTTGGGGAGCCTATTTGTCACTGCAGCCTAGCCTAAAGCTAATCCAGCTCCTACAAATGGAGACAGGAAAGCCCCTGCAATAGCTCTACCTGCCGTCCTGGAGACACTGGGCTCCCTGCTGATTTCACCGTCAACCACTCTGGAGTGGCCCCACCCCCACCTCCGAGTGGTTACGCACGCCTGACTCCTGACCCACTCAGTCCAAGAGTTGGGTCTGAACTGGCTTCCTACCTGTTTAGTTCTAGATCTGGAACGGGCCTAGGAATGTCATCTGATTTATCTCCTTGGCTCCCAATAGGGCCTCTTCTGAGCCATGTGAAATGACCAAAAATCTTGTCTGGGTTTTTATATCCCCAGGAAGGAAACACTCCAAATTCCTCAGACACCTGTTTTATACTTCCTTGCTACTGTGTCAGGAGGCTTTTTTTTTTTTTTTTTTCCACTGAACACTAAAATAGCAGAGTTGGAACAGTCTTTAGCAATCATCTAGGATAATCTTTGTTTTGCACATGAGGAAACGGGCTCAGATCACACAAACAGTAGGGAAGTCAGGTCAAGAGACAAGGGCCCTACGACCAATTGGACTCCTCTTTCTAAACTTCTCCCCGCCTCCAGCTCTCTTGCTCTTCTCTCTTGTTCTGTCCTGGGAGGGGATGAAAGCAGAGAGAAGATCAGAGGTGGTGAATCTGTGCCTAAAGGGGAGGATGTATGACAGGTGTCTGTTTGGTCCTCGGGCAGACTGCTACTGTTTGCCCAGATCCTTCTCCTCTTCCAGCCTGTATGGCTAGCCTGAGTTTCCCAGATTGCTTTGCAGTTTGGTGAGCCATGTGCCGATGTTGTCTCCAGAGGGAGAGAGAGGAGGTGAAGCCTGGCCCATCCAAGTCTTCCATCATCACATCTCCACGTTCTTTTTCACCTCTGGCTGATTGCCATGTCCATTCCAAGGACATTTCCAGAACTATGCATTAGAGAATGGCAGAGCTGCCATAGGGCATAGCCCTGAAAGACAAGTCCGGGAGAGCCACGCCCCTGACCCAAACATCACTGCTGGTCCTGTTCAGTGAAGGGGAGAATAAAGTATCTACCATGTAAAGCTGCTGCATTTGGGGAGCCTATTTGTCACTGCAGCCTAGCCTAAAGCTAATCCAGCTCCTACAAATGGAGACAGGAAAGCCCCTGCAATAGCTCTACCTGCCGTCCTGGAGACACTGGGCTCCCTGCTGATTTCACCGTCAACCACTCTGGAGTGGCCCCACCCCCACCTCCGAGTGGTTACGCACGCCTGACTCCTGACCCACTCAGTCCAAGAGTTGGGTCTGAACTGGCTTCCTACCTGTTTAGTTCTAGATCTGGAACGGGCCTAGGAATGTCATCTGATTTATCTCCTTGGCTCCCAATAGGGCCTCTTCTGAGCCATGTGAAATGACCAAAAATCTTGTCTGGGTTTTTATATCCCCAGGAAGGAAACACTCCAAATTCCTCAGACACCTGTTTTATACTTCCTTGCTACTGTGTCAGGAGGCTTTTTTTTTTTTTTTCCACTGAACACTAAAATAGCAGAGTTGGAACAGTCTTTAGCAATCATCTAGGATAATCTTTGTTTTGCACATGAGGAAACGGGCTCAGATCACACAAACAGTAGGGAAGTCAGGTCAAGAGACAAGGGCCCTACGACCAATTGGACTCCTCTTTCTAAACTTCTCCCCGCCTCCAGCTCTCTCTTGCTCTTCTCTCTTGTTCTGTCCTGGGAGGGGATGAAAGCAGAGAGAAGATCAGAGGTGGTGAATCTGTGCCTAAAGGGGAGGATGTATGACAGGTGTCTGTTTGGTCCTCGGGCCTTGGCGGTGACTTCTCTGAATCCACACCATAAGCCTGAGGACCATTCAATCCTTAAATGTTACTGGTTGCCCCAGGAGGGTAACCAGGCTCTGTGAAATGTTCTCTGAGGAAGGGAGGGAACAGCAGTGAACAGAACCTCTGAACACAGTGTCTTGGCTTGCTGGCCTTTGTCTGGAGGCCTCTGGGCAGCTGGTCTGTCCTGCTGTTACTGTGAGAGCAAGAAGTTGAGCTGGGACCAGGAGAGCAAACCAAGTTTCTTGCAGGGGTGTCATTGTATGATGCTTTCTTGGAAAGACCTAGAAATTCCACGTGAGAGCCCTGGAAAGTTAGGTTTGCTTTGTGGTTCTGTAAAAACAAAACAAATAAACCCAAGTGGTTACTCCTCATTGTACAAATTAAGGTGAGGTTGTATATACAGAGTATCCTTTCTGTTTTCTACCAAGTAACTCACCTTGACTGAAGCAGCGGGGAATGGATCACCAGGATCTGATCATTACCCGCAAGGTGGGTCATGGGGCTCTGGGACAGCAACCGAGAAAACTGTGGGATCAGAATTAATAATACTGCATGGCTATTCACAGATAAACCCCTTCATCTCTGAGTCTAGCTTCAGAATCTTGAGCAAATTATTCTCTCATTTTGAGCCCTTCTTTCTTCACCTAGAAATGCCAAAGCTTAGTCTTCAAACTTACATTTTATCCTTTATTTACCAAGAAAGTCTGTTTGCATGAAATCTTTGACTCTCTTCCCTGAAGGTTTCCATTTAAAATTCAGGGATCCCTGTGCATCCTTCTGTTTAATGTGCAGATACCAAGATTGCCCTAGCCGGACCAGAATTCACAATTTTCCCTGAAGCCTGTTTGGGTGTCCTGGCCATGATATTTCTGCAGAACCCTCTTGTGTGAGCCAAAGGCAGTGATGGGCTGGGGATGGAATCCAGGCTTGAGAGTGCTCGTGGAGTGGCTGGCTCTCTTGGTTCTGTCCTGGGAGGATGAAAGCAGAGAGAAGATCAGAGGTGGTGAATCTGTGCCTAAAGGGGAGGATGTATGACAGGTGTCTGTTTGGTCCTCGGGCCTTGGCGGTGACTTCTCTGAATCCACACCATAAGCCTGAGGACCATTCAATCCTTAAATGTTACTGGTTGCCCCAGGAGGGTAACCAGGCTCTGTGAAATGTTCTCTGAGGAAGGGAGGGAACAGCAGTGAACAGAACCTCTGAACACAGTGTCTTGGCTTGCTGGCCTTTGTCTGGAGGCCTCTGGGCAGCTGGTCTGTCCTGCTGTTACTGTGAGAGCAAGAAGTTGAGCTGGGACCAGGAGAGCAAACCAAGTTTCTTGCAGGGGTGTCATTGTATGATGCTTTCTTGGAAAGACCTAGAAATTCCACGTGAGAGCCCTGGAAAGTTAGGTTTGCTTTGTGGTTCTGTAAAAACAAAACAAATAAACCCAAGTGGTTACTCCTCATTGTACAAATTAAGGTGAGGTTGTATATACAGAGTATCCTTTCTGTTTTCTACCAAGTAACTCACCTTGACTGAAGCAGCGGGGAATGGATCACCAGGATCTGATCATTACCCGCAAGGTGGGTCATGGGGCTCTGGGACAGCAACCGAGAAAACTGTGGGATCAGAATTAATAATACTGCATGGCTATTCACAGATAAACCCCTTCATCTCTGAGTCTAGCTTCAGAATCTTGAGCAAATTATTCTCTCATTTTGAGCCCTTCTTTCTTCACCTAGAAATGCCAAAGCTTAGTCTTCAAACTTACATTTTATCCTTTATTTACCAAGAAAGTCTGTTTGCATGAAATCTTTGACTCTCTTCCCTGAAGGTTTCCATTTAAAATTCAGGGATCCCTGTGCATCCTTCTGTTTAATGTGCAGATACCAAGATTGCCCTAGCCGGACCAGAATTCACAATTTTCCCTGAAGCCTGTTTGGGTGTCCTGGCCATGATATTTCTGCAGAACCCTCTTGTGTGAGCCAAAGGCAGTGATGGGCTGGGGATGGAATCCAGGCTTGAGAGTGCTCGGGGAGTGGCTGGCCTGGCTGCAGGGTGAGGTGTTAGGCTTGGTGACCGCCAACTCAGTCACAGCCCTGGGACCTGGAGGAGAGGTGGTGTGTGTGTGTGGTGGGGGGCCCATCAGATTAGTAAGCGTGGGAGCCAGGGCCATAGGTTCCACTGCTGTCTCGTATTATCAAGTACTTTGTACAATCTAGTTAGTGCTCATCGCGTTATCCAGTACCCGCTTTTCACCTACCGATTGTGCATTTATGGAGTTGGGACATTCTGGTTCCCGATTGAGAAGACTCGGGTTTTCTAAATTTTCTGCACAAGGCAAGGCAATACTAACTGCGGGAGGGGGCGTGTATGTGTGTGTGTGTCTGTCGTGTGTGTCTGTGAGTGCGCGCGCGCCCAAGGTCGCCGGCTGCGAGGACGTCCCCCGGCGGTCCCAGGCCGGCGCTCGCGGGCCCGGCCCCCGCCCCCTTCCTGCCCTCTCCCCGCCCCCGCCGGCCCGGCCGCGCTCGGTCGGTGATGTCAACCCGAGGAGGAGCCGCCCGCCCCGCGACCCGCCCGGGCTAATCAGCATGTAGCGGCGCCGGGGCCGCCTCCGCCGCGCCCGCCCGGCCCCCGGCCTCCCTCCCGCGGCTCCCCACAACTTTTGAGGCGGGGACCGCGCTCGCAGCCTCACTGCGCTCACTTCCCCGGCCCCGCGCGGCACCCGCCGCTCGCTGCCCTCGCACCCGCGGCCGCCCCGCGCCGGCCCCGCGCGCCGGGCATGTGAGCGCGGGCGGGCGCCGCCACCATGGCCTCGCCGCCGCCGCCGCCGCTGCTGCTGCTGCTGCCGCTGCTGCTGCTGCCGCCGGCGGCCGCCCCCGGGACGCCGGGCCGGCCGCTCTCCCCGGCGGGCGCGGGGTCGGCGCGGCCGTCCGAGGCCAGCCCCGATCGCGAGCTGCCGCCGTCGCCCGCGCCCCCCGGCCACCGCCAGACCGCCCCTGCGCCGGGCGCCGCGACGCCGCCGGGACCCTCGGGCCGGGCCCCCCGAAGCTGGACCGCGGGTGAGTGAGCAGCGGGGGCGGGCGCCGCGCGAGCCTCGGGCTGGGGGCGTGGGCGCGCCCGGGGCCGCATCCCCCGCCTAGGCCCCGGCGACGCTCACCGCGCACCCCGGCGGGGACTCCGCTTCGCTGGGCGCGCTGGGACCCTGCGGGTGGACCGGGAGGGAGGGCAGCGAGCCGGGAGAGCGGTTTCCCAGACTCTTTCGCCGGAGGCTGGACTTGGGGGTGTGACCGTCTTGGTGTGCCCCCACCTCCTTGGAAGAGAACTTATCTCCCGTGGTGGAAGACCCCGAACCCCATACACACCTACCTTAAAAATAAAGGAAAAGATCCAGAGCTCACAAAGCACTGCTCACACTTCGGAGGTGATAACATCCTGCCGGTCCATTCCCCAATTCCATTCTTTTCTTGTAGATACAGAAATAGGCATCTTTGGAACAGAGCCTGACTTTCAAATTTAAATAACTGTTTTGTTTTTTTTTTAAGGGTTCTAGTCCTGGGGATATTTGTAAAAGACAAAGGATGTAGTTAGAAAGGAGCACTCCGCAGGCTCTCTCTAAAGAGGAGAGATCCAGGGGCTCTGTGGAGGTGGGGGGTTCCGAGGTGAGGGCCTGCAAGGTAGAACCCCAGACAGGACTGTCCCCCAGCCTTGTCTCTCTTTTACTTTACCGGTGAGCTGCGGCTCTGTACCCAGTCACCGCCTGGCCGCTCAGAGAGGGACCTGCCCTTTCTCCTCCAGACTTTTTTGTCAGTTTCTTCTTTGGGTGTGGAAGAAATGCTCGGGACCGAGTGGAATTCCGTAATACCATTGTGACCTTGGGGATGTCACTGCTTTTGATCTCAGTCTCTCCGTCTGTGAAATGGAAGTCATGATCCTCGCCCTTCCCAGCCTCCTGGTGATGATGGGACAAAATGAAAGTAAAAATAAGTGGAAAGGGCTTTGAACAAAGTCGCCAATGTGGTGGTGTGAAACCTCTGCCTTCCTGTGACTGACAGAAGGCAGACGTTCTCCCTGGTCATCCAGAGAAGTCAGGTCATTTGGAGCACTAGGTTTTGTCTTGGAGTTCAGGTGAAGACCGAGCAGAGTGCATCTTCCTGATGGATACTTGTCTCTCATGGCACACAGACTTCCTGGGATAGGAATGAGCTTACTTCGTAATGCACTTAGGGATGCTTCTTTTAATTAAAGAAGCAAAACACTTAAAAACAAATCGGATCCTCCAGTAAGAAACCCAATTTCACAATTTCACATTCGGTAGTAGTCCCATCAATGCAAGTGCCTTGTCCTTGTGAACTTCTCCATCACAGCACACGATTGAGAAACTGAGGTGCTGCAGGGGAGGAGAGAGGCCAAAGAAACTTCCAGAGACCTAAGAGACACACTCACCATGACTCCAGCTCTAGGTGACTTACAGCATACATTGTTTTAAGTTCCATGGAAAGGAATCAAGAACATAAAAGAGAACATTTCCTGGCTTTATCACACAAGGAAAGTCACCAAAGAATACTTACTGTACAGAAACGTGTGAGTGTTCTCAATGGAAAGTGGACTGCAGGAGCTGACAGCAGCTTTCCGTGGCTGGAAGTCAGGTTTTCTTAGCTCTAGGGTCCGATCTTGTTCACGGATGGGTGGGAGGGATGCTGACTTTCTGGGGGACCTGGCAGGAAGCAGCTGGTTCAGGAGCCTCCTGGCTTCTCTTGTGGCTGAGAACCCCCAGACGTCACAGGGAGCTCAGTGTTACAGGAGAGGGAGGGTGGAGGCAGCTAGCTCAGGGGACTCAGCAGGTAGGAGCTGGGGCTGATCTCCCTTACGGGGTCTTTCCCCATCCCCAAGCCCCCTCCCCACCAACCCTCCCTCTGCCATCTGTGAGCCACACTTCCTCCCAGGTGTGGCAGGTAACTCTGATAGTCTTGGCTTTGAAATCGTCCCAGTTGGAAAGATTCATCTGGGGAGGTGAGAACAAAGGTTTCAGGTGCATGGGGTCTCTGGAGCAACAAGGCAGGAGCAGGAGGCATCTCAAACTTCTCTTTCCTAAGATAGCCCCGTTCCCCTTACCCCTGCACAGAAACCAGCCAGGGAATGTCTGTGTTTCATCTGAGCTAAGGCTGGATCTCTATGGGACATATGGAAGGTGAGAGTGGAAGAGAGAAAGTTGATTACTTGTTGGAAACTTCTAGAAGCTACTCTTATGGCTGAGGATTCAGGCAGGACTTGTGCTTCTTTTCTGGCAGTAGCTCAGGTAATGTCACTTAGAGGGAAAAAGAGAATGAACAAGAAAGTCATCATCAGGTGATTTCAGTTTGAGTCTCCTAGTAACCTCTTAAGATTATCTTTGGACCTTTTTGATCCTAAGGCAGTCAAGTCTCAAGTGCCTTGTCCTTGTGAACTTCTCCATCACAGCACAGATTGAGAAACTGAGGTCAAACCAAAGAAACTTCCAGAGACCTAAGAGACACACTCACCATGACTCCAGCTCTAGGTGACTTACAGCATACATTGTTTTAAGTTCCATGGAAAGGAATCAAGAACATAAAGAGAACATTTCCTGGCTTTATCACACAAGGAAAGTCACCAAAGAATACTTACTGTACAGAAACGTGTGAGTGTTCTCAATGGAAAGTGGACTGCAGGAGCTGACAGCAGCTTTCCGTGGCTGGAAGTCAGGTTTTCTTAGCTCTAGGGTCCGATCTTGTTCACGGATGGGTGGGAGGGATGCTGACTTTCTGGGGGACCTGGCAGGAAGCAGCTGGTTCAGGAGCCTCCTGGCTTCTCTTGTGGCTGAGAACCCCCAGACGTCACAGGGAGCTCAGTGTTACAGGAGAGGGAGGGTGGAGGCAGCTAGCTCAGGGGACTCAGCAGGTAGGAGCTGGGGCTGATCTCCCTTACGGGGTCTTTCCCCATCCCCAAGCCCCCTCCCCACCAACCCTCCCTCTGCCATCTGTGAGCCACACTTCCTCCCAGGTGTGGCAGGTAACTCTGATAGTCTTGGCTTTGAAATCGTCCCAGTTGGAAAGATTCATCTGGGGAGGTGAGAACAAAGGTTTCAGGTGCATGGGGTCTCTGGAGCAACAAGGCAGGAGCAGGAGGCATCTCAAACTTCTCTTTCCTAAGATAGCCCCGTTCCCCTTACCCCTGCACAGAAACCAGCCAGGGAATGTCTGTGTTTCATCTGAGCTAAGGCTGGATCTCTATGGGACATATGGAAGGTGAGAGTGGAAGAGAGAAAGTTGATTACTTGTTGGAAACTTCTAGAAGCTACTCTTATGGCTGAGGATTCAGGCAGGACTTGTGCTTCTTTTCTGGCAGTAGCTCAGGTAATGTCACTTAGAGGGAAAAAGAGAATGAACAAGAAAGTCATCATCAGGTGATTTCAGTTTGAGTCTCCTAGTAACCTCTTAAGATTATCTTTGGACCTTTTTTGATCGGCCATCGTGTATCACAAGGTACAAGCAGTTATTTCCTAAGGCAGTCAAGTCTCAACGCTGGAAGAGCCTCCAGAGGCCCTCTGGGCCACACGGCGTCCCACGTGGCTATCTGCCCGCTCTGCACTCCTGACAGATGACCAGTCAGGCTGTGCCCCTGTGCTCTTGGGAGATGCTTGCCTCTACTGGTTATGAGCCCTAAATCTTACAATTAAGGTGCTTCGTTTGATTGTTGGGGACACTGCCTGCAGCCCCTTATGTTATGGGGATGCTAGTGGTCAGTGCCTGGTCCTCAAGGCCTGGGCTTTCAAATGTGGTGTCAACAGAAGGACCAGAGAGGGCCTTTTCTTCACTGGGGCCTTTTCTAACCCCTTTCCTCTGGGTAGAGTTTCGAGTTCTCACTGTTGAGTAACAGGGCTTGCATTCTGTGGGTTGTTTGCCCACCGCCTGAGACCGCAAGTCCCTGGACAGCAGCTCAGTGCCCCTTCCCGTCCGTGTGGCCTTTGTTAAGCTTTAGCGCCCACCTGTCACCCACAAGCTGTTCAGCTCAACTTGTTGCTGCTGTTTCAGCCAGCAGAGAGGATGCCAAGTCCTCGAGGTTTCCTTTTCGCTGTTTTTTTTTTTTTTTAAACAACTTGGGGTTTCCAAGCCACAGTTCTAAGCTGAGTGCTTCAGTTTATACGCTGACTTTTGCAGTCCCCTATAGGCTAGGCTTTAATTGCGAGATCCACAAATGAGAGTGGGGGTGGGAGGAAGAGGCTTAAGTCATAATGAAAATCAGTGCAGAAGGAAAGAACTTTCCCACCCAAAGGGGAAATGACGCTGAGGAGCTGAGCAGCCAGCCCAAGGAATAATAATTGTACAAAAATGCAGTTCCCTAGAGTAAAGGAAGCGCTGTGAGCTCAGCCCCTTCTGGGCTGTTACATGGCTGTCCCCTGAGTTGCTGTAACTTTGCGGGCCAGCTTGTCATGCAGCTTTCACTGTGGAGGGAGCCCTTACACAGTGCAGTGAAGACCGGGGCTGGGCAGGAGGCATCCCTCGGAGAAGAGAGAGGGGCTTCCCTCCAGGAATATACTGGCTGAGGCTGGTGGGGGTGGGGATTTCTGAGCAGCCCTGTTGCTTTGATGGAGGATACCCCAAATGGAAGGAGGGGTGTGGGGAAAGGGACTCATCCTGGCCTGTGTGTGTTTAAAAGCCACATCCTTTTAACCTTATGCGTGCAAATGCTGAACTGCTATTTCCTGCCCAATAGCTGAATGGTGTGGGCAGTGAGAATGAAAGGCATTTGCTGCCTGGCTTTACTGCCCAGCTAGGCGGTTACTACACCCTTGGTCCTGGAGAGTCGGGGGGGGGGGGAAGGAGCCTCTGTCCTTCGAGTGAGCCTGTCTGCCTTCTAGCAGCCCTGCCCAGCTGGCTGACAACGGCGTTCTCCGAATTGGCGCGTCATCTCAGCCGCTCAGAAAAAAAGCCCAGATGGCAGTTGCGGTTCCTGAGTCCTTGGTGCCTCCTTCAGTGGCTGTCCTCTGCTCCCACCGCTTTGGTGTGAATAGAGGTTTCAGCCGCATTAAACGCCCCTCCCTTCAAGGATCCTGGGGTGGGAGCAACTGGGAAGACCATCAGTTTTGCTCCCTCTTTGGCTTCTAGTCTTTGAGCACCCATGCGGCCAGAACTTTTGCATTCCTCATCCCACTTAACACTCAAAGCAACCCCATGAGGGATACCGTTGTCTTTTTACAGTTGTGGAAACTGAAACCGGGTGATGTTAGATCGGACCTACACATGGAGGAGGAAGAATTGAAATTGATTTGACCAAATTCATTTACTCTGTCCACAATATCACGTGGCCCGAGTTTTCTCGTAGGTAAAATGGGATGAGAGTTGTTTCAGTCACTAAGATCCTCTCCAGCACCTCATTCTTCTCCCTTGGTCCCTTGCTTTTGCTCTTTTCTAGAGAAGAGGGACTAGGATTGGGGTGAGAGATGGGAAGAGGCGATGGCAGGGATATGGGGCAACCTGCAGAGTAGAGACCTAACGAAGAAAGCTGGGACCATGAGTCTTTCTACATGTATAAGATGTAACTTTATGTAGATTGTGAATTATACCCTGTTTATATGCCAGTTCATAGGTTATTGATGCTAGAGGTAGCTGCATTCATTAGCCACCAAACTGAAATGAATTGGTGATATTCTTAGTGGGCTCTCTGGGAACAGGGCTGGTACTCTGAGGCCCTGTTATGCATATTATTCAGTAGAAGGAGACGTCAGATGGTGCCCTCTTCAGAGGCTGTAAAATTGTTTACTTTTAAACATCTGTGCCTACTTCCATGCGCTTACCATGCATCTCGTATAGACCCAAACAAAGACGTTTCTGTCACGTCTTCTCCTTCTTTTGTTGGAATGTGGTATGTGACTCATTCTGCGTCACATTGGACTGATTTGTAGATCAGAAAATATGTACAGCGCCTTTTCTCCGCGTGAGGTTGTAGGGAGGGTGCCTGGTCTCCACCAGGTTGTAGGGAGGGTGCCTGCCCCCAGGGAACAGGCTGTCTTGGAGCACATACCCTGATGTCTCACGAGTGAAATGATGGTGCACAAGTGATTCACTGATGAAACATTTGTCACGGGAAGATCATCCTGACCCTTAAGTGTGGTGTGAACGGAGACAGGCTACCACTTGCAGAGGTGCCTGGGGCAGGAGGTCCAGGGAGGCACGCTGAGGAGAAGGAAAGAGCTGCCTGACCGTGGACAGCCAGACAGATGGAGAGGGTATTGACATCAGCAAAATACCAAATATTGAAATACATGAAATTTTTTAAATGCAGGTTCTTAACAGCCTGGAAGATGGGGAGAGAGGACTTGCGGCGACTGGAGTCATTGAAGATAGGACTAGAAGGGAGGACTGGGTCATACTGGGAAGGCTTTCGAGGCCTCTTGAAGATGTCTTTATTTGTCTCATTCACTTTGAGGAGCCCCCTGAGAGCTTATGAAGAAGGATCCGTAACGTTTTCTCGTTTAGTGTTCACTCATGCTCCGTGCTGGGGCCTCATGAGTGAATCACATACATATTCACCCTTACTACAACCGAACAGTCATGTCAGAGCCACTGGGATGCTGGCGGGCAGTATATCCGTATGCTGGGAGGAAAGGGCTGAAAACAAAGCAGGGCTAGAATGCAGGGGAGCAGAAATTGAAAGGGAGCCATGCCAGAGCACGGCAGGGTGGGGGGCGTGGCTGGGGGATGGAAGGGGCACCATGGACAGAGAGGCGCTGACTTGCATCCACTGAGGTGGCTTCGCTCTAAAGACGACAGCCTGTCTCAGTGGGCATCTTCTGAAGACAGCTAAGAGTGGAGAACTGAACTCAGGTGAGTTCAGGGCTGATTCAGCCTGGAGGGTGAGCCTGGGCAGCAGTGAATACTCTGGAAGAAGAAGAACATTGTTTTGACCCGATAGAGAAGTGTAGTCTAGTGTAGATGGTGAGGAAGAAGCAGGACCAGATGGGCCTGAGGGTGCCATGAGGACCGGGCGGCCTAGGGGCTAGCTGTGGGTGGGCAGGTAATTTGAATTGGTACCCAGGGTGTGCCTACAAAGCCCTGAAGAAACACATAAGCTGGGTCTGCTGAGTCTCGTCTCATCTGCTTACTGCCCCAGTTGAAAGAAAAGGGGTGATGGGGAGAACGAGGCCTGAGGGAAGGAGGCTGACGTTAGCCTCCCTGGCAACGCTTAATGGCAACACGAAAGAGGAAGATCGGAGAATTAGAGCCCTTGATTCCCACCCCGAACCACTGCTGACCCCCCATCCTCCCGTGTCAGGAGCTGGCAACACCGTGTACCTGGTTACTTAGAGGAGAAGCCTAGAGGCCGCACTCCATCCTCTTTGTCCTCACCCTCTACATCTTCGTGAGCTTGTGTGGTGACATGGGGGAGGGCAACTCCAGTTGCTTCTTTTTTCAAAATATATCCCGATTCTGCCCTCTTCATCTCCCCAGCTCTTTTCTGTCCTCCCTGCGTCTGTGCAGGCCCTCCCTCAGCTCTGTGCTCACAGGAGCCAGAGCGATCTTCTTAAAATGTACTGCCAGTCACCTTACTCTGCAGCTGAACCTCTTACTATCAACCCTCTATGGGCCTTGCTGTTGTGCTGAGAATAAAATCCAGGCCCCCGGGTGGAACACAAGGTCCGTGGGTCTGACCCCACCATCTCTCCAGCCTCTTCTCTCTCCATTCCCTGTCCTAACCCTCAGACCACTGTTTCTGCCAGTCCAACTCCTTCCTGTCCTGGCGATGAGGCCCAGGGTGTCCCCAGCTGTCGTGGAACCAGCCTTGCAGGCAGAGGGAGCAGCCAGTGCAAAGGCCCTGAAGCCAGAAGGAGCTTGCCTGTTTCAGGATGGAGAGAAGGGAAGTCACAGTGGCTGGGTTACTTGGGGTCGTGGGAAGGTGGCGAGGAGGGCAGACTGTCTTCTAGGTGCCAGGAGGGGCGATAAGCACAGGAGTGATGTGGGGAATAGACTGTGGGAAGCCAGGACTAGTTTGGAGCCTGAGACACATGTGCTCATGGATTGGGGGAATAAATGATCGGTTCAGGTGTGAGAGGGAAGCCGGATGCAGACTTGCAGTATTGTCTCTCTGTCCTCATGTTCCTGGATCAGCAGAACACAGGGTAGGCGAGCCGACACCTCCCTCCTGCTTCTTCCCCGCCCCGCCCACCAGTGCAACAGGACAGCGGACTGGACAGTCTTCTCCAGGGCAGGGAGAGGGCAGAGGGGCTTCCAATGGAGCAGAGAGGCCTGCATCCTTGCTGTTGGGGGGGGTGATCCAGGGATCCTGGCTGGGGTACTGCTGCAGCAGGACCTCTGGAGTCAGTAGTTTGGATGCACGTTTGCTTTTTGCTTGTTGTGTTCCTGCTTCCCTTGTTGGCCCAGGAGCTGTCAGAGGGTGAGGATGTCGGGCAGGGGGCCCCTCCTCCCTGATGTTTGTTTCCTCTGCCAGACCAGGGACCCTCAGCCCAGGAGAGCCTGGCTTGCCGTCAGTCAGCAGTGAAGCTGAGGTGACATCTTTACTTAGGCTCAGGATAAGAGTGCTTGCATTTGGTACTTTCAAGCTGCATAGTCATCTTTACATTTTAATTTTTTTTTTCTGATTATAAGCATTTTATATGTTTATCATATAATCTTTGGACGTTCTATTCCAAATATATTCTAGTTACTAGAAGTGTATTAAAATATTAGCAATCATTATTTCACATTTCCATAAAATATAAAGTTACCTATCTATCCATCTATCTACATATCAATCCATATGTACGGCCATATGAATATCCAGAACAGATAACTATTCCACTATACTACAACTGTTTTCTAGCGATTTCTTTATTGGATAGATAGACTGTTTTCAGTTTTTCATTGTCATAAATAATGCTGTGGATAAATATCTTTGTGCGAATATTTTTGTGTTTATATTTTATTATTTGCTTAATGTTATTTCTGGATGTGGAGGGTTTTAAGGTTCTTGGAAGTACTGCCAGGTGGTCCCTTAGAACTGTACCAAAGTGTACTTTCACCAGCAAGTTGAGAAGATGTTTTGGTGGATGACTGTGCAGGGTGTCTAATGAACAGGAAGTTTCATGGACGCTGCTGAAGCAGGTGAGTTCCTCCAGAGCTGGCTGGCAGGTTCTTCCCACAGTCTCTGTCCAACGAGGGTACATCTGGGCAAGGAGGTAGCCTTTGGCCAAGTGACCAGACAGAGGGAAGGATACTATCTGAGAAGGAACTAGAATACAGAATTTGAGATTGGGCAAGCAAACGCCCCAGGGACCTTACATCTTCCTAAGTTAGAGTCATTTCATGGACAGTAATCAAGCCCTTAAATTGTGGTGTGTGTGTGTGTTAGTCTCTCAGTGTCTGACTCTCTGTGACCCCATGGACTGTAACCTGCCTTTGTCCATGGAATTCTCCATGGAACGTCTGAGTGGGATGCTATGCCTCGTCGGGCCAGGGGCCCCTCCTTCCCGGGGAGGAGCTGTCAGAGGGTGAGGATGTCGGGCAGGGGCCCTCCTCCTGATGTTTGTTTCCTCTGCCAGACCAGGGACCCTCAGCCCAGGAGAGCCTGGCTTGCCGTCAGTCAGCAGTGAAGCTGAGGTGACATCTTTACTTAGGCTCAGGATAAGAGTGCTTGCATTTGGTACTTTCAAGCTGCATAGTCATCTTTACATTTTAATTTTTTTTTTCTGATTATAAGCATTTTATATGTTTATCATATAATCTTTGGACGTTCTATTCCAAATATATTCTAGTTACTAGAAGTGTATTAAAATATTAGCAATCATTATTTCACATTTCCATAAAATATAAAGTTACCTATCTATCCATCTATCTACATATCAATCCATATGTACGGCCATATGAATATCCAGAACAGATAACTATTCCACTATACTACAACTGTTTTCTAGCGATTTCTTTATTGGATAGATAGACTGTTTTCAGTTTTCATTGTCATAAATAATGCTGTGGATAAATATCTTTGTGCGAATATTTTTGTGTTTATATTTTATTATTTGCTTAATGTTATTTCTGGATGTGGAGGGTTTTAAGGTTCTTGGAAGTACTGCCAGGTGGTCCCTTAGAACTGTACCAAAGTGTACTTTCACCAGCAAGTTGAGAAGATGTTTTGGTGGATGACTGTGCAGGGTGTCTAATGAACAGGAAGTTTCATGGACGCTGCTGAAGCAGGTGAGTTCCTCCAGAGCTGGCTGGCAGGTTCTTCCCACAGTCTCTGTCCAACGAGGGTACATCTGGGCAAGGAGGTAGCCTTTGGCCAAGTGACCAGACAGAGGGAAGGATACTATCTGAGAAGGAACTAGAATACAGAATTTGAGATTGGGCAAGCAAACGCCCCAGGGACCTTACATCTTCCTAAGTTAGAGTCATTTCATGGACAGTAATCAAGCCCTTAAATTGTGGTGTGTGTGTGTGTTAGTCTCTCAGTGTCTGACTCTCTGTGACCCCATGGACTGTAACCTGCCTTTGTCCATGGAATTCTCCATGGAACGTCTGAGTGGGATGCTATGCCTCGTCCAGGGGCTCTTCCTGACCCAGGGATCAAACCTCTTGCATTGTAGACAGATTCATTACCATCCAAGCCACCAGGGAAGCCCTTAACTTGTGGAGTACTGGGCAAAATGAGAGTTTTGTTTGAAGTCTGTAAGAACACTTTGAGAATTCTCTTTAGAGTCAGAGAATCCTACATTCTCCGTGTTAGAAAGGACCTTAAATTATCCATTGTTAGTCACTAAATGATAGAAAGGCTTATTTCCAAAAGAAGAAGAAAAATGAAAACGCTCCATTTCGTTTTAGGGCTCCCTCTCTTCTGCTTTATCTACCCTAGTTGATTTCTAGCCAGAGTTAGCACGTTTCACTTTGTGCTCAGAAACTTTTAGTCTCTTTGTTCAGGGCTCAGTGTAAGATGTGAGGTCACCCACTGCAGATTGGAGATTATCTGACACATCCAAGTGCTTTCAGTGAGTGATGCAGTGGCTGCAGCTCACAGACGTAGCTATTCCCGGAACGGTTCTAGAAACCGGTGAAGCCATTTCACAGCCTCACAGGGACGGATGAGCTGTAGTTAGGGGTAGAAACGGTACTCCAGCAACTGGAGTGGCTTAAGGAAACCTGGTCTGAAAAGTCTGTGGGCAAGTTTCAGCTCTTCCACTCAGTCACCGGGTGACTTGGGGCATGTTGCTCCCCCCTGGCCTTCATTTCTTTATGAAATGGTGGTCCATCCCATGCTAAACGCTCCCTTTCTGAGAGGACCCATCTTTATATTGTGAATACCTCTGTGCAGGGTGTCTAATGACGGTTTCATGGACGCTCAATGTTCCCCAGGGGGACCCATTTAACGAGGGTACATCTGGGCAAGGAGGTAGCCTTTGGCCAAGTGACCAGACAGAGGGAAGGATACTATCTGAGAAGGAACTAGAATACAGAATTTGAGATTGGGCAAGCAAACGCCCCAGGGACCTTACATCTTCCTAAGTTAGAGTCATTTCATGGACAGTAATCAAGCCCTTAAATTGTGGTGTGTGTGTGTTAGTCTCTCAGTGTCTGACTCTCTGTGACCCCATGGACTGTAACCTGCCTTTGTCCATGGAATTCTCCATGGAACGTCTGAGTGGGATGCTATGCCTCGTCCAGGGGCTCTTCCTGACCCAGGGATCAAACCTCTTGCATTGTAGACAGATTCATTACCATCCAAGCCACCAGGGAAGCCCTTAACTTGTGGAGTACTGGGCAAAATGAGAGTTTTGTTTGAAGTCTGTAAGAACACTTTGAGAATTCTCTTTAGAGTCAGAGAATCCTACATTCTCCGTGTTAGAAAGGACCTTAAATTATCCATTGTTAGTCACTAAATGATAGAAAGGCTTATTTCCAAAAGAAGAAGAAAAATGAAAACGCTCCATTTCGTTTTAGGGCTCCCTCTCTTCTGCTTTATCTACCCTAGTTGATTTCTAGCCAGAGTTAGCACGTTTCACTTTGTGCTCAGAAACTTTTAGTCTCTTTGTTCAGGGCTCAGTGTAAGATGTGAGGTCACCCACTGCAGATTGGAGATTATCTGACACATCCAAGTGCTTTCAGTGAGTGATGCAGTGGCTGCAGCTCACAGACGTAGCTATTCCCGGAACGGTTCTAGAAACCGGTGAAGCCATTTCACAGCCTCACAGGGACGGATGAGCTGTAGTTAGGGGTAGAAACGGTACTCCAGCAACTGGAGTGGCTTAAGGAAACCTGGTCTGAAAAGTCTGTGGGCAAGTTTCAGCTCTTCCACTCAGTCACCGGGTGACTTGGGGCATGTTGCTCCCCCCTGGCCTTCATTTCTTTATGAAATGGTGGTCCATCCCATGCTAAACGCTCCCTTTCTGAGAGGACCCATCTTTATATTGTGAATACCTCTTGACTTCCCCGAGGCGGGCAGAAAGCATGAGGAGATTCAAAACCAGGCTTTTTAGCCTGGGATCCGGAAGCTTCAGGAGCCCATGTGAGGGTCAGGGAAGGGGCCCGTGGTGGCTCTGAATGTGTACTTGTGAGCTCATTGGACCTGCAGCTCCTCGGGAAGAAGTATAGATTTTTAAAAAGATATATATATATATATATATATATATATATATATATATATATATATAATTTTATTTAATTTTTGGCTGTGCTGGGTCCTTGTTGCTTTGCAGGCTTTTCTCTAGTTGCAGCAAGCGGGGCTACTCTCTAGCTGCTGTGCGTGGCCTTCTCATTGTGGTGGCTTCTCTTTGGTGTGGGGCACAGGCTCTAGGGCTTGTGACCTTTCGTGTTTGTAGCATGGGGTAGTTGTGGTTCCTGGGCTCTAGAGCATAGGCTCAGTAGCTGAAGCACATAGGCTTGGCTGTTCGGTGGCATGTGGGATCTTCCCAGACCAGGGATTGCACCCGAGGCTCTTGCATTGGCAGGATTCCTTACCACTGAGCCACCAGGGAAGCCTGGAAGTGTAGATTTTATCCACGTGTATTCCCTAGTGCCTAGCTCCAGCCCTGGCCAGCTGTAGAACCTTGCTGTCCAGCCTCTGGCCACCCACTGCCCCAGTGCTACCGCCACACCCTCACCACCACATGGCCAAGGACGTCTATCATAGGATCTCTAAGGAGCCAATAGGTCTCCAGAGGCTGTTCAAGATAGACTCATGCCTTTTGAGCTGTATTTTAGTTTGGGGTACTTGAACTTCATGGCGTTCCTCTGTCATGTAAGCTGTCTGAGGAAACTTTAGATGGTGCAAGTTTCAGCTCTTCCACTCAGTCACCGGGTGACTTGGGGCATGTTGCTCCCCCCTGGCCTTCATTTCTTTATGAAATGGTGGTCCATCCCATGCTAAACGCTCCCTTTCTGAGAGGACCCATCTTTATATTGTGAATACCTCTTGACTTCCCCGAGGCGGGCAGAAAGCATGAGGAGATTCAAAACCAGGCTTTTTAGCCTGGGATCCGGAAGCTTCAGGAGCCCATGTGAGGGTCAGGGAAGGGGCCCGTGGTGGCTCTGAATGTGTACTTGTGAGCTCATTGGACCTGCAGCTCCTCGGGAAGAAGTATAGATTTTTAAAAAGATATATATATATATATATATATATATATATATATATATAATTTTATTTAATTTTTGGCTGTGCTGGGTCCTTGTTGCTTTGCAGGCTTTTCTCTAGTTGCAGCAAGCGGGGCTACTCTCTAGCTGCTGTGCGTGGCCTTCTCATTGTGGTGGCTTCTCTTTGGTGTGGGGCACAGGCTCTAGGGCTTGTGACCTTTCGTGTTTGTAGCATGGGGTAGTTGTGGTTCCTGGGCTCTAGAGCATAGGCTCAGTAGCTGAAGCACATAGGCTTGGCTGTTCGGTGGCATGTGGGATCTTCCCAGACAAGGGACTGACCCCGAGGCTCTTGCATTGGCAGGATTCCTTACCACTGAGCCACCAGGGAAGCCTGGAAGTGTAGATTTTATCCACGTGTATTCCCTAGTGCCTAGCTCCAGCCCTGGCCAGCTGTAGAACCTTGCTGTCCAGCCTCTGGCCACCCACTGCCCCAGTGCTACCGCCACACCCTCACCACCACATGGCCAAGGACGTCTATCATAGGATCTCTAAGGAGCCAATAGGTCTCCAGAGGCTGTTCAAGATAGACTCATGCCTTTTGAGCTGTATTTTAGTTTGGGGTACTTGAACTTCATGGCGTTCCTCTGTCATGTAAGCTGTCTGAGGAAAGCTTAAGGTCAGATGGTGCAAGCATCAGGCAAGGCTCTGTGTTCCCAGTTCCTGAGGTTGCTGGGGTCAGGGCGGGAGAGGAGGCTCAGAATTCATTGGAGACCCTGAATTAGGGCCACCTCCAGTCTCTGGACAGGGAAGGAGCTGGGCTGCTGAAGACAAGGAGAAGGGTTTGATAAGTTTGACAAGTTTCTGCTCGGTGTCTCTGATACATTGGGAGATGAAGACCAGGGAGGAAGACGGGTGTCGAGAAGAGGGCAGAGGCCAAGGTCAAGCTCTGCAGCTGGCCCTACGCCACCCTGGGCATCTGCTTGAAGGCTCACCCTGGAGAAAGGAACCACAGGAATCTGGAGGAGAGACGGCAGGTTGTAATCTGGTAGGATATTGTTCTTCAGGTGAGGCCATGGCTTGTGATTAACATCTGTGAGGCTAATAGTGAAAACCACTCCATTTGCCTTCCCTGGGTAGTCGGAGAAGATGGGAGCAGTTTCAACATGGGGATGAGCTTCACTCCTAGCCTCTGGGGCCACCAGGACATTTGTGGCTGCCTTGGAGTGAGATATTTTCAGGGACTCATCTTTTGCCAGGGTGTGGCTGACAGCCCCGCTGGCTTTTCAAAGACCCGGGGAGGTCCTGGCTTCGAGGTCAGACAGCCTCAGTCCAAACCCTAACAGTGTCACTCACCAGCTGTGCGACCCTTGCTAGGTTTTCAGCCTCTCTGTGCCTTCAGTTTCTCGTTTGTCAAATGGGCTATTAATAGGTCTCTAGTCATAACCAGGGATTGCACCGAGGCTCTTGCATTGGCAGGATTCCTTACCACTGAGCCACCAGGGAAGCCTGGAAGTGTAGATTTTATCCACGTGTATTCCCTAGTGCCTAGCTCCAGCCCTGGCCAGCTGTAGAACCTTGCTGTCCAGCCTCTGGCCACCCACTGCCCCAGTGCTACCGCCACACCCTCACCACCACATGGCCAAGGACGTCTATCATAGGATCTCTAAGGAGCCAATAGGTCTCCAGAGGCTGTTCAAGATAGACTCATGCCTTTTGAGCTGTATTTTAGTTTGGGGTACTTGAACTTCATGGCGTTCCTCTGTCATGTAAGCTGTCTGAGGAAAGCTTAAGGTCAGATGGTGCAAGCATCAGGCAAGGCTCTGTGTTCCCAGTTCCTGAGGTTGCTGGGGTCAGGGCGGGAGAGGAGGCTCAGAATTCATTGGAGACCCTGAATTAGGGCCACCTCCAGTCTCTGGACAGGGAAGGAGCTGGGCTGCTGAAGACAAGGAGAAGGGTTTGATAAGTTTGACAAGTTTCTGCTCGGTGTCTCTGATACATTGGGAGATGAAGACCAGGGAGGAAGACGGGTGTCGAGAAGAGGGCAGAGGCCAAGGTCAAGCTCTGCAGCTGGCCCTACGCCACCCTGGGCATCTGCTTGAAGGCTCACCCTGGAGAAAGGAACCACAGGAATCTGGAGGAGAGACGGCAGGTTGTAATCTGGTAGGATATTGTTCTTCAGGTGAGGCCATGGCTTGTGATTAACATCTGTGAGGCTAATAGTGAAAACCACTCCATTTGCCTTCCCTGGGTAGTCGGAGAAGATGGGAGCAGTTTCAACATGGGGATGAGCTTCACTCCTAGCCTCTGGGGCCACCAGGACATTTGTGGCTGCCTTGGAGTGAGATATTTTCAGGGACTCATCTTTTGCCAGGGTGTGGCTGACAGCCCCGCTGGCTTTTCAAAGACCCGGGGAGGTCCTGGCTTCGAGGTCAGACAGCCTCAGTCCAAACCCTAACAGTGTCACTCACCAGCTGTGCGACCCTTGCTAGGTTTTCAGCCTCTCTGTGCCTTCAGTTTCTCGTTTGTCAAATGGGCTATTAATAGGCCCCTGCTCTAGGGAAGAGAGCATCATAACCGCCTGGAGAGCAGCTGCAACACGCCTGGGCAGGAAAGCTCTATAAATACTGGCTGTGATGACACTCCTGAAACCAAGTGCTGATCATACCAATCGTTGTCCATTCAGTTCAGTCGCTCAGTCGTGTCCAGCTCTTTGCAACCCCATGGACTGCAGCATGCCAGTCTTCCCTGTGCTTCACCATCTGCCAGAACTTGCGCAAACTCATGTCCATTGAGTTGATGATGTCATCCATCCATCTCATCCTTGTCCCTTCTTCTGCCTTCTGTTTTTCCTAACATCAGAGTTTTTTCCAGTGAGTCATCTTTTTGCATCAGGTGGACAAAGTATTGGAGCTTTAGATTCAGTATCAGTCCTTCCAGTGAATATTTAGGGCTAATTTCCTTTAGGATTCACCAACGCTTATACTGGTGACAAAGCCACTTCATCTCCAGGCTTGAAGCCACGTTCCAAGGACCTCTGTTACCTGACCTTCTCTCACCCCAGCTAGACCCCTGTGATCTTCTAGAACGCTCTGCCTCCATCCTTAGCTTCAGACACAGAAAGGAAAGAGCAAGATATGAAGTCAGGAAAAACTCAGCACCACAGCCCTTGCTTATAATCATCTGAGGAGACTGGATTAACACACATGAAGCAATTAGGATTCGGCAAAAACAGTATGTGAGCAAAAACATGACTCCAAAATATTAAGCCTTTGAAAACCAGTCATGGTTGGACCTCTGTGGCCAGTGAGTGTCCTCCTTAGGTCAGGACCTCTGGAGGTCATTGACACATGCCTCCAAAGTGTCCGAAGGAGCTGGACACCATTTCAGAGCCGGTGTGTGGGGCATAGGCAATCTGCTGCTGGTTTTTTGCAGTTAAACCTCCTCCTGGCTCCAAAATGGGTTCGTTCATCTTCATCTGCATCGATCACCAGATGGGGGCTTTGAATTTGTGTCCATTTCCAAAATAATCTAACCCCCTTACCAAAGGATGGAAAATTGTTGTTATCCAGGAAACTCAAGAGACTATTCTGTAGGCTTCATTGAAAATTAGAGAATTTTAGCAAGGAGCTCGAATGACGGCATTGTTGGAATGAAGTGTGGTCTTAATGGGACCTCCTTGAGGAGGACCTGCCTCACTCGGGAGGTGGATTTTTGTGGTCCACTAGAGACTATTTATCGCACCATTGCACTTTGTGGTGATGGACGGCCGCTGTCTCTAGCCGCTGGCAGAGTTGGGAAGACAGATACCAGTGGCCACTCAAGGGCTGTAACGGGGTCAGAGAACTTCGGCTCTTAATCTCTTTGCTTTCTAGGTGTACGGGGCGCTGGGCAGCTGCCTAACTCTCTGGGTCTTACTTTTCTTATGTTAAAAATGAAGATAATACTGTCTTTTAAAGCTTCCTTAACAAGGCTTCTGAGGAGAAGCGAATATGATTATGACTGTGCAAGCATGTTCACATGTAGACATAGCAAGTAATGAGTCCTAATATAATGAATGGACGGGGACCTTGGGTGAGACTTTTTGTCTCTGAGCTGGTTTCCATGTCTGTAAAGTGGAGGTGATAGCACCAGTGTGTCTGCGTACAGTGTTGTTAGAGGGGTGCAGCGAATCCAGCCACGTGGATGAGCTTTGTAAATGTGTGTGTGTTAGTCGTTAGTGCTTCCTGGGAAACATGTCGGGCAGTATTATTATGTTGAAGTGGGGCTCCGTGAAGAAGGCAGATGTCAGAGGATGAGGGAAAAGTGGAAAGAAGGTGGAGGGAGGGAGGAAGAACATTTTAGGAAATCTTGGTGGCCTCTTTCAAGCCTCTGTCCTCTCAGCTGGCACTGACTGAAGAGCTTCTTCCCATCTCTGCCTGTCCCACCAAACGGGATGTTTGCTGGGAGACCTGCCCGTGGCCTTTTCCCTTCAACCCAGAGTGGTGAACACTGATTGAGCATCTCCTGTGAGCCACAGTCTCTCACAAGGGACACAGAAATGGCATCATGTACATTATAATAGTGTGAAAGAGTAGAACAGTTTGTGTTGAGGGAGAGAGGTGTTTCTGGGAAGGCTTCCTGGAGGTGGGGGTCTCTGGGCCGGACGTGAGAAATGAGTCAGCTTTTGCCGGAAGACCAAGGGGAAGGGAGTGGAGGGCATTCCAGGTGGGAGGACAGCAGGAAGGAAGGTATGGAGAGAAGACGCAGGGTTTCACCTGTTTTCACTGAGGGGGTGATTCCTGCACAGACTTTCTTCTCTGCAGAAGCCCAGTTCCATGCCTTCAGCCATCAGTCAGATAGTCGCACGCCATACACGTTTATCCTGCTTCACTTCCAACACTGCAGATAACAGTTACGAACATAGACATGTTGCCCTCTCCTCCCCTTGACCGGACCTCACTCTGCCTAATGATGGTCCTGGGAATCTCTCTAGCGCAGGTTCAAAACCCCCGTCCTCTTTACTTCTCTGCCTTTTCTCACTCACAGGTACTCACTGTGGACTCGGGCCTCCCTTCTTTCCTTCCATCCTCCCTTCCTTCTAAATCCCGTCACTCGTTAACCAGATGGAATTGAGTACCCGCACTTCCATCTGGACAGTGGGTGACCTATGCTGTCAGGGTGTGCCACCCCATTTGGGTCATGAAGCTGCAGTGTAGAGCCTGGGAGGGCTTCTGGAAGCAGGAGGTCTCCCCTAGCCCTTTCCCCGTTTCCTGTTCACAGGTGTCTTTGATTTGCTCCTTCCTTTCCTATCCTTCCTTCTTTATTTCCATCTTTTTAAATTGGGCTTTCTTTGGAGTCGAACAGACCTCGGTTGATGTCCAGGGCTTCTGTTTGCCATTTACCTTGGCCAGTTCACTTATCCCACTGCACCTTCGTGTCCTTATCGGAAAACAGGGGTGTTAATGGGATCTACCTCCCTGGGCTGCCAAGAGGATTAAGTGGGGTGGTCCTTGTGAAGTGCTAGGCACGGGCCTGCAGGAAGCCAGTGCTCCGCTCAGCTGGGTTGCCATAATAATAACCAATAATCACCCTACTCTTCTTAAAAAATTTTCCCTAGCTTTCTCTCTCCCTCCCTTTGTAAGTTTCTCTCCTTTATCTCATTTCTCTTTTCAACTCCCTCCCTTTCTTCTCCCTCTACTTTCTCTTTTTTCACTAGTCATGGCCAGTGACTTTTTTTTTTTTTTTTTTAATATTGGTTATATTTGAATCAAGCGTCGTTTCCCAATCTTAATTTTAAATAGGCTGTTAAAAAATACTCTGGCCCCCTGATGCAAAGAGCTGACTCACTGGGAAAGACCCTCATGCTGGGAAAGGTTGAGGGCCAGGAGGAGAAGGGGCTGACCGAGGATGAGATGGTTGGATGGCCTCACCGACTCAGTGGACATGAGTTTGAGCAAACTCTAGAAGGCGGTGAAGGATAGAGAAGCCTGGCGTGCTGCAGTCCATGGGGTTCAACAACACAGATTTTTATCTCCTGAAATAGATTTTACTTAAGCCCCTACAGGCTCCCCTGCCCTGGTCCCATGAGAAGCAGCGACCACAGCGACCACCTCCTTCTCTTCTGTAGTCTGGGCCTCAGCATGAGTCCGATATGTACATTTTCTGACCCTGTAAACTTTCCGGACAAAGGATGCTTCTCTGGTTTCCTCAGAACCCTGGGCTAGCTCTCATAGGCCATTGGAGCAGCTGGATCCCCGACCATGTAACGGCCCCGGCGTCTGGCTCAGTCCGCTGGCCGCCCCGGTAGCGCCCAGGCTTCCTGCCCCCTCCCCACGCCTCTCCCCCTTCCTCCTCGGAACCAGGATGTTTTCCTTGCCTCTTTATTGTTTCGCTAACCTGGCAGGCCTCCTTTGGTGGAGCTCTGCCACCAGGCTTCCTCTCTGGGTGTGAGCGCATGTCAGGGTGGCCACGCGGTAGGCAAGGAGGCTGGCTTCTCCACCTCCCCCGACCCCGGGCTGCCCCCAGCCTTCACCTCCAGGCACCACTTGCTTTGGCCTTTCTCAAAATGGCCTCTTTGCTAAGAGCCTCTGATTCAGCCCCTCCCTGGGTGTTTATTTTTCAAAGGGTGAGAGGGACAAAGAAAACTGAGACGCAAGGTATGTAGGCCCCCTGCAGAGAGCCTTTTGTTTACTTATATAGTGAATGGGAATCTTCTGACCTTTGACCCTAGGGCTGTTTCTCAAGGTCTTTTTTCCCCTCCTTAAACCTATAGAATTATTTTTAAAGCGAGGAGCAGGAGGTCACACCAAGGTCCTTCATCTTTCATCCCTGCCTGGATAGGCAGCCTATTTCCTTGGCACCCTCGAGGCCACCTCAGGGGCAATTCCCTTTCTGGAAGCCTGACCCCAGACCCAGGGGGCTTCAGGTCAGCCGACTCTGGGTCATGGCTCAGTCCTGCCGGCCTGCCTTTGTCCCCAGAGGATGGTCAGCTGGACAAAAGCTGACTCTCTGACAGGGAGGGGAGGATACTGTGCCTTGTAAACTTCATACATTGCATGACAGGAGGCCTTTCCAGGGGAATCTTTTTTAAAAAATCACATCATCAGATCTTAAGTCCAAACACTTCTCACTGTGTATGGTTTTTCTTGGGGCCTCTCCTTTCAGGGTAAGAACAAGGAAGGAAACGAAACTCCCCGAGAGCCCTGGACAGTGCAGATCTAGAGCTGAGTCTTTTGTTCACACACACTCATTTGGCTCCGAAATGGCCCTCCACCCAGAATCATTACATCCGCAGCAGCATTTCAAAACACTGCCCGGAGTGGCCCAGCCGAGTAGGCAGCTGCCTTTCTGGTGAGATTGCAGCCACCCTCCCTACACCTCCAAGGTTCCTGCCTGCTTCAGAATATCCCGCCGCTGGCCATCCGGCCTGAAATCCTCCTCATCTGGAGGATTCCTGGGGTGTAGGCAGTGAGGCCATGAGGGCCCTGCTATGGAAGGTTTGAGATTGGAGGAGGGGGCAGCAGCAGCTAGGAATGGGAGGGTGGGATTCTGGTCTTAGCCCTGCACCTTCCAAACTGCCTGGGTGCCCCCTCTGCCTCATTGGGCCACTTCCTTCACCCCAGAAGCATCACAGGGTTGATTTATTTCCACAGTTCAGTGCTCTTGGAAGCAGGAAGCTCCTTGATGCACGATCCCAGTGTCTTATGTGTGGTTTGTGCTCAGTGAATATAAATATATATATATATATATATATAATTTTTTTATTGTGATTAACTATATGTAACATGACTTCCCAGGTGGCTCAGTGGTAAAGCATCTGCCAGCCAACACAGGAGATTCAGGTTCGATCCTTGGGTTGGAACGATCCCCTAGAGGAAGAAATGGCAACTCACTCCAGCATTCTTGCCCGGAGAATTCCATGGACAGAGGAGTCTGGTGGGCTACAGTCCATGGGATCACCAAAAGTCAGGCACGAGCATGATGTGTAACATAAACTTTACTGTTTTTAGTGTTTTAAGTGTACAGGTCGTGGGCGCTGGTCACATGCACCGTGCTGTACAGCCATCACCACCACCCCTCTCCAGAACTGTTTCCTTTTTCAAATAGAAACAGACTAAGTAATAACTCCCCATTGCTCCCTCCAGCCCCTGCCAACCTCTCTTCTCCTGTCTGTCTCTATGACTTTCCCTATTCTGGGTATCACAAATAAGCAGACTTAGGTAACATTTCACCTTTCGAGTTTGGCTCATTTCATGAACTCCCGTGTTTTCAAGGTTCACTGTATCATTTCATGTGTCAAACTTTTCTTCCCTTATAAGGCTGAGTGATAGACCATTGTGTGGGTATCCCACGTTCATTTATTGATTGACCCAATGTCGGGCCCTCGGGTTTGCTTCCCCATTCTGGCTACTGAGAGCAATGCTGCTGTGAACATAGGTGTACAAGTATTGGATTCCTTGCTTTCAGTTCTTTGGTATAGATGTCTAGTAGTGGAATTGCCAGATCATATGAGAATTATATGTCTCCATTTATGAGGAATCACCAAACCCTTTTCTACGGTAACTATACCCTTTTATATTCCCTCCAGCAAAGCCCTAAGGTTCCAGTTTCCATCCTTGCTGACACTTGTTATTTTTCTTTTTTGTTGTTGTTGTGAATAGCTATGCTAACGAATGTGAAAGGAAATATTTTTTAAAAATCATAAATGCCACTCACGGACTGATGGGAATTTGAAACTGTTTCTACCCATCTTGGGCCTCAGCCCTGTCATGTGATGGTCAGAGTATTGGTTGCTGGGTCCCTAAGGATAGAGGTCACCTCTGGAGAGGGGTGGAGGCACCAAAGACAACGCAGCCGATTCCCCAGCTCTGCCCAGAAGGAATGACGTGAGGCGCCGGGTGCAAGCTGCTGAGGAGGCCACACACCACACACTGAGTGGTTTGGGAAGAGCTGGCCAGGCCTCTCTCAGGCCTTGCTTGTGTTCATGCAGGAAAGGCCCTGGAGTGAAGGAGCTGGCTTCTAGCCTCTGCTCCGCTTACTTACTGAGTTATTCTGGACCTGTGACCTTGGTACAGAGCCTCAGTCTCTTAACATAAACTTTACTGTTTTAGTGTTTTATGTACAGGTCGTGGGCGCTGGTCACATGCACCGTGCTGTACAGCCATCACCACCACCCCTCTCCAGAACTGTTTCCTTTTTCAAATAGAAACAGACTAAGTAATAACTCCCCATTGCTCCCTCCAGCCCCTGCCAACCTCTCTTCTCCTGTCTGTCTCTATGACTTTCCCTATTCTGGGTATCACAAATAAGCAGACTTAGGTAACATTTCACCTTTCGAGTTTGGCTCATTTCATGAACTCCCGTGTTTTCAAGGTTCACTGTATCATTTCATGTGTCAAACTTTTCTTCCCTTATAAGGCTGAGTGATAGACCATTGTGTGGGTATCCCACGTTCATTTATTGATTGACCCAATGTCGGGCCCTCGGGTTTGCTTCCCCATTCTGGCTACTGAGAGCAATGCTGCTGTGAACATAGGTGTACAAGTATTGGATTCCTTGCTTTCAGTTCTTTGGTATAGATGTCTAGTAGTGGAATTGCCAGATCATATGAGAATTATATGTCTCCATTTATGAGGAATCACCAAACCCTTTTCTACGGTAACTATACCCTTTTATATTCCCTCCAGCAAAGCCCTAAGGTTCCAGTTTCCATCCTTGCTGACACTTGTTATTTTTCTTTTTTGTTGTTGTTGTGAATAGCTATGCTAACGAATGTGAAAGGAAATATTTTTAAAACTCATAAATGCCACTCACGGACTGATGGGAATTTGAAACTGTTTCTACCCATCTTGGGCCTCAGCCCTGTCATGTGATGGTCAGAGTATTGGTTGCTGGGTCCCTAAGGATAGAGGTCACCTCTGGAGAGGGGTGGAGGCACCAAAGACAACGCAGCCGATTCCCCAGCTCTGCCCAGAAGGAATGACGTGAGGCGCTCGGGTGCAAGCTGCTGAGGAGGCCACACACCACACACTGAGTGGTTTGGGAAGAGCTGGCCAGGCCTCTCTCAGGCCTTGCTTGTGTTCATGCAGGAAAGGCCCTGGAGTGAAGGAGCTGGCTTCTAGCCTCTGCTCCGCCGCTTACTTACTGAGTTATTCTGGACCTGTGACCTTGGTACAGAGCCTCAGTCTCTTCTATAAAAAAGGGCAAGAATTCCTGTCCTACCTGCACTCAGAATATCAGGATCTACCAGGACAATTTTAGCCTCAACCCCATCCCAAACTATCCCATTGAAAGTGCTTTGCAGATTGTAAATGTGTGAGGTCTCTTAATAACATCTAGGACGCTAGAGTAGGAGCCTAGTTTCTTCTCCCTTCAAATTTCTGTGCACAGTATCCTCCTCCACTTGTAGTTTCCAGCCAAAGGAATTAAAAAGAGAAAGGGCTAACAGCTTCTCTCTCTTTTAAAGTCTCATTTCTTCCCTTTTTCTGTGTGAGCAATTGAGTTTTAGGAAAATCTTTTAAAATTACAAAGAAACCCACCATCAGTTTTAAACCCACATCGGCACATATGACCATGCAGACTCAAGGACCCAGCTCTGCAGCTCTCTGAAGAGCATTCCCCCCAAGAATCCCAGAAAAGAGGGACAGAGATGGGGAATCCCACAGTTAGCTATGGTCAGGGCTCAGTGTCTTATTGACCTCTCCCCAGGGAGCACTGACCCCTAGCCATCTGACCTTCACCTTCCATCTTGCAAGTGACACTCAGCAAAGTCCTGGGGACTTTAGTTGACCCTCTCTGGCCTGTTTGTAGGCCTGCTGTCTGTGGCCTCTCTCTGTTGTGTCTCTGCACACACGGCCTTCCTGCTTCTGCTTTAAATGTCATCCTGTCCTTCCCTTGTCATCTGTGTCTCTTTCCCCGGCTGTTCTCCTCCCACCCAATTCAAGTTTTCCCCTCAATTCCAGCCCTGACCCCCGCTTCTCCCTTCATCTGCCACCCCTTTGTCCTTCTTCCTGATCACTAGGAGATCCTGATCACTTACCTGCCCGTCAGCCGTCTTCACCTGGAAGTTATAACATCACCGCAGACTTCATGTCTTGAAAACAGGCTTTTCTTCTCTCATAAATTCACCTCCATCTCGCCACCACTCCTTGTCTGTCATCCTCCTTTTCACTGCCCATGAAATGCATCTCTGACTTAGGAGCTAATTTCGACGTCCTCTTGCTCAGCCACCCAGCTTATCACACGCAGCTGGTGTCAAGCTAGGTCTGTCCGATCCCAAAGCCCGGGTGATGGGCACCATCCCGCTTCTCTTAGAAGCAGCGAGTACAGCTGGGCTTACTTACGGCTACAGCTTGGAGGCTGCTGAGGCTTTTTCTGGCCTTGCTCTTGGTGAGCGCCCTGAAGTCCCAGGGTCACCAAATAGACTGGAGTGCGATGGAAGGGGACCTGGCTTCAGATTCTTTCTTCTCAGCTGTTGAGCCTGTGACCTTGAACGATCCTGTCATCTTTCTGCCCCTCCGCGGTAGGTGGTGCAGCGTGGGGATGGCCGGGCCGCCACTGGGAGGAAGCTGCCTCTGTAGATGACACCACGCTCCCCGCACACACCCCCTCCGCTGCTCAGGAACAGTGCCGGCCAAAACCCCCAGATCAGAGGGTGAGGAGCTCACTCTGTAGCAGCTGCTCAGTAGGAAACCCTACTCCCGGGCGGTGCGAGCCCCCCTCTGACGCTGGTTCACAAACAGATGTTTTGGAACATTAAGACATTACAGAAGTGGAAGTTGTCAACTTGGACCAAAAAAAAAAAAAAAAGAAACGGGCAAAACAATAAACTCCTTGTCCACCTAATCTCCATTCGTGGTACAAGGGAAAGTGATGGCCTGACACGGGTTGAGCGCCGAGGGAAGGATGGTATTACAGCTCCAGAGACACCTGGGAAACTGCCATCTGAGCTCCAGTGTGAGGCTGGCCGTGGGGCCCAGTTGCCCCGGGACGTGAGTGGCTTTGAGTAATGGCCTCTGACCCTCCGGGGAGAAGGATGAGTGTGGGGAGGGGTGCCAGCGCCCTGCGCCTTGGGTCGCCCCGTGCCACCCAGAGGCTGCGCCCTTGCCTCTAGTGGGGCACAGCCTCTCCTCTTCATTGGCTTGCTGGCCCAGGCTCCACGGCCTGAGGCGTGCCTTCCCATTTCTGTTTCTCTTCCACCCAGAGGAAGAGCAGGTTCTCTGCAGGAGGTCCGTCCCCGTACAGTCCTGTCCACCTTATTCTGAGTCGCCTCCCACTCAGGGTTTGTGCTGTGTTTAGTCGCTCGGTCGTGTCCGTTTCTTTGTGACCCCATGGACTGGAGTGCGGTTTTCCAGGCAGGAAGACTGGCGTGGGTTGGCATTCTCTCCTCCAAGGGATCGTCCCAACCTAGGGATCGAACCCAGATCTCCCACATTCTAGGTGGATTCTTTACCATCTGAATCTCAGGGTTTTTACCCGCGTTAAATAAGGAGCCACACCACAAACAAAATCCAGCCACAGGAGCCCTAAATAACTCAGGGCTTCTGCAAGGATTCACCCCTGGACTTCAGTACGTATTTTAGCACTTGTCTCATTCCTTCCAGAGATATAGCCTGGAATGATGGAAAACACTTGACCTTCACAATCAAAGCCCTGAACAGCAGAGGCCTTGAACCTGCCCCAGCTAGCATGGTTTGTCAGTTCCTTTTACTGGGAGGAAGCTGCCTCTGTAGATGACACCACGCTCCCCGCACACACCCCCTCCGCTGCTCAGGAACAGTGCCGGCCAAAACCCCCAGATCAGAGGGTGAGGAGCTCACTCTGTAGCAGCTGCTCAGTAGGAAACCCTACTCCCGGGCGGTGCGAGCCCCCCTCTGACGCTGGTTCACAAACAGATGTTTTGGAACATTAAGACATTACAGAAGTGGAAGTTGTCAACTTGGACCAAAAAAAAAAAAAAAAGAAACGGGCAAAACAATAAACTCCTTGTCCACCTAATCTCCATTCGTGGTACAAGGGAAAGTGATGGCCTGACACGGGTTGAGCGCCGAGGGAAGGATGGTATTACAGCTCCAGAGACACCTGGGAAACTGCCATCTGAGCTCCAGTGTGAGGCTGGCCGTGGGGCCCAGTTGCCCCGGGACGTGAGTGGCTTTGAGTAATGGCCTCTGACCCTCCGGGGAGAAGGATGAGTGTGGGGAGGGGTGCCAGCGCCCCTGCGCCTTGGGTCGCCCCGTGCCACCCAGAGGCTGCGCCCTTGCCTCTAGTGGGGCACAGCCTCTCCTCTTCATTGGCTTGCTGGCCCAGGCTCCACGGCCTGAGGCGTGCCTTCCCATTTCTGTTTCTCTTCCACCCAGAGGAAGAGCAGGTTCTCTGCAGGAGGTCCGTCCCCGTACAGTCCTGTCCACCTTAGTCTGAGTCGCTCTCCCACTCAGGGTTTGTGCTGTGTTTAGTCGCTCGGTCGTGTCCGTTTCTTTGTGACCCCATGGACTGGAGTGCGGTCTCTCCAGGCAGGAAGACTGGCGTGGGTTGGCATTCTCTCCTCCAAGGGATCGTCCCAACCTAGGGATCGAACCCAGATCTCCCACATTCTAGGTGGATTCTTTACCATCTGAATCTCAGGGTTTTTACCCGCGTTAAATAAGGAGCCACACCACAAACAAAATCCAGCCACAGGAGCCCTAAATAACTCAGGGCTTCTGCAAGGATTCACCCCTGGACTTCAGTACGTATTTTAGCACTTGTCTCATTCCTTCCAGAGATATAGCCTGGAATGATGGAAAACACTTGACCTTCACAATCAAAGCCCTGAACAGCAGAGGCCTTGAACCTGCCCCAGCTAGCATGGTTTGTCAGTTCCTTTTCTGAGGAATAATTCGTCCACAATAAAGGGAGTAGAGGCACGTCCAGGGTTAAGCAGGGGCAGTGGGATGCTGTTTTGCTGGAACCCCAGGCCAGTGACACCAGGGGCTTGTCTTATAAAATTTAATTTTTACTTTGATCAAGCTTCTGCATGGTTTAAAGATCAAATACGTTTTATATGGCTATTATAAACCTCCGATCACTCGTACCATTATCATTTTCTTCTTCCCCTTTTCACGCCTTTGCATTGATTTTTTTTAGGCATTTACGTCCATATCTCCAAAGAGCGTGCTGATGTCCCTGTTTATTGATTATTTGGCTGGGGGGGTGGTTTTAGGCAATATTCATTGATTTCCTTTGATGGGAATTTTATATCATTGCAAGCTCTACCAGTTTTATTCTTCAGGGTCAGCTTGAGGAACTTTAAAATGCATTTTTAACATGGCTTGTAGTTTCCTTACGCAGCCCGATTCTGCTCATCCCACCTGGTTTATGTGTTATTGTGGTCCAGGATTTGCTCTGTCTTGTTCTCTTGATCCGACAAATGAGAAATTACTGTTTTATAAATTCATTGTTTCTTCGGGTTTACACACATAGTTACCACTTGCTTTTGACTCAGCTGGCAAAGAATCTGCCTGCAATTCGGGAGACCCAGGTTCGATCCCTCCAGTATTCTTGCCTAGAGGAGACAGAGGACAGAGGAGACTTGGCGGGCTACAGTCCATGGGGTTACAGAGAGTTGGACACGATTGAACAATGAACATTTTGCTTATTATTTCTTCTTGCAGTTGATAGCTTTCACCTAAAACTGCTTTTCTTCTACTTGAAATAAATTCTCCATCATTTTCTTTAGCAGAGGTGGTTGATTAACCTGAATCTGACTGAAAAGATTTCTGTTTTGAAAGATAGTCTCAAGATAGTTTTCAATTATAGTTTTGCCAAGCATACGGTGCTAGTTTTTTCTCTTAGCACGTGAAAAATATATATCCACAGCGACTTCCATTGTTGCCTTAGGACGAATATTTTAGCACTTGTCTCATTCCTTCCAGAGATATAGCCTGGAATGATGGAAAACACTTGACCTTCACAATCAAAGCCCTGAACAGCAGAGGCCTTGAACCTGCCCCAGCTAGCATGGTTTGTCAGTTCCTTTTCTGAGGAATAATTCGTCCACAATAAAGGGAGTAGAGGCACGTCCAGGGTTAAGCAGGGGCAGTGGGATGCTGTTTTGCTGGAACCCCAGGCCAGTGACACCAGGGGCTTGTCTTATAAAATTTAATTTTTACTTTGATCAAGCTTCTGCATGGTTTAAAGATCAAATACGTTTTATATGGCTATTATAAACCTCCGATCACTCGTACCATTATCATTTTCTTCTTCCCCTTTTCACGCCTTTGCATTGATTTTTTTTAGGCATTTACGTCCATATCTCCAAAGAGCGTGCTGATGTCCCTGTTTATTGATTATTTGGCTGGGGGGGTGGTTTTAGGCAATATTCATTGATTTCCTTTGATGGGAATTTTATATCATTGCAAGCTCTACCAGTTTTATTCTTCAGGGTCAGCTTGAGGAACTTTAAAATGCATTTTTAACATGGCTTGTAGTTTCCTTACGCAGCCCGATTCTGCTCATCCCACCTGGTTTATGTGTTATTGTGGTCCAGGATTTGCTCTGTCTTGTTCTCTTGATCCGACAAATGAGAAATTACTGTTTTATAAATTCATTGTTTCTTCGGGTTTACACACATAGTTACCACTTGCTTTTGACTCAGCTGGCAAAGAATCTGCCTGCAATTCGGGAGACCCAGGTTCGATCCCTCCAGTATTCTTGCCTAGAGGAGACAGAGGACAGAGGAGACTTGGCGGGCTACAGTCCATGGGGTTACAGAGAGTTGGACACGATTGAACAATGAACATTTTGCTTATTATTTCTTCTTGCAGTTGATAGCTTTCACCTAAAACTGCTTTTCTTCTACTTGAAATAAATTCTCCATCATTTTCTTTAGCAGAGGTGGTTGATTAACCTGAATCTGACTGAAAAGATTTCTGTTTTGAAAGATAGTCTCAAGATAGTTTTCAATTATAGTTTTGCCAAGCATACGGTGCTAGTTTTTTCTCTTAGCACGTGAAAAATATATATCCACAGCGACTTCCATTGTTGCCATTGAGAAATCAGCTGTTTTTCGAATTATTATCTTCTGTCAATGCCTTGTCATTTCCACACACACCCCTGGTTGTTTTTAAAACCTAGTGTTTGTGATTTTCTGTATTTTTACTCTGATATGGGTTTATATTTCTTATTATTTAGTTTCCTAAGGATTTGTTGGACTTCCTTAGTCTGAAGAGTTATACTTTTTTTTATCAGTTCTGGAAAATTCTTAGTCATGACCTTTTTGAATATTACCATTTCTCCTGTTTCTCACTTCCGGTCCTAGAACTCCAGTTAGATGTATGTTGTCCCTGGCCTGGGAAGATCCCACGTGCCCTGGAGCGGCTGGACCGATGTGTCCAATTACCGAGCTGGAGCTCTGGAGCGCGTGCGCCCAGAGCCGGTTCTCTGCGACAACAGAGGCCACCGCGATGGGAGGCCCACACGGGCCAAAAAAAAGACAGATGAAAATGCAGAAATGAAAGAACAATGGAAGTGGCCCGCCTGCTCCCCTCCCTCCCCACCCCACCCCACCCCCACCAAAATAAATAAATAAATAAATCTTAAAAAAAAAAAATGATGTATGTTGTACTTTCTCACTCTGTCTTCCTTGTCTCTTCACCTCTTTTTCATATTTTCTCTTTTCCTTTCATCTCAGCATTCTCCTATCATCTGTCTTATAAATCTTTTTTTTTTTGCCTCTTTTATTAATTTTTCCTTTATTTATTTTCATCCATCTTTTTATTCTTTGGCCTGTGTGGGCCTCCCATCGCAGTGGCCTCTCTCACTGCAGAGCACTGGCTGCTTGTAATTGGACACACTGGTCCAATTGCTCCACGGCACGTGGGATCTTCCCGGGCCAGGGATCGAACTGGTGCCCCTTGCACTGCAAGGTGGACTCTTTACCCACAGACCACCAGGAAAGCCCCATTTTATAATTATTAATTTTCTTTTCAGCAGTATCTAATCTGCTGTTGCGGTTCCTAATTTTAATTATTATTATTTTTTAATTTCTAGAGCTTCCATTCAGATTTCTTTCAATTTTTAGCCATAATTTATAGTCTCTCTCTCATTTTCAATTTCTGATTTATTTTTATGAAGTTTTATATGCTTATATTCTTTGTCAGTTAATTTCAGTAGCTGAAGTCTTTGCTTGTCTAGTTTGCTGACTTTTGCCCACAAATGCCTTCTTCTTGTTTATTTTGTGATTTTTTTTTTCTTACTGTGATCTCTTATTCCTTAGAATAGTATCAGTAAATAATAAAACTGGATTGAAGGTATGTTCATCTAGAGATCATTCACATTTGTTTCAGCCAAGTACTCAGAGATACTGTATATCATGACCACATTTTCCTCCCCATTAACAGTATGTGTGTGTGGTTTGTGATATAATTTACATACCATAAAATTCAACCTTTTATATAGTATAGGCATACCTCAGAGATATTGTGGGTTCAACTTCAGACCACTGCAATAAAGTGAATATCATAATAAAGCAAGTTACATGAAATTTTTGGTTTCCCAGTGCATATTTAAGTTATGTTTCAATTATACTGTAGTTTTTTAAATGTACAATAGCATTATGTCTAAAAAACAGCACAAAATGTACATATTTTAGTTAAAAATCATGCTCTTGGTACCGATAGACTTGATTGACACAGGGTTACCACACACTTTGAATCTGTAAAAAGTGCAGTATCTGTGAGTTAGAATAAAGAGAGATATGCCTGTATGTAATTCAGTGGGTTTTAATATATTCATGAGGATAGGGACCACTTTTTAAAAAATGTTTATCATTTTATTGGTGTATAAGTAATTTACAATGTTGTTAATTTCAGGGGTAGAGCAAAGTGATTCATTTATACATAGATTCACTCTTTCTTAGATTCTTTTCTCCTATCGGTCAGCACCGAATATTGAGTAGAGTTGCCTGTGCTGTACGATGTATCCATGTTAGTTGCCTGTCTTACAGGTAGTAGTTTGTGTATGTTCGTCTCAAGCTCCTGGTTTATCCCTCCCAACTACATTTTCCCTTTGGCAACCGTAAGTTTGTGTCCAGTAAGGCTGTTTTGTAAATAAGTTCATTCGTATCATTTTTAAAAATTAGGTTCTAACTCTGAAGGATATCATCTGGTATTTGTCTTTCTGTCTGATCTACTTCACTTAGTATGATGATCTCTATAGAACCACATTTAAATATACCCTTGGCTTGAGGTTTAGACCACACGGGCATCGTGCATTTGTGCTGGACACCCACATGAGGGCTGGCTTTCTGGAAACCCTAGATCGAGGGGCCGCATTTCTTTGCTGTCCTCCTCTGCAGGGCACATTTGTTTCTATGCGCCTTATGCCCAAGGTATAGCCCTGATCCCCACTTCATATAGGAGTTTCCTCTCAGAGTCCCTCCTGTCTCCTGCATCCCTGTGGCCATCAGATGTTCAAGGTCACAAATACTGAGCAGGTGCCCTGGGGCCACTGCCACTGAGAGGTAGCTCGTTTGTCTGAATCCCAGCTTTCCGTTTTTGACCTCACAAGATTTACTTGCCAACTCAGCAATGCGTTTAGAAATATTTTTAAAAAAACATTTTATTCAGCATTTTTAGTCGTTGTTCGTGGCAGGGTCATTCAGGATATTGCAGGACAATAGTCTACCTTTTCAGTTTTGTTTACAGTGTGCATTTTTCCTGCCTTCCGTTTTTAGTCAATCCTCCAGGGAGACAGCATGATTCAGTGCTAGCTAGCCATGTCCTGTCTTCAGGTGACCATTCTTTTCCTCTTGAGGACTGGATTTCCTTGAGCTGACTGGATCTTGGGCACCCATCTCTTGCTCCCTGAAGGAGAGGCATCTGTGAGTTTAAAGAGAGGTATGCCTGTATGTAATTCAGTGGGTTTTAATATATTCATGAGGATAGGGACCACTTTTTAAAAAATGTTTATCATTTTATTGGTGTATAAGTAATTTACAATGTTGTTAATTTCAGGGGTAGAGCAAAGTGATTCATTTATACATAGATTCACTCTTTCTTAGATTCTTTTCTCCTATCGGTCAGCACCGAATATTGAGTAGAGTTGCCTGTGCTGTACGATGTATCCATGTTAGTTGCCTGTCTTACAGGTAGTAGTTTGTGTATGTTCGTCTCAAGCTCCTGGTTTATCCCTCCCAACTACATTTTCCCTTTGGCAACCGTAAGTTTGTGTCCAGTAAGGCTGTTTTGTAAATAAGTTCATTCGTATCATTTTTAAAAATTAGGTTCTAACTCTGAAGGATATCATCTGGTATTTGTCTTTCTGTCTGATCTACTTCACTTAGTATGATGATCTCTATAGAACCACATTTAAATATACCCTTGGCTTGAGGTTTAGACCACACGGGCATCGTGCATTTGTGCTGGACACCCACATGAGGGCTGGCTTTCTGGAAACCCTAGATCGAGGGGCCGCATTTCTTTGCTGTCCTCCTCTGCAGGGCACATTTGTTTCTATGCGCCTTATGCCCAAGGTATAGCCCTGATCCCCACTTCATATAGGAGTTTCCTCTCAGAGTCCCTCCTGTCTCCTGCATCCCTGTGGCCATCAGATGTTCAAGGTCACAAATACTGAGCAGGTGCCCTGGGGCCACTGCCACTGAGAGGTAGCTCGTTTGTCTGAATCCCAGCTTTCCGTTTTTGACCTCACAAGATTTACTTGCCAACTCAGCAATGCGTTTAGAAATATTTTTAAAAAAACATTTTATTCAGCATTTTTAGTCGTTGTTCGTGGCAGGGTCATTCAGGATATTGCAGGACAATAGTCTACCTTTTCAGTTTTGTTTACAGTGTGCATTTTTCCTGCCTTCCGTTTTTAGTCAATCCTCCAGGGAGACAGCATGATTCAGTGCTAGCTAGCCATGTCCTGTCTTCAGGTGACCATTCTTTTCCTCTTGAGGACTGGATTTCCTTGAGCTGACTGGATCTTGGGGCACCCATCTCTTGCTCCCTGAAGGAGAGGCTCAGCCATGCTCACCATTGGCCAAGCCTCACACTCCTCTTCAGGCTGTAACAGAGCTAACTTCATTTCCTTCCCTTTGCTCATAGTTTACCAGTTTTGGAGCAGGGGTTTTTTTAAGTCCCTTCTGCCTCCCCACAATCACTTTTCTTCAGGCATATTTGAGAAGAACTTCTCACGTTTTGCCATGTTGGCCGAGAGGGTGGGGAAGGCATCTTCAAATCCTTCCCCCTCCCCTTGGGAGGCCAGCTGGCCTTTGCAGCTCAGAGAGGAAGAACAAAGATTACATGCTGTGTGGGTCAGTCACTGCTGTCCATAACCCAAGCCCCACGTTGAACTTGTGGACTTGTCGACTGCCCTGGAGACACCTCCACATCCCATTTCTAGCTGAGTGTGGACCTTGCCTTTCTGGGGCCCTTGGAGGAGCCCAGATGCCTAAGAAATGCCCTCCTCCTTAGGATGTTTCTGTTAATTATCACTTAACCGGAAACAGAATAGGAAGCATGGCAACAGTCATTTTCAAGGTGGGTGGGGAAGAAATGATTCCCTTAGGAAGGTTTGTCAGAGTCTCTTTATGGAAGAATTTATAGTCACCACCCCTCCAACCCCAGTCAGTGAGTCAGAGCTTCAGGTAGGGGAGGGTCAGAGTGGGGACAGTGTCGAGACCCAGCTCTAGAGTTGCACTGGCCACAGGACAGCCGCTGGCCACAGGTGGCTAATGTGCCCTTGAAGTGTGGCCAGCAAATTACACTCTGGATTTTGAAGGTTTAATTCCAAAAGAAGAATGCAAAATATCCTGATAATATTAATATCAGTTACATATTGAAGTATTATTTTGAATATGTTGGAGTAAATAAAATACTTGTTAAAATTATTTGCACTCATTTCTTTTTCAGTTTTTTCGGCAGGGTCATTCAGGATATTGCAGGACAATAGTCTACCTTTTCAGTTTTGTTTACAGTGTGCATTTTTCCTGCCTTCCGTTTTTAGTCAATCCTCCAGGGAGACAGCATGATTCAGTGCTAGCTAGCCATGTCCTGTCTTCAGGTGACCATTCTTTTCCTCTTGAGGACTGGATTTCCTTGAGCTGACTGGATCTTGGGGCACCCATCTCTTGCTCCCTGAAGGAGAGGCTCAGCCATGCTCACCATTGGCCAAGCCTCACACTCCTCTTCAGGCTGTAACAGAGCTAACTTCATTTCCTTCCCTTTGCTCATAGTTTACCAGTTTTGGAGCAGGGGTTTTTTTAAGTCCCTTCTGCCTCCCCACAATCACTTTTCTTCAGGCATATTTGAGAAGAACTTCTCACGTTTTGCCATGTTGGCCGAGAGGGTGGGGAAGGCATCTTCAAATCCTTTCCCCTCCTCTTGGGAGGCCAGCTGGCCTTTGCAGCTCAGAGAGGAAGAACAAAGATTACATGCTGTGTGGGTCAGTCACTGCTGTCCATAACCCAAGCCCCACGTTGAACTTGTGGACTTGTCGACTGCCCTGGAGACACCTCCACATCCCATTTCTAGCTGAGTGTGGACCTTGCCTTTCTGGGGCCCTTGGAGGAGCCCAGATGCCTAAGAAATGCCCTCCTCCTTAGGATGTTTCTGTTAATTATCACTTAACCGGAAACAGAATAGGAAGCATGGCAACAGTCATTTTCAAGGTGGGTGGGGAAGAAATGATTCCCTTAGGAAGGTTTGTCAGAGTCTCTTTATGGAAGAATTTATAGTCACCACCCCTCCAACCCCAGTCAGTGAGTCAGAGCTTCAGGTAGGGGAGGGTCAGAGTGGGGACAGTGTCGAGACCCAGCTCTAGAGTTGCACTGGCCACAGGACAGCCGCTGGCCACAGGTGGCTAATGTGCCCTTGAAGTGTGGCCAGCAAATTACACTCTGGATTTTGAAGGTTTAATTCCAAAAGAAGAATGCAAAATATCCTGATAATATTAATATCAGTTACATATTGAAGTATTATTTTGAATATGTTGGAGTAAATAAAATACTTGTTAAAATTATTTGCACTCATTTCTTTCTACTGTTAAAAAGGTAGCTGCTATCAAGTTTAGTATTTCCTATGTGATTTTCATTTGTGGCTTACTTTTTCTAGGACTAGTCTAGAAGATAGCTTGTTCCTTTGGGATTGTGCGTGTGTGGTCTTTTGAGTTGAACTAGAAGTTCTACCTGCAACTTTGCTGATCTGATGGCTGGCCATTTTGGCCTGACTCATATAGGTAGAAGTGACTTCATTCATCCCTACAGAGCTTTCTCAACACCATCCCCAATCCTAAACAGAAAGAAAAGTATCATTCCCAACTGGGAACATAAAGATGGACTTTTCAAGGAGATCATCAGTAACTTCAAATTGGTTTCTCTCTCTTTTTTTTTTCTTTTGCCTGTGTGTTTTTTTTTTTTTTTTGTGGCTGTTCTGGGTTTTCACTGCTGCTGCAGGCTCTTCTCTAGTTGCAAGAAGTGGGCGTTGGCAGGCAAACTCTTTACCACTAAGCTACCGGGCAAGCCCTCAAATTGGTCTCTTTCTATTGATTTTCATCATTATTCCACTTAATATAAAGTTTAATCCTATATAGTATTATTGTTTCATAATCCCTTCCCCTGGATTGCAAGAATAATTACTGTTGGAAAAAGAGAGGTGGACTCATTCTCCTTGAACCACTTCTCCCCTGATCCCTGTGCTCATGGACCTTTTCTGAAGGCTTACTGCTCTTTCTCAGGAGCCAGAGGTCTCACTGATCCATTCTCCCGTTGTTTCAGCTGCTGTAAAAAACCACTGGCTAGAAAGCAACACTGAACCCCACCTAGAAAACATTACCTTTGATCAGAATCAAGTGGACTTTTCAACAGCGGTCTCCAGAGAGAGTGTGATGGTTCAGAACACCTGGAAGAGCCACCCTGCTTCGGATGCTCCAGAGCACTCTGCTCCACAAACTGAAACCGCTCCACAGACTGAAACCGCTCCACAAACTGAAACTGCTCCACAAACGGAAACTGCTCCACAAACTGAAATAGCAGCTGCTAAAGCAATAAACAACTCTTCAAGGAGAATCGATTTCACCATTTCCCCTTACGGGCCTGAGAGAGCAGCAGGTCTGACTTCCCAGAGCAGCACCTTAGGTGAGTTTACGTTAGTAACACTCATTCCATGCGAGTATATCTAGTCCTGGGAAACCTAATGTCTGAGGGTCTCTGCCTTCCCACATCCCGAGACGCGATGCTCAGCCAGGGGTCCTGGGACGGAGTGGACCAGGCCTATCCCTTAGGCTTCACCTGTGGCTCATTGTGGTTAGTTGAGTTGTAAGTATAGACCAAGTGAAGGTGCAGATTTTCTGAGTGGCCTGCGCACTCATGGAATCTACATTCCATGGCCAGACCGAATCTACACCACAGTGGCGGTCCTGCCACATGCTGTGGTCTCCTAGGTACCAGGTCTGGTGGACTGCTTGGCTGTGTTGTTTGTGTTGATGTAGCTCAGATGGTGGTTTTTGCTCTGGTCTGCCCAGCTCTCAATGGCTTGCCATTTTTAGCAAAGGACTTTCAGAAGGAGCTCAGGTTGGATGAGCAAGATCTGAGCAAGAAGGGAAGAAAGAGGAAGCTGGTACTGACTAGGAACCCACTCCATACCAGCATTTCTCCTCTCTCAGTTCTCACAGCTAATGATGAGATCATGTTACTCCCATTTTAGGAATTTGGAAACTGAAGCTGGAGAAATTCATCAGTCCAGTGTGCGCAGGTCAGATGGTGAACGGGTTTCCGACCTAAGATTTTAGCCTAAGCCTGTGTATCTGAGCGAGGTGGGAGGGATGGCTGAGAAGTGGAATGCCCAGATCATGTGAGCAAAGATGCAGGGGAAGGAAGAGAATGTGGCTTCTTTTTGGGTGGCAAGGCCCACAGCCTTCCTCGGGGAGAATATAAGTCATACACAGAGGAGAAGAGCAGCGGGTAAGACAGTCGTGTGGTTGGGGTGGTTAGGCACAATTATTTAAGACTTAAAAACCAAGCAGTTCTGATTTGGTGTAGTGGGGAATGTCACTGAAGGTTTTTGAAGAAGGCAGTCACATAATTATAGTGATTTTGGGCAGGTGCATCTGGCAGATGGGTAGATGACATTGGGGGTGGGAGATGGGACAGAAGGAACCTTAAGGAGAATCGATTTCACCATTTCCCCGTACGGCCCTGAGAGAGCAGCAGGTCTGATTTCGCAGAGCAGCACCTTAGGTGAGTTTACGTTAGTAACACTCATTCCATGCGAGTATATCTAGTCCTGGGAAACCTAATGTCTGAGGGTCTCTGCCTTCCCACATCCCGAGACGCGATGCTCAGCCAGGGGTCCTGGGACGGAGTGGACCAGGCCTATCCCTTAGGCTTCACCTGTGGCTCATTGTGGTTAGTTGAGTTGTAAGTATAGACCAAGTGAAGGTGCAGATTTTCTGAGTGGCCTGCGCACTCATGGAATCTACATTCCATGGCCAGACCGAATCTACACCACAGTGGCGGTCCTGCCACATGCTGTGGTCTCCTAGGTACCAGGTCTGGTGGACTGCTTGGCTGTGTTGTTTGTGTTGATGTAGCTCAGATGGTGGTTTTTGCTCTGGTCTGCCCAGCTCTCAATGGCTTGCCATTTTTAGCAAAGGACTTTCAGAAGGAGCTCAGGTTGGATGAGCAAGATCTGAGCAAGAAGGGAAGAAAGAGGAAGCTGGTACTGACTAGGAACCCACTCCATACCAGCATTTCTCCTCTCTCAGTTCTCACAGCTAATGATGAGATCATGTTACTCCCATTTTAGGAATTTGGAAACTGAAGCTGGAGAAATTCATCAGTCCAGTGTGCGCAGGTCAGATGGTGAACGGGTTTCCGACCTAAGATTTTAGCCTAAGCCTGTGTATCTGAGCGAGGTGGGAGGGATGGCTGAGAAGTGGAATGCCCAGATCATGTGAGCAAAGATGCAGGGGAAGGAAGAGAATGTGGCTTCTTTTTGGGTGGCAAGGCCCACAGCCTTCCTCGGGGAGAATATAAGTCATACACAGAGGAGAAGAGCAGCGGGTAAGACAGTCGTGTGGTTGGGGTGGTTAGGCACAATTATTTAAGACTTAAAAACCAAGCAGTTCTGATTTGGTGTAGTGGGGAATGTCACTGAAGGTTTTTGAAGAAGGCAGTCACATAATTATAGTGATTTTGGGCAGGTGCATCTGGCAGATGGGTAGATGACATTGGGGGTGGGAGATGGGACAGAAGGAACCTGGAGTCCTGAGGACCACCCAAGCAGACACAGAAATCCAGATACCAGGTGCTGACGTTTGGCCTGGTGACTTTGGGGATGGAGAGGAAGGAATCAGTAAAGACTCTTCACAAAGGAAAACTGATACAACTTGGTGATGGCCTGAAAGTAGAGATTGAAGCCTTCAAAGGTGACCCTATGGTTTCACACCCAAGGGATGGGAGGTTTGGGAGGGGGACTCAATTCTGTAAAAAGTATGTTGGACAGTATTTTGCATTCCACTTGTGAATGATGGATATAGCGCTTAGAGAGTGCACACGATACTGCCTGGCTCTGCTGGGCATTCAGATTGTGGACATTTCGTTGATGTAAAGCTTAAGTAAATTCTGGGACCAACTTTGTGGAATGTGCATGATGGGTCACGATGATCAGAAGCCGACCTTTGGTTCCTTGTCATCTGATACTTAGCCTCATTGTGCCCCTTGGTTGATAATTTTACCACAAAATGCAGTCTTTGTGAGATCTGAAAACAGCCTCTGTGTTGGTCTGTGGTCTCTCCTTCAGGGGGAATTTTTTTAAAGAATGAACAATTGCTTCTGATTTCTTCCCATATCTATTATATAGAGGTCAGAGGTGAGCCCACTCAGTGATTGTTCAGACATTTGCAAGTCCACTAGTGGAATTTTAATTGTCGCTCTCTACTTTCAGCCTTAGAAAAGCGTCACCTGCCATCCACCAGTTCAGGGTCAGAGGGAAGAACTGCCCCTGCTCATACGGACAGCAGAACATCCTTGGGTTCCCTGGCAAGGGAGCACGGGCTCCCCCAAAGGGAAATGACTGTGCACACCCAAGTGGCTGACACTTCAGTTTCGAGCCAGTCCTCTCTCCCTGCTGTAGAGATGGGAGATGAGACCACACTCCCCAGGCAGAGAAATTCCTCAGGAACAGAGCCCTCCTGGCTGCCTCTCCAGGACATCAGCTTATTCCTCCCTCCGAGCATCTCCAGGAACATCTGAAGGCAGTCACATAATTATAGTGATTTTGGGCAGGTGCATCTGGCAGATGGGTAGATGACATTGGGGGTGGGAGATGGGACAGAAGGAACCTGGAGTCCTGAGGACCACCCAAGCAGACACAGAAATCCAGATACCAGGTGCTGACGTTTGGCCTGGTGACTTTGGGGATGGAGAGGAAGGAATCAGTAAAGACTCTTCACAAAGGAAAACTGATACAACTTGGTGATGGCCTGAAAGTAGAGATTGAAGCCTTCAAAGGTGACCCTATGGTTTCACACCCAAGGGATGGGAGGTTTGGGAGGGGGACTCAATTCTGTAAAAAGTATGTTGGACAGTATTTTGCATTCCACTTGTGAATGATGGATATAGCGCTTAGAGAGTGCACACGATACTGCCTGGCTCTGCTGGGCATTCAGATTGTGGACATTTCGTTGATGTAAAGCTTAAGTAAATTCTGGGACCAACTTTGTGGAATGTGCATGATGGGTCACGATGATCAGAAGCCGACCTTTGGTTCCTTGTCATCTGATACTTAGCCTCATTGTGCCCCTTGGTTGATAATTTTACCACAAAATGCAGTCTTTGTGAGATCTGAAAACAGCCTCTGTGTTGGTCTGTGGTCTCTCCTTCAGGGGGAATTTTTTTAAAGAATGAACAATTGCTTCTGATTTCTTCCCATATCTATTATATAGAGGTCAGAGGTGAGCCCACTCAGTGATTGTTCAGACATTTGCAAGTCCACTAGTGGAATTTTAATTGTCGCTCTCTACTTTCAGCCTTAGAAAAGCGTCACCTGCCATCCACCAGTTCAGGGTCAGAGGGAAGAACTGCCCCTGCTCATACGGACAGCAGAACATCCTTGGGTTCCCTGGCAAGGGAGCACGGGCTCCCCAAGGAAGTGACTGTGCACACCCAAGTGGCTGACACTTCAGTTTCGAGCCAGTCCTCTCTCCCTGCTGTAGAGATGGGAGATGAGACCACACTCCCCAGGCAGAGAAATTCCTCAGGAACAGAGCCCTCCTGGCTGCCTCTCTCCAGGACATCAGCTTATTCCTCTCCCTCCGAGCATCTCACACGTGAGTACTTCACCCAGCTTCACCCTCTGAAGTCATTCAGAATAGAAATAAGTAGCCCCAGATGGCCAACCAGTTACATACACATCACAGAGGGTGAGGGGAAAGCCTTTAAGCACCACTGCAAAATATCAGGGTTTAGAAGTAGAACCTGCACAGTTTATCTTAGCGTTGAAGTTCATCTTTAGATGTGTTTTCTTTACCTGTATAAGGAAGAAAATAATAATTGGTCTGGTAGCTTCTTGAGGCCTTTCTGTCCACCAGCCCCTGCTTTTTCTCTTCTCCCCCATGTATAGAAAGACACAGACAACAAAGACTGAGTGTGACTGGTGTGTGTTCTTGCCTAAGAGGTCGGTTCAAGAGTGAAAGAAATGGTGAACACTGTGTCATTTGATAAGGAATTATATTTGTATTTCTTCGTTACTGCACAGTATTTCTTTCCATGGCAGAGATAACGTAGACAGACATTTGGAGGGGCATCATTTCAAGAAAACCATGCAGGCAGGTGTTAATAAGGCTGGCAGAGCAGTGGTAGAGCACTGGGCTTTCTGTGTTCCAGCCCCTGGCCATCGGTTAAATCTCCAGGCAGGTGGTCCACTGCCATGAGCCTTTCCTCAGCTCTCTGAGCCTCTATGCCATCCACCACGTCCCACTAGCTTATCTTTATCTATCGTAGCCTTCCACCCAGATGGGCTGTAATCCTGTAATCCTCCGAGGATACAGTTGTGTCTGTTACTTCTCTTGGGCTCCTCTGCCCCGCAGTGAGGTGCAGATGATAAGTGAGGGGACGAGTAGGTGCCAAACATCGCAGGACTCATCCAGCCACAGGCCAGGGCTGGAAATCCTGCCCATTGTTCCTCTTCTCTGAGGTTCCATTCTGAGCCTGTGTTTTCATCTCCATGCCGTAGGGAGCAGGGCAGAGAGCAGGGCAATAATATTCTTGGGAAATAGAGCTTAGATGCCTTCAGAGGTTGCCATTTCAAAATTTTCATAGGTCAGAGGTTTTTAGAAGTACTTTATAGGACTAAGGGTTCAGGTTGATGTCATCAAAGCGAAAATGGAACCCAGAGGTCCTCTCTGGAATGCCTATTGAAAGCAGCCCACTGGGCATATATATAATTTACAAAGCATATTTTTAGGGGATTGCTTTTTAAGGTCACTCTTAAACATTGGTTAGATTGGATAAAATCTAATCGACGATCCTTTCCAGCTTCAAAGTTCTGTGGTTCAGTGGTTTAAGAACCACTTTATGAAATGGTGGAAAGGAAGCATTTTCTCGGAAGCTAAACTTGACTCTGGTCAGGGTCATTGAATGTTTATACTTTAAACTCAACCCACTGCTGTGGCATATATACTGTGGTGTAGATATTTGAAAATCAGCCTATGTTTCCAGCTACTGGCCTTGATTGTGTGGTCATTCATACTTAAAAAAAAAAATTTAGCCTTCCAATTCCTTCATTGTTTTAGAACCTTATACTTTTAATTTTTGACGCATTCTGCCATGTCGTTCCTCTTTCTTGAGTCTTTCACTGAGCGTTGCTCTTGCTTTGTGGTGAACTGGACGGTCTGTGCTAGGTAGGGTCCCACCTCTTTCTTATATAATGGAGGAGGGCTTTGGGTCTTGTTTAATGGGGAAGACCCAGGCATTCAGGACCATCTGGATCTAGCCTGCCCACCCCCCCACCCAACCCCGCCACTGCCCTGACAGGAATGTAGAAGGGACATGAATAAGGATGGGAAGCCATGTGGGAGATGAAGCTCTGCCTTATTATTTTGTTTATTTTGTGTTTGGGCTCTGCTGGGTCTTTGTTGTGGCACGTGGGCTTCTCTAGCTGTGGCACATGGACTTAGTTGCCCTCGGGCATATGGGATCTCTGTTCCCCAACCAGGGATCGAACCCACATCCCCTGCACTGCAAGGTGAACTCCTAACCCTGGACCACCAGGGAAGCCTCACCGCTCTGCTTTATTTGGAATGCTGGGCTGGTCCCTCCTACCTGCTACCCAGAGCTCTGGTGTACCTCCTGCCTCCCCAGAAATCTGAATCTTGAGATGTAGATTTTCTGATGATAGGATCTAGGAGTGCTCAGCACGCAGGCAAGAGTGCTAAGAAAGCCAGCAGGACTTGCCGGATGCAGCCTGGGCGTCACCCAGCCCAGCTGGCCTCTCCGTGGGGAATCGATGCCAAGAGGGAGTGTGGCGGGGTGTGCGCTTTGTGACACTTGGCTTCTTTGTCCACCAGTGAATGTGACCCAGTGAAAGTCCTGGCACGTGGACCAGTGAGAGGACTGAGGCTCCTCACTAGGTGAGCGCTAGGATGGCCAGCCAGGAGTGTGACTTGGGAACGATGGGGATCCTTACTCGAAACACAAAGGGATTAGACCAGTTGATCCTGAAGATCCTTTCTGGTTCCAGCATCTGCTATTCCAGATACATCAGCCTTAGTATTCTGTGGCTCCTTTTACTTCTCATTCTGCACACAGATTCACACGCATCACAGCCCCTTCTGAGGCTCGGGTAGCCAGGGATTGCCTGCTTCCAAAAATAAATTACATGCTAATAAATTTCTGTGTTAAAACAAGTATGGGCCCAGACAGATAACTCAGATTTTAAAAAAAGAGATTGGAAGCCATTTGAAAGTATTTTGCTGGCTGCTTTTTTTTTTCTTTCTCTACTTTTTGTATTTTCTCAAATGACCGTGTATTATTTGATAATTAGGGGTAAAAGTAAGCAAAGCAACTAATAGGGGAACAAGTTCTCTTTTAAAGGTGAAAAGAGATACATATATGTTGAATTATGTGTCCGTGCCTACAGTTGAGCACTAAATTTAGTACCGAGCTTCCTGGAAACCAGGGCACAAAGGGAAGCTGGGTGGGGCATGATATTGTTGTCAAATAAAATGAGTAATACAATTTCATCCGTGAGGCTTCGTGTTTGGGGGGCATTATATTCTAAGAGGAATGTTTATATAAGAAATATTGAGGATCATATTAGAAAAGGCCTTCAGTTGCTGTTTTCTGGGACTTGTGCTAATGTTCTTTCAAAGGTGATGTATTCTATAGCTATTGAGTAGGAGCTGTGGGTGTAGTAATGGATCTCAGGTCATGAAATCTGAATCTTGAGATGTAGATTTTCTGATGATAGGATCTAGGAGTGCTCAGCACGCAGGCAAGAGTGCTAAGAAAGCCAGCAGGACTTGCCGGATGCAGCCTGGGCGTCACCCAGCCCAGCTGGCCTCTCCGTGGGGAATCGATGCCAAGAGGGAGTGTGGCGGGGTGTGCGCTTTGTGACACTTGGCTTCTTTGTCCACCAGTGAATGTGACCCAGTGAAAGTCCTGGCACGTGGACCAGTGAGAGGACTGAGGCTCCTCACTAGGTGAGCGCTAGGATGGCCAGCCAGGAGTGTGACTTGGGAACGATGGGGATCCTTACTCGAAACACAAAGGGATTAGACCAGTTGATCCTGAAGATCCTTTCTGGTTCCAGCATCTGCTATTCCAGATACATCAGCCTTAGTATTCTGTGGCTCCTTTTACTTCTCATTCTGCACACAGATTCACACGCATCACAGCCCCTTCTGAGGCTCGGGTAGCCAGGGATTGCCTGCTTCCAAAAATAAATTACATGCTAATAAATTTCTGTGTTAAAACAAGTATGGGCCCAGACAGATAACTCAGATTTTAAAAAAAGAGATTGGAAGCCATTTGAAAGTATTTTGCTGGCTGCTTTTTTTTTTCTTTCTCTGCTTTTTGTATTTTCTCAAATGACCGTGTATTATTTGATAATTAGGGGTAAAAGTAAGCAAAGCAACTAATAGGGGAACAAGTTCTCTTTTAAAGGTGAAAAGAGATACATATATGTTGAATTATGTGTCCGTGCCTACAGTTGAGCACTAAATTTAGTACCGAGCTTCCTGGAAACCAGGGCACAAAGGGAAGCTGGGTGGGGCATGATATTGTTGTCAAATAAAATGAGTAATACAATTTCATCCGTAGGCTTCGGTGTTTGGGGGGCATTATATTCTAAGAGGAATGTTTATATAAGAAATATTGAGGATCATATTAGAAAAGGCCTTCAGTTGCTGTTTTCTGGGACTTGTGCTAATGTTCTTTCAAAGGTGATGTATTCTATAGCTATTGAGTAGGAGCTGTGGGTGTAGTAATGGATCTCAGGTCATGAAAGTGTTTCTGTGGGCAAGTAAATTGCTTTGTGGTGATTTCACTTTGTAAAGAAAGAGAATATAAATAAATCAGAGGGTTGTAGATTTAGCAATATTTTTCCCAACTGCTTCAGCCAGATTTTTGGTGAGTTCTGGATACTTGCCAAGTCAAGGGCAAACACTGTAACACGTGCCCGAGGCTCGGGTATGCTGTGTTGCAATGGGAGACGGACCTGAATCCTTTCCCTAGAAGAGTAGGCATTCTTTTCACCTATTATCAGTTTTAGGGAATTTAGCTTGTTTCTGCCCCCGAACGGATGGTCTTCTTGTTTTTGAATGACTGCTTCAGGGTAGAAAATGAGCAAGGAAGGGCAATTATTAAATAATCCAGAGGGCTGGTCTGCTGATTAGAAACGTGGTACATTGCCCCCACCAGATGTATTTGGCAGGTACTCGTTTAGTACCTCCATGGTGATGGGGAGTTCATTTGACCAAGCATTTTCTCCTTTTATTAAGAAGCACCAGCTCTACAGAAGTATGCATTCTGCTTAGTAGCTTTACTGTGAAGATTGGATGAGATTATGCAATAAAGCACTTACAGAGCACAATGTATGGAGGTGCACGTAAAGTAGTGGCATGTTGTTACTGGTTGAAAAGGCAGCCTGTAATACTGATGATGATGAAACAGTGAAGCCGTGTTCCACAGAGCTCTCAGGGTCAGGGACAACCTAGCCATTTTCCTTTTGTGACTTTCATGATTGTATTTCTGAGGCCATTGCTTTGCTGGGCAGGTATTCAGGCAGAGTCCAATAAAACCGCTACTGTGCATTGAGTTGATGAAATGATGCAATTCTGGGAATAAAAATGGTTTGAAAGAGCACTCAGCAATCCGGCAGGACTGTAATTGGTAGATACAGATGGTGGCTGCAATAAAGTTAGGCCCAAGAAGGCTAAGTAGATGAGTGAGGCTTGGGGGCCTGTCTGTGCTGTGCTTTCCGTTTTAAAAAGTTTTTTTTTTAAATACTGAACCTTCTTTGTTTGTAGCAGAGAAAGGCTTATTTCAGGGTCAAGCAAGGGAGAATGGATAACCTGTGCTCAAAAACCCCAGTTCCATTTGTTTTTAAGGAGGGGTGGCTAAAGGCCGAAACTATTTTCTGTGTCCAGGTCTTTATATTCCTTTGTTTTAATTACTAGTTTTTTATGGATCGCGTGCCACTTCGTTGTCTCCATGGAGGTCCAGTGACCAGAGCTGTAGCCTGTGTTTTAGGTATACCTGGTTCTATGGTTTTATACAAAAGTAAAAGGAACTTTTTTTGTTTCCTGTACTTCCGGTATATGTATATGTTTAACATTTCTTTGTGCTCCTGGTTACAACTGCATTGCTCTGGTCTTCAGAGAAATGTTGATCATGAGAACTTTCTTTTTTACCCTGGATCATAATTAACAATTAAAAGGTTTTCCTTAAATAGGTACGGAGAGTACTTTTTAAAAATTTTGGCTTAAAAAGAGAGAAAACGCACTCTTGCTTCTGGATCTTGCCCACTCACCAAGCTTTCCTGCAGCTTCTTCCTGTTTGGAATGAGGATTTCAGGGTTCCTTTCTGGAGGCCATTCCTCAGGGTGCCCTTTGGAAAGTTCTTTGTGGAAGGGAGCTGCCAGCAAGCCGCTGGACTTCTGCAGAATGGACTGAGCATTTTGACCAATGGTGTGTCAGTCAGTCCTTGAGGCTCTTGGCAGTTGATCCAGGGTCTGACATCTGTTTCCCCAGCAACACTGCTCCCAGCCTAGAGTCCTATGTGAGCCACAGTCTCCAAAGCCTCATGAGGTAACTACAGGGATGGAGCCTATTGATTTTGGGTGGAATTAAGTCAAATCAGTGGGGTATTGATGAGTATGGCCTGCTGAGTAGAAGCTCTATTATTGCAGAAGTGCAACTTGGTTAATAGTCTTTCAGAACCTAAGTTTTACAATGGCCCTGAGGTGGCAAGTAATAAAGAAGGCTTGGTGGTGGCAAGACTGGAAATGAATGCTCCGGGCCCACATGGTTCCAACTGTGAGTGCAGAGCCCGAGGCCTCTGCAGTGGTGACTGGGCCCCCAGCAGTACACCCATTTTTATTCATTTGTATTATGGTTTTTTATCTAGAGTAGCATCTGAACAAAAGGGTTACACTGCTAAAACAAAACAGAACCCACACTTTGTCCCAGTGGTCTGTTCTGTGTAAGTATAAGGTGGAATTCAAGAGCAGCAGTTTTTGGCTTCTTCTATAAAGACTGACGCAAATCATGTCTAGAGGCTTTCTCCTGTCTTCCTCTTGGCCTGGTCTGAAGCTTTCTTTGTGCTGGTGAAGAGCCTCATGCTTCTTCCCTTAGCTCTGTGAAAAGAGGGCGAATGAGAGCATTAGGTGTGTTTATCCTTAGATTTACAGTATCTGTATCCATCTACCAAGATGTAATTAACATCATTTGTATCCAGATGCACCCTGGCAAGTCTTAAAACATATTTTCTTAACGTTTTAGCTTCTGAAAGCACAGAGGATTTAAACAGCTCCACTGCTGTCCACAGCCCCTCGGTCGGCGGGACAGAGAGCGTCCATGTTCCCACCGTGTTCCCCCGCAGTGACCCAGGGACGCGCCCGTCTGCAGCCACCAGTCTGGGACCTCTGAATGAGACAGAGCGTTTCCCCGAGGACTCTGAAATGGTCACATCTTCATCATCAGTCCATTCTTCATCCTCGGAGACAGAGCTGAGAAGAAGCGGTGGAGTCACCGGGCACCCAGCGGATGGGGAATTCACAGAGCCGTCCACAGGAAGCGCGTTTGACTTCTCATCCTCCAACGTCTCGAGGGAATTCTGGCAAAATGACTCCCCAAGTAAGTCTTCAGTCTTCATTTGATTTCTTATGGACATTTTCAAATTGTTGAATTTTCTCAAGAGATCACTTCAAGACCATTTGTAATCTTAGGAAAAAAAAGGCAAACTGTGTTCTTAGATAACACCATCTCCCTTATCTAGTCTACCATGTTGTCTCATTTTGATTTTCAGCCTCATGACACTGTCGTGAATTGAGTCAAACGGGCGTCATTCCTCCTGCTTTCTTGTAGATGAGGAAACGAAGGCCCTGCGGGTGTAAGGAGTGAGTGTGATTTTTATCTCACTCACCGGGCAGCTGAGACTTCTGCCTCCGAGCTCCCATTGCCAAAGCATCTTGTGGTTCTGCAGCCTCATCTGCAAACTTGAGAGCTGGCCCACTCCTTAAAGCTAGCTTCAGTTATCCTATGTACCAATCGTCTTTACAAATAACATGTTCAGAATATATAAATATACTCCTCAAATTCATGGTTTTAGTGAGCCCCCCATAGTGGATTTTTTGTTTGCTATATTTTAGAATTAGAATAATCTTTATTAATAATAGAACTGCCTTAGGAAAATACTCTAAGTATAATATTTGAGGACATTGTATCTGATGGACATAACAACATACTCACTGGCTCATAAAGCTATCCTATGTTTTGGAGGAAGGAGAATAAAACTCAGGCCTGTAAGTGAGTCTGCAACTTTGCACATTTAAAAGCTCTGCTCTTCACCAATTTCAACGTTTAGTATTGCTCTTTTCCTGAATGAGGAGATGGCAACCCACTCCAGTATTCTTGCCTGGAGAATTCTGTGGACTGGGGAGCCTGGTGGGTTACAGTCCATGGGGTCACAAAGAATTGAACACAACTGAGTGACTAACATACATTGCTCTCTTAATGACACTGAAGAGTTTTGAAATAATTGTTTAGAGCATGAAAGTGCACGTCAGGTTACATGTATAGCAAACACTATATAAGGTCTTTGCAAAGGGCACCTTCTCTTAGGGAAGACTCGTGTCTTGGTTGTGGAGGGATCTCTCTTGTGTCCATGTAATGGCCTTTTCTGTCTGACACCTTTCAGCCTCCGAGGGACCCCGGCTGGCCAGCAGCTCTGGTGCAGGGAATGGCAGCCTCGTATCTCAGACGGAGACCTCGTTTCGATCAGTCCCACCAGTCAGAGGTGGAGAGAGCACCGTTCCCTGGCTCTTGACTGACAGGGAGCCCTCAGCAGATGCAACGGGAAGATCCACGTCCCATCCCGAGCTCGTGAATGCCTCAGTTCTGACCTGGTTCTCAGCCTCTGCTCCACAGTCTCAAGGAAGAGACGCAGGGCTGTCTGAGATGAGCTTCTCTGAGCTGGCCACCAAGTCCTCGTCATCATCCTTCTCAGAAAGCCTGCGTCTCTTGGCACCTCGCGGGGAGCGCTCGAGTGAGTCTCTTGCGTGGAACCACGCCCTGGAGAGGGTAGGGGGCTGCCTGGGCCGTGACTGTTAGCGTTAATGAAACAGCTCCACAGACCCCTCATTATTCCCAGGCCATCCTTCTAGCTGGTGGATATCCCAACACCTGTATGTGCCCCAGTTTTTCTGGTAAGGTCTCCAAGATGCGGCTGTTACCACTTGCCACGCACAGCCTGGAGACTTCTCTGCCATGTCCTTCCACACCACAGAGCCCACCCCGCACCCCCACGCTGCTGCAGTCACACAGCTTCTGGAAGGTCTGGGCTTTCATCAAGAGAAATTCTCCTTACCCTCTTTTAAACAGCATTATTAAGCTCTGTTTCACAGTCTATACAGTTCACTCATTTTAGGTGTACCGTTCAGTGGGTTTTGGGATATTCACAAAGGTGGGCCAGCACCACTGCCATCTGATGCCAGAACATTTTCATCATCCCAAAAAGAAGCTCTGTGCTCCTCGCAGTCTCTCCCCGTTCTCTCCTCTTCCGGGCCTCTGACAGCCATGAACTTATTTTCTGTCCTCTTCTAGACTCGCCTGCTCTAGACGTTGCTTATAAATGGAACCATACCCATACATGGTGGTCTTTTGTCTTTTTCACTTAGCATCCTGTTCTCAAGGTTCATCCACGTTGTGTGTGTCAGGGCTTCGTTCCTTTGTATGGCCACATACGATTCCATTGTATGGATGTATTGCATCTTGTTTATGCTTCTATCAACTATTGGATGCGTGGGTTGTTCCCGCCTTTTGGCTATAGTGACTAGTTCTGTTGTGACCATTCAGGTACCTGATTTTGTGTGCACACGCTGTCACTTCTCTTGACATTGCCAGGGTAGATGGTGGCTCTATTTCTGACCTTTGAGAAACTACCAGCCTGCTTTCCGGAGGGGCCGTACCACTTTGTATTCCCACCAGCAACACATGAGGGTTTTCACTTCTCCACACTTTCACCACCACTTGTTCTTTCAAGCTCTTTCGATTCTAGCGACCCCACCCATTGGAAAAGACTCTGAAAAAGTCGTTCACTGCCCTAGTGTCTCCTCTGGGAAAGACTGAGGGCAAAAGAAGAAGGCGGCGGCAGAGAATGGGGTGGTTGGACAGCATCACTGACTCAGTGGACATGAATGTGACCAAACTCCAGGAGACAGTGCAGGGGAGCCTGGCATGCTGTAGGACAGGGGGTCACAGAGAGTCAGACACGGCTGAGCGACTGAGCAACAGCAGTAGCCGTGCTGGTGGACGTTCAGTGGTATCTTAGGCGGTATCAGTTTGCAGTTCTCCCAGCTGACTGACGATGGTGAGCGTCTTTTCATGTGCTCATTGATCATTTGTATATCTTCTTCAGGAATGTCTGTTTAGATCTTTTGACACTTTTTAAATTGGGTTGTCTTTCTTTATTTATTTATTTTTAATTTTTTTTGCAGGGGGGCGGGTTGGGGAGGGAGGGGGGCAGGCGGGCCACTTCTGTTTGTCTTTCATTTATCTATTTTTTCATCCATCTTTGTTCTTTGGCCCGTGTGGGCCTGCCATTGCGGTGGCCTCTGTTGTTGCAGAGCCCCGACTCTGGGCGCATGCGCTCCAGAGCTCCGGCTCGGTAATTGGACACATCGGTCCTGCCGCTCCGTGGCACGTGGGATCTTCCCAGGCCAGGGATCGAATCGGCGCCCCTTGCACTGCAAGGCGGTGTTCTTACCCACTGGACCACCAGGGAAGCCCTGTCTTTCTTTATTGAGTTGTAAGAGTTCTTTATATATTCTGGATACTTGTTCTTCAACAGAAAGATGATTTGCAGACATTTTCTTTTATTCTGTGGGTTGTCTTTTCATGTTCTTGCTGTTATCCACAGCCACAAATTTTTAAAGTTTGAAGTCCAGTCCTTCAGCTTAGGAAAACGTTTCCTTTTTAAGAATGTGTTGCTGGTCCCACCAGGAGGTAAAAGACTTTCGGGTAACACCAGCCTCCCTCCCGGGTTTTGTCAGGCCTCAAGCTCCAGCAGGGTGGTTCGTGTCTTACCCATTGCTCACTTCCTCTGCCACCACCACCAGTGTCCCTGAGGTAAACACTATTTGTTATGTATCACCAAGCAGAAATATTGTATTGATCCTGTTCACTGGCGCGATAAACCTTCTCATAAATCCAAGCTACCCAGTCAGCCTCCTGAGGTTTCAGTCCCTGCCACATTTGCAGAAACAACACATATTTGGGGTTTTCACCTTGTCCATTTCAGACAAAGACCCTGAGAAGGTGGAGGGCTGCCGTTGAGGCTCACACAGCCCGGCTGTCTGCCTCACTGACCGGCCCTCCCCTTTCCGGCCCTCTTGCAGCCACCGAAGACAGTACTGAGCTGGGCGTCAGTTCCGAAGCCGAGGAGGGAGCTTCCAAGGGGGCGCCTGCCGTCCGCACCCACAGCCCCCACACCTCGGCTGCATTCAGTGGAGTGGGAGAGCGCACGCTGCGATCTCTCGGCAACGGTAGCACAACTCCTAAGGATGCGGGGCACTCAGAGGCGACGCCGGGAGAAACGGAGAGCACCACTCTGCAGGAGAACATGACTCTGACCGGGGATGCCCTCCCCGTCTCGGGTTCACTGGCACCATCGAGGACCTCCAGAGGCCATGAAGGTGATGGGCAGGATCTCTCTGTGCATTCCCTCAACTCCTCCGCCAGTTTGCTTGTGGTCCTGGAATGGTTGAGTCAGCTGTCAACCCCAAAAGTGCCTTAGCAGCTCCCTGTGAAGAGAACGCTCTGGGTTCTCCCCTCTCCCCCACCGGCGCCTACCCCCCGCCCCCTTGCCTGAGCCGTTTGCGCTGTTGTCAGCCAGGATGCTTGCCATAAAGGAGCCTGACCGGTGGTGGCTAAGGCCAATCTCCTGGGAAAGAAATACTCATTATACAGAATGGAAAGTTGGGAGGGTTTTCCTTTTTTTCACCCTTAAAGGAAAACGCGTTTCCTTTTTAAGAATGTGTTGCTGGTCCCACCAGGAGGTAAAAGACTTTCGGGTAACACCAGCCTCCCTCCCGGGTTTTGTCAGGCCTCAAGCTCCAGCAGGGTGGTTCGTGTCTTACCCATTGCTCACTTCCTCTGCCACCACCACCAGTGTCCCTGAGGTAAACACTATTTGTTATGTATCACCAAGCAGAAATATTGTATTGATCCTGTTCACTGGCGCGATAAACCTTCTCATAAATCCAAGCTACCCAGTCAGCCTCCTGAGGTTTCAGTCCCTGCCACATTTGCAGAAACAACACATATTTGGGGTTTTCACCTTGTCCATTTCAGACAAAGACCCTGAGAAGGTGGAGGGCTGCCGTTGAGGCTCACACAGCCCGGCTGTCTGCCTCACTGACCGGCCCTCCCCTTTCCGGCCCTCTTGCAGCCACCGAAGACAGTACTGAGCTGGGCGTCATTTCCCGAAGCCGAGGAGGGAGCTTCCAAGGGGGCGCCTGCCGTCCGCACCCACAGCCCCCACACCTCGGCTGCATTCAGTGGAGTGGGAGAGCGCACGCTGCGATCTCTCGGCAACGGTAGCACAACTCCTAAGGATGCGGGGCACTCAGAGGCGACGCCGGGAGAAACGGAGAGCACCACTCTGCAGGAGAACATGACTCTGACCGGGGATGCCCTCCCCGTCTCGGGTTCACTGGCACCGTCGAGGACCTCCAGAGGCCATGAAGGTGATGGGCAGGATCTCTCTGTGCATTCCCTCAACTCCTCCGCCAGTTTGCTTGTGGTCCTGGAATGGTTGAGTCAGCTGTCAACCCCAAAAGTGCCTTAGCAGCTCCCTGTGAAGAGAACGCTCTGGGTTCTCCCCTCTCCCCCACCGGCGCCTACCCCCCGCCCCCTTGCCTGAGCCGTTTGCGCTGTTGTCAGCCAGGATGCTTGCCATAAAGGAGCCTGACCGGTGGTGGCTAAGGCCAATCTCCTGGGAAAGAAATACTCATTATACAGAATGGAAAGTTGGGAGGGTTTTCCTTTTTCCGTTTGGGCACAACAGTTGTTCTATTTGGGGTCTTAAGAGCTTTTCAGATACTAGTTTGCTTTTATCAAAAAAGGCTTGTGGAAGGAATTTGGACCTGTTCCCTGTGCTTCGGGGCCCCACTTCGTTGCCGGTGCTGCCACCGCACTCCTCACAGGAGGGTAGTTCCACTCAAGTCCTGCCTGCCTCGCTGTACTGTTTCTCCCAGAAAGTGTCTGTCCCCCCAGGGAGGAGGTTCAAGGGTGGGCATCTGTTCTCATTGTGCAGGTTCCCAGATGCCTGTCTGGTCGACCTAACTGTGGTTTTTCCCTTCACAGTCACGGGGATTAGCCACAGTGCAGCGAGCCGCGCAGATCCTGAACGTGGGGGCTCCTACGCTCCTGAGGGCGAGCGCACGGGCCACACCTATGTTTCACCTTCTATCACCAGTGGGGAAGGGACGCTGCTGTTCATGGCAGACAGCAGTTCATCCTCGGATGGAAGGGAGACTTCCACCTCTTCTGCTGAGATCTCAGGCTCTTTGAGTTCAGACACTTCCCCCTTTTCTCAGGCTCAGACTGAGAGAAGTAACATCTCGTCCCTTGAAGGAGAACATGCTCCGGCTTCCACTGAGACGCTGGCTCTGCACACGGCCCACCCTCCATCTCACACCCCCACCCTTAATAGGCCGACCACGCTGGGTCCTCCGGACGCCCATGCTGCATCTGCTGGTGACGTGTCATCATCTTCTTCATCAGAGCCGCCCTTGCCCCAGCCCTCGGTGTCACAGTCCTACCAGGCGTCCTCCTTCAGCTTGGCGGCCGCCGGGGCCTCCACTCACCCTCTGCCGTCCACTCCTGATGCACCCACTCCTCTGGCGTCCTCGCCACCTCCCTCGTCAGTTTCCCTGACAGCATCTGCCTCCACCTTGCCGTCTGACTCACAGACAACGCGCCCACCTGCACCTTTGACTCTGGACCTGCCCAGAGCAAGGGACATTCCTGTGACTCCAATCGGAACGTCAACATCGGCCTGGTCTGTGCCACTGCTCCCTGGCAGTCAAACAGAAAGTCCTGAGAACCCGAGTAATCCATACCTCAAGACCGTAGTGACGGAATCAAAGACACTGAGCCTGCAGACTGTGCCCACCGAGGCCACGGAGGCCGTGGAAGCCACAGAAGCGATGACCGTGGGGTCTACTCTGGGGATCCCTTCACCCCTGGCCTTCACAGAGCCCTCCACTGAGCAAACCCTTCCAGCCACAAGTGCCAGCTTAGCCCACACGTCTCCAGCTCTGGCAGCCACCACTCTCGAGACCTCTGGTCCTCCCGTGTCCAGCCCTAGCCCTCTGTCAAGCACAGCAGCTCTGACAGGTGGCCCCACAGCAGAAGGGACAGAGGCCAGCAAACAGCTCCCACCAACAAGTCCTGAAATTCTTGTGAGCCAAGTTCCAACAGAAGGCACTGTCACCACGGACGAGAGCTCAGATATTTTCACCAGGTTGTCCCCCCTGACCAAAGAATCTACCACTGGCCCTGGCCCTACAGAAGACAAGAGCCTGGCTTCACCTTTCCTAAAAACATCCCCTTCCCCCCAAACCACACCTGTCGCTATGGCTGAGACGTTGACACCCACCTCGACCACCTCCACCACCCAGAGCAGCCCCCAGTCACCCACAGTGATGTCATCTCCAGCCACAGGTAAGACATGGCTACACGGCTACAAGCCACAAGCTAAGGACTGTGCAGGGCGTCCTAGTGCCCACCTGCAGGCGTTCTTCTGAATGATTGCGCAATAGGTGGAGGCCCAGTTACAGTGCGAGATCTTTGGAGAAGAGCAAGCTTAGAGCAGGGAGGATGGTTGATCCGGTGTCATTCCCAACCCCCCACCACCGAGACGTGCTTTAAATTGGCCTTGTCTCAAGTAGAATTTGTTAAGTATCCCAGGGCAGTGTCGTCCTTCCCAGGCTCAAGGACCTGTATGCATCTGCCTCCACCTCTGCCGCCTCGACTCACCTCCCTCAGTTTCCTGACAGCATCTGCCTCCACCTTGCCGCTGACTCACAGACAACGCCACCTGCACCTTTGACTCTGGACCTGCCCAGAGCAAGGGACATTCCTGTGACTCCAATCGGAACGTCAACATCGGCCTGGTCTGTGCCACTGCTCCCTGGCAGTCAAACAGAAAGTCCTGAGAACCCGAGTAATCCATACCTCAAGACCGTAGTGACGGAATCAAAGACACTGAGCCTGCAGACTGTGCCCACCGAGGCCACGGAGGCCGTGGAAGCCACAGAAGCGATGACCGTGGGGTCTACTCTGGGGATCCCTTCACCCCTGGCCTTCACAGAGCCCTCCACTGAGCAAACCCTTCCAGCCACAAGTGCCAGCTTAGCCCACACGTCTCCAGCTCTGGCAGCCACCACTCTCGAGACCTCTGGTCCTCCCGTGTCCAGCCCTAGCCCTCTGTCAAGCACAGCAGCTCTGACAGGTGGCCCCACAGCAGAAGGGACAGAGGCCAGCAAACAGCTCCCACCAACAAGTCCTGAAATTCTTGTGAGCCAAGTTCCAACAGAAGGCACTGTCACCACGGACGAGAGCTCAGATATTTTCACCAGGTTGTCCCCCCTGACCAAAGAATCTACCACTGGCCCTGGCCCTACAGAAGACAAGAGCCTGGCTTCACCTTTCCTAAAAACATCCCCTTCCCCCCAAACCACACCTGTCGCTATGGCTGAGACGTTGACACCCACCTCGACCACCTCCACCACCCAGAGCAGCCCCCAGTCACCCACAGTGATGTCATCTCCAGCCACAGGTAAGACATGGCTACACGGCTACAAGCCACAAGCTAAGGACTGTGCAGGGCGTCCTAGTGCCCACCTGCAGGCGTTCTTCTGAATGATTGCGCAATAGGTGGAGGCCCAGTTACAGTGCGAGATCTTTGGAGAAGAGCAAGCTTAGAGCAGGGAGGATGGTTGATCCGGTGTCATTCCCAACCCCCCACCACCGAGACGTGCTTTAAATTGGCCTTGTCTCAAGTAGAATTTGTTAAGTATCCCAGGGCAGTGTCGTCCTTCCCAGGCTCAAGGACCTGTATGCAGCACTTGAATTTGAACTGCCGCCTGCATTCTGTCTTACGTGTGTGCGTGTGTGCGTGTGTGTGTGTGTGTGTGTGTACACACAGCCAGGGCCTGCATCTACTCCCAGTGCGTCTCTTTCGCACCTCCGGGAACCCATTCTATTTCACAGTATGGCCTTTTCAGGGCAAGTACACAGAAATAAGCAAGAATCAAATATTAGCTGGGATAATTAAATATTTACCTCAAGCTGCCTTTACCTTTCCTGTGTGATTAACTGCTCTATTCCTGAAATGTGTTTTCAGTTAACAGCTGCGCCACCAACCCTTGTCTTCACAATGGGAAATGTGATGAGGATCCCACCGCACAGCACGGGTATCGATGTGTGTGCTCACCTTCCTGGCGAGGGGACGACTGCAGTGTGGGTAAGAGGACAAGCCATCTGTGGTGGGCTACGGTGCAATACCACACTGAGATAAGCAGTAGACTCCTTTTTCCTCCAAAATGTAGGGCAGTACATTTGTTACATTTATACCCTGCTTGCTTGAGAATTAGCCAGCCTATACTTTGTCTACAGAGTAATATCAGACAGTGACTTTGACAAGCCCGTGTGATCTAGCTCCCTTCTGCAGACTCCCAGCATTCTTGCCTCACTGGACCACCCACGGCTTCTTGAGACCCCCTACACTTGCCTGCTCCTGACCTTCGCTGTGCTGGTGCCTTAGCCTAGAATCCCCACATTAAAGTCCTTCCGGTCTTTGCCCAGATGTTATTTGAAACAGTCCTTAATTCTCCCTGCCCAGATGTTATTTGAAACAGTCCTTAATTCTCCCTGCCCAGATGTTATTTGAAACAGTCCTTAATTCTCCCTACCATCAAAATAATTACTTTTACTGTCTCTGTACTTTCAAATCCTGCCTTATGTTTATAAGTATTTGTACTTTGAACTGTCCCCACCCTCAGCAGACTGGTAACCCCTTGAGAGCAAGGGTAGTGTCCACTCGTGTCTGGGCCTTAGACACGCTCCTGTACCCGATTATGTGTGTGTACTACTGCGGACTCCCTGTGGCCTTGTGTTCCCTTCTCTGCAGATGTGAATGAATGCCTCTCAAACCCCTGCCCACCCCTGGCCATGTGCAACAATTCTCAGGGATCCTTCACCTGCAGATGCCCCGTGGGGTACCAGCTGGAAAAAGGAATATGCAATTTGGGTAAGAGACTTTGTCCATTGTGGAATTTTCTCTGCACCACAATGTACTTTGCAAGATAACATTTATTGTTGTTCTCCCTAGTCAAAATCAATATTCGCCCAAGGGATGAACTGAAGGACTGTAGAAGGAGAAGCCACTGCCTATTACTCCACCCCTCCGCGATAGCACCTTTTTTGCAGTCTTTATTAATGTGCCTTATATTTTTACACAGTTGGAAGTCATGTGGTGTTTGTACAAACGTAATATCTTAAACATTTTTCATGTTATTAAAAATATTATACAAACTTTGTAGGGGTTACCAACCCTTGTCTTCACAATGGGAAATGTGATGAGGATCCCACCGCACAGCACGGGTATCGATGTGTGTGCTCACCTTCCTGGCGAGGGACGACTGCAGTGTGGGTAAGAGGACAAGCCATCTGTGGTGGGCTACGGTGCAATACCACACTGAGATAAGCAGTAGACTCCTTTTTCCTCCAAAATGTAGGGCAGTACATTTGTTACATTTATACCCTGCTTGCTTGAGAATTAGCCAGCCTATACTTTGTCTACAGAGTAATATCAGACAGTGACTTTGACAAGCCCGTGTGATCTAGCTCCCTTCTGCAGACTCCCAGCATTCTTGCCTCACTGGACCACCCACGGCTTCTTGAGACCCCCTACACTTGCCTGCTCCTGACCTTCGCTGTGCTGGTGCCTTAGCCTAGAATCCCCACATTAAAGTCCTTCCGGTCTTTGCCCAGATGTTATTTGAAACAGTCCTTAATTCTCCCTGCCCAGATGTTATTTGAAACAGTCCTTAATTCTCCCTGCCCAGATGTTATTTGAAACAGTCCTTAATTCTCCCTACCATCAAAATAATTACTTTTACTGTCTCTGTACTTTCAAATCCTGCCTTATGTTTATAAGTATTTGTACTTTGAACTGTCCCCACCCTCAGCAGACTGGTAACCCCTTGAGAGCAAGGGTAGTGTCCACTCGTGTCTGGGCCTTAGACACGCTCCTGTACCCGATTATGTGTGTGTACTACTGCGGACTCCCTGTGGCCTTGTGTTCCCTTCTCTGCAGATGTGAATGAATGCCTCTCAAACCCCTGCCCACCCCTGGCCATGTGCAACAATTCTCAGGGATCCTTCACCTGCAGATGCCCCGTGGGGTACCAGCTGGAAAAAGGAATATGCAATTTGGGTAAGAGACTTTGTCCATTGTGGAATTTTCTCTGCACCACAATGTACTTTGCAAGATAACATTTATTGTTGTTCTCCCTAGTCAAAATCAATATTCGCCCAAGGGATGAACTGAAGGACTGTAGAAGGAGAAGCCACTGCCTATTACTCCACCCCTCCGCGATAGCACCTTTTTTGCAGTCTTTATTAATGTGCCTTATATTTTTACACAGTTGGAAGTCATGTGGTGTTTGTACAAACGTAATATCTTAAACATTTTTCATGTTATTAAAAATATTATACAAACTTTGTAGTGGCTGCATAAATAGGCCGTCCTTTATGCAAACACTACTTGCTTAACTGTTCTACGCTGCAGTTAGGAAAAAATAAAAAGATCAAAAGGATATTTTAACCAAAGAGTAAAAAAGAGAAAACAAAAATTAGGGAGAGAAAAAAAAAAGAATAAAGCCCTGATTATCCTGCCACATTGACACAATCTTTTTTTTTTTAATTTTTATTTTAATTTTTACTTTTACAGAGTTTTACTGTTTATAGATATGTATGATCCCAGATTAATCATATGTATATCCTCCCCCATCCCACCCCTCCAGGCCGTCCCACAGCACCCCTGCAGGATCCCCTTTTCCCCTTTTCTCACAGTGCAATGACAATAGCTATTTTTTTCACATATGATAGTATAGGTTTTCATGCTACTTCTTTTCAGCTCTTCATGGTCTTCTCCACAGGAAGACACATTTTTCCAAAACTGCTTGCCATAACTGTATCATCCAATTAGTTACATTTTGATCCTGAATTTAACAGATTCCATGAAGCTGGTTGGCCTTAGATAAAGTCTCCATTTTATAGGTTAAAAAGTAAAACAACCCGAATGAAGACTACGGTCCTGACAAAGTAACTAAGTGGCCCAGCTTCTGTGTCTGCTTGGTAAGAGGCCAGGTTTGCAGCCCCAGTTCTTCCCTCACACAAGGCTGTGTTCGTCCTAAGAGCTTTCTTTCACAGAGTGTGTAACCTGTGTTAGAGTGCCAAGTTCAGTGAAGAGCTTGAGGAAGTGAGATACGAGGAACAGGGTTATCTAAGATGGATAAGGGAGCTGGCAGGTACAGTGACTCAACTTGGAATCATCTTAAATAATTGCCAGGTGTGATATTTAACACAGAAAAAGTACTTAGTAAATGTTTCTGGTTTTCTGTTTTTGAAAGAACAAACGTCCGGTGTCCTTTGAAAGTATTACCTGCATGACTTCCATTGCCCATAGGCGGAGGAGGATCCTCAGAAGTTTTTTAGAAGGTGGTGTCAAATGAAAAACAATTTCGTAAGACTGAAGCTACTCCCTGATAGCACCTTTTTGCAGTCTTTATTAATGTGCCTTATATTTTTACACAGTTGGAAGTCATGTGGTGTTTGTACAAACGTAATATCTTAAACATTTTTCATGTTATTAAAAATATTATACAAACTTTGTAGTGGCTGCATAAATAGGCCGTCCTTTATGCAAACACTACTTGCTTAACTGTTCTACGCTGCAGTTAGGAAAAAATAAAAAGATCAAAAGGATATTTTAACCAAAGAGTAAAAAAGAGAAAACAAAAATTAGGGAGAGAAAAAAAAAAGAATAAAGCCCTGATTATCCTGCCACATTGACACAATCTTTTTTTTTTTAATTTTTATTTTAATTTTTACTTTTACAGAGTTTTACTGTTTATAGATATGTATGATCCCAGATTAATCATATGTATATCCTCCCCCATCCCACCCCTCCAGGCCGTCCCACAGCACCCCTGCAGGATCCCCTTTTCCCCTTTTCTCACAGTGCAATGACAATAGCTATTTTTTTCACATATGATAGTATAGGTTTTCATGCTACTTCTTTTCAGCTCTTCATGGTCTTCTCCACAGGAAGACACATTTTTCCAAAACTGCTTGCCATAACTGTATCATCCAATTAGTTACATTTTGATCCTGAATTTAACAGATTCCATGAAGCTGGTTGGCCTTAGATAAAGTCTCCATTTTATAGGTTAAAAAGTAAAACAACCCGAATGAAGACTACGGTCCTGACAAAGTAACTAAGTGGCCCAGCTTCTGTGTCTGCTTGGTAAGAGGCCAGGTTTGCAGCCCCAGTTCTTCCCTCACACAAGGCTGTGTTCGTCCTAAGAGCTTTCTTTCACAGAGTGTGTAACCTGTGTTAGAGTGCCAAGTTCAGTGAAGAGCTTGAGGAAGTGAGATACGAGGAACAGGGTTATCTAAGATGGATAAGGGAGCTGGCAGGTACAGTGACTCAACTTGGAATCATCTTAAATAATTGCCAGGTGTGATATTTAACACAGAAAAAGTACTTAGTAAATGTTTCTGGTTTTCTGTTTTTGAAAGAACAAACGTCCGGTGTCCTTTGAAAGTATTACCTGCATGACTTCCATTGCCCATAGGCGGAGGAGGATCCTCAGAAGTTTTTTAGAAGGTGGTGTCAAATGACAAAACTAAAACAATTTCGTAAAGAGTTTGATGTCCTTTATTCAAGGGAAAGCAGCCCATGGACTGGGGAAGTGCGGGGCCTCACCAGCTGTGGGAGGAACACTCCTTCCAAGCCTTTTTGGGCAAGGGTGCTATGTAGAGCATAGAAGCAGCGGTGGGGAGACGGGGCGTGATTGGCTCTAGTTGCATATCTGACCTTATTTAGAAAGATCAGGAACAAGGAGAGAGGTATAGAGCCCAGAGCTGACTTTGCTCCCGAGACTGGCTCACTGGTGTGCCGCATTGCTGGTCAAGGGGAGCGTTTGCAGGAACTTGAAGGTTGGACTGGCTGACATGGCACCCCGGCAAGTACAGCTCCATTTTGGGGCTAGAAATGTATTTCAACAACTTGTACCCTCCTAAAATAAGGGTGAAATTTTGAAATTTGTTTAAAATACAAGGATCAAATCAGAGTGTTATTTCTAAGGAAGAAAAATCTCTGGGAAATTAGACATCAAAGTCGAGAAATCCTTGTAATCTATTCCATTTAGCTACACCCTGTAAAAAATAAGCAAAGACCTTTCTGTTTAAGAATGGAGATGGAGGGCTTCCCTGGTGGTCCAGTGGGTAAAGAGTCCGCCCTGCAGTGCAAGGGGCACCAGTTCGATTCCTGGCTAAAGAAGATCCTACGTGCCGTGGGGCGGCTGGGCCGATGTGTCCAATTACAAGCCGGCGCTCTGGAGTGCATGAGCCCAGAGCCGGTGCTCTGCAGTGAGAGAGGCCACTACAACAGGAGGCCCATACATGCCAAAGAATAAAGATGAATGAAAATAAATGATGACTCAGAGGCAAAAAAAGAGTGGAGATGGAAATGATTTTATTTTGAAACAGTTTGGAAAAAGTCTACTTGCTCAGAGACTCAGAATGCCAGGCTTCCAGCTCCAGGGCAAGGACTATAGCACATCCATCCCTCCTAGTCCCCCCACCTCCGCCCCGCCTTGAGCCTCAATTTGCTCATCTGTAAAATCAGATTATCACCAGCTCTGCTTCTCCCTCAGGGTTTTTTTTTTTTTTTATGGAGATCAAATAATATATTTCAGTAAACTTGGAAAATGCTGGTTTCTTCAGATGGGAGGTATCCTTTGGCATTAGGCTTCTGATCTCTTGGACCAGAACTGAAAGAAACAAAAGAGATAAACTGCCCTGAATACGGAGCAATAATTATGGATTTTTTTTTTTTTTTTAAGAATCTTTTAGTCTTTGTGAATCACCAGTGAAAAAAAACTGCCTGAAAGCTAGATGATGTAACTGCAGTATGAAGATGTGAGTGCGCCTGAGGATGGCAGGGCTGGGGGGACCCTGTGGAGCCTTGTTCATATTCACACTGATGTGGAGTCCACCTTTACTGTCCTGTCCATCTGTGCTAGACGGTTCCCATTTGTTTCTGCTCAAAGAGTCTGGACGCAGACCTAGACCTGTGAGAGCAGAGGAGGAAGGCGTGGGGGATGGCTCTGGAAGCCTGGGTGTGGAGTGTCCCACAGGCCCCATGGATCAGGAGCAGAGCCGCATATTATGTTAACAGTCATCTTTCCCTTTTCAAGTCATTTAGCTTCATTGTTCATAAACATCAGAGGAACATGCAAATTAGAGCATGCTGAAAGGCTTTCATTTGGCCAAGAATGTTTTCAAAGAGCTCCCTGCTGCTCAGAAAGAGTCCTGAGCAGCTGGCTTCACTGAACTGTAGAACAAGCAAAAAGATGTTAAATAAGGATTAAGGGCTTTAGACAGTAAGTATAAGATGTTAAATGTTTTCCCTGGCTCATTTGTGGGCCTTCTTCTTAATTCAGCAGGCAAGCTTTCTGTGAAAGAGAAGCTTCATGGTTTTCTGCGTTTAGGGTTATTTATTTTTTCTTGTCCAGAGGCAGGGAAACAAATTTAAGGGAAGGTGAGAACCAGATATAAGGCAGGCTATCCTAATTTTTAATTGCTTACCTATTTGTAAGTTCCATTACCCTCAGGCCCAATCAGCACAAATGGATGTTAACTAGAATTTTATTTTATGAGTGAAATGGACCTTGGAAAATGGGGCTACATCCTGAGCCCAACAGTGAACCCAACAGTGTCTTGAATATGGGTTGTTTTCATTTATGGCTTATAATCATTGGATCTGGGAGCCCCCTGGAGTGGGGTCCTGCTGCAGAGGCTTGGCACCTTTTTCTGTAGCCGCTTGGTTGTCTTTAGACTGTCCAATTCCCCAGGGATCTGTGGGGTTAGAGGGAAGAAGACCTTGGAAGACGGTCGCACATGATGTTGAATGTTAATTTTGGCCCTTGGGAGCTGGGTGATCCTGAGAAGTAACCCGGCTTCTGGAAGCCTCTTTTATCAATGATAGAACAGACATTTCCTCTGAGCAAGAGGAATGGGGCTTGGATGGAGGTGACTAATGAGAAGAGGAAATCACAGCCTGCCCTTGAAGTTAGGACTTGCTAACTAACTTGGTAAAAGACCTAGAAAGCAAGAGCCTTCCTTCAGCCACAGCGTTATACGGGCTGACGAGTCTTTCCAGCCCCACTCTGCCTCCCCTCCTCTCTGGAGTGTGTTCTCAGCTCACCTCTCTTCTCTGTCACAGCTTCACTGAGCATCTAAGACGTGAGAGCCCACTGGAGAGCTAAGGAAGGCTCGTCCTCACCTACACGCAAGGGTCTTTGGAGCCTCTCACCCAAAGCTCTGACGTGAGAGGCCCACCCTGAAGGAGAAAGAGTATAGTTCAGCTTTTAAGTTGCTATGCAAACTGGCAAAAGAGCTTGGTTCATTTGGCCAAGAATGTTTTCAAGAGCTCCCTGCTGCTCAGAAAGAGTCCTGAGCAGCTGGCTTCACTGAACTGTAGAACAAGCAAAAGATGTTAAATAAGGATTAAGGGCTTTAGACAGTAAGTATAAGATGTTAAATGTTTTCCCTGGCTCATTTGTGGGCCTTCTTCTTAATTCAGCAGGCAAGCTTTCTGTGAAAGAGAAGCTTCATGGTTTTCTGCGTTTAGGGTTATTTATTTTTTCTTGTCCAGAGGCAGGGAAACAAATTTAAGGGAAGGTGAGAACCAGATATAAGGCAGGCTATCCTAATTTTTAATTGCTTACCTATTTGTAAGTTCCATTACCCTCAGGCCCAATCAGCACAAATGGATGTTAACTAGAATTTTATTTTATGAGTGAAATGGACCTTGGAAAATGGGGCTACATCCTGAGCCCAACAGTGAACCCAACAGTGTCTTGAATATGGGTTGTTTTCATTTATGGCTTATAATCATTGGATCTGGGAGCCCCCTGGAGTGGGGTCCTGCTGCAGAGGCTTGGCACCTTTTTCTGTAGCCGCTTGGTTGTCTTTAGACTGTCCAATTCCCCAGGGATCTGTGGGGTTAGAGGGAAGAAGACCTTGGAAGACGGTCGCACATGATGTTGAATGTTAATTTTGGCCCTTGGGAGCTGGGTGATCCTGAGAAGTAACCCGGCTTCTGGAAGCCTCTTTTATCAATGATAGAACAGACATTTCCTCTGAGCAAGAGGAATGGGGCTTGGATGGAGGTGACTAATGAGAAGAGGAAATCACAGCCTGCCCTTGAAGTTAGGACTTGCTAACTAACTTGGTAAAAGACCTAGAAAGCAAGAGCCTTCCTTCAGCCACAGCGTTATACGGGCTGACGAGTCTTTCCAGCCCCACTCTGCCTCCCCTCCTCTCTGGAGTGTGTTCTCAGCTCACCTCTCTTCTCTGTCACAGCTTCACTGAGCATCTAAGACGTGAGAGCCCACTGGAGAGCTAAGGAAGGCTCGTGCTCACCTACACGCAAGGGTCTTTGGAGCCTCTCACCCAAAGCTCTGCTCATCTGAGTCTTCAGCTCACCTGAGGAGGTGCTCCTGTTGCTAGAGGAGCCCTGAGGAGAAAGAGGTGGTCTCCACCCTCCAGGAAAAAGAAACTACGGAGAGCATCCTGGGAGGCGGAGGAAAGCTGGGTGCCTGAGAGTTACACACTTGTAACTCACACTTGTGTGAGATGCTCATACTTAGGCAGGTTGACCTTGTGAGGTCTAACAGGTTATGTTTTCATTTGCAGTTAGAACCTTCGTGACAGAGTTTAAACTAAAGAAACCGTTCCTTAATACCACCGTGGAAAAGCATTCAGACCTCCGTGAAGTTGAAAATGAGATCACTGAGACGGTAGGTTTCCTGAGTGGCATCTCCTTGCTCGTCCTTTGTTTTCTAGCACAGATTTTATTCAGCATGGGAGCCTCCTGGGGACCAGCTGTATCTCCCAGACTGGCTCATTTCTGTTACATTTGGAAGGTGAACTTCAGGGTAAAATCCGAGGTCTCTCAGGATAGAAGGGGGATGTTGAGAACTGGTGATGCTTGTAGAAGCATGTCTTCTCATGTGTCTCTCTGAGCTGCTTTTATCAATGCCTTGGCATTCATTTCTTTCCCAAGTCGTGGACACTTAGGTGACAGACATCAGTAAGAGCTGTGGTGAAGAGGAAAGATCCAGAAAGTCCTACTGTCCCACCGGCTGTTGACCTGCTATGTGACTTTTCTGTTTGTGTCTCAGAACTTGGGGAGAATGATGCTTTTTTCTCAAGGCAGTGTGGAAGGTGGAACAGTTAATTCCATTATCGAGGGTTGAGAATTTGCTGAGATGATTATCTCAGGGGTCCTTGGATTCTTCTTTCCCTCCTTGCCTCCTTTTTGTCACACACACACACACACACACACACACACACAAACTGGAGAGGAAGGAAGAAGAGTTAAAAATGAAGCTCACATAGTACAATTTGCCTCTCAGCTTCTACCGGAGTCTCAGAAACTTGAAATTTGCCGTTAAAATAAGTTTTAGAAAAATTTTTATTTGGAAGGGCTCGTGCTCACCTACACGCAAGGGTCTTTGGAGCCTCTCACCCAAAGCTCTGCTCATCTGAGTCTTCAGCTCACCTGAGGAGGTGCTCCTGTTGCTAGAGGAGCCCTGAGGAGAAAGAGGTGGTCTCCACCCTCCAGGAAAAAGAAACTACGGAGAGCATCCTGGGAGGCGGAGGAAAGCTGGGTGCCTGAGAGTTACACACTTGTAACTCACACTTGTGTGAGATGCTCATACTTAGGCAGGTTGACCTTGTGAGGTCTAACAGGTTATGTTTTCATTTGCAGTTAGAACCTTCGTGACAGAGTTTAAACTAAAGAAACCGTTCCTTAATACCACCGTGGAAAAGCATTCAGACCTCCGTGAAGTTGAAAATGAGATCACTGAGACGGTAGGTTTCCTGAGTGGCATCTCCTTGCTCGTCCTTTGTTTTCTAGCACAGATTTTATTCAGCATGGGAGCCTCCTGGGGACCAGCTGTATCTCCCAGACTGGCTCATTTCTGTTACATTTGGAAGGTGAACTTCAGGGTAAAATCCGAGGTCTCTCAGGATAGAAGGGGGATGTTGAGAACTGGTGATGCTTGTAGAAGCATGTCTTCTCATGTGTCTCTCTGAGCTGCTTTTATCAATGCCTTGGCATTCATTTCTTTCCCAAGTCGTGGACACTTAGGTGACAGACATCAGTAAGAGCTGTGGTGAAGAGGAAAGATCCAGAAAGTCCTACTGTCCCACCGGCTGTTGACCTGCTATGTGACTTTTCTGTTTGTGTCTCAGAACTTGGGGAGAATGATGCTTTTTTCTCAAGGCAGTGTGGAAGGTGGAACAGTTAATTCCATTATCGAGGGTTGAGAATTTGCTGAGATGATTATCTCAGGGGTCCTTGGATTCTTCTTTCCCTCCTTGCCTCCTTTTTGTCACACACACACACACACACACACACACACACACACACACACACAAACTGGAGAGGAAGGAAGAAGAGTTAAAAATGAAGCTCACATAGTACAATTTGCCTCTCAGCTTCTACCGGAGTCTCAGAAACTTGAAATTTGCCGTTAAAATAAGTTTTAGAGATTGATTTCTGATTTTTTTTATTACTTAGTTATTTTTATTTTGCTTTTAGAGTTTTGTTCTTTTTGCTTTTTTGCTTTTACAGCATTTTGTTATTTACAGAAATGTATAATCCCAGATCAGTCATAGATATGTCCCTGACCTATCAATGCTGTGACCCCCTCCCAGTTCCCTCATGATTTCTAATTTTAATTATGCATATTCTTTATGGGCAAGAGTGTATTAGCCAAAACCTTTAGGATTTTATAAGACAATGGGTTTTATTTGTGTCAGAGTTAGATTCCAGTTCCCTTTCTTTGTCTACTGAGCATCTACTTGGTGACAGGCGCTTGGCCTCACTCCTATAAGAGGTATTGGCAACACCTTCACAGGTAGAAAACTGGGGGTCTCTGGAAAGTTAGTGACATTGCCCGAATTTACACAGAGCAGGTGCAGAGTTTGGTGACAGTCCACTAGCCCACTGTTACTTCTTTTATTTTTTTTCTTTTTAGAATTTTTTTTTCTTTTTTGCCTCTAAGTCATCATTTATTTCTTTGAGGGAGGGGCACTTCTATTGGTCTTTCATCCATCTATTTTCATCCATCTTTGTTCTTTGGCCTGTGTGGGCCTCCCACTGCAGCAGCCTTCCTCACTGCAGAGCATTGGCTCTGAGCACATGCACTCCATTGCTCCGGCTTGGTAGTTGGACACATCGGTCCAGCCGTTCCACGGCACATGGGATCCTCCCAGGCGAGGGATTGAACTGACACCACCTGCACTGCAAGGCAGTGGCCTTACCCACTCGATCACCGGGGACGCCCCGTTGTTTATTTTTCATCCATCTTTATCCTTTGGTATGTGGGGCTTCCCATCACAGTGGCCTCTCTCGTTGTAGAGCACTGACTCTGGGCGCATGTGCTCCAGAGCACTGGCTCATAATTGGACACACTGGCCCAGTCGCTCTACAGCACGTGGGATCTTCCTGGGCCAGGAATCGAGCTGGTGCCCCTTGTAAGGCAGACTCTTTACCCATTGGATCACCAGGGAAGCCCCCACTCTCACTTCTGACGCCAGCTGAGAGTTTGGAAATCTCCAAGAGACCCTCGGTTTTGATAATACACTAGAAGGACCCGCAGATCTCACTGAAAGCAGTTAAAGTCATGATTCAGGTTTATTACAGTGAAAAGATCCAGGTAGCAGTCAGCCAAGGGAAGAGACACTTGGGGTAGAGTTAAGGAGAGTTTCAAATTCATTCCAGTCATCCTCTCTCCGTGAGTCATAGACAGGGTAACTCCTCTCTGTAGTGATGTATACAGTACTCATGGAGTATCACCAAGCCTTGGTGGCTAGAGGCAAAACACAGGCAGTCAGTTGCACATAGAGCAGACCTCATACTCCAGCCCCTCTGAAGGTCGAGCTGATACCTTGTAACCCCAAACCCCCACTGTAAATCACACTGTCAGACCATCTGGAGAAGCCAGGGCCTCCAGGTAAACAAAAGCAGGATATTCCAAAGATTTAGAGATTATGTTCCAGGAGCCAAGGGCCAGACCTCTCTTTGGGTAAGGTCAAATTCTTGAGTAAATGGCAGGCTTTTATGTCTCCTCACCCTATAGCTGGTGTTCTTGGCACCCCACTACAGCTGCCTCTTAGCTGAAATACACGTCAGTTTTTCCTTCTAAGATAACACAGGGGCTTAGGGACTGTCCTTCCCTTTACATGGTGCTCAGTGGCTTGTCTGATTTGCCCATTTTTACTCAGTATCAACATTTAATATATTAATGATGCGGCATCCTCACACCCAAGAAATAGTGAAGATGTAGGCCATAACTAGAGAGGATTTGGTGCTGGTGGCTGCCTGCCAATGCAGGAGACTTGAGAGATGTGGGTTCGATCCAAGATCCTCCGGAGGAGGGCACGGCAGCCCACTCCAGTATTCTTGCCTGGAGAGTCCCACAGCAAGAATACTGAGAGGGGCCTCGTGGCTACCAATAGGGACTGAAGTGACTTAGCATGCATGCAGAGATTTAGGCTTTCATGCCCATGGCCTTTGACAAGATGCTGTTCTGTTCTGAAATGTGCTATTTCTGTGGTTTTTTCCCCCTGTGGGATAAAAATTTAATCATAATAGATCATTGCCTTATGAATATAGAGCAACATTAATACAAAGTCATAAAGGGTTTGATGGCATCCCATGTTTGAATCCATCTTGTGAAGGATGTCTGACACACAGGCTTTGAAGACAGGTGGGCTGCGTTGGTTAAGGTATTGAGACCCTCTGCTGTGTAAAAGGAAGCCCTGGCCCATGCTTATGGGGGGAATGGGGACGCAGGCATGGTCCTTCCTGCCCCACCAGGATTTTCTCCTCTTTCCAAGGGCACAAGGCAAACACAGGGAGTCACTCTTAATTTGCTCTCAACAAAAGGGCTCTTGACCCATGTAATGGAATTTCCCAAGGAGAGCCTTTGCAAAGAGGACCTATCTGTGAGTTAGGTCAGCTCATTGTAGATTATGAGGGGTCTGGGTAGGGCCTGCCAGACATGAGGGAGCTGAAAGGAACCCAGCCTTTTCAGGGAGGCTTGTTCACTATGCAAAGTCCAAATAAATAGTTGCCTCTGAGGTTTTTTGAAACCCTAGGTCTTAGAAGAGATCTGTGCCTTTGAAGGTGTTTTGCATCCAAAGGGCTCTATTCTGAACATCATTTCCTGCCAAGATTTTCCCCACTGATTTCCACTGATTTACTGTCTGCCTCCCTCCCTTTGTGCTCCTGGAACAAGAGAGTAAGAGCAGAAAGGCGTTTAAGAAAGGAACAAGAAAAAAGGATGCCACTCCTGTGTGAGGCCGCCTGCTGATAACTCGATGGCTAGAAAATGCCCGTTTGATCCTGAAAATAGGAAATTGGTTCTAGGCTCAAGGCTTTTTTGGTCTGACTCACAGTTTATGATAAACCTGTTCTTCCTTTCAGTTAAATGAGTGTTTCTCAACATTACCTGGTTATACCCGATCCACAGCTCATGCTTCGGGGTAAGTAGCAGGTTTACACCTACTTGTCTGTGAACCAGTCCGTAGAAATGGGGAGGGTTTTCTAACATGCACGACAGCAAAAAATTTGGCCCCTGTTGCGACTGTAACATAATTTCTCACAGAGAGCCTTTTGGAAGACAACCAATCTGTGAGTTAGGTCATCTCACTGTATGTAGATCAGGAGGGGTGCTCCAGGGCCAAGATCACAGGACCTTCCTGCTCTCCTAGGCTCTCCCTGGAGAATGGGGAGGACACTCCTTTGCCAAACACCCTGGGACCCACATAATTGGTTTAGGATGATTAAAACCTACCTACTTTGCCTTAGGGAATCCAATGCGGTAGTGATATCCCTGCAAACCACCTTTTCTCTGGCCTCCAACGTGACGCTGTTTGACCTGGCCGACAGGATACAGAAATGTGTCAACTCCTGCCGGGCCTCTACTGAGGTCTGCCAGCTCCTGGGGTCTCACAGGCGGCTCTTTAGAGGTAAGCGACAAACCCTCTGGGAGGACCCTACCCGTATGGTGAGGCACAGACCTAGGGTGGAAGTGTGAGGTATTCAGGGCGCAGGTCCTAGAAACTTGTCATAGAGACAGCCTGTCTTGGAAATGGGCATTAAGCACAAGGCCTTTGTGTGTGTGTATCTTTGTGTACACAGGCACAGACCCACATACACATACACACATGCACAGAAAGTCCTGTACACACAGCCTTGAAGACTCCCAGTCCTTGGCGTGGTGTTTCTGTTTCTCTTCTGGAAGGGATACAGGAACGGATATCATGAAGCAGAAATCACTCTTCTTTCCCTCGAAATTGCTTCCTCTCTCTGGGGAGACAGAGTTCACTCACAGAAGGTACAATGCTCGTCCATGACCCGGAGCTTCATCATGACATACCATTAGGTAAAAAAATAAAAAAGCCTTTGCAGTGTCTCCCATCCTTCTGTGTCTTGTTTGCAAATTCTAAATGCACAGAAACAAGACAAAGATTAGAGGCCAGACGGCTCACAGTGCCATCCGTCCGTGATTTCTCTTTTCTGGTACTTTATCTGATTTTGTCGAGCGCGTCTACAGAGCATCTGGTGTGAAGCAGATGAATAAAGGGATTAGAAACTAGTTTGGAAGGCAAATGTGGGTCTTGGAAGGGAGGTTTCGCCTCTGGGATGGGAAAAGTCTGCTGGAATCAAAAGTGCTTCCTCATGCAGAGGGGCCCGCCTCTGCTGCATCTCGTAAGTGGTCTGAGCTGGCTCTGGTTAGCTCATTTTACTACACACAGGACTGGTGAGGGAGGCAGAGTCGGAGTGAACCTCCCCATCTGGTGCCCAGATGCTGCGTCTCAACTGTAGGTAGCAGGTTTAGCGCTCTGTCTGTGGGCAGATCCCGGACATTCCCAGGGGGCCAGGGCTTTGTAAGAGCTGAGCCTGAGAACCCTCCTGGAGGACTGTGCTCTGCAGAACGGAGAGCTGGGGATTCACCTTTCGTTCTGGGATAAACGCTGGAGTTTTGGCCCATTTCAGGGCTAGTTATTCCCTTCAACGCACATTCTGGAGTTGAAGTTGCTATCATTCAGCTTCATTGGGGAATTAGCTAAAAAGTTCCTGCCCCTTTATACTGTGCTCTACCTTTTGAGGCAGGATGCTTTGATTTGGCTTTCTTTCTCTTACCAGTGACTCCAAGGTCCTGATCTTTCCTCCCTAGAAAGGAGGAAGGGGACCTTTTAGTTCACTAACTATGTATGGAGTATATTCTGCATGGTCAGCATTATATCAGGTTACTGTTTTGTCCTCAGTCAACACATTTCACGTCTTATAAATCAAGTGGCCGGATATTTGGGTTTGTAAGCCCCTGTCCATGGCAGCCCTGCCCACATTTGATCTCCCTTCTTCCAACTGCTTATGGGAAAGCTCTGCCTTCTCTTGCTTCCTTTCCAAGGTCCCATTCTTTTTAATTTTTCTAAAGATTTTTTCTTAAATTTTAGAGCAGTGTTAGCTTCAAAGCAAAACTGAGAAGACGATGCAGAGACTTCCCACCTATTCCTGCCGGTTCTCTAACTCTGAGCCCCTGAGAACAAAGATGGCCACGCATCTTGGCTGAATGCAGCCTCACTTCTCTGTTTTCCTCCCAGGGCTTCTCCAGGTTTTGCCAACACACCACTCGGTCTCTCACTCACCGCTCTGAGTGGGGTAGAGAGTTGGCGGAAGCTAAATGTGGGTCTTGGAAGGGAGGTTTCGCCTCTGGGATGGGAAAAGTCTGCTGGAATCAAAAGTGCTTCCTCATGCAGAGGGGCCCGCCTCTGCTGCATCTCGTAAGTGGTCTGAGCTGGCTCTGGTTAGCTCATTTTACTACACACAGGACTGGTGAGGGAGGCAGAGTCGGAGTGAACCTCCCCATCTGGTGCCCAGATGCTGCGTCTCAACTGTAGGTAGCAGGTTTAGCGCTCTGTCTGTGGGCAGATCCCGGACATTCCCAGGGGGCCAGGGCTTTGTAAGAGCTGAGCCTGAGAACCCTCCTGGAGGACTGTGCTCTGCAGAACGGAGAGCTGGGGATTCACCTTTCGTTCTGGGATAAACGCTGGAGTTTTGGCCCATTTCAGGGCTAGTTATTCCCTTCAACGCACATTCTGGAGTTGAAGTTGCTATCATTCAGCTTCATTGGGGAATTAGCTAAAAGTTCCTGCCCCTTTATACTGTGCTCTACCTTTTGAGGCAGGATGCTTTGATTTGGCTTTCTTTCTCTTACCAGTGACTCCAAGGTCCTGATCTTTCCTCCCTAGAAAGGAGGAAGGGGACCTTTTAGTTCACTAACTATGTATGGAGTATATTCTGCATGGTCAGCATTATATCAGGTTACTGTTTTGTCCTCAGTCAACACATTTCACGTCTTATAAATCAAGTGGCCGGATATTTGGGTTTGTAAGCCCCTGTCCATGGCAGCCCTGCCCACATTTGATCTCCCTTCTTCCAACTGCTTATGGGAAAGCTCTGCCTTCTCTTGCTTCCTTTCCAAGGTCCCATTCTTTTTAATTTTTCTAAAGATTTTTTCTTAAATTTTAGAGCAGTGTTAGCTTCAAAGCAAAACTGAGAAGACGATGCAGAGACTTCCCACCTATTCCTGCCGGTTCTCTAACTCTGAGCCCCTGAGAACAAAGATGGCCACGCATCTTGGCTGAATGCAGCCTCACTTCTCTGTTTTCCCTCCCAGGGCTTCTCCAGGTTTTGCCAACACACCACTCGGTCTCTCACTCACCGCTCTGAGTGCTAGAGAGTTGGGCCGGACAAGCTAGAGCCGTAAGGCTCTGACATCTGGCTGTTCCCAGCATGTGGGAAGCAGTGGGCTACTCACAGCAGCTTTCTCCCTCTCAATTCACAAAGCATCTGCTTCCTCACCTTTCAAAGAACTGTAGCTCTCATCTCTCCAGAGGTTTTGAGTCCTTGGAAATCCCCCAGAGGGTGTCCCAGCCTTAGATTTACATCATTTCTCATTGTCTGTTGGGCGGATGTTATGCCCAGGCAGGACCATGGGAATTGTGGATGCAGAAAAATCACATCGCCAGGCTTGAAATGAAAACTGTATTATACACGGTTCCATTTGATGGACTGATGACAGAATGGTCTTTAAAGAATGTGGAGGATAGCAACCGTTCCATCGCAAAGGCAAGGCCAACTTTCCCTGCCTTCGAGAGAATCAGGCAGAGGTGCCCCAGCAGGGCGAGCGGTATTTGCCTGCAGGCGGGATTCGTGGGCAGGGCAGAGGGAAAACGTGACGTTGGCTTCCAGAAAATATCTAATCAGGCCAGGCAGCTTAGGTGGCAGCTGCGCAAACTAGTACTGGCCTGACGGCCTTTGGTGCTGGAGATATTTCTTTATATTAAGACTTCAAAAAGTTTAGATGAGAGATTGTGGCCCTTTGGTACCCCTCTGTGCCAGCTTCGCACTGTCTGCCTGGTGAGATTTTCCATTTTTTATTTTTCTCCCTTAAATACAAACCTTTCACAATAAACAAAGGAAATTCTATCACACACAAATAGGGTTCTGATTTAGCATGCCAGCTTCCACTGATAAAGACAGGAAATTCAGCATTGAGAGCTGAAATTGTGTCCTAAACTAACCTCCTTGTGAGCAAGCCACCCACAGGCAGCCCCCCCAGCTCTTGGGACTCAGACAAGTAGATGGACGCTGGGGTCCCTGGGCAAGTGTCCGCTCCTGTCACACGAACCTGCCTGGGGTTGGGTGGGGGGCACAGTTCTGCCATGTGAAGACTAGCATCTGGTTTCTGAATCAGTTGGTGTTTTCCTTAAGGTGGGAGAAGGGAGCCTGCACCTCCCTGCCCAGTGTACACACATGAGCTTTCCTTTGCTCTCTCCTCATCCTGAACTTGCTCACATTCACCAAAAACAACAGCACACAGCAGCCTTGCCCCGTGTGTGGTGTACATAAGATACTGTCTACTGTCCATTGATTTGTATTTCTGTTCTGTTGTCTGTATACCCCAGGTATGTGTTTTGTTGTTGTTGTCCAGGCTTATCTTAGATGGTAAAAAAATGCATGCTCATTGTGTCCGCTGTATACAACCTCAGAAAAGCCCTGCTGTTTAATACCTCATGAGGGTCTGCTGTATACAGCCCATTCGACCCCAGAGAGGGTTCACTGTTAACAGCCTCAGAGAGGGCTTGCTGTTTACAGCCTCACAGAGGGCCTGCTGTATACAACCCGAGAGAGGAGTCACTGTGTGCAGCCTCGGAGAGGGTCACATGCACAACAGTAAATGCTTTTTTGATAATAATGAAAGAGTTCTTTGTCATCCATGAAATGAGTGTGGCCCACACGCTCAGGGCTGGACAAAGCCAGGTGGGTATGCAGACGTGGAAGAACTGAGGCTCTGAAGTGAAGGAGACGTAGGAAAGGTTGGGCTTCCTCTTAGCCCAGTGCCTAGTGGTCCATTGCCACCTTCAGCACGTGTGTGTCAAGCCTGCATGTATAGCAGCCCCACCAGGTGCTGAAGACCCAGAGCTGAGCCAGCCCCAGGCATAGTGGGGAGGCGGACCGTGACAGAGCACATATAACCTGGGTTACCTTCTATATCTCTCCTTAGAATCATTCTGTTTGGCGCTGGGCTGAGACAGGCCTTCTTCCTACTAGGGCAGGGGCATGCTTTCTGGGTTTGTGCTGGTTCTCCCCTGTGGCCCTTGAGTGCGAAGGTGCAGAGGACCCCACCCGTCAGGAGCTGTGTTTGCAGGGGACCCAGGAGTTGGGGACCGCACCGCATTTCTTCTGGGTTTGCTTGCTGCCTGTGGCAGGCTGCATGAACTTTTAGTAACAGGCCTAGCTGGCCCGGGGGAGGAGCAGAAGGCAGCGCAGAAGGGCCCTCTGAGAGGAGTGCATTCCACCCAGGCTCTTTTGGAAACTGTTCTCTGAGCCTCTTGAAATAGCAAGTTCCTACATCATAATGTTGGACGTGGGGGAGGTTTGGTTTGGTTTCACCGTCTTGTTTCTCCGTTTCAGCGGGCAGCTTGTGCAAGCGGAAGACTCCTGAGTGTGACAAGGAGACCTCCATCTGCACCGACCTGGACGGAGTCGCCCTGTGCCAGTGCAAGTCCGGCTACTTCCAGTTTAACAAGATGGACCACTCCTGTCGAGGTAGCGGCAACTCTGGGACCCTGGGGCCTGAGGGACGGGCTTCTCTCTGTTCTGGGGGCCCCAGTGTAAGCTGGGGTAACTGGTTCTGGTTGTTTGGCTCCCAGCAGGGTTGAATATGTTATCTCCTTGGAATAATAGCATTATCTCTGACTGGTGCACAGTGGTCTGCCCAATCAGATTCAGAGGAAAAGAAAAGAGAATGGAATGCCTGGGGCGGCCAGGCCTTTTTTTTTTTCCTATTTAGAGGAAGTTAGAAAAATCACTGTTTTAACTCCTAAAACTTTATTCTATTGTCTGCTAATCTTTTAAAATGGAAATACCAAGTGTGGAGGCAGGGCTGTACCTTTTGGCTGACAGCTCGAGCGACCTGAGTCAGAGCCCTGCTCTTCCTGCCCGTCCTCTCTCATCTCAGACAAGTCGCTTCTCTTCGCTGAGCCTGAGTTTCCTCTTCTGTGAAATGGGTGCAGTGAGACGTCATTGGATAGCCCAAGAATTAAAGAGGCTGTGGTTATGGAAGGACTTCATAAGCCAGCAGTGTTTGCTCTTATACCCAGGTTGTTGTTGAACCAAAGGAATCTGGTTTTAAAGGTTTTACGTCAGAAACCAAATTCTGCTAACCTCTTAGGTTAGGATTAAATTCCTCCAGTTTGAGACAAAGGCTGCTCAGTGAATACAGTGCAGGAGTACTGCTTTAAAATAAAATGAATTCAAGTCCACAATACTGGATTCCCTGACTTATAAAATCCTGCTGCAGTTGGCAATCACAGGAAAACTGGCAACATGTAGCCTTAGGCCTCGCATCACCTGAGAACATTCGTGGCCTAGTTTTCCTGCTCAGTCAACACCTGCTGGTGACAGAGGTACCGGAATCTGTGTAAAACTGGCGTCCTGATAGGAGTGCCTACAATCACTTAGGGCGATGGTCTGGAGGGGTGGGAGGGGGGGAACCAGGTTGGGGGAGGGTCCAGGGATATGCATATGGATGATCTGAGAACATGCATGTCAGTGAACAACAAAACTCTGTAAAATCTTTAAAGAGAAAAAAAAAAAAAAAAACTGGCGTCCTGGGGAAAGGTGGCACGCCACTTATTTCTGTCAGGACTTCCCGTTAGAGGAGAGGACAAAAATACATCTTAGGGCAGTGCTGTCATCCTGAACTTGAGACCTTCTGACTCAGGTGCTTTGAAAGTGCGCCTCCTTGGCCCTGCCCACAGGCCTGGGTGGGGTTCGAAGAGGAGGGCCCGCTCTGGGGCAGCAGGCCTGATGCGTGAAGCTCCTGGCACTGCTCAGTGCCTGTTAGTCTGCCGCTTTGATACGGAGATGCTGCTTCCTAGTTTCTTCTTACCTGGTTTCAGGCAGAGTGCGCCTGGCCTATCTTAGAAACTGAAGCGCTGAGCCCACTTCCGGTGGACAGGTGTCCTCTGCTGGCATCCACATGTGTTGGGGGCCGTGTGGCCAGCAGCAGGGCAGAGGAGCACTGGCTTCGGTGCACAGGGCCTCTGCAGTTTCAGGCGACCTCAAGACCAGCCCTGCCACCACTGCTTCTGGCCATTCTGAGCCATTTCCCTCTCCGTTTCTAAGTCCGCAGTTTCCTAACTGTGTCACTTGCAGACTAGCTGCCAGAGATTGAGCAGGCGCAGCGACACAGGTGCCAGCCACCTTATGTTAATCAAGTAATGGCCCGAGAATCAGACTAAGGAAATCGTGGTTGGCTTTGGGGCGGATGGCTGAGGCCCTCCTCAGCCTGGATCCTGTCATCCTGTTGTTTAGATTTTTATCTGTGGCCATCAGGGCTGCATGCATGGATCTCGTCCTTGGGCCACAGCCCTGTGGCTGGGTTCTGAGGGGTTACAGTGACATCTTCTGGCCACTGGTGCTGCAGCACAGGGATGGTTCAAAGGTATAGGGCCAGTGAGAATAAAGGCATGTGATGTGTGTTTTCTAAATCTCTGCAACTAACAGTTGTATATTAGCAGCTGTCTACTGTTCTTTGTTGTACACACACACACACACACACACGCTTCCTAGTGTCTCACATAGAATGTCTCTACCAGACTTCAAAAGCATCCTGTCGAATTAAGGTAGCTGTCCTTCCCAAAGATGTCTTAGCATCCTTCCATCATGCACGCATCCTGAATTCCAACCTCCCGTTAGCAGGTCTCTTCCTCTGATGACTGCAGACGCCTTGGGTGCCTGTCTGTAGAATATGCTTGCACATGGTGGGGTTCCATGAATGGCTGCTGAAGGAACAAATGGACAGTAGGCAGCAAATATGATAGGTTGACAGGTCTTGATTAGGTTTTCTGGAAGAGAGCAAAAGAGCCTTAAAGACTCCACCATGTACTGATTTAATTTAAAAACGCCAGAAGGCTTGAATTTGCTTGTTCCTTATCAATAGGGGAAACCCACTTTGGGCATATATGAATACTGCCACGTTCATTTCGTCTTCAGTTCTGCGTGGGTCCAGAGATGAGGAGCTGAGTCCTAAGGTGTACTGGAGTGCCCTAGGACAAGGCTTCCCTCCCAGAGCCCAAGAGCAGCACCAGACTCATGGTAGCACTCAGTCTTTGATGAATGACTGGATGAGCCCGTCTGAAGTAAGGAAATAGCATTGCACCAGGGAGCCCGGCCACTTCTGAAGCTAAGTGAAAACATCCTAACCCATCAGCTCGCAGGCGGGACAACGGATGGACCATACATCTGGCTGGATGACAACCATGGCATAGGAAGCTCCCACCCAGCAGATGAGGGTTGGGTGGGTAGATTGGATGTAAAAACATTTCCAGGAAGAACTGTTCAGAATAGAACAGGCTAGGGTGACATCAGCCTGCCTCTGGGCTGAGACGGGAGGGGATGAGTCACTGGGATGCCTGCTGTCCTTGTGTAGCTGCTCTGGAGGCAGAGCCGCGGGTCATCCAGGGGTGGCTTCCCCTGCTCCCATGACCCAGCCAAAGCTTGAGGACTACCGGGCGTGGTGCTTTCATGCCAGGGAGACAGGAGAGCCCTGCTTGTTCCTCAGAGAAGGCCCCACCTGAGTAAAGGCTTCCCTGGTGGCTCAGACGGTAAAAAATCAGTCTACAGTGCAAGAGACTCGGGTTCGATCCCTGAGTGAGGAAGATTCCTTGGAGAAAGGAATGGCACCCCACTCCAGTATTCTTGCCTGCAGAATTCCTTGGACTGAGGAACCCAATGGACTACAGTCCATGGGGTTGCAAAGAGTCAGACATGACCGAGTCTCTCTCTCTCTCACACACACACACACACCCCCTAAGTCCAGCTCAGAGAGTTCGGAGAGGAGCCTCATTCCTCCTTCTTGAAATGGGATATGATTATACTCTATCCTGTTGCAAAAGAAGATTTGAAGCACCTAATAAAAACTCATAACAAAATGAGATTTAATTAAAAGGTAAATCAGGTTGAAGGAGAAATAAAATGAGTACTCTGTTGAGGCTAGAAGGAAAATAAACATGCAAAAAGATACACCCTGGGTTCCTCCATGTTGGCTAAAGATAGGCCACTCACTCAAGTTCTGAACATCCTGGACACTGAGGCAAAGAGAGCAACGTGATTTTGAAACCAGCAACCATCAAATAAAGACTAGTTCTCTAGGACCATGTCCGTTTTTCTAGATCCTGGGGCCCAAGAGAGATTGCTCTGGGGAGTCCACATCACGAGGTGGCTGAGTGGTACTGGGGCAATGTGGTCCATGACAGCCTGTGATAAATGCCCTAGGGCTGCGCCCGGGGCTGCTGCTAGTAATAGACTGCCCTTAATACAGAGAACACAGCTCCGGAGAAGTGATCCCAGGGAGCTAAAACAGTGTGATGTGGGCTTACGGCTCTCATGACCTGCTGTGAGAGAATTGATATTATTCAGAAAAGTATTTCCCAAACCAGTCTGCAGAACTCTAATGATACGTCCATAGTCCGCGGCAACAAAACAGATGCTAGAAACATTCAGTGTCTGACATTAAAAAACAGCAGGAAGAACAACCTTAAGCACATCTACAAGGTTAGTGTTGGTAGGCACTGATCCTTGCAGGAGGACACGGGAAGTCTGGGAGAGAGTTCCCGTCCCAATCTCTGAGCCACGTGTGCCGCTGGCGCTCTCGCCTCACCATCCCTGTGCGTGCTGTCTGTGCAGAGGTCACTGCTCTGTGCTGCATGCCTTTACTTACCTATGATTCTCACGTGCAGCATGTGTCATGCATTAACCCTGAGTCCAATTTCTGGCATTCCTTGCAGCAGTGAGTTTGTCTGAGAGGCTGTTATTATCTACTTTCATCCAAGCATACGTTACAGCTTGTGGTGTTCTGTCAGCTTATTGTAGTGCTGAAAATGTTCTGTGATGAGGTCAGTTCAGGAACTGCTGATCCAGGAGGGTGGCCACCAACCCACAGGCCTTCAGTGAAGCTGTGGTCCGTGAGCCACACTGGCAGAGGCCTCAGAGCTCTAGTCATGGGTGATGTGTTGATTAGGGCTCATCCAGGTATGTCCAGAATCCACTACACAGATGACAGACTGCACATTCTCTATGGAAACTGAGACACCCACACGGGACCAGGACTCTGCAGGTGTCCCATCTCTCCTTTCTCGATGGAAGGGGGCTGATGAAACCAACGGCAGGTTAAGGGCTTGACTTACATTAAAGAAGATGAGGCATTTGTATTTATGGAAGGAGTGTGCCAAGAGAAGTCAATAGACCCCTTCATGGATTTCCCTTTTCTCTTTCAGCCTGTGAAGATGGATATAGGCTTGAAAATGAAACCTGTATGAGGTAAGCACCATGGTCATTTATTCTGATGAATTTGTTCCAAACCTTATTTAGAAGTTACTTAAGTAAGTTGCCTCAGTTATTTATTTTGATATTCTAACTAATTCTTACTTTTTTTCTTTTTTTGGTGACGTGGCAGTTGCCCGTTTGGCCTTGGTGGCCTCAACTGTGGAAACCGTGAGTATGCGGGAGTCCCAGGTTCCGTGTGGGCAGGGCTGGCCTGGCCGTTGGCCCACGGGGTGCCTGTCCCTTCCCCTTGCCCTCAGGTCAGATCCGTAGTCGTCCCAGCTCCTGTGCCAGGAGGAAGCCAGAGCCCCCTCCAGGACTGGAGGTTTGGAGGGGAGATGAACACTCCTAAGTAGCCGGACAGAGAGTCAGTCAATAAATGAAGCATGAAGAGTGAGGCTGCGGGGGTGGGACCAGCCCCAGGAGAGTGGGCAAGCCTCCTGGGTGCTTCTTAGAGGGAATGGAACTGGAAGAAGACAGGCGGGTATGGAGGGAGAGGGAACAACCTCAACAGAGGTCTTGGGGCTGCCTGGTCCCGTGGGTTTTGGGTCACAGTGTGTAGGCGATGTGGCTGAGGACAGAAAGAGAGGAAGGCAGACAGTGGGAGATTCGGTTGACGGTATGTGGGGACCAAACCGTGTGGGGGTTTTTGATGAAGCCTGAGAGTTTAGACTGTAATCAGTAGCCTCTGTGCAACTAGCAGGTCTTAGAGTTAGGAAAGCAGTTTCATCAAGAAAATCAAGTTGGGCTTCAGTGAGGAAGACGAGCAACTGGCATTAGACCAGTATTGAGGGCTCATCAGGGGCCTCATGTCCAGAATCCACTACACAGATGACAGACTGCACATTCTCTATGGAAACTGAGACACCCACACGGGACCAGGACTCTGCAGGTGTCCCATCTCTCCTTTCTCGATGGAAGGGGGCTGATGAAACCAACGGCAGGTTAAGGGCTTGACTTACATTAAAGAAGATGAGGCATTTGTATTTATGGAAGGAGTGTGCCAAGAGAAGTCAATAGACCCCTTCATGGATTTCCCTTTTCTCTTTCAGCCTGTGAAGATGGATATAGGCTTGAAAATGAAACCTGTATGAGGTAAGCACCATGGTCATTTATTCTGATGAATTTGTTCCAAACCTTATTTAGAAGTTACTTAAGTAAGTTGCCTCAGTTATTTATTTTGATATTCTAACTAATTCTTACTTTTTTTCTTTTTTTGGTGACGTGGCAGTTGCCCGTTTGGCCTTGGTGGCCTCAACTGTGGAAACCGTGAGTATGCGGGAGTCCCAGGTTCCGTGTGGGCAGGGCTGGCCTGGCCGTTGGCCCACGGGGTGCCTGTCCCTTCCCCTTGCCCTCAGGTCAGATCCGTAGTCGTCCCAGCTCCTGTGCCAGGAGGAAGCCAGAGCCCCCTCCAGGACTGGAGGTTTGGAGGGGAGATGAACACTCCTAAGTAGCCGGACAGAGAGTCAGTCAATAAATGAAGCATGAAGAGTGAGGCTGCGGGGGTGGGACCAGCCCCAGGAGAGTGGGCAAGCCTCCTGGGTGCTTCTTAGAGGGAATGGAACTGGAAGAAGACAGGCGGGTATGGAGGGAGAGGGAACAACCTCAACAGAGGTCTTGGGGCTGCCTGGTCCCGTGGGTTTTGGGTCACAGTGTGTAGGCGATGTGGCTGAGGACAGAAAGAGAGGAAGGCAGACAGTGGGAGATTCGGTTGACGGTATGTGGGGACCAAACCGTGTGGGGGTTTTTGATGAAGCCTGAGAGTTTAGACTGTAATCAGTAGCCTCTGTGCAACTAGCAGGTCTTAGAGTTAGGAAAGCAGTTTCATCAAGAAAATCAAGTTGGGCTTCAGTGAGGAAGACAGAGGCAAACGTGGGGCCATTTAGACCAGTATTGTCGGGGTAGCGGTCAGGACTGGAGGCAGGCTGGGGAGGCCCCTGCTCCTGGCCAACGTCTGCGCCCCTGGCATGCAGAGGGTCAAGGGGTGTGGGCTGTGCACGCGGCATGGTTCACACTCAGTTCACTTCTCTGAGAGATGCGGTTGGCATTCATTTCAGATCGCTTTCCCCAAGATTCTCTTATTCTGAGACCTGAAAAGTTAAAGTTGCCCTCAAAATCGTTGAAAGGAGTTCTGGGATATAGGATGTCGCAGAAATAGTAACACTCAATATTTTGCGATAGCGTTGTCCCTCGTTCTATAGAATCTACCAGCATTTCATTGTCTAGATTTACTGGCCCACAAGTAGACCTGACTTTATTTAACAAGAGATATTCCTCTCACTCCATCAGTCAGAAATTCCAAGTGTTTTGAAAGCTCTCATGCCAGAAACGGGGTGAAGGCCAGGTCGATCTTTCTTATGGCACGATGTCACAGGTGTACTCAGTTTAATAAGAACCTGAGTGAGACACGGTGATGCGTGGGGAGATGTGGCCAGCTCGGGGGAGCTGGGAGCAGAAGGCGAGGTACCCACTTGCCTGTCCTCCCCGGGCGCCTCAGCCCCTCATACTTCTCACGTCTCAACTGCTTGTAGTTCAACCAGCTCCCTAAGTAGATTTCACTAGAAAATGCTTCCTGTTTCTCAGTGAAGGAAGAACAAAATAGATACAGGGAAAAGCCCTCAAAAGAGTTGAAGGAAAGGGGAGGCAGCCGCAGGGCGTTGTTCTCGGGGGCAGTTAGTGATTTGCTTTTCAGAGATCATTATAAACACTGTGGAGGTGGAGAGGAAGCACCACTGCCTCCACAGCCGGTTCTGTGAGTTCCTGTGTCTCCACAGGGTGTGGGTGAGGTCTTGGAAGTAGCAAAATTTCTGTTTGTTCCCCAGGTTTCTCTGTCTTCTCTTTTATCCAAGTTGTCCACCAGAGGGCAGACTCTGGCCTGGATGGCTAGCCCCCGCCATGTTTCGTTGGGGACTCTAGTCAACTCTGATGATGTGACTACCACTTTATGAACTTTGATAGCTGTTTGCATGTCAGTGTTGCAAAGCAATGAATAGTCACTGATAATAAATAGCGCTTGCCATTTGCCCATTCCTCTGCGGTCTCAGATCAGCCCTGGTATGGGTTAGGGAATCAGAGCACCTGAATTTCATGCCCACCTGTGCCTTGGGAGGTCTGACTTATCACTTGGTGTTTTGTGCCAAATAGCAGAGCTCTGACCACCCACCCCTGTCACTTATGCTGTTGCAACCAAAGACAGTAAGTGCCTCTTGGGGAATCTGGCTCAGGCTGGATCTTTTGTAGAAAAGAAATGCTGCTGTCCACAACCTTCTGGGGACACACATTCTGCTGCTCCAGCCCCGTGAGACGGGGAGCCCTGCTCTGTCCAGCCACACACATGGTCCTTCGATTGCCTCACACCTATGTTCCTAGGGGTCACCCAACTCTAATGTATTCTGGCCTCAGGCGTAACTTCTGACATCCTTTCGACAGCCTGTCTGCTTTCTCGTTGTGGCCAGATTTTACTTGTGGCTCCTCATAGAGAATGTCTTCCCCATTGGAGAGGGCAGACCAGGCTCTCCTCTCGCGTATCTTAGTCCCTGAAGCGGCGCAGGCCCCACTGGACCCTGCGTGCACCTGGCAGGGCCTCCACACTGGGCAGGGCAGGGCTGGGCTACACCTGTCTTATCACTGCTGGCCTTTTCATTTTCTTCCCATGTAAAGTATGTGTTCATACCATGGATTCCACCAACACTGGAGGGCCCAGAATTCTTACAGAGTTGTTGTCAGAACCCCTCACTTCCCCTTGCCCTCCTCAGCCTCTCAGGGGTTCACGTTTCCTCCATGTGAATTTTATCAAGGCTCCTCCTCCCCATGTTATTATCTCTCTCATAACCTCATGGTTTGCTTCACCTGTTTTCTCTTTTTAAAGTAGGTCAATTTTATTTGCATCACATAAAAAAGTCCTTGTCCATTAATTGTCCTTCTGTAATCCAGATTAATTAGCAAATAGATACACGGGAAGAAGAAGGCTAAAGTCTCATCACCCATTAAGCCTCACTGCTGGTCCCCTGGTGTATATCCTTGCTCCACAGTGTGGTTGGCAGGACTGCCAGCAGCACCCAGGGCCTTGTGAGAAATGCAAGGTTTCAAGCCTCTTCACTCTGGACCCACTGAATTACAAGTCAGGATTTTAACCAGACTCCTGGATTCGGTTAATAAGCAGATTTACATACATCTCACAGTTTAAGCAGTATACTGGAGATTTGCATGTGTGTCTTTTTAACAAATCAGTTCTCACAGAGTATTGGTTTGTAACCTGATTTTAAACTTAGTAAACTGTGCAATGTTTTCATTTACATGTGCCTCTTGGGGAATCTCAGGCTGGACGAAAAGAAATGCTGCTGTCCACAACCTTCTGGGGACACACATTCTGCTGCTCCAGCCCCGTGAGACGGGGAGCCCTGCTCTGTCCAGCCACACACATGGTCCTTCGATTGCCTCACACCTATGTTCCTAGGGGTCACCCAACTCTAATGTATTCTGGCCTCAGGCGTAACTTCTGACATCCTTTCGACAGCCTGTCTGCTTTCTCGTTGTGGCCAGATTTTACTTGTGGCTCCTCATAGAGAATGTCTTCCCCATTGGAGAGGGCAGACCAGGCTCTCCTCTCGCGTATCTTAGTCCCTGAAGCGGCGCCGGCCCCCCTGGCCCCTCGTGCACCTGGCAGGGCCTCCACACTGGGCAGGGCAGGGCTGGGCTACACCTGTCTTATCACTGCTGGCCTTTTCATTTTCTTCCCATGTAAAGTATGTGTTCATACCATGGATTCCACCAACACTGGAGGGCCCAGAATTCTTACAGAGTTGTTGTCAGAACCCCTCACTTCCCCTTGCCCTCCTCAGCCTCTCAGGGGTTCACGTTTCCTCCATGTGAATTTTATCAAGGCTCCTCCTCCCCATGTTATTATCTCTCTCATAACCTCATGGTTTGCTTCACCTGTTTTCTCTTTTTAAAGTAGGTCAATTTTATTTGCATCACATAAAAAAGTCCTTGTCCATTAATTGTCCTTCTGTAATCCAGATTAATTAGCAAATAGATACACGGGAAGAAGAAGGCTAAAGTCTCATCACCCATTAAGCCTCACTGCTGGTCCCCTGGTGTATATCCTTGCTCCACAGTGTGGTTGGCAGGACCGCCAGCAGCACCCAGGGCCTTGTGAGAAATGCAAGGTTTCAAGCCTCTTCACTCTGGACCCACTGAATTACAAGTCAGGATTTTAACCAGACTCCTGGATTCGGTTAATAAGCAGATTTACATACATCTCACAGTTTAAGCAGTATACTGGAGATTTGCATGTGTGTCTTTTTAACAAATCAGTTCTCACAGAGTATTGGTTTGTAACCTGATTTTAAACTTAGTAAACTGTGCAATGTTTTCATTTACATAATTTGATAAGGTGGTTTTTGATAGTCCTATGCAATTCTACTCTCTGGATATGTCATAATTTGCCTAACCATCCCCTCTTATTATCAATTTAAAATCTTTTTCTGTATTGCCATCCTTCCGCTTGTGGTTACTGTCATTTTGGGGTGATAAGTCATCATCAGATACTTTTCCTAGATCACCTTTTCCTGGCCGCAGACATTTTTATCCATCTCTCCTTCTAATCCTTTGGTAGGTCATCCTTTCTGTTCAAATGTCCTCTATCTCTCCAGTGGAGATGCCTTCCCCGCCAGCCTCCCTGCGCAGCTGTGAGGATGTAGAGTCTGTTTTCCCGTTGTCTGGGCCTCTTCTTTCTCTTCCACTGAAACCAAATATTCAACTTAAAGATCTTCCTGCCATGTTCTCCCACCCCAACCCGCAGCCTGGTGGTAGGTATATGAAGTCTTCACCTTGTTGTTACATTGGGCTTAGAACTCAGACTAGTGGAAATATTATGTATTGGCAGGAGTCGCTCGTAGCAAACTGCTTAGAAGAAAAAAGATTAATTATCCAGCAGTCAGTTGGAAGTCTCATGCAGCTAAAACAAACATCTTATCTTGTGTCAAAACTGAAAGGAAGCCGCCATGGGAGAAGGAAATGGTGCTTTGTACCTAACCTTGAGTGTTGGGGCCACACTATAGCCTGTAGACGCAAGAAAGGCAAATTTCCCAAGGTACAGAGGAAAAAAAAAGAGAGAGAGAGAAGGCTGTGAACAGAGTTCTAAAGGAAAAAGAGTACAAGAGGAGTAGGAAGATTTAAACAGCAGAGCTCTAACCATACATCCCTAATGAGCACAGTCAGAGGGCAAGGGGGAGAACTAGGTGAATTTTAAATAAAAGGAATGTAGCCACCTAATTAGCCTTTTTTATACCTTGCTCCACAGTGTGGTTGGCCTGATTTTCAAACTCTAGCCCTAAACGTCAGGATTTTAACCAGACTCCTGGATTCGGTTAATAAGCAGATTTACATACATCTCACAGTTTAAGCAGTATACTGGAGATTTGCATGTGTGTCTTTTTAACAAATCAGTTCTCACAGAGTATTGGTTTGTAACCTGATTTTAAACTTAGTAAACTGTGCAATGTTTTCATTTACATAATTTGATAAGGTGGTTTTTGATAGTCCTATGCAATTCTACTCTCTGGATATGTCATAATTTGCCTAACCATCCCCTCTTATTATCAATTTAAAATCTTTTTCTGTATTGCCATCCTTCCGCTTGTGGTTACTGTCATTTTGGGGTGATAAGTCATCATCAGATACTTTTCCTAGATCACCTTTTCCTGGCCGCAGACATTTTTATCCATCTCTCCTTCTAATCCTTTGGTAGGTCATCCTTTCTGTTCAAATGTCCTCTATCTCTCCAGTGGAGATGCCTTCCCCGCCAGCCTCCCTGCGCAGCTGTGAGGATGTAGAGTCTGTTTTCCCGTTGTCTGGGCCTCTTCTTTCTCTTCCACTGAAACCAAATATTCAACTTAAAGATCTTCCTGCCATGTTCTCCCACCCCAACCCGCAGCCTGGTGGTAGGTATATGAAGTCTTCACCTTGTTGTTACATTGGGCTTAGAACTCAGACTAGTGGAAATATTATGTATTGGCAGGAGTCGCTCGTAGCAAACTGCTTAGAAGAAAAAAGATTAATTATCCAGCAGTCAGTTGGAAGTCTCATGCAGCTAAAACAAACATCTTATCTTGTGTCAAAACTGAAAGGAAGCCGCCATGGGAGAAGGAAATGGTGCTTTGTACCTAACCTTGAGTGTTGGGGCCACACTATAGCCTGTAGACGCAAGAAAGGCAAATTTCCCAAGGTACAGAGGAAAAAAAAAGAGAGAGAGAGAAGGCTGTGAACAGAGTTCTAAAGGAAAAAGAGTACAAGAGGAGTAGGAAGATTTAAACAGCAGAGCTCTAACCATACATCCCTAATGAGCACAGTCAGAGGGCAAGGGGGAGAACTAGGTGAATTTTAAATAAAAGGAATGTAGCCACCTAGAAGGGTCTGTTTAAAAGGAATGAGGGGCGTCCCCTGGTGGTCCAGTGGGTAAGGACACCGCCTTGCAGTGCAAGGGGCGCCGGTTCGATCCCTGGCCTGGGAAGATCCCGCGTGCCGCAGAGCGGCTGGACCAATGTGTCCAATCACCGAGCCGGAGCTCTGGAGCGCATGCGCCCAGAGCCGGCGCTCTGCAACAGACGCCACCCGCGATGGGAGGCCCACAGGAGCCAAAGAACAAAGACGGATGAAAATGGAGAAATGAAAGACCAATAGAAGTGGCCCGCCTGCTCCCCTCCCTCCCCAACCCGACCCCGCCCAAAATAAATAAATAAATAAATCTTTAAAAAAAAAAAAAGGAATGAGGTCCCATTTTAAAGGAACATGTGCAGGTTGGTACAATTCTGACACTAATTCTGGTGTGTTTTTTTCCACACCACTAAGCCAGTTATCTCAGTTCTGATACGGTCCCCAGGTAGATCGCACAGCTTAGGGCTGGGTGTACAGCTTTCTCCCGCCTTGCTTCCCCACCAGACACCAGACGCCAGGCCCACATCCAGGTTGTCACCTATGCTTCTGACCAACTGGATATAGATTGGAGGTTCCAGTGGCCGCCGTTCTCCAGGGCCCATTAATTTGCTGTACTGGCTCACAGAACTCAAGAAACATTTTACTAGATACCAGCTTATGAGGAAAGAAGAGGACTCAGGAACACCCAGATGGAAGAGGTGCACAGGGCCAGGTTAGAGGAGGGCTGGGAGCATCACGCCCTCTCCCAGCCCTCTCCCTCATCCTCATCTCCCAACCTGCACCAACCTGGAGCTCTCTGAACCCTGTCCTTCTGGGGTTTTATGGGAGTGACATGTGTCAAACAAGAGGAGGAGAAAAGGGGAAGGGGGCCACACTATAGCCTGTAGACGCAAGAAAGGCAAATTTCCCAAGGTACAGAGGAAAAAAAAGAGAGAGAAGGCTGTGAACAGAGTTCTAAAGGAAAAAGAGTACAAGAGGAGTAGGAAGATTTAAACAGCAGAGCTCTAACCATACATCCCTAATGAGCACAGTCAGAGGGCAAGGGGGAGAACTAGGTGAATTTTAAATAAAAGGAATGTAGCCACCTAGAAGGGTCTGTTTAAAAGGAATGAGGGGCGTCCCCTGGTGGTCCAGTGGGTAAGGACACCGCCTTGCAGTGCAAGGGGCGCCGGTTCGATCCCTGGCCTGGGAAGATCCCGCGTGCCGCAGAGCGGCTGGACCAATGTGTCCAATCACCGAGCCGGAGCTCTGGAGCGCATGCGCCCAGAGCCGGCGCTCTGCAACAGACGCCACCCGCGATGGGAGGCCCACAGGAGCCAAAGAACAAAGACGGATGAAAATGGAGAAATGAAAGACCAATAGAAGTGGCCCGCCTGCTCCCCTCCCTCCCCAACCCGACCCCGCCCAAAATAAATAAATAAATAAATCTTTAAAAAAAAAAAAGGAATGAGGTCCCATTTTAAAGGAACATGTGCAGGTTGGTACAATTCTGACACTAATTCTGGTGTGTTTTTTTCCACACCACTAAGCCAGTTATCTCAGTTCTGATACGGTCCCCAGGTAGATCGCACAGCTTAGGGCTGGGTGTACAGCTTTCTCCCGCCTTGCTTCCCCACCAGACACCAGACGCCAGGCCCACATCCAGGTTGTCACCTATGCTTCTGACCAACTGGATATAGATTGGAGGTTCCAGTGGCCGCCGTTCTCCAGGGCCCATTAATTTGCTGTACTGGCTCACAGAACTCAAGAAACATTTTACTAGATACCAGCTTATGAGGAAAGAAGAGGACTCAGGAACACCCAGATGGAAGAGGTGCACAGGGCCAGGTTAGAGGAGGGCTGGGAGCATCACGCCCTCTCCCAGCCCTCTCCCTCATCCCTCATCTCCCAACCTGCACCAACCTGGAGCTCTCTGAACCCTGTCCTTCTGGGGTTTTATGGGAGACTTCATTACACAGACACAGTTGATTAAATCATTGGCCGTTGGTGATTAAATTCAGTTTCCAGCCCTTCTCCCCTCTCAGGAATTTGGGGGTGGGATTGAAAGTTCTAATGGGCTAATCACAGGTTGGTTTCCCTGGCAGCCAACCTCCATCCAAGAGTTATTGTTCAGTTACTCAGTGGTGTCTGACTCTCTGCAGCCCCATGGACTACAGCATACCAGTTTCCCTGTCCTTCACCACCTCCCGGAGTTTGCTCAAACTCATGACCATTGACTCAGTGCTGCCATCCAACCATTTCAACTTCTGTCACCCCCTACTCCTCCTGCCTTCAGTCTTTCCTAGCATCAGGGTCTTTTCCAGTGACTCATTTTTCGCATCAGGTAGCCAACATATTGGAACTTCAGCTCAGCATCAGTCCTTCCAATGAAAATTCAGGGTTGATTTCCTTTAGGATTGAGGGGTTTTATCTCCTTGCTGTCCAAGGGACTCTGAAGAGTATTCTCCCACCACCACAGTTCAAAGGCATTAATTCTTCAATGCTCGGTCTTATTTATGGTCCAACTTTCACCTCCATACATGACTACTAGGAAAACCATAGCTTTGACTATACGCACCGTTGTCAGCAGAGTGATGTCTCTGCTTTTGAATATGCTGTCTAGGTTCATCATAACTTTTCTTCCAAGGAGCAAGTATCTTTTAATTTCATGTCTGCAGTCTCCGTTCACAGTGATTTTGGAACCCAAGAAAACAAAGTCTGTCATTGTTTCCATTGTTTCCCCATCTATTTGCCTTGAAATGGTGGGACCAGCTGCCATGATATTAGTTTTTTGAATATTGAGGTTTTTTTTAATATGCTCTTAGGTGTCATTTTTTTAAATTTTGGCCTCTTTTATTGTTTTTTATTTGTTTATTTTCAACCTTTATTCTTTGGCCTGTGTGGGCCTCCCATTGCAGTAGCCTCTCTCGTTGCAGAGTACCGACTCTGGGCACATGTGCTCCAGAGCACTAGCTCATAATTAGACACACCAGTCCAGCTGCTTCACGGCACATGGGATCTTCCCAGCCCAGGGATCAAACCAGTGCCCCTTGCACTGCAAGGCAGACTCTTTACCCACTGGACCACCAGGGAAGCCCTGAATGTTGAGTTTTAAGCCAGCTTTTTCACTCTCCTCTTGCATCTTCATCAAGAGGCTCTTTAGTTCCTCGTCGCTTTCCCCTGCTTTTAGGGTAGTGGCATCTTCATATATGAGGTTATTGATATTTCTTCCTGCAATTGTGATTCCAGCTTATGCTTCATACATCCTGGCATTTTGCGTGATGTACTCTGCATAGAAATTAAATAAGCAAGGTTGCAGTGTACAGCCTTAATGTACTCCTTTCCCAATTTGGAATGTTGTGGCATGTCCAATTCTAATTGTTGCTTTTTGACCTGCATACAGGTTTCTCAGGAAGCAGTTAAGGTAGTTTGGTATTCCCATCTTTTTAAAAACTTTCCAGTTTGTTATTATCCATATAGTCAAAGGCTTTAGCATAGTCAATGAAGCAGAAGTAAATATTTTTCTGGAATTCCCTTGCTTTATCTGTGATCGAAGGGATGTTGACAATTTGATCTCTGGTTCTTCCGCCTTTTCTAAATCCAGCTTGTACATCTAGAAGTTCTTAGTTCGTGTACTATTGAAGCCTAACTTGAAAGATTTTGAGGATTATTTTGCTAGTATGTAAAATAAGTGCACTTGTGTGGTAGTTTGAACATTCTTTGGCATTGCCCTTCTTTGGGACTGGAATGAAAACTGACTTTTTCCTGTGGTCATTGCTGAGTTTTCCAAATTTGGGTAGTATATTGAGCATAGCACTTTAACAGCATCATCTTTTAATATTTGAAATAGCTCAGCTGGAATTCCTTCACCTCCACCAGTTTTGTTCATAATGATGCATCCTAAAGCCCACTTGACTTCACACTCCAGGATGTCTAGCACTAGGTGAGTGACCACACCATCGTGGTCATCCAGGTCATTGAGACCTTTTTTGTATAGTTCTGTGTATTCTTGCCACCTCGTCTTAATATCTTCTGCTTCTTTTAGGTCCATATCATCTCTGTCCTTTATAGTGCCCATCTTTGTATGACATGTTCCCTTAGTATCTCTTAATTTTCTTGAAGAGACTGCTAGTCTTTTCCATTTTATTGTTTTCCTCTATTTCTTTGCATTGTTCACTTAAGAAGGCTTTTTTTTTTTAATCTCTCCTTGCTGTTCCTTGGAACTCAGCATTCAGATGGGTATATTCTTTCCTTTTCTCTTTTGCTTTTCACTTCTCTTCTTTTTTCAGCTATTTGTAAGGAAAACCATTTTGCCTTTGTTTTTCTTGAGGATGGTTTTGATTACTGCCTTCTGTACAATGTTAGAAACCTCTGTCCATTGTTCTTCAGGCACTCTGGTTTATCAGTGAATCTCTTGAATCTGCTTGTTACTTTCCCCGCATCTAAGGGCTATGGAAAAGTCACTAAGATAACAAAAGGCACCTTTGCATTGCAATCTTAGAGAATTGCTAGAGTTTTAGGAACTGTGCCTGAAACTAGGAGGGGGAACAGATATATACTGGTATTTGTTATAAATCAGTATCACAGTTGGCTAGGGTTCTTCTGGGGTAAATAAACATAGCCAGCTTGAACTACAAAGACAGCTTATTGGAAAGTGTAAAATTCCAGCATCAGGAGTGGCAAGAATCAGGGATTTGTAAAGCTGTCTCAGCTGTTGCTGTGGGTCTGTGCACATTCTTTCTGCCTCACAGTGGAATATAGGCTCACCAAACAACTTTGAGTGTGTGTCACTGGCTTAGTCATTTTTAAAATTTTTGGCCCCTTTTATTGTTTTTTGTTTGTTTATTTATTTATTTATGTCCATCTTTATTCTTTGACCTTTGTGGGCCTCCCATTGGCCTCTCTCGTTGCAGAGCACTGGCTCTGGACATATGCACGCCAGAGCACTGGCTCATAATTGGACACACCAGTCCAGCTGCTCCACAGCACATGGGATCTTCCCAGGCCAGGGATTGAACCGGTGCCCCTTGCATTGTAAGGCGGACTCTTCACCCCCTGGACCGCCAGGGAAGCCCCTGGCTTAGTCATTTTGAAATAGAAGATTCTGTCTCCCAAAGTGAGATTCCTGGGGAGGAATTAATTGATCCAGTTGGGATCTTGTGTTTGCTCTCAGACCAAGTATCTATGGCTTGGGATGGTGTTACGTGTACAGGCATGATTGCCCCACTGAACCCTGCATTTGGAGGGGGTTGGACAGTTCCCAGAGAGGGCTGTCTAAGCAGACAGTCCTGTAGATTCCAAATAACCATATAAGCAAGAACAAATACAGATTAAGGGAAAGACCAAGTCCCAGAATGGGTCAGTTTAATGAAAAATGGCAACAGCGATGACAGAGACATCAGCCAATGATCAAACCACAAAGAAGGATAAAGAAAAGATTTGGGAAAGGCTGTGAAATGTCAACAGATGTTTAAGACAAAGTAAGACAAAGAATTCCAGGATCATCATTCTGCAGTTTCTCTTCAAAGTAGGAAGGATAGGACAGAGCAATGAAAGACTATTAATACGCATGGCCTTCAACATTCAGGGAACCTACTTGATTAGTGAACTTTAGTGTAGGCCTTAATAAATCCCATGCACTGTAATCATCATGTGGCCTCATAGTAAATCTAAAGTCCGTTCTTAAATGTGAAAGATCAGTTGCAGTTCATGAGCTGACTTGACTGCAGGTATGAGGGAAAAAAAGTGCTGAAGAAGGCTCTTGAGAATCCCTTGGACAGCAAGGAGATCAAACCAGTCATTCCTAAAGGAAATCAACCCTGAATATTCACTGGAAGGAATGATGCTGAAGCTGAAGCTCCAGTACTTTGGCCGCTTGATGCAAAGAGCTGACTCATTGGTAAAGACCTTGATGCTTTGAAAAACTGAAGGCAGAAGAAGAGGGCGGCAGAGGATGAGATGGTTGGATGACATCACCGACTCAGTGGACATGAACTTAAGCAAGCTTTGGGAGATAATGGGGGACAGGGAAGCCTGGTGTGCTTAGATTATCCATGTCCAAGAGTCAGACACGATTTAATGACTAAACAACAACATAAGCAAAAAGATCTGCATCTATATTGTCTACTAACTTATCACAAGTTTCCAGTGACATGGCTGCCAAAGAACATCAAATGACTCTTAAAATGTATGTGTATAAAGTAAATTATCTATGTCCACATATACATGTGTAACTTCAAGATTTAGAGGAGGCTTTGTGTGTTTACGTGTGTATATAACACAGGAATAAAATTGAGGAAATAGAGAAAAACATGAAGAAGAACGTACCACTCCATCAGTACCTGAAGTGGCACTGACGATTGTGAACCTTTTTGTGAATTCCCTCCCAGGCACTTTCTCTGAGCTCATGTGCCCCGAGGTCTTCTGGCTTTCAGGCCTGTGTTCTTTTCTCTCCTGCATAATTTAAGCCAGTGCCACCCAAAGTCTGGCCTACAGATGGGCAGCATCTCGATCCCTCTTCATCCCCAAACTCAAAGTTGTATGGTGAGGTACAACTTCTTGGACCTCGCCCAACCAGACATCTGAGATTTAACAAATCCTCTGTATGATTCAGACGTGCAAGAAAAGTTTGAGAAGCACTTGTCTGTAGCATACAAGATAATGTCTCTTAATAAGTTAATAAAGAAATAACAGTCCAAACTAATGACACATTTATCACACTGTTGTTCCAGGAAAGGGGAGATGAATAAAAGTCCAGACTTAACTGAGGTCACCTTTCAACAGGTTGGTTCTCAGGAGAGATAGTTCAGCTGAGCTCCAGCTGTCAGCGCAAAAGCCAAAGTTCTTGTTTCCAAAGCAAGTTTCTAGGGAAACAAGGCCCTCGTGTTGACAGGCAAGATGATCTTTGTTAGACTGAGGTGCTACATGGCCTCCAAGACTGGTAGAAGAATCCCCTTTACCATGGGAGGAGGTGCCCCAGGGTCTTCAAAGAGTGTTTAAAACAGCAAAGGACAGCCTTATGCAGACGGGACACTATCAGAGAGTCCTCACAAACACTTGAGTATTTAAGTCTAAATGTTCCTCACTTATGGTGTTTCTTGATAGGTTCTATTGATAAGCCCCTCACTGCACTACTCAGTGCTGTGGGCTGCCACAGATGGGGATGAGGACCTCCTGGAATACATTTTCACTTTTATATCAAAACAACTTAATTCTTTTTGTTTTGTTTTGACATGCTGCACACCTTGCGGGGTCTTAGTTTCCCCAACCAGAAATTGAACTTGGACCCTGGCCATCAGAGCATGGAATGATTATCACATCCCTGGACCTCCGGGGAGCTCCCAGTAGCTTCATTCTTAAAAACAATTTCATTTTTGTCACAGTCAAGGGGACCTGAAGTCATATCAAACCACCTCTTAAGAGTGCCCCTCAAAGTGTGGGAGGCTGTGAACGGAGACAGAACTGTGATAAGATGGTACTAAAACAGAGCAAGCACTTAGAATCCTTTACGTGAACATGGCTGTGCCACTCACACAAGGGGGTCCTGTGTAAAATGAATAAATAGCCTTGTTGTAATATAGTACTGGTATGCAGCAGACTCCTTAAAAAGGAAAGAAATGCATGATAACCAGTGTCTCTGGAGAAAAACAAGAGAAACAAATGAATTTTCTTCATTTAAAATTCCAATATTCTTCATTTAAAAATAATATCCAGGGGCTTCCCTTGGTGGTCCAGGGGGTAAAGAGTCTGCCTTACAATGCAAGGGGCACTGGTTTGATCCCTGGTCTGGGAAGATCCCATATGCCATGGAGCGCCTGGACCGGCGTGTCCAATTATGAACCAGCACTCGAGCGCATGCACCCAGAGCCGATACTCTGCAGTGAGAGAGGCCACTGCGATGGGAGACCCACACAGGTCAAAGAATAAAAAGATGGATGAAAATAAATATAAATAATTTTTTAAAAGAGGTATGATGGGGAAAAGAAAAAAGCAAATAATATCCAAAAGCACGAGCCAACAAAACTGGCCCCTGACTATGGATAGTTTGAGAAGTACTGGTCTCCACTGTCTTCATTTTAGACATGAATGCTTGTTTCAAAAGGGAGCCTGCCACAGCTGCAGCCACTTGCACGGGCCACCTTTGAAATGAGTGCTTGCTTGTTTCGCTGGAAGTGGGAAAATTGTGAACTTGGTGTGGAGGGAGAAGCAGGAGCTAGACTTTGGTCTCTGGTTAGGAACAAAGGGAGCCACTCTAGGTGTTTTGAAGCAGGGAAGTGGCATGGTTAGGCTTGGTGTTCTTTGTTTGTTTTTAAAATTTTGTCCTCTTTTGTTGGTTTTCTTCATGCTGCACACCTTGCGGGGTCTTAGTTTCCCCAACCAGAAATTGAACTTGGACCCTGGACATCAGAGCATGGAATGATTATCACATCCCTGGACCTCCGGGGAGCTCCCAGTAGCTTCATTCTTAAAAACAATTTCATTTTTGTCACAGTCAAGGGGACCTGAAGTCATATCAAACCACCTCTTAAGAGTGCCCCTCAAAGTGTGGGAGGCTGTGAACGGAGACAGAACTGTGATAAGATGGTACTAAAACAGAGCAAGCACTTAGAATCCTTTACGTGAACATGGCTGTGCCACTCACACAAGGGGGTCCTGTGTAAAATGAATAAATAGCCTTGTTGTAATATAGTACTGGTATGCAGCAGACTCCTTAAAAAGGAAAGAAATGCATGATAACCAGTGTCTCTGGAGAAAAACAAGAGAAACAAATGAATTTTCTTCATTTAAAATTCCAATATTCTTCATTTAAAAATAATATCCAGGGGCTTCCCTTGGTGGTCCAGGGGGTAAAGAGTCTGCCTTACAATGCAAGGGGCACTGGTTTGATCCCTGGTCTGGGAAGATCCCATATGCCATGGAGCGCCTGGACCGGCGTGTCCAATTATGAACCAGCACTCGAGCGCATGCACCCAGAGCCGATACTCTGCAGTGAGAGAGGCCACTGCGATGGGAGACCCACACAGGTCAAAGAATAAAAAGATGGATGAAAATAAATATAAATAATTTTTTAAAAGAGGTATGATGGGGAAAAGAAAAAAGCAAATAATATCCAAAAGCACGAGCCAACAAAACTGGCCCCTGACTATGGATAGTTTGAGAAGTACTGGTCTCCACTGTCTTCATTTTAGACATGAATGCTTGTTTCAAAAGGGAGCCTGCCACAGCTGCAGCCACTTGCACGGGCCACCTTTGAAATGAGTGCTTGCTTGTTTCGCTGGAAGTGGGAAAATTGTGAACTTGGTGTGGAGGGAGAAGCAGGAGCTAGACTTTGGTCTCTGGTTAGGAACAAAGGGAGCCACTCTAGGTGTTTTGAAGCAGGGAAGTGGCATGGTTAGGCTTGGTGTTCTTTGTTTTTTTGTTTTTTAAAATTTTGTCCTCTTTTGTTGGTTTTCTTCTCATTTATTTTCATCCATCTTCAGTCTTTGGCCTGTGTGGGCCTCCTGTGCAGTGGCCTCTCTTGGTACAGAGCGCTAGCTCTGGGTGCATGCGCTCCAGAGCGCTGGCTCACAATTGGACACACCAGTCCAGCCGCTCTGCGCCAGGTGGGATCTTCCCAGGCCAGGGATCCAACTGGTGCCCCCTGCACTGCAAGGCGGACTCTTTACCCACTGGACCACCAGGGAAACCCAGGCTTGGTTTTTGAATTGAGTGGGCAACACTGCACACAGAAATGTGAGTTGGGAGGTGATTACAGTTGTCTGGTCAGGAGTCAGTGGGGGCTTAGGGTAGTGTTGGTGGAGATAAAGAGAATTCAACAAGTGGAAGAGATTTGCATTCTGTCCTCACTTTGAAAAAGTGAAGCTTGAGTACATGTGCCAGGCGGTAAGGAAGAGAATGAACTAATTCCTTGGTTTGGCTTAACTTACTGGATTTCTTAATACTGGTAGTTTTTCATGGTGATCAGATTTAGGGGCTAGCTATTTCAAGGAAGGACAGATAAAGTATTGTGTGACTGTATTTGTTCTTCTCACACAATCTGCTCTTGAAAGTAAAAATAATTATTTTTTTTAAAAAAATCTGTTCCTTGTCAGCTCTGTATGTTATCCTTTGACTTTAGCTGAATACCTGGAGAGCGTGTGCTCAGTTGCTCAGTCACGTCAGACTGTTTGTGACCCCGCGGACTGTAGCCTGGCAGGTTCCCCTCTCCACAGGATTTTCCAGGCAAGACTACTGGAGTAGGTTGTTATTTCCTTCTCCAGGGAGCAAGGTTCCATCCTAATTTACTATAGAAAACTTGGTTACTGGGTATTTTTTTCATACTGGACCTTACAACCTGACAGCAGAGTTATAATCATATTTCTACATGAAAAAAGCAATCTGAATATTTAATAGATTTTATTGAAAATATGATTCTTCCAAAAATACACAGGTATAAAACCAATTAATTAAAATTTTATGCTGTTTATTATATATGTTATGTGCTTGCTTATATGACTGCTCATTTCTAATAATAAAATTTAATATGTGTGTATATTGAGACCACCAAGTTCCTACCCAGGGTTATGCAGTGATTCTTATAAAATTGTGGAATTTTTATTTTTCTTATCTGATTGTGGATTGGTAAGAGTCATCAGGCTGGTCTGCAGCCCTCATTTCAAGAGGGGCTAAGAAGGGAGAAATCTTCTCAAGATAGACTGGAAGAGGAAAAATCATTTTCCCTCTACCATTCTAGATTCTTGGCTGAGACACCCCTACCCCCATTAAACATCATGGTAACAGGAGAACAAAAAAAACATTTTAATTCTGTGCATACACACAGGAGCCCCACAAAGTTATGAAATTCAAAAGGCAGCCAGATGATTGAGGCTCACACACCCTCCTGAGCTGAGGAAAAGGGCAGGTTTTAGGGCTTCAAAGAGGAATGTGGTGTTTATAGGAAAGTGAGGAGAGGAAATGTTTGAGAAACTGAAGTTGTGTGCCAAGCAGATAAGTCTCTCAGGTGAAAAAGTTCGTTCTTCCTGATACAAGCCTCTTTCTAATGTAACTTTTCCTTACAAGAGGGTAACTATTAATAATACTCAGTTTTCAGAGCTTCTCCGGTGTCTGCAGTTTCTCAAAAATATCAGCTCAAAATAATAAATCTACGGAAGAGGCATGTTTTGGGTTGGCACATTTCTGTTCCCCCTTGAATAGAGCTCAGCTAAGCAACCTTTGCTGGGGACCCAGGAAATGAAAAGTAGTCACCAGCGGAGGCATGGGGGAGCCGTGGGATGGGGAAGGGGGCCGTTTGGGGGCATTCCTTTGTTCGTGTATTACCTGTCGCCTATCCACTCTTCTCCTTTTTAAACCCGTTTAGCCTATCAGCTTATCACGGTGGTGATTGCGGCAGCAGGAGGTGGGCTTCTACTCATCCTGGGCGTCGCACTGATTGTCACCTGTTGCAGGTGAGTGCCAAGAGTCCACACTCTGCTTCTCTTTCTTTGCCTGTGCGAAGCAAGGGGCAGTTTTTTATCCTTTTAAAAGAAGGTCTGGGTGTTTTACAGTGTATGACTAATGTATGACTGAACTATTAAAAGGAGAAATGGGAACTTGTGACAGGTGGTACTGCTGGGGAAATAAAAGGACAGCAAATAGGATTTTTACTAAGACAAAATATTCAAAAGCACAAGCAACAAAAGAAAAGGGATTGGACTTCATCAAAATTAAAACTTCTCTGCTTCAAAGAACACTATTAAGAATGTGAAAAAAGACCACCCACAGAAGGGGAGAAAGTATTTGCAGATCATGAGTCTAATAAAAGACTTGTATCTAGAATATATAAGGAATCCTTACAACTTGGTAATAAACGTGTGAAACCACAGAACACATTTGGGACTTAGTAGAGTGTAAGTTCTTCTGTCTTGGTGCAGAAAGAATTCAGTAAAGTGATGTAAGACGTGATTTATCAGAATAGGATGCTTATGAAGTTTATAAGCAGGTGGGCAGGAGGGTGCTGTGCTAAGAATTTAGTGGGCTACAGGGCTTCCCTGGTGGTCCCGTGGGTAAGGACACCGCCTTGCAGTGCAAGGGGTGCCAGTTTGATCCCTGGCCTTGGTAGATCCCACGTGCCACGGAGTGGCTGGACCAATGTATCCAATCACTGAGCCAGAGCTCTGGAGCACATGCGCCCAGAGCCGGTGCTCTGCCACAACAGAGGCCACCACGATGGGAGGCCCACACGGGCCAAAGAACAAAGATGGATGAAAATAGACAAATGAAAGACCAATAGAAGTGGCCCACCTGCTCCCCTCCCTTCTCACCCCACCCCCACCAAAAATAAAATAAATAAATAAATCTTTAATAAAAAAAAAAAAAATTTAGTGGGCTACAGTCAAAGGAAGAATGCGGAGAGGGAGAAGACCATTGTTGAGTAGATGTCAAGCTTCCACCGTCAGCTCCTTCTCCCTGTCGGACGGGCAGTCTTCTCATCCCTACCTGATCAAGCCAGGACTGTCAGGGCCCTATTTAAATTAGCAGAAAGGTGGTCACATATGATAAAAATGGTAAATCAGCTCAGGTTTTAGTATAATGTCCTCTTTTCCTTGTATTTTTGTTTATAGTGTACACAGAGGAACATGTCTTGCGAATCATTAACTTACTGACCTTACTGAGCAGGATGTGGGTCTCGTTTTACCGTTGTTTTATTGTTTGGGGGCATGTTTTGTGCTTGTTCTGCATGGCTTTGTTGCTAAGCAAGTCAGCTTGGTTTTGTGGTTAAGCAAACCTGCTTTCACGAGTGATCTTTAACTTATAGGGGTCTCCCATACTTTTTTAGTTACTTTGATCCCTTAGTGGGATTAACTGTTTAATCTCCTGTTTAGTTCCTTTGCCCTGTCCTTATCAAAAGCAGCCCAATTTAAAATGGGCAGAGAGCTTGAATAGTCCTTTCTCCAAAGAAGATATGCAGATACCCGATAAGCAGATGGAAGCGTGCTCAATGTATTTATCTGTCAGGGAAATGCAATCAAAGCCAACAATATCAGCTACCACTTCACAAACACTGAGACGGTTAATAGAACAAACAAAAACCAGAAAATACCAAGTGTTGGTGAGAATATAGGGAAAGTAGAATTCTCATACTGCTGGTGGAAACGTAGCCACTTTGAAAAGTCGCAGTTCCTCAGAGCGTTAAGCAGAGCTGCTTCAGCATTTCCACTCTTGTACCAAGAGAGATGAAAACAGGCATTCATATGGCAGCAGGTACATAAGTTTTCATAGCAGTACATTAGTTTGTAATAGCCGAAAGGTAAAAACCCAATATCCATCAAACACTGAATACATAAATAAAATGTGATATATCCATACAATGGAGTATTATTTGCATAAAAAGGAATGAAACGCTGTAACATGCTCTTTAATGAATTAACTTTGAAAATCGTATGCTGTATGAATTAAACCAGTCACACAAGACCACACCTGCATGATTCCATTTATTTGAATGTCCCAAACAGGCAAATCAAATAGAGACAAAGTAGATGGCAGTTGCCTAGAGCTGGATGGGCAGGGGGAAAATGGAGGAGTAATGGCTAAGATTTCTTTCTGGAGTGATGAAATTATTCTAAAATTGCACAGTTGAAGGCTGCACAACCCTGGATATAGTAAGAACCATTGACTTACACATTTTAGATGGAAAAATTAAGATGCAAACAGAGATGAAAGGGGTTGCCTGGAATAGCAGGCATGTAGAAGAGCAGACAGTAGTAAGCTTGGTTCCGGGCTCCCTGGACAGCAGTGGGATTGGGCTTTGAATGGAAAAGGAAGAAAAAAGGGGCCAGTTCCCTTCTCTGTGGTTATTCAGATAAGGGAGAACTCAGACCATTGGTTTAGATGGTAATAAATGGCAGGAATTACCCGACATGACAGATGGATGGGCCTAGAAAACAGCAAATTGTCTTTTCAACCGTTGATCTGAAGGGCATTTTGAGATATCCTCTATCTCCAGCAAGGCTGCAGAGAGCCAGCTGCTCCCATCCAGGGACGCAGGCCTCAGGGTTTGGCCGATGCTTGTCATTTACAAAGTTGCCGTCAAAGCGTAAGAGAAACTGAATAGTCCTTTCTCCAAAGAAGATATGCAGATACCCGATAAGCAGATGGAAGCGTGCTCAATGTATTTATCTGTCAGGGAAATGCAATCAAAGCCAACAATATCAGCTACCACTTCACAAACACTGAGACGGTTAATAGAACAAACAAAAACCAGAAAATACCAAGTGTTGGTGAGAATATAGGGAAAGTAGAATTCTCATACTGCTGGTGGAAACGTAGCCACTTTGAAAAGTCGCAGTTCCTCAGAGCGTTAAGCAGAGCTGCTTCAGCATTTCCACTCTTGTACCAAGAGAGATGAAAACAGGCATTCATATGGCAGCAGGTACATAAGTTTTCATAGCAGTACATTAGTTTGTAATAGCCGAAAGGTAAAAACCCAATATCCATCAAACACTGAATACATAAATAAAATGTGATATATCCATACAATGGAGTATTATTTGCATAAAAAGGAATGAAACGCTGTAACATGCTCTTTAATGAATTAACTTTGAAAATCGTATGCTGTATGAATTAAACCAGTCACACAAGACCACACCTGCATGATTCCATTTATTTGAATGTCCCAAACAGGCAAATCAAATAGAGACAAAGTAGATGGCAGTTGCCTAGAGCTGGATGGGCAGGGGGAAAATGGAGGAGTAATGGCTAAGATTTCTTTCTGGAGTGATGAAATTATTCTAAAATTGCACAGTTGAAGGCTGCACAACCCTGGATATAGTAAGAACCATTGACTTACACATTTTAGATGGAAAAATTAAGATGCAAACAGAGATGAAAGGGGTTGCCTGGAATAGCAGGCATGTAGAAGAGCAGACAGTAGTAAGCTTGGTTCCGGGCTCCCTGGACAGCAGTGGGATTGGGCTTTGAATGGAAAAGGAAGAAAAAGGAGCCAGTTCCCTTCTCTGTGGTTATTCAGATAAGGGAGAACTCAGACCATTGGTTTAGATGGTAATAAATGGCAGGAATTACCCGACATGACAGATGGATGGGCCTAGAAAACAGCAAATTGTCTTTTCAACCGTTGATCTGAAGGGCATTTTGAGATATCCTCTATCTCCAGCAAGGCTGCAGAGAGCCAGCTGCTCCCATCCAGGGACGCAGGCCTCAGGGTTTGGCCGATGCTTGTCATTTACAAAGTTGCCGTCAAAGCGTAAGAGAAACTGCATAGAAGTAACTAAACTGGGTGGAAATAAAGTTCTGGGTATGAGACTAGGAGCTAGAGAGACATTCTGTATGAGTGCTGCAGGGTTCAGAAGCCACCTATCTGCCAAGTGCCCTGAGCCAGGTAGCATAGCCATTTGGGGAAAGAGAGTCTGTGACTGTTGGTCTGAGTGAGAAGGCCGTTGTGAATCAGTAAGTCATTGTTTGAGGCCAGATGCTCCACCTGCCAGGGAGCAATACAAAGACAGATTGTTCTCAGTTTATAGGAAGGGACAACACCTAAGCCCCATGCTGGACGTTTGGTTTCAAGATCGTGAAGGATGTGGTGCCTTCCCTAGAAAGTTTATTTGCAGGAAAGCGAGGTGGAGGCAGGAAACTCCAGATTATCCTACCCAGGACAACTGTCACTGAAGACGTCTGATCTGAAGCCCGTTACAAAAGGTGAAAAACATCCTCCAACAGTTTGAGTCGGAGGGCTCTCAATGGTAGGGAACTTGTCCCAAGGTTTGTCCCCCACTGACATGAGGATCTGTGTGGGGACTTACACTAGTGGACATTTTTGCAAACAGAACGCACTCTCTTCATGGTTGTGAAGTTGCTTTATTATAAGAAGGGAGACCCTTTCCAGGGCCTGAGAGTGGGCTCTTGCTAATGTGTGGAAATGAATCGTCTCAAGAGACACACGTGCTGATAAAGTAGGTGTTGTTTTGGGGAAGGGGCAGAACACAGGAAGTAAGGGAACCCAGGAGAACTGCTCCACCATGTGACTCACAGTCTCGGGTTTTATGGTGATGAGGTTGGTGTCCAGGTTGTCTCTGGCCAATCAGTCTGACTCAGGGTCCTTCCTGGTGGTGCACACATCACTCAACCAAGATGGCCTCCAGCAAGGAGGCTTCTGGGAGGTCACTAGGACATGTGGGGCCGGGGTCTCCTCTCTCCTTTTGACCTCTCCCAAATTCTTCCTGTTGGTGGTAGTTGGTTAGTTCTGAGTTCCTCATGAGGACCTCCTGCTGTAAGATAGCTCATGCAAATAGCTACTATCTTGCCTGGCCAAGGCGAGTGGTTTCAGTCCATGTTTCCCCTGACAGCTTCATGAAGTTGAAAAGCAGTGTCTGGGTAGCTGAGAGGCCTGACTTCTGATCCCAGCTTTGCTAGAGGCAAACTGTGACCCCAAAACAAGTCACATCCTTGACAAAGTCAGGGTTGTCCCATCCCTAGAACTTCTGGAGCCGGTTGGGAACTGCTGGACTAAAGATCCCTCAAGGGCCTTCCCACTCAAACACCCTGTGAATTTATGCCTCTTGTTTCCCTGGCCACCCCCACGGTGCAGCCATCTCTGTCCCCAGAAGAATCTAAATCTGTTCTCCTGTGGCTGTCTTTGTCCTCTGCTCCCGATAACCTGACCATTTGGGTTGGAAGCTTTTTTGCATCTTTTTTTTTCCTTCACCCAATTGCATTTTTATAGGCAAATACTAAAACTAGTAACAACACTAATAACATTCCTCAGTGGACAGTCACAAAAAAAATAGTGGTAATCTTCAGGTCTGTTTTTCTTTGTAAAAAAAATTAGATGGTATTTTCACAAATATCATTGCTTCACAAAATTTTTTTCCATTTTTCTTCTTTACCATACAGAAAGAATAAAAACGACATAAGCAAACTAATCTTCAAAAGTGGAGATTTCCAAATGTCCCCATATACTGAGTACCCCAAGAACCCACGCTCACAAGAATGGAACCGAGAAGCTATTGAAATGCACGAGAATGGAAGTACCAAAAACCTCCTCCAGATGACGGACGTGTATTACTCGGTGCGTATGCCCAAGCCGCGGTGACCTCCTGACTCCAGCTTCCTTGGAGAATTAAAGGGATTTGGGGGATTATTTGGTTTGGCGGGGTTGAGGGGGAGGTTCTGTTTGCTTTGTCTTGATTTTTCGGTCTATGCATACAGCTTTCAGGGTCTCAGGTTCCCGAGGCAGGAATTGAACACAGGCCTTGGCAGTGGAAGTGCCAAGTCCTAAAACCACCAGGCCACCAGGGAACTCTCAAGGGATTCAGTTTTATTGTAGTAACACTCCAGCTCACTAAGGTTTAAAGAGAGTGGTGGCCTACACCTCTTATTCATACAATTTAATATTCAATTTGCCTACTTTCTATTTGCATAGTATTTATTAGTTTCGACATTGAGATATGAAGAGGATTTCCACAGAGCACATTATGTACTTTATGAGATGGGAGCAATAAACTTCTTGTCACTGAATGTGCTTTGAAGTTACAGGATTGGAAGCTAAAAGATAGAAAGAATTCAATGGTATTTAGCCTTTGGCCCTTTCATTTTGATCTCTTGTCTGCCATACTTGATGTCATGTGGTTCGATAGTTGAAACTGAGGGACTGGGAAAAGTAAAGATTGCAGTTCTGTGTCATCCTCAACTAGCACCTCTCAGAGGTTTAGAAGATTCAGTAGGTCTTTAATACTCAAAGTGTGTGTGTTCAGGTACACAGTCATGTCCTACTCTTTGCAATTTCATGGACTGTAGTCCGCCAGGCTCCTCTGTCCATGAGATTTTCCAGGCAAGAATACTGGAATGGGTTGCCATTTTCTTCTCCAGGGGATCTTCCCAACCCAGGGATCGAACCCACGTCTCTTGTGCCTCCTGCATTAGCAGGTGGATTCTTTACCACTGCGCCACCTGGGCTGTGGTGTTGAGTATTCATACTCAATGGGTCTTTAATAATTTGCTATGTCTGGCCCTGGACTGCACCAATTGGAAAGATGGGAGCCCACCTCAAACCCTTGCTTCTTCTATCCCACGTTGAATAACTCATGTTGTAGTCCCATGCCTGCTGCATTCTTTCTTGTTGTACTGCATCAGTCATAAAGCGAACACAGACCAGGGACACCTGAGCTGAAAAATAAACACCTATCAGGTGACTTCTCCTGCCTGCTGTGCTGAGCAGGCAGCAATGAAACCTGCCTGTGAAGACTGAATGGCTATAGGCAATCCTATTAACAGCACAACACCCTTGGTTGCTGTGGAGATTAACCTCAGGTTCCCGAGGCAGGAATTGAACACAGGCCTTGGCAGTGGAAGTGCCAAGTCCTAAAACCACCAGGCCACCAGGGAACTCTCAAGGGATTCAGTTTTATTGTAGTAACACTCCAGCTCACTAAGGTTTAAAGAGAGTGGTGGCCTACACCTCTTATTCATACAATTTAATATTCAATTTGCCTACTTTCTATTTGCATAGTATTTATTAGTTTCGACATTGAGATATGAAGAGGATTTCCACAGAGCACATTATGTACTTTATGAGATGGGAGCAATAAACTTCTTGTCACTGAATGTGCTTTGAAGTTACAGGATTGGAAGCTAAAAGATAGAAAGAATTCAATGGTATTTAGCCTTTGGCCCTTTCATTTTGATCTCTTGTCTGCCATACTTGATGTCATGTGGTTCGATAGTTGAAACTGAGGGACTGGGAAAAGTAAAGATTGCAGTTCTGTGTCATCCTCAACTAGCACCTCTCAGAGGTTTAGAAGATTCAGTAGGTCTTTAATACTCAAAGTGTGTGTGTTCAGGTACACAGTCATGTCCTACTCTTTGCAATTTCATGGACTGTAGTCCGCCAGGCTCCTCTGTCCATGAGATTTTCCAGGCAAGAATACTGGAATGGGTTGCCATTTTCTTCTCCAGGGGATCTTCCCAACCCAGGGATCGAACCCACGTCTCTTGTGCCTCCTGCATTAGCAGGTGGATTCTTTACCACTGCGCCACCTGGGCTGTGGTGTTGAGTATTCATACTCAATGGGTCTTTAATAATTTGCTATGTCTGGCCCTGGACTGCACCAATTGGAAAGATGGGAGCCCACCTCAAACCCTTGCTTCTTCTATCCCACGTTGAATAACTCATGTTGTAGTCCCATGCCTGCTGCATTCTTTCTTGTTGTACTGCATCAGTCATAAAGCGAACACAGACCAGGGACACCTGAGCTGAAAAATAAACACCTATCAGGTGACTTCTCCTGCCTGCTGTGCTGAGCAGGCAGCAATGAAACCTTGCCTGTGAAGACTGAATGGCTATAGGCAATCCTATTAACAGCACAACACCCTTGGTTGCTGTGGAGATTAACCTGCGGGTTTAGACTTTGGATGGGAGGGGCATTTATGCTAAGGAAGCTGCAGTTTCAGTTGACTCTGAAAATTCTGAACCTGGCATGGAGGGAGAACAGAAAGAAACAAAGGGGCAAGATAAACACTGATGCAAAGATTGATCCAATTCAAGTGTTCTTTTGCTATTTCCACATAGTGTTAGTCGCTCAGTCTTGTCTGACTCTTTGCAATGCCGTGGACTGTAGCCTGCCAGGCTCCTCTGTCCATGGGGATTCTCCAGGCTAGAATACTAGAGTGGGTTGCCATGCCTTCCTCCAGGGGGATCTTCCTGACCCAGGCATTGAACCTGGGTCTCCTTCATTGGCAGGCAGATTCTTTACTGTCTGAACCACCATGGAAGCCCCATTTCCACATGAGTTTCCCTTTGTTTGTCAGGAAAGTTCTTTTCCTCTGATAACTGCAGCCAAAACTAAGCTCTCCTAGGGATGCATACTGACTCACACCCCTCTTTATGGGCTCCTCAGCCCCTGGGAAGCACCAGGACAGAGCAACTGATAGGCCCTCGGCATCATAGGACCCACCTTTGCTGCGTGTTCCCAGGCCATGAGCTGAAGAGTTGTCTTACAGAGATGCAGTCTTGGATTTAAATGAGCCCTGTCTTCATTTCCAACAGTAGGCTGAGCAGTCTGTAGAGGCAGAGCCTAAGTTTAGTAGCTCCTTTTGCCTTAGTCACAACCCACTAAGCTGGGATTTGATCAGAGACACCTGAGAATCAGCTGGCCTCCTGAGCTTTGGGGTCCTAACTCCCTCCGATGAGTGGTTGAACAACCTTGCGAAGGACAATCCCCTGTTCTTGGGTGGGACAGTAGTGTTCTGCTAAATGCCCCAGAGGATTTAAAGCCATGGTACTGAGGCTTCCCAGATGACTAAGTGGTAAAGAATCTGCCTGCCAGTGCAGGAGACTCAGGTTTAATCCCTGACCAAGGAGCATCCCACAAGCCATGAAACAATGAGCCTGTGCACCACAACTATTGAGCCTGTGCTTTAGAGCCTGGAAGTCACAACCAGGGAACCTGTGTACCCTGGAGCTTGTGCTCTGCAATAAGAGAAGCCGCTGCAATGAGAAGCCTGCGCAGCAACGAAGACTCCAGCACAGGCAAAAACAAATAAAATTATGTTGAAAATGTAAAGCCTTGGGCTTCCCTGGTGGTCCAGTGGGTAAGGCTACCACCTTGCAGTGCGGGGAGCACCAGTTCAATCCCTGGCCTGGGAGGATCCCACGTGCTGCAGAGCAGCTGGACCAATGTGTCCAATTACCGAGCCGGAGCTCTGAGCACATGCGCCCAGAGCCAGTGCTCTGCAGCAAGGAAGACCGCTGTGATGGGAGGCCCACACTGAAAACAAGGGGTGGACCCCAGGCATTGAACCTGGGTCTCCTTCATTGGCAGGCAGATTCTTTACTGTCTGAACCACCATGGAAGCCCCATTTCCACATGAGTTTCCCTTTGTTTGTCAGGAAAGTTCTTTTCCTCTGATAACTGCAGCCAAAACTAAGCTCTCCTAGGGATGCATACTGACTCACACCCCTCTTTATGGGCTCCTCAGCCCCTGGGAAGCACCAGGACAGAGCAACTGATAGGCCCTCGGCATCATAGGACCCACCTTTGCTGCGTGTTCCCAGGCCATGAGCTGAAGAGTTGTCTTACAGAGATGCAGTCTTGGATTTAAATGAGCCCTGTCTTCATTTCCAACAGTAGGCTGAGCAGTCTGTAGAGGCAGAGCCTAAGTTTAGTAGCTCCTTTTGCCTTAGTCACAACCCACTAAGCTGGGATTTGATCAGAGACACCTGAGAATCAGCTGGCCTCCTGAGCTTTGGGGTCCTAACTCCCTCCGATGAGTGGTTGAACAACCTTGCGAAGGACAATCCCCTGTTCTTGGGTGGGACAGTAGTGTTCTGCTAAATGCCCCAGAGGATTTAAAGCCATGGTACTGAGGCTTCCCAGATGACTAAGTGGTAAAGAATCTGCCTGCCAGTGCAGGAGACTCAGGTTTAATCCCTGACCAAGGAGCATCCCACAAGCCATGAAACAATGAGCCTGTGCACCACAACTATTGAGCCTGTGCTTTAGAGCCTGGAAGTCACAACCAGGGAACCTGTGTACCCTGGAGCTTGTGCTCTGCAATAAGAGAAGCCGCTGCAATGAGAAGCCTGCGCAGCAACGAAGACTCCAGCACAGGCAAAAACAAATAAAATTATGTTGAAAATGTAAAGCCTTGGGCTTCCCTGGTGGTCCAGTGGGTAAGGCTACCACCTTGCAGTGCGGGGAGCACCAGTTCAATCCCTGGCCTGGGAGGATCCCACGTGCTGCAGAGCAGCTGGACCAATGTGTCCAATTACCGAGCCGGAGCTCTGGAGCACATGCGCCCAGAGCCAGTGCTCTGCAGCAAGGAAGACCGCTGTGATGGGAGGCCCACACTGGCCAAAGAACAAAGTTGGGTGAAAACGGATAAATGGAAGACCAATAGAAGTGCCCCCCACAAAAAAGAAAAGCCTTTGTACTCCAGAGAGAAACTTTTAAATTAAAAGTCAAAGTAATAGTCAGATAATAGTTACTTTTGATAACAGTCAAGATAATAATTACCCCATGTGTTGGTCGCTGGGCTGCTCTTCATTGTGTAATGTTTCTAAAGCCCCCCTTTTAACATACAGGCAAAGAGATCCCAGGTTCCATAAAGAGATTACCTGGGAGGTGCGGACTTGTAGGTGAGACCTTGGTCTGCTGAGTATAACTGCCTCCATCTTAAATTCATCAAAACGTAGCATTGGTTGTTTTTTCCTTATCTATTAGATGGAAATCCAAGAATAATAAATTGACTTTTCTTCTTTTTTCTCTTTGTCACCAGCCCACAGGTGCAAGGAATCCTGAACTTGAACGAAATGGACTCTACCCGGCCTACACCGGATTGCCAGGATCAAGGCACTCTTGCATTTTCCCCGGACAGTATAACCCATCTTTCATCAGCGATGAGAGCAGGAGAAGAGACTACTTCTAAGTGCAGAAGAGGGAGGGGCCGCTGGCTTCAGTGGCACCAAGGGCTGCTCCCAGGACTAGCAGAGCTGCCCCTGAGTGGCCAGCAGAAAGGGCACTGGCGTGGGGGGCATGACCACAGTGGAGGGGACCGCGGGAGCCTGTGGACACAGAGCTGCCGGCTGCTCACCCAGCACCTTCGTAGCTACTGTGAATGTGAACACAGGCCAGTCCATTAGGGTCCCTGTGGCTCCCATGTGGCTTGTTAGTTAGGGCTGATCACTAGGCATCAGGCTGATCACTAGGCATTGGGCTGATCACTAGGCATCTGTGCAAGAACCTGGGTTTTCCTTAGTTTGCACTTTAGTAAATGCAAAAGGAGGTAGGGAGGCCTCCTTTCAGATTCAAGACTGCTCTGGAAAGAAAGCCTCTTATCCCCAGACACTCCGTAGGACTCAATTTGGCAGTTCATTTACAGCAAAATACTGGCTCTTTGGTGGTTTTCCTGCCTAGTAGCTGCGTGCTGAACAGTCGATGCCGAAGGACATGCCACTAGCGTTTGGAGATGCTGCAGGTTAATGCGTAGCATTTTCATATGCATCTAAGTCTTCTTGTGCAGCGTTTTCCAAACAGACCCTCAGAATGAGGAACTGAAACTTGGGAGGCACAGCGCACAACTCTAGTTTGTTTTCTTCAGTCAAGGTGACACATTTATCACATCATTTTTTTCCCTTGGCGGTTACTTCTCACGTTTCCGCACATGTCTGGATCAGAGCAAAACAACTTCCGTTTGGTTCTAGCTAGAAGCATCCAGTCACCCATGGTGAGCCCCGTGGACACTGGGAAAGACCCTAGGGGGAGGTGCCATCCCTGAGGGCACTGCATGGTGCATGGGCTCTGACCTCCACCCTTGAGGCCAAGGCCGCTGCGTGTGGAGCCGAAGTGTGACTGCAGGTTGGGTCTGAGCTGGTACTTCACCGCTAATGGAAAAGCAGCTGAATGTGGTTAGAGAGACGGACTGAACAGGCGTGTCCATTTTCTGAGACACACAGTGCTTTGGGAAGCTGGGCATGTGGTTCCCAAGGGAGAAAGGGGAGCGGGGCTGGAGCCACAGGTGCATCTGCTTACCCACCAGGGCAACCTTTTTGCTAGGAGCCCTGATCTCATCCATAAGCTCAGTGTCAGTTGAGCAGTTCAAGCAACCGCTCAAAGCTATTTATTCATTGAAGAAATAACTTATTTTCTCTCAAACCGTAATTTGTAACTCTTTGTACTACTATGGAGTTCCCTCCAGAAACATGGGTGTAATTCAAGTCAGCACTGGAGAACTGAAGGCTGCTGGCCAATTAGGGAATCGAGCATTTGCCTGGGGAAGGAGGTTCCACGTGTCTCATTTATGAGGCTGTGACCTGGGTCCCGCCAGGGGAGCCTATCCAGTGCTGTGCCTTTAACTGCTACTGCGGGGCTGTGATCATGCTCATCTGCTTTTGAACATACTGGTTTGGGGTGAAGTGAGCGCAGAGGTAACATAACGGTTCCCACCCTGAAGCTTGGAGCACAGTGACACCCACACTTCTGGAAACGGTGCAATCTTCGGAGACAGTTCTGTCCCGGTCATGGTGGTTCCTTCAAGGTTCTCTAATGTCTTCAGAATGAACTTAATCATGATTCTTGTGTAATCCTCATCCTAACAGTTTTAAGTGCAAACTCCTGAGTCCCGCGGTCTCCACGAGTCACAGCTCCCTGCTGCAGCAGGCCTACTCGTCAGGTGTGACCACTTAGTAAATTGCATTCATCTCATGAGACACATACGGAAAGAATCCTGCTTTTTTTTCAGTTTAACATTTAAGAGCATCACCTGTTAGAAACCTTGGGCCTTGCCTCTCTCGGTGCAACCAAGCATGCCTTTCTGTGCCTCGTGGGCGCTCAGCTCCCTGGAGAGCGCGAGCTCCTGCACTCAGCTCACCTGAGCCCGCAGGCCCGGCTGCGAGGAGGCGGCTGCTTTGGACTCTTGCCGCAGAGCCTTGCTGGCCCCCAAGACCCAGTGGGGGCTGTCCCCAGGCCTACACACCACCGCCTACAGCTGATGTCACAGCTGGCAGGTCATCTCCTATGCCAGGGCCAGAAGCTATATGTTCCACACAATGAAGCGTTCTGTCCTCAGAGTGTCCTGGAGCAGAATCTCAACAACCAGAACAGAGTGTGCCGTGAGTTCCAAGGCTGCTTTCCTGGGAGTGGGTTTTGTGCATGTGAAGTGGATTGAGAGTGTTGTTTTTCTCTTTTACCGTGAAAAGGGGAGGTACCCTGCAAGGTTGAGGTCACATTGTATCTGTAGTTCCTAGAAAGCTTGCGGTGGGGGGTTGGGGAAGGTCAGAGTGCCAGTGCCGGCTGCCTGCCTGGGTGAGGAAAGGAGAAACCGGCTTCATTCCTGCTTGGGGTTTAAACACTTCCAGAAGAGTCCTTCCCTGAACTGAGAAACAGCTGGGGGTGTGACGGCCCTGGTACTGAGGGGACTGGCTGGATGCACCCCTGGTGAGCAGAAGCCCTTGACTCAGACACAGGTGCTGTGTTACTGCACAGAAATGCCTCGGTCACAGAAATGCCTCAATCCTGCATGGGGCCCCATTGGAGGAAGCTGCCCACAAGACACTGGGACTTCTGTAGGGAAGTGTGGGGCCGTGTGGAATCCCGTGTCCCTCAGTGTGCCAGAGCACGGTGATGTTCAGAGTAGAGCAGTGCTTACTGGGGCCTACCAGCAACTGTGGGGTTTGTTAAAGCTCCAGAGGGTCTTAATTCCAGTGTCTTTTCTTTGCCCCATGAGCCAGCCCAGGGTGCTAAAGACAATTCAGGAAGCTTAAATAGACCCAGTGAACATCTCACGTGTTCCCGCCAGAGCCAGGTTCTGTGCAGGGGTACCTGGCCTCACCACACCCTTGTGAGGTGGGTGTGAGGAAACCCATTTCTCGAACATGGGAACCTTCAGAAGGGACCCTTTGCCTGGCTCCCTCTTCGCACTGTACCTCTTGCCTCACTTTCCTGGTGGATGTGTCATGGTGAAGTGTCAATGAGAGCTAGAGAAAATGGGCTTAAAATAGAAGTTTGGCTTTTTAATTTTTTTAAGAACTTTAATATTGTTAAACATAGTTAAACTAATGCCGTGAAGTGCAAAAACAAAATGTTGAGAAGTCCTTTCAGGTCTCTTGTTACATGTATTTCTTAGATGCACGTGGTCATTGGTAATAGTGGCTGGCTTGTGCTTATTAGCAAGAAGCATGCTGGTACGTAGTTTTGGATGAAGGAAGCATCTGGGGACGACCTGGGTTTTTGACAGACATGGCCTCGTCCATCTCAGCGCTGCCTTGCTCTGTCCCGTGGTGAGGCCGTGTTTCCCACATACTGGAAGGATTTTTTTTGTGAACATTATCAGAGTCTGGAACATTTTCAGTTGGATCTCTTAGATGCTGACAAATCTTCCTCCTTTGGCCAGAGTTTGTTTTCAGAAGCAGCTGAATCATTTAGAGCCAAAATTGCTGAGTGGAGAATGTCATCAAGCTGGCTGATAGCATTTGAGGTCAAAAAGTAGGATGTAACCGTCAAGTTCTTGAAGAGGTTGTTCTTAATGTTAGCCCAAATGGGAGGGCAGCGTCTTTGCAAGATAAGGCTGGATGGCGGCCCATGAGAACGTCTCTGAAGGATGATACTCATTCAGATACAAGAGCTCCCAGTGCAGACACGTCAGCCGCAGTCCTCACACAGGGCTTTGGGGGCCTCCGTGAGGTCATCTTGCCCGTGGTCGGGGGATCCGGGTGCCTGTAGCTCTGTGAATGCTGTCTCCTGAAGTGAGAATGTTCAGGCCAGCTGTTCCTGGCTTAGTTTAGCCAAAGGAAAAAAAGTGAAGTGAAACACACCCCAAATTAGGGTTTTGACCCATGATTCTAATACTGATTTCAAAACTAGAGCACTTCTTTGGAGAGAGGAAGAATGAAAAGTTCATTGTCTCAGTGTTTTGTATCGTACTGAACACCACCCTTCATATCGGAGAGATTCTCTGTGTGAAAGTTCTGTGGGGATTAGAAGGGACATTCCGTGGCTTCCTTCTTGGCAAAGCATCATTCCAAGGTTCTCAGTGTGCTTTCTTGGAAACAGATACAGTTTTGTAGAGGTGGCTGTTGAGTATGTATTCTTTTTCTTTTCTTGAATCCCCAGAGAAGGAACTACTTAAACTACTAGAAAGATTAAAGTGTTAAATGTCAGTTAATTTGTTATGCTAAAGTATCTTTTCAAGCATGTTATAATCCATCCTATTTGGTTTAAAGTGCTCACAAAAAACCCTGTGAAACTAAAGGGGACAACTGAAGTCTAAAAAAGAGACATATCATGAACAGGCTCTGTCTCTTGGCATTGTAAAGAGGACATTTAAAAGAATTTGCATGTTGGATTCTGGCTTTATCTTTTTTATTATTATTATTATTGGATATATAATAATGTACTTCGGGTGCAGAGTTCTTGGGTAGAAAGGAAGGGACTAGACAGGGATGGGATGGAACCAACCCACCCAGGAAACTAACCCAGGTTTCTGTATTATTTCGTCAGTTTCTTAAAAGGCCTCTCATCACGGATCACTGTGAGTTTTGTAAATGTTTGTGTTGCTGGATTTTGCTTAAATGAAGTCTGAAGCTGGAAGGTGAATTTTTTGAGTTTTCCTGTTGTCCCAGATTTCTCTTTGCAGATCTTTAAACCTTAGGCCCTGGTTGATTGTGTTAAATTCATTATGAGAATGTTATTTAAAGTTGTATTATAATTGCAACCTCCACTAATTATTCAGTACTGTAGCAGCAAAGTATTATTTGTAAGAATTCAATTATTTTTATACTTATGCCCACTATAAGTCTGGCGTTCTAGTCAGTAAAATGATGCAATAAAATCAATATCATTTTCACTGTGTTTTTCTCGTGATAACAAACATACCTCAGAGTGTAACGGGCTCGTTTTCACGACAATGACAATGGCACTGCACCAGGAAGTCTTATTTAGGGGGCATCTGCAGGGCCTGAGGCATTTCTGTATGCTCAGTGCCTAGAGCAAGTGACGAAATAGGCTCTTGATGATGGACGGATGGGCAGATGGATCAACCTAAATGAGGAAAAGCCTAATTCATGCATAACACCTGTTTTTGTTTATTTTTCTTCCTGTATGTTGAGGAGAGCCAGTAGCCAGTTTTCAGACATGGGGTATTTTCTCCTGAATGCCCCCCACCACCACTCTGAGCCCACTCTTCATGTCTTAGTGGAGAAGGGAGAGTATCTATCTGTGCTTTTTGGTGGAGAGGAGCTGGAACTTTAAGATGGTGAGCCATGGGCCTCACATTTACAGGTCTTCTTGACTGATCTTGCTTCATTAATTGCTTACTTAAGGAATGGATGAGCCTCTCAGATGCATGGTGACAGTAACCCAGCACTAGGAGACTCCAATAATGGCAGCTTGGGACATGAAGGTGACCTTTTGGCAGATTAGATCAGGGTTATAGCCCATCAAACATCTCTGAATAGAAATGAGCAGCTGTGCTTTCCTCTCCTGACCAGCTCCCTCCTGCGCTGCTTTCTGTCCCACCATTTAACCCCAACTGAGACCTTAGCAGAACCTAGTTGCCGCTGACCCCTACCCCTCAATCAGATCCTTTCCTACCTGGCTCAGCCAGACATCTTAAATATCACTGCATGTCCACACTCATGTCTCCTATTCCTGGGAACCATTTCAGTCTGCTGCCCACCCACATGCTGGCCCCAGTGCTTGTCCAGCCTGCACCTGTGACCTGCCAATGTTGAGCCTCCACCTCAGAGCTTGATTTACCAGTAAGTAAAAGTCTAGAAAATATTTATAGACCTTTGGACTTAAAGAACTCCAGCAGGGCACACTGATTTTCCAATTATTGGAGAAATAATGAACCGTACAGGGGCATAATATAAAGATTAGGTAGTCTGGAGTCTTCCTGTCTTGGATGTTGATCTTCCAGAACTGGGTGTTGTTGACATGAGGCCACCTGATGCACGCAGGAAGTATGAACTTCAGAAAGATATGAGAGAGATGCCAGGAAAAGGAATGCAGGTGGATTTTGATTGACCTCATAAAAGCTTACAACATCATCGGAAGGCCTAGGCTCTAACGAGCTGGTACGAGACACTCCCTAACAGTTTCCTGGCTGTGTTTCCCAGATTGTGACGTCAGGCCTAAGAGTCTGCTTGCTCTCTGAACCTCAATGTCCTGACCTGATCAGGAAAGTAGGGATAATACATCTTGAATTCCAGAGTTGCTATGAGGATGAAAAGGGAGAATTCACATGAAAACACTCTGTAAACTACAAAGACACATAATACAGATGGGTTCTCTTTAATAGTGCCATTACAAGACACTTGTGACAATTACAAGATTAATGTATCATTACAAGATTAATGTATCATTTCAGACTGAGTCACTAGTAACTGGTCCTTAAAGAGCCTGGACTTGCCATCAAAGAGTTCTTGTCATTTCTCCTTCCTCTTCCCCACTGTGAAGGAATTAATGGGTTAAAAATGTGTAAGCTCTAAACAAGTAGGAACCCAGACCATCCTTTCAACAGGATATGCTCAGTGCCTGGCACCTAGCAGATATTCACTAAAACAAAGAATAGGTGAGTGGTTGGGGGAATCATCCAGTGGAAGAAGTATATGGAAGTTAAAATTTCTAGAGACCTTCCTGCCCTGGCAGCTGTAGGCTGACAACCAGCTGATGGCAGATGAGTATGTAGCCGTAACATGTAACTGAACAGAAGCTCTGAGCAAAAATCTCTTGTAACAAACAGTTTCAAGCAGGCATTTGTGGGCTAAGCACTAAAGATGCACTAGAAAACCCTTCACCTGATGAATTATGGAACAACTGGACAATGAAATATCACTTAGCAAAGAGAAGGAGCAAACTACCTCAACAGGCAGCACCATGGATGGGTCTCACAAACATGGTGCTGAGACGAGCCAGCCATAAACGGCCACACACTGTAGGATCCCCCATTTATGTTTCATTCTGGGAAAGACAAGATCACAGGGAAAGAAAGGAGGTGAGTGATGCCCTGGCGGTCAGAAGGGCTTTCTGCTATTTACCAGATACTTCCAACTTTCTTCCAGGCACGTGGTAACTGTACTTCTCCACGCCTTTTGAAACATGGCTGTGCTCCTCGCTTTGGCCAAAGAAATGTGAAGGCAAGTGAAATGTGTCACTTCTGGGAAGACACTTTGAGAGCTGTGTGTGGCGTTCATTTCTCTTGCCTCAGCAGTCGTGGAAATATGTGTTGAGATGCAGCCTCTTTGGCCTGAGATCCTGAGTGACTGAGAGGAACATAGCCCCTTGCTGACTGGGCTTGGGCATGAACAAGGAGAAAAGTAACACTGGGTACTGTCCTTCATGTGAATTGCTCATTACACATCTTCAACTAAGTTGTTTTAGGTTTGTTTTACAAGAATGCAAATCAGAAACACTTGGTGAGTGGCTAATATTTTCCAAGTCTGTCATGTGAGGCTTTGCGATACTAGTGAGCTTTTGAAACTCAACTGTACTGCTTATTTGCTGTGTGCCCTTGATAGGTTTCTTAACTAATCTGATCCTGAGTTGACTCCTCTGTAAATAGCAGTAGAGATCATTCCTAATTCAGAAGTGTGTTGAGAGATTAAGTGTCAGGAGAGCGCTGAAGTATAGCTCAGTGATGGGATACATCATTTAGTTCTGAGCCTGGAGTGAAGCAGACATTAAATGTATGTGTGTTAGACTCGTGGTGGGCATGCTTGAAGCAGCTGTCTTGTTCAGATAGGCTGTGCTGTGCTCAGTCACTTCAGTCGTGTTCAACTCTGCAACACAATGGACTGTAGCCCACCAGGCTCCTCTGGACGTGGGATTCTCCAGGCAAGAATGCTAGAGTGGGATGCCATGCCCTCCTCCAGGGATCTTCCTGAGCCAGGAGTAGATTCCACAGGTTGTTCACCTCTAGCACCACCTGGGAAGCCATGTTGTTCAGATAGAAGTAGAATATTTATTCCTCTGCCCTTTCATCCTGCTTATGTCACAGTAATTGTTAAATTTTATTGTGATTCATTATCATAGTGATAATGGTGCCATCAAGAAGCCAAAACTTGCTTGGGGAAATGTGCTGTAATTTTATAATCCACATAGAACTTGCTCTATATTTAGCTCAATGATAGCTAGATTAATCGAGGAGCAAGGTTCATCTTTCCTGTCTCTCCATCCCTGTCACCCTCTCGATGGGCTGTTTTGTCTCTCTCTTCCTTATCAGTTGGTCCCCTTTTGCATTGAGGCTGATTCCTTTCCAAAGACCAAGGAACTGGGATACAGTCATCCTTCTTGGGAAAATAGGAACCAGTTTCACTGGTACTCATGGTATCAGAGGGGCTTCCCAGGTACCAAGCAGTAAAGAATCTACCTGCCAATGCAGGAGATGCAGAAAATGTCCCTGCATAGTACCTGCCAGGTTACAGTCCATGGGATTTCCCAGTGACCTCTTTGGCCTGAGATCCTGAGTGACTGAGAGGAACATAGCCCCTTGCTGACTGGGCTTGGGCATGAACAAGGAGAAAAGTAACACTGGGTACTGTCCTTCATGTGAATTGCTCATTACACATCTTCAACTAAGTTGTTTTAGGTTTGTTTTACAAGAATGCAAATCAGAAACACTTGGTGAGTGGCTAATATTTTCCAAGTCTGTCATGTGAGGCTTTGCGATACTAGTGAGCTTTTGAAACTCAACTGTACTGCTTATTTGCTGTGTGCCCTTGATAGGTTTCTTAACTAATCTGATCCTGAGTTGACTCCTCTGTAAATAGCAGTAGAGATCATTCCTAATTCAGAAGTGTGTTGAGAGATTAAGTGTCAGGAGAGCGCTGAAGTATAGCTCAGTGATGGGATACATCATTTAGTTCTGAGCCTGGAGTGAAGCAGACATTAAATGTATGTGTGTTAGACTCGTGGTGGGCATGCTTGAAGCAGCTGTCTTGTTCAGATAGGCTGTGCTGTGCTCAGTCACTTCAGTCGTGTTCAACTCTGCAACACAATGGACTGTAGCCCACCAGGCTCCTCTGGACGTGGGATTCTCCAGGCAAGAATGCTAGAGTGGGATGCCATGCCCTCCTCCAGGGGATCTTCCTGAGCCAGGAGTAGATTCCACAGGTTGTTCACCTCTAGCACCACCTGGGAAGCCATGTTGTTCAGATAGAAGTAGAATATTTATTCCTCTGCCCTTTCATCCTGCTTATGTCACAGTAATTGTTAAATTTTATTGTGATTCATTATCATAGTGATAATGGTGCCATCAAGAAGCCAAAACTTGCTTGGGGAAATGTGCTGTAATTTTATAATCCACATAGAACTTGCTCTATATTTAGCTCAATGATAGCTAGATTAATCGAGGAGCAAGGTTCATCTTTCCTGTCTCTCCATCCCTGTCACCCTCTCGATGGGCTGTTTTGTCTCTCTCTTCCTTATCAGTTGGTCCCCTTTTGCATTGAGGCTGATTCCTTTCCAAAGACCAAGGAACTGGGATACAGTCATCCTTCTTGGGAAAATAGGAACCAGTTTCACTGGTACTCATGGTATCAGAGGGGCTTCCCAGGTACCAAGCAGTAAAGAATCTACCTGCCAATGCAGGAGATGCAGAAAATGTCCCTGCATAGTACCTGCCAGGTTACAGTCCATGGGATTTCCCAGGCGAGAATCCCAGAGTGGGTTGCCATTTCCTCCTCCAGGGGATCTTCCTGACCCAGCACTTGAACCCACTTCTCCTGTGTGCCCTGCATTGTAGGCAGATTCTCAACCCACTTAGCCACTGGGGAAGCCCCAGTACCTATAAGTATATCCTCTTAATCATAAAAGCAAAGGTTTCAGGGAACCCAGCACCCAAGAAAAACCATTCCATAGTAAAGTCCTGCTAACCAAGGGAGAAACCAAACCAAATTAGGAAACGGAGAAACTACAAGGGATATGTATTGAATCTGGTTAGAGAATTAAGACGTGGAATTAAGAAAATTAAAGAATTAAGATTTGGAAATAGAATATAAAGTTTACAAATGGAAATCATATGACTGATCTGGGATCATACATATCTGTAAACAACAAAACTCTGTAAAAGTAAAAAGTAAAATAAAAATTAAAAAACAAATAAAAAATAAAATACCAGATGGGGGAAAAAAGGTATAAAAGTAACAAAAACAGGGAGTATGGGAGAATAAGATTCTCTTTTCCTTATTTTTCATAGCAGGTACATCGATCCACACTGTTAAATACTTTTTTTTCAATAGCATATCTAATTATGACTTTTCACAATATTTTTTTCTTAATCTTGGAGGAGTATCCTTGAAACTAATATTCCTTATGGTAAAAAGATCTTTTTTTGATAAAACTTAATAATTATTTCATTTTCACTTCAGCTGATTCTTCCATTAATTCAAGTTAAAAACTAAATGTCTTGTTCCAATTAAAAATAGTTTCTATGCGATGATGTTATGCTATAAAATTATATCTACTCATCCGTTTATCTCTGCATGGTGTCCTCTAAATATTAGTGCTGATTACTGGATCGTGGCTACTTTTCCTTTCTTCTTTATGCTTTTCCAGGTTGCTTGAATTTGTCTTAACAAACATGAGTCCTTTTAATAAGAACAATAAAAATATTCATTTAAAAAAGAAGATGAAGGGCTTCCCTGAGGACTTGGTGGTAAAGAATCTGCCTGCCAATGCAAGAGTCACAGGTTCCATCCCTAATCCAGGAAGAAAATGTCCCTGCATAGTACCTGCCAGGTTACAGTCCATGGGATTTCCCAGGCGAGAATCCCAGAGTGGGTTGCCATTTCCTCCTCAGGGATCTTCCTGACCCAGCACTTGAACCCACTTCTCCTGTGTGCCCTGCATTGTAGGCAGATTCTCAACCCACTTAGCCACTGGGGAAGCCCCAGTACCTATAAGTATATCCTCTTAATCATAAAAGCAAAGGTTTCAGGGAACCCAGCACCCAAGAAAAACCATTCCATAGTAAAGTCCTGCTAACCAAGGGAGAAACCAAACCAAATTAGGAAACGGAGAAACTACAAGGGATATGTATTGAATCTGGTTAGAGAATTAAGACGTGGAATTAAGAAAATTAAAGAATTAAGATTTGGAAATAGAATATAAAGTTTACAAATGGAAATCATATGACTGATCTGGGATCATACATATCTGTAAACAACAAAACTCTGTAAAAGTAAAAAGTAAAATAAAAATTAAAAAACAAATAAAAAATAAAATACCAGATGGGGGAAAAAAGGTATAAAAGTAACAAAAACAGGGAGTATGGGAGAATAAGATTCTCTTTTCCTTATTTTTCATAGCAGGTACATCGATCCACACTGTTAAATACTTTTTTTTCAATAGCATATCTAATTATGACTTTTCACAATATTTTTTTCTTAATCTTGGAGGAGTATCCTTGAAACTAATATTCCTTATGGTAAAAAGATCTTTTTTTGATAAAACTTAATAATTATTTCATTTTCACTTCAGCTGATTCTTCCATTAATTCAAGTTAAAAACTAAATGTCTTGTTCCAATTAAAAATAGTTTCTATGCGATGATGTTATGCTATAAAATTATATCTACTCATCCGTTTATCTCTGCATGGTGTCCTCTAAATATTAGTGCTGATTACTGGATCGTGGCTACTTTTCCTTTCTTCTTTATGCTTTTCCAGGTTGCTTGAATTTGTCTTAACAAACATGAGTCCTTTTAATAAGAACAATAAAAATATTCATTTAAAAAAGAAGATGAAGGGCTTCCCTGAGGACTTGGTGGTAAAGAATCTGCCTGCCAATGCAAGAGTCACAGGTTCCATCCCTAATCCAGGAAGATCCCACATGCCATGGAGCAACTAAACCCATGCTCCACAACTACTGAATGTGTGCTCTAGAGCCCAGGAGCACCTACAGCTGAGGGCTGTAGAGCACCATAGAGCCCAGGCCCCACAGCAGGAGGAACCACTGCTGTGAGAAGCCCACCCATAGCGGTTAGAGAGTGGCACCTGCTCACCACAGCTAGAGAAAAGCCAGCACAGCAACACAGACCTGGCAGAGCCAAAAATAAATCATTTGAAAGAAAAAAATGAGGATAATAATATGTAACTTTGAGAACTGTCAAAAGAACGTATATGTGTGTATTTGTATATGTAATACATGTATATGTGTGGATATAGAAATCCTAACAGTTCCTGGCATAGTAGGTCCTCTGTCGGTGCCAGGTACTATTATTATTGTTTTCTTGGGAAGAGAAAAGCCTTAAATCCTGATTGTAGTAATTTTCTGTGTGTGTTGGGGTTCTTGGTGGCAGAGATGAACATTCTCTCTGGTTGGTTTGTTTAAGTACTTCCAGCATCTCTCAGAATCTCCAGGAAGGCCATGGAAGAATCCCCAAAGGAGAACAATGGCCTGACCACCCTGCGGGGATGAGCGCTCGAGACAACCCCTCTGCCACCACTGCTCCACCCAGACGCCACAGCTTACACCACTGCCCCCGGGACAATACTGGCACCTCAGGTTTCTGCCTCTGAAAATCAGAAGAGTAGACTCCATCTGCTGCTACCTTCTGTTTCCTCTTCTAAATACAAGTGTGTGGATGCCTGTGGTTTATGGTGCTAAGTCATAGGCCTGCACCCCACAGATAAGAGAGGCTTTGAATGCAAGGTCTTAGTGTCTTTCTTGGAGTAGCAAGACTTGTGATAGAGGAAGTCTCCAAATACAAGAAGTGTGGTCCAAGTTGCTGAGCAGTCTCAGATGTAAAGGGCTTCCCTTCCTTTCCTCTTTCTGCTTTTCCAGGTTGCTTGAATTTGTCTTAACAAACATGAGTCCTTTTAATAAGAACAATAAAAATATTCATTTAAAAAAGAAGATGAAGGGCTTCCCTGAGGACTTGGTGGTAAAGAATCTGCCTGCCAATGCAAGAGTCACAGGTTCCATCCCTAATCCAGGAAGATCCCACATGCCATGGAGCAACTAAACCCATGCTCCACAACTACTGAATGTGTGCTCTAGAGCCCAGGAGCACCTACAGCTGAGGGCTGTAGAGCACCATAGAGCCCAGGCCCCACAGCAGGAGGAACCACTGCTGTGAGAAGCCCACCCATAGCGGTTAGAGAGTGGCACCTGCTCACCACAGCTAGAGAAAAGCCAGCACAGCAACACAGACCTGGCAGAGCCAAAAATAAATCATTTGAAAGAAAAAATGAGGATAATAATATGTAACTTTGAGAACTGTCAAAAGAACGTATATGTGTGTATTTGTATATGTAATACATGTATATGTGTGGATATAGAAATCCTAACAGTTCCTGGCATAGTAGGTCCTCTGTCGGTGCCAGGTACTATTATTATTGTTTTCTTGGGAAGAGAAAAGCCTTAAATCCTGATTGTAGTAATTTTCTGTGTGTGTTGGGGTTCTTGGTGGCAGAGATGAACATTCTCTCTGGTTGGTTTGTTTAAGTACTTCCAGCATCTCTCAGAATCTCCAGGAAGGCCATGGAAGAATCCCCAAAGGAGAACAATGGCCTGACCACCCTGCGGGGATGAGCGCTCGAGACAACCCCTCTGCCACCACTGCTCCACCCAGACGCCACAGCTTACACCACTGCCCCCGGGACAATACTGGCACCTCAGGTTTCTGCCTCTGAAAATCAGAAGAGTAGACTCCATCTGCTGCTACCTTCTGTTTCCTCTTCTAAATACAAGTGTGTGGATGCCTGTGGTTTATGGTGCTAAGTCATAGGCCTGCACCCCACAGATAAGAGAGGCTTTGAATGCAAGGTCTTAGTGTCTTTCTTGGAGTAGCAAGACTTGTGATAGAGGAAGTCTCCAAATACAAGAAGTGTGGTCCAAGTTGCTGAGCAGTCTCAGATAGCGTAAAACTATCAACCATACCTCCAAAGTACCCTTTACAGAGTTTGGTGAACCAAAAACCGAAAGGATTCCAAAAACACTTGAAAGTTATTATATATTGGTTTCTTACTTGATAAGGGTGAAAGAGGAGAGTGAAAAAGCTGACTTAAAACTTGGCATTCAGGAAACTAAGATCACGACATCCTGTCCCACCACCACATGGCAAATAGATGGAGAAACAATGGAAACAGTGACAGACTTTATTTTCTTAGGCTCCAAACTCACTCTGGACAGTGACTGCAGCCATGAAATTAAAAGACACTTGCTCCTTGGAAGAAACGCTGTGACAAACCTAGACAGCATATTCAAAAGCGGAGACATCACTCTGCTGACAAAGGTCTGTATAGTCAAAGCTGTGATTTTTTCCAGTAGTCGTGTATGGATAGGAGAGCTGGGCAATATAAAAGGCTGAACACCAAAGAATTGTTGCCTTTGAACTGTGGTGCTAGAGATTTGGACAGCAAGGAGATTAAACCCATCAATCCTAAAGGAAATCAATGCTGAATATTCATTGGAAGAACTGATGCTGAAACTAAAGCTCCAATACTTTGACCCCCTGATGTGAAGAGCCAATTCATTGGAAAAGATTCTGATGCTTGGAAAGATTGAAAGCAGGAAGGGAAGGGGATGCCAGAGGATGAGATGGTTGGATGGCATCACTAACTCCATGGACATGAGTTTGAGCAAGCTCCAGGAAGTAGTGGAGGACAGGGACGCCTGGCCTGCTGCCGTTCATGGGGTTGCAAAGAGTCAAACACGACTGAGCATCTGGACAACAGAATTAATTTTGAAAAAGTATATATAAACTGTTTATAACAAAAAATATTAAAAACCAAGCAGTAAACTATGATTTCAGCAAATCTGACAGAAGGAGGGTTATATCTTGATATTCCAACACTCATGCAAATTAATTTTTAAAAGAAGGGAAATTGCTAAGAACCCAAGGGATACATGGGCAGAGACATGCACAGATGATTGACAAAAGAGAATGCTCAAGAAGACACGTGGTATGAAAACTATTAACAGTAGCTCTAGCAGGGGAGGAAGGGAGACAACCCCCGCCTAGGCCCCAAGCAGCTCCTTTGTATTTCATCCTCACAATCATGGTCATGTTAGTGGCCATAATCCCCTTGTTATAAATGAAGAAACTTGGGGTTCAGACGGGTTGGGTATCTTGTTGACCAAAATCAACTGACAAAGCTGATACTGACCCTGAGATGACTGTCAGGCTCCAAAGACCAGGATCTTTCCACTCACAAAGCTGTCTCTACAGTGATTGTTGTGAATCTAAGAAACTCTTTTCACCTGTTAAATTATCAAAACCCAGTGTTGGTCAGAATGTGATGAAAACTGCTTAGCCGTGAGTCGTGTCTGACTCTTCTGAGATCCCTTGGACTGTAGCCTGCCAGGCTCCTCGGCTGTTGGATTCTCCAGGTGAGAACACTGGAGTGGGCTGACATTTCTTACTCCAAGGAATCTCCCCAACACAGGGATCAAACCCATGTTTCTTAAGCCCCCTGCACTGGCAGATGGATTCTTTACCATTAGTGCCACCTGGGAAACCCTGTGATGAAAGAGTCCTCATAAAAGATTAGGGGTGGGTGAGCAAATTTTAAAAACCCCTTTGAAATGTGTCAAGACTTATTATGAGCCATAAGAATGTTGATTTCCATTGAGCCGGTCATTCTACTTTGAGGGAATCTTCCCTTAGGGAATGACTGAGTATGTCAAAAGAATTACGGGGAAAACGATGTTCATTGTGGATTTGTAAGAGATAACAATTGTTAACAACCTATATGTCCAGAATTGGTTAACTAAATTGAAAAATGTGTACTTTCCACTTACTAGAATATATATGGCGACATTCACACACTGTCTTTCCCCCTTGGTAACCATACATTTATTCTCTACATCTGCAGCTCTGTTTCTATTTTGTAGATAAGTTCATTTGTACCAATTTTTAAGATTTCACATGTAAGTGATATCATATGATGTTCATCTTTGTCTGACTTACTTCACTCATTATGACAATCTCTAGATCCATCCATGTTGCTGCAAATAGCATAATTTCATTCTTTTTTATGATTGAGTAATATCCCATGGCATATATGTATATATCGTATCTTCTTTACCCATTCCTCTGTTGATGGACATTTAAGTTGCTTCCATGTCCTGGCTATTAGAAATAGTGTTGCAATGAACACTGACTTGTCTGTATTTTTTCAAACTCCAGATATATGCCCAGCAGTAGGATTGCTGGATCATATGCTAGTTCTATTTTTAGATTTCTAAGAACCTCCCATACTGTTCTCCATAGTGGCTGTATACCCATTTACATTTCCAGCAGCAATGCAGGAGGATTCCTTTCCTCCACATCCTCTCCAGCGTTTATTGTTTGCATTTTTTTTTAAAGATTTATTTATTTATTTTTTGGGTGGGGGTCGGGTTGGGGAGGGAGGGGAGCGGGCAGGTCACTTCTAATGGTCTTTCATTTCTCTATTTTCATCCGTCTTTGTTCTTTGGCTCATGTGGGCCTCCCATCGCGGTGTCATCTGTCATCGCAGAGCGCCATCTCTGGGCACATGCGCTCCAGAGCTCTGGCTCGGTAATTGGACACATGGGTCCAGCCGCTTCACGGCACATGGGATCTTCCCAGGCCAGGGATCAAACCGGGGCCCCTTGCACTGCAAGGCGGTGTCCTTACCCACTGGACCACCAGGGGAAGCCCTATTGTTTGTAGATTTTTTGATGATGGTCATTCTGATCTGCGTGAGGTGATAGCCTCATTATACTTTTGATTTGCATTTCTTTACTAATGAGTGATGTTGAACATCTTTTCATGTATTTTTTGGCCGCCTGTATGTCTTCTTTGGAGAAATGTCTACTTTGATCTTCCACTCATTTTTTGTTGAGTTTTTTTGTATTGAGTTACATGAACTATCTTATATATTTTGGAGATTAATATCTTGTCAGTTGCTTCATTTGCAAATATTTTCTCCCAGATTATTTTGTTTATGGTTTCCTTTGCTAAGCAGAAGCTATAAATTAAGTCCCAGTTATTTATTTTTTAAATTTTCATTACTCTAGGCGTAGTTGGTAAAGATCTTGCTGCAATTTATGTTATTTTTAATCGAAGGATAGTTGATTTATAATGTATTAGTTTCAGGTCTGGGCAAGTTATTTTTAATCATTCTGTGCTGCAGTTCCTCAGGTAAAATCATAATGAAATCTGCCCCGAAGAGTTGCCCTAAGCATTAAATGCATCATTATCTATAAAACATTTATACCAGTAATTTATATGTAATAAGTCTTAAGTATTTGTTAAACATAAAGCATTTTGGAGTTTAATCTGGAAAACAGATATATGGAATTATGACTTAAATTTCACAATTTATATAGCTGATTTCACACACTGCCAGATAACTTTTTTTTTTACTATTATTATATTCCTGATAACCTCCTAAACTGTGAAGCTAGTTGAGAATTACAATGAGAGAAGTATTCTAACAAAAGTGAGAGTAAATCAATGTTTTCACTGTAAGAAAAATAATTGTTTTGTAACTGTGTGTGTTGATGACTGTTAACTAAATTCATTGTAGCAGTCATTTCACAATATAAATATATGTCAAATCATTATTGTACCCCTAAAACAAATACAGTGCTCTTTGTCGATTATATCTCAGCTAGGAAAAAAAAAAAACAGCAGGTTTTCTCCAGAAAGAGAACAAAAGTGTGTGACGAAGATTGAAACAGAGGGAACTGAGAAACCATCTGAAATGGCTGTTTGGGAAATGCCAGGAGGCTGATTCAGGACAATGAGTAGCATTGGGCAGAGAGGGAGAACAGTGGAGCTTGTGGTCATAGCAGCCCTGACAATGATTTTACTCCAGCAAAGCTCAGCCACAGGTATTAGAGCAGCGAGGGGTCTGACAGGTTGACCCAGAATTGTACTGGCAGTTGGCTCCAGAGGAGAGAGTACCAGCTGGCAGACCATACCCTGGGTCTGAACTGAGGAAAAGGAAGGACTGGGTGAAAATAAAGGGCTGACCACAGTTACTACCTTTAATCCACATAAAAGCTCACACGTTTTCATTCGAACATTATGAATAACCCTCGCTTTGAAACAAGAGACAAAAATCATGGACAGGAACTACAAATAACCTAACAAACACATGGAAAATGTTCCATCTCATTGGTGGTCAAGGAAATGAGAATTTTAATACTGAGATAGCATTTCTCACCTACCATGGTAGGAAAAAAAAAAGATCCTTTTTACAAATGAAAATACTTTGTGCTGATGGATGAAAACTATAGGAGAGAAAATTAACATAAATCTTTAAGAAGATAATATGGCTAATAATTTCTAGAAATCTGAACAATTTTACTCTTAAATTAGTAATTTTATTCCTTGGAATTTATACCAAGAAAACAATACAAAGCACGAACAAAAGAGGAGAAAGGCACATCCTTCTCACTCCTTTGTAGGGGACAAGTGAGAACTAAGTTAACCTTCAGGAAAAACTATTAATGTCCCCTCTGTCCTCTGATTAGTAGGTATCACAATAAAGCAAATTTTCTCAGCCTACTTCTATACAGAGACAGGAAGGTCAAAGGTCCCTGACTTCATTGCCATTAACTTCTACATTTCTATTATCCTAAGTTTCTATTATTAGCATTGGTTATCACCACCCACTAGACTGTGAATTCCTCAAGGGCTGGGAGTGCAGTCTTATTTATCTCTCTGGTTTAGATCCACCCCTACTCTTTACAGCTAACACACAGTAGACAACACATCATAGGTATTTATAAAATTGGCTGTTATTTCAGCTGCTCCCCACTCCATCAGGCCCCCTTCTGTACCCCCTTTAGTCCATGCATTTGGCTGAAGTTGGTGTCTTTGTTCAGTTGGTATGGTCATAAAGGTCCTGGTGTATATGCCAACCAGTCTGCATTTCAGGGGTAGTATATTTATTAAAGGACTCTTGTGTCATGTACCTTAAAGCAAAGTTCAGAGTCCATGCCTCTTTGGGCCTATCAGCAGTAATTGCTTTTCGTAACTATTACTAATGGCAGGATGTGATAATCTGAGTTGGCTCCAGAGGAGAGAGTACCAGCTGGCAGACCATACCCTGGGTCTGAACTGAGGAAAAGGAAGGACTGGGTGAAAATAAAGGGCTGACCACAGTTACTACCTTTAATCCACATAAAAGCTCACACGTTTTCATTCGAACATTATGAATAACCCTCGCTTTGAAACAAGAGACAAAAATCATGGACAGGAACTACAAATAACCTAACAAACACATGGAAAATGTTCCATCTCATTGGTGGTCAAGGAAATGAGAATTTTAATACTGAGATAGCATTTCTCACCTACCATGGTAGGAAAAAAAAAAGATCCTTTTTACAAATGAAAATACTTTGTGCTGATGGATGAAAACTATAGGAGAGAAAATTAACATAAATCTTTAAGAAGATAATATGGCTAATAATTTCTAGAAATCTGAACAATTTTACTCTTAAATTAGTAATTTTATTCCTTGGAATTTATACCAAGAAAACAATACAAAGCACGAACAAAAGAGGAGAAAGGCACATCCTTCTCACTCCTTTGTAGGGGACAAGTGAGAACTAAGTTAACCTTCAGGAAAAACTATTAATGTCCCCTCTGTCCTCTGATTAGTAGGTATCACAATAAAGCAAATTTTCTCAGCCTACTTCTATACAGAGACAGGAAGGTCAAAGGTCCCTGACTTCATTGCCATTAACTTCTACATTTCTATTATCCTAAGTTTCTATTATTAGCATTGGTTATCACCACCCACTAGACTGTGAATTCCTCAAGGGCTGGGAGTGCAGTCTTATTTATCTCTCTGGTTTAGATCCACCCCTACTCTTTACAGCTAACACACAGTAGACAACACATCATAGGTATTTATAAAATTGGCTGTTATTTCAGCTGCTCCCCACTCCATCAGGCCCCCTTCTGTACCCCCTTTAGTCCATGCATTTGGCTGAAGTTGGTGTCTTTGTTCAGTTGGTATGGTCATAAAGGTCCTGGTGTATATGCCAACCAGTCTGCATTTCAGGGGTAGTATATTTATTAAAGGACTCTTGTGTCATGTACCTTAAAGCAAAGTTCAGAGTCCATGCCTCTTTGGGCCTATCAGCAGTAATTGCTTTTCGTAACTATTACTAATGGCAGGATGTGATAATCTGAGGGTCATAAAACATGATGGAAAACCAGTTGATTTATAGAACGTTAAAACTGGAAAGGAGGCTCAGTACAACTCTGAAGACCAGAGAGGGGAAATTTTCTCAAAGTGACACAGCCAGGTCATGGGATAAAGGTCCAAGGTCTAGGCAGCCAGTTCATTCAGATTTCCAGGGCACTTGTCTTCAAAAGTGTGCGTTGTAAGAGCACATGAACTAGAGAAGTATATTGGGGGCGTGAGGACAGTGAGTCCAGCGTGATAACTGACAAGGAGGAACTCCACAGTGGAGGCAGATTGAGCAGGCATTCTGTGAGATAGCCTAGCTGGAGAGCATGGGTGGGAGCAAGGGGCAGGCCTGGACAAATGTCTGGATGAAATAAAAACAGTGTGGTAAGGTGAGTCAAGCATAACCTTTAAAGCTTGGAATTCAATTCCTGGACTGCCAAGCATCCCTTTGATATGAAACCTCTCTAAAATCCAAGTGTTTTTGGTGTGTAGAAACTTGCCCATAGAATTGATTTCTTAGAACTGAATTAAAGGAAACAATGGATGCAGTTTCAGCTCCGCACCAGAGAAGAGCTCTGGAAGATGGGGGTTGGGGCCATCCTCATGGAGGTCAGGTCTCATGGTCCTTCTAGGAGGTTAAAAGTGACCACCCATCCCTATGTCCACCTTCAGAATGCTTTTGGACAAGACAAACTCCTACTGCGTAAGGGAGGACCTGTTCCTAGGAGGCTGACTGCCCTCATGAGCACAGGTTGGTCAACTAGAGTCCTAGGCTGAAGTCAGTTAGCTGCCTATTTTGTAGGACCTACAAGCTAAGAATGGTTTTTACATTTTTTTCTTAAAGGATTTTTTTTAAATTTTGGTCTCTCTTATTGGTTTATGATTTATTTATTTTCCTCTATGCTTATTCTTTGGCCTGTGTGGGCCTCCCATCGCAGTGGCCTCTCTTGTTGCAGAGCACGGGCTCTTGGTGGTTAAGCTCCAGAGCTCCGGCTCATAATTGGACACACCAGCCCAGCCGCCCCCCAGCACATGGGATCTTCCCGGGCCAGGGATCAAACTGGTACCCCTTGAACTGCCAGGAGGACTCTTTACCCACTGGACCACCAAGGAAGCCTGTTTTTTACGTTTTTTTAACCTGGAAAATGTTAAAAGAAGAATCATATTTTGTGAAATGTGAAATGCAAATTTCATTGTCACCTGGTCTTATTGGAACAGAGCCACCTTCTTCTATTTGCATGTTGAAGAGCTACTTTCATGCTACAGTCGTGGGGTCGATTGCTCATAACAGATGACCTGATGTGATACTGATCACTTCACACTGCAACTCAGCACACTGCACACCATAGTGATACAGTTATAACCAACAGTGTTTCAAATGCCATGTGTAGTAATACCATGATGTTTTGTGAACTATAATTGATGTACATCCTTATGTTAGTTTCGGGTGTACCTCATTATAATTCAATGTTTGCATTTCCCCATGGCTCAGCAGTAAAGAATCTGCCTGCAATGCAGGAGTGACAGGAGACACAGGTTCGATTCCTAGGCTGGGAAGATCCCTTGGAGGCGGGCATGGTAACCCATTTCAGTATTCTTGCCTGGAGAATCCCATGGAAAGAGGAGCCTGGTGGGTTACAGTCCATAGGATTGTAAAGAATCAGACACAACTGAAGTGACTTAGCATGCACATGCAGCACACACATACATCGCAAAATGATCACCACGATAAGTCTAACAGTCATTTGTCCTCATACAAAGTTATTAATACAATATTATTAACCATATTCCTTATGCTGTATGTTACATCCTTGTGACTTACTATGTAACTGGAGTTTTGCAACTCTTAATCCCCTTCACCTGTTCCCTTCACACCCACCCTGTTCCCTTCTGGCAACCACCATACCCACTTTCCCCTGGGAGCTGTTTAGGACTGAAAATGGGAGGACCTTCTATTGACTACCTACATGCTGGCCTGAGTGTTTGTCCTACCTATGCCAATGACCCGGCAATGTTGAACCTCCACCCCATAACTTGATTTGCCAATAAGTCAAAATCTAAAAAACAGTTTTAGACCTTTGGACTTAAGGGATTCTAGCAGGGTACACTCATTTTCCAATTGTTTGAGAAGTAATGAAAAGTATTAGATTGGCTGGAGTCCTCTTGTCTTGGATATTGATCAGCCGGGACAAATTTAAACCCTCCGAACTGAATGATGTTGACATGAAGCCACGTGATGCAGCACGCATGAACTTCAGATCAGAAAGATATGAGAGAGATGCCAGGAAAAGAAATGCAGGTGGATTTTTATTGACCTCATAAAAGCTTACAGCATCATCAGAAGGACTAGGCTGTAACAAGCTGGTACGAGACACTCCCTAACAGATTCCTGGCTTTTTTACCCAGATCATGACATCAGACTTAAGAGTCTTCTCAGGGCTTCCCTGGTGGTCCAGTGGGTAAGGACACCACCTTGCAGTTCAAGGGGCGCCAGTTCGATCCCTGGCCTGGGAAGATCCCATGTGCCGCAGAGCGGCTGGACTGATGTGTCCAATTACCGAGCCAGAGCTCTGGAGCGCATGCGCCCAGAGCCGGCACTCTGCGACGACAGACGACACTGCAATGGGAGGCCCACAGGAGCCAAAGAACAAACATGGATGAAAATGCACAAATGAAAGACCAATAGAAGTGGCCCGCCTGCCCCCCTCCCTCCCCACCCCACCCCCCACCAAATTAAATGAATAAATAAATCTTAAAAAAAAAAAAAAAGAGTCTTCTCGGCTCTCTGAGCCTCAGTGTCCTGACCTGATCAAGGAAGTGGGGATCATACGTCTTGACTCCCAGAGTTGCTGTGAGGATGAAAAGGGAGAATTCACATGAAAACACTCTGTAAACTACAAAGAAACAATACACATGGGTCCTCTTTGATAGCACCATCCTGTCACCAAAAGAAAGTCAAGCAGTTGCAGGATGTATCATCTCAAGATTGATTCACTAGTAATTTGGACTTGCCATCAAAGAGTTCTTGCCATTTCTCCTTCCCTCCTTCTCCCACCTGCTCCCTTATCATGAAGGGGTTAATGGGTTAAAAGTGTAAGGTCTATGAGAGAATTGAGACTATTCAACATGATATAGTCAGTGCCTGCCACCTAGCAGGCATTCACTCAACAAGGAATAGTCAAAATCTAAAAAACAGTTTTAGACCTTTGGACTTAAGGGATTCTAGCAGGGTACACTCATTTTCCAATTGTTTGAGAAGTAATGAAAAGTATTAGATTGGCTGGAGTCCTCTTGTCTTGGATATTGATCAGCCGGGACAAATTTAAACCCTCCGAACTGAATGATGTTGACATGAAGCCACGTGATGCAGCACGCATGAACTTCAGATCAGAAAGATATGAGAGAGATGCCAGGAAAAGAAATGCAGGTGGATTTTTATTGACCTCATAAAAGCTTACAGCATCATCAGAAGGACTAGGCTGTAACAAGCTGGTACGAGACACTCCCTAACAGATTCCTGGCTTTTTTACCCAGATCATGACATCAGACTTAAGAGTCTTCTCAGGGCTTCCCTGGTGGTCCAGTGGGTAAGGACACCACCTTGCAGTTCAAGGGGCGCCAGTTCGATCCCTGGCCTGGGAAGATCCCATGTGCCGCAGAGCGGCTGGACTGATGTGTCCAATTACCGAGCCAGAGCTCTGGAGCGCATGCGCCCAGAGCCGGCACTCTGCGACGACAGACGACACTGCAATGGGAGGCCCACAGGAGCCAAAGAACAAAGATGGATGAAAATGGACAAATGAAAGACCAATAGAAGTGGCCCGCCTGCTCCCCTCCCTCCCCACCCCAGCCCCCACCAAATTAAATGAATAAATAAATCTTAAAAAAAAAAAAAAAGAGTCTTCTCGGCTCTCTGAGCCTCAGTGTCCTGACCTGATCAAGGAAGTGGGGATCATACGTCTTGACTCCCAGAGTTGCTGTGAGGATGAAAAGGGAGAATTCACATGAAAACACTCTGTAAACTACAAAGAAACAATACACATGGGTCCTCTTTGATAGCACCATCCTGTCACCAAAAGAAAGTCAAGCAGTTGCAGGATGTATCATCTCAAGATTGATTCACTAGTAATTTGGACTTGCCATCAAAGAGTTCTTGCCATTTCTCCTTCCCTCCTTCTCCTACCTGCTCCCCTTATCATGAAGGGGTTAATGGGTTAAAAAGTGTAAGGTCTATGAGAGAGAAATTGAGACTATCCTATTCAACATGATATAGTCAGTGCCTGCCACCTAGCAGGCATTCACTCAACAAGGAATAGATGGATGGGTAGTGGAAAAAATACATGGAAGTTAAAGTTCCTGGAGACCTACCTGCCCTGGTAGCTGCAGGCTGATGACTAACTGGTGGTAGAAAAATATGTGGCTATGACGTGTAGCTGAACAGGAACTCTTAGCAAAGATCTCTTGTAGCAAAGGTCAAGCAGGCATTAGTGGACCCCAAAATTTAAAGATATTCTAGAAAGCCCTTCACCAGATGAATTATGGAACAACTATACAGTGAAATACCACTCAACAAATAAAAGGGAAATAGATATCTATGTATTAATTTTTTTAAAAAAGATTTATTTTTATTTATTGATTTTGGGCGGGGGTCGGGTTGGGGAGGGAGGGGAGTGGGCGGGCCACTTCCATTGGTCTTTCATTTCTCTATTTTCATCCGTTTTTTTTGTTCTTCGGCTCCTGTGGGCCTCCCATCGCGGTGGCATCTGTCGTTGCAGAGCACCAGCTCTGGGCGCATGCGCTCCAGAGCTCCAGCTCAGTAATTGGACACATTGGTCCAGCCGCTCCGCGGCACGTGGGATCTTCCCAGGCCAGGGATCGAACCAGCGCCCCTTGCACTGCAAGGCGGTGTCCTTACCCACTGGGCCACCAGGGGAAGCCCCTATGTATTAATTTTGTATCCTGTAACTTACTGAATTTATTAGTTCTAATAGTTTTTTGATGATATCTTTAAGATTTTCTATATATTATTATGACATCTGCAAACAGTGATTATTTTGCTTCTTCCTTTCCAATGTGAATTCCTTTTATTTTTCTTGTCTGATTGCTGTGGCCAGAATTTTCGATATTATGTTGAATAATGATGGCAAGAGTGAGCATGTTTGTCTTGTTCCTGATTTTAGTGGAAAGGTTTTCAGCTTTTCACCATTGAGTATGATGCTAGCTCTATGGTGTCATACACAGGATTTATTATGTTGAGCTATGTTTCCTCCATATCCACCTGGTTGAGAGTTTTTAATCATAAAAGGATGTTGAATTTTGTCAAAAGCGTTTTCTGTATCTAATGAGTTGATAGGATTATTATTCTTCAGTTTGTTAATATAGTGTATCATATTGATTGACTTGCAGATATTGAACCATCCTTGCATCCCTGGGAAAATCCCACTTGATCATGGTGTATGATTCCTTTAATGTGTTATTAAATTCAGTTTGCTAATATTCCATTGATAATTTTGCATTTATGTTCATCAGTGATATTTGTTTGTAATTTTCTATATTGTGTGCTATCTTTAGTTTTGTTATCAGGGTGATGCTTGCCTCATAGAATGTTTGGAAGCCTTCCTGCCACTTCAAGCTTTTTGGAAGAGTTTGAGAAAGATGGGTGTCAATTCTTCTCTAAATATTTGGTAGAATTTACCTGTAAAGCACCTGGTCTTGGACATTTGTTTCTTGAGATTTTTTTTTTTAATTACTGATTCTATTTTATGACTGGTAATTGGTGTGTTCATACTTTCTATTTCTTCCTTGTGAGAGTGTACTTTTGTAGAATTTTCTCCATGTCTTCTAGGTTGTCACTTTATTGTCATAGAGTTGTTCATAATAATCTCTTATGATCCTTTGCATTTCTGCATTGCCAGCTGTAACTTCTTTTTCATATCAGATTTTATTGATTTGGGAACTTTTTTTAACCTCATGAGTCTGGCTCATGAGATTTATCAATGTTTATCAATTTTTGTTTATCTTTTCAAGAAACAGCTCTTGGTTTCATTGACTTTTCCTATTGTCTTTTTTAATATCTGTCTGTTTTAATACTTATTATTTCTTTCTGTTAGAGTTCTGTTTCTTCTTTTTCTAGTTATTTTAGATGGTTGTTTCTTGAGGTAGGCTTGTATCACTATTAACTTCCCTCTTAGAACTGCTTTCTCTGCATTCCATACATTTTAGATCATTGTGTTTTATTCTAATTTGTCCACAGGTATTTATTGATTTCCTCTTTTATTTTTTCAGTGACCTTGCTTTTCACCATTGAGTATGATGCTAGCTCTATGGTGTCATACACAGGATTTATTATGTTGAGCTATGTTTCCTCCATATCCACCTGGTTGAGAGTTTTTAATCATAAAAGGATGTTGAATTTTGTCAAAAGCGTTTTCTGTATCTAATGAGTTGATAGGATTATTATTCTTCAGTTTGTTAATATAGTGTATCATATTGATTGACTTGCAGATATTGAACCATCCTTGCATCCCTGGGAAAATCCCACTTGATCATGGTGTATGATTCCTTTAATGTGTTATTAAATTCAGTTTGCTAATATTCCATTGATAATTTTGCATTTATGTTCATCAGTGATATTTGTTTGTAATTTTCTATATTGTGTGCTATCTTTAGTTTTGTTATCAGGGTGATGCTTGCCTCATAGAATGTTTGGAAGCCTTCCTGCCACTTCAAGCTTTTTGGAAGAGTTTGAGAAAGATGGGTGTCAATTCTTCTCTAAATATTTGGTAGAATTTACCTGTAAAGCACCTGGTCTTGGACATTTGTTTCTTGAGATTTTTTTTTTTAATTACTGATTCTATTTTATGACTGGTAATTGGTGTGTTCATACTTTCTATTTCTTCCTTGTGAGAGTGTACTTTTGTAGAATTTTCTCCATGTCTTCTAGGTTGTCACTTTATTGTCATAGAGTTGTTCATAATAATCTCTTATGATCCTTTGCATTTCTGCATTGCCAGCTGTAACTTGTTTTTCATATCAGATTTTATTGATTTGGGAACTTTTTTTAACCTCATGAGTCTGGCTCATGAGATTTATCAATGTTTATCAATTTTTGTTTATCTTTTCAAGAAACAGCTCTTGGTTTCATTGACTTTTCCTATTGTCTTTTTTAATATCTGTCTGTTTTAATACTTATTATTTCTTTCTGTTAGAGTTCTGTTTCTTCTTTTTCTAGTTATTTTAGATGGTTGTTTCTTGAGGTAGGCTTGTATCACTATTAACTTCCCTCTTAGAACTGCTTTCTCTGCATTCCATACATTTTAGATCATTGTGTTTTATTCTAATTTGTCCACAGGTATTTATTGATTTCCTCTTTTATTTTTTCAGTGACCTAGTTGTTGTTTAGTAACATCTTATTTAGGTACCATGTGTTTATGGGGGGTTTTTTTGGAATATTTTTTTGTAGTTGATTTCTAATATCATGCTATTGTGGTTGGAAAGTATGTTTAATATGATTTCAGTCTTAAATTTATTGACACTTGTTTTGTGGCCTAGCACATAACCTATCCTAGAGAATATTCTATGTGCATGAAAAGAATGTGTTATTCTTTTGCTTTCATTTTTGTTTTTATTGAAGTATAATTGATTCACAATATTGAGCTAGTTTCAGGTATACAGCAAAGTGATTTAATTACATACATGTGTGTATATACTATTTCATAGGCTTTTCCCTTGTAGTTTATTACAGGATTTTGAATATAGTTCCTGTGTTATACAGTAAGACCTTGTTTTTTTTCTTTTTTTTATGCATAGTAGTTTGCATCTGCTAATCTCAAACTCCTAGTTTACCTCTCCCCCACCTCCTTTCTCCTTTGGTAATTATAAGTTTGTTTTCTGTCTGTGGGCCTGTTTCTATTTCATAAGTTAATTTATATAATCTTTAAGATTTCACACATAAGCGATATCATATGATATTTGTCTTTCTCTTTCTGTCTTATTTAATATAGTATAAGAATTTCTAGATCCGTTTATATTACTGCAAATGCCATCATTTCATCCTTTTTTTGGCTGAGTAGTATTCCATTGTGTTTATGCATCACATCTTCTTTTCCTTTTTTCCCCACATCTTCTTTTTCCATTCATCTGTTGATGAACTGTTAAGTAGCTTCCATCTCTTGGCAGTTGTAAATAGTGTTGCTATGGACATTGGGGTGCATGTATCTTTTCAAATTGGAGTTTTATCCATATATATGCCTAAGAGTGGTCATGGAGGGCTTTTTTTATGTGGGAATGTCCCTGTGTAGCCTCCATTAGTCTCTGTTTTAGGTGTTGCCCTCAGCTCCACTTCAACCATGGAAATTCAGGCAGTTGGCCTGGGTTGTCCCTTAGGCACTGAACTCACAAAGCCATCAGTGAAGACCCACTGGTGCAGAACTGCTGAGGTCAGGCACCAGGACTGCTGTAGTCATGCATCTGGACCTGCCACAGGAGCTATTGAGCCATCACAGACCCCAGCTCTGCTTTCACATGTGCCTGCATAGACTTCAACTGCTATTGCCAGACCCACCCTACCCACTGGAGCACCAGGAATCTGCTTGGACATCCCCAGGCACTGAGTTTACAAAGCTTCCAGCCACACACAAACATGCAGTTCATGCAGTTGCTGAGACATAGCTCAGATTTTAGCCCTGCTTTCGAAGTCACGTGGCCTCTGAGGATCAGCTGGGATTTTAGCCCTGCCAGCATGTGTGGACGGGGCTTCCCTGGTGGCTGAGAGGGTGAAGAATCTGCCTGCAATGCAGGAGACCTCGGTTCAGTCCCTGGGTTGGGAAGATCCCCTAGAGGAGGGCATGGCAACCCACTCCAGTGTCCTTGCCTGGAGAATCCCATGGACAGAGGAGCCTGGTGGGCTTTAGTCCATGGGTTACAAAGAATCGAACATGACTGAATGACTAACACACAAGTGTGGACAACCTGCCAGGGCTTGCATGTTCTTAGAGTTTGTAGAGATGGAGCTGCACCCACCATAAGAATGAGGCTACTCTGATGGACCCTGCCTCTCCCTTTGAGTGTGCACAGGAGCAGTGGGGCTTCAGTGACACACAAGTTCCTCTCTGTGCATACCCCCAGTTTCTGCTTAGACCACACTCCAGTCTTTTCAGGCTATCTCTACTCACCCAAGCGCAGTCCTCTCCCCAATAGCAGATTTATGTCTGGAGCTGGGGAGTACAAGGAGGTGGCTAGGATCCCCTGTACTGGTCTCTCTCTGTTCTCCCTGCCACAGGCTGACTGCTGTGTTCTTCTCTGAGCCTCTGAAGTTCTGTTTTTGTCCCAGGTGATCTTCCACCTTCACCCCGGAAGGGAGTTTTCTCCTTCACAGCTCCCTCCCAGGGGATCAGGTTCCATCCCTTTTTTTTTTTCCTCTTTCATCCTTCCTGGTTACATGGTGATCTTTCTTGCAACTTTGGTTTCATGAAATCTTCTGCCAGCATTCAGCAGTTCTTCTGTGATAGTTGCTCTACAGGTATATGTATTTTTGATGTATTTGTGGGAGGAGATGAACAACAAATCTTTCTATTCCACCATCTTGATCTAATGGACCTGCCACAGGAGCTTAATTGAGCCAAATCACAGACCCCAGGCTCTCCCCCTTTCACATGTGCCTGCATAGACTTCAACTGCTATTGCCAGACCCACCCTACCCACTGGAGCACCAGGAATCTGCTTGGACATCCCCAGGCACTGAGTTTACAAAGCTTCCAGCCACACACAAACATGCAGTTCATGCAGTTGCTGAGACATAGCTCAGATTTTAGCCCTGCTTTCGAAGTCACGTGGCCTCTGAGGATCAGCTGGGATTTTAGCCCTGCCAGCATGTGTGGACGGGGCTTCCCTGGTGGCTGAGAGGGTGAAGAATCTGCCTGCAATGCAGGAGACCTCGGTTCAGTCCCTGGGTTGGGAAGATCCCCTAGAGGAGGGCATGGCAACCCACTCCAGTGTCCTTGCCTGGAGAATCCCATGGACAGAGGAGCCTGGTGGGCTTTAGTCCATGGGTTACAAAGAATCGAACATGACTGAATGACTAACACACAAGTGTGGACAACCTGCCAGGGCTTGCATGTTCTTAGAGTTTGTAGAGATGGAGCTGCACCCACCATAAGAATGAGGCTACTCTGATGGACCCTGCCTCTCCCTTTGAGTGTGCACAGGAGCAGTGGGGCTTCAGTGACACACAAGTTCCTCTCTGTGCATACCCCCAGTTTCTGCTTAGACCACACTCCAGTCTTTTCAGGCTATCTCTACTCACCCAAGCGCAGTCCTCTCCCCAATAGCAGATTTATGTCTGGAGCTGGGGAGTACAAGGAGGTGGCTAGGATCCCCTGTACTGGTCTCTCTCTGTTCTCCCTGCCACAGGCTGACTGCTGTGTTCTTCTCTGAGCCTCTGAAGTTCTGTTTTTGTCCCAGGTGATCTTCCACCTTCACCCCGGAAGGGAGTTTTCTCCTTCACAGCTCCCTCCCAGGGGATCAGGTTCCATCCCTTTTTTTTTTTTCTTTTCTCTTTCATCCTTCCTGGTTACATGGTGATCTTTCTTGCAACTTTGGTTTCATGAAATCTTCTGCCAGCATTCAGCAGTTCTTCTGTGATAGTTGCTCTACAGGTATATGTATTTTTGATGTATTTGTGGGAGGAGATGAACAACAAATCTTTCTATTCCACCATCTTGATCTAACCCCCCTCAACTCTTTCCTATTCTTTGCTTTTGGATGGAAATTTTTAAAAATATATATATATCAAATCCAGCGACTAAACAACAATATAGAAAATCCATCTGGTCTAATGTGCCATTTAAGGCCAATTTCCTTCATGATATTCTGTCTGGATGATCTGCCCATTGATGTAAGGGGGATGTTAAGGTTCCCTACTGTTACTGTACTACTGTCAATTTTTCTCTTTGGGTTTATTAATATTTGTTTTCTGTATTTTAGGTGCTCTTTTGTCAGGTACATATCTTTATCATTATTATATCTTCTTATTGGATTGGTCTCTTTGGTATTATGTATTGCTCTTTGTCATTTGTTACAGTCTGTCTTTTTAAGTCGATTTTAAACTTTATTTATTTTTGGCTCTTCTGGGTTTTCACTGCTGCTGCAGGCTCTTCGCTAGTTGCAGGGAGTGGGGGCTCCTCTCTAGTTGAGGTGAGCAGGCTTCTTGCTGTGATGACTTCTCTTGTTGTGGAACTGGGGCTCTAGGGCACATGGGCTTCAACAGTTGTGGCTCCAAGGCTCCAGAGCACAGGCTCGATAGTTGTGGCTCTTGGGCTTAGCCACTCCATGTGAGATCTTCCCGGATGAGGGATCGAACCCGTGTCTCCTGCATTGGCAGGTGAATTCTTTACCACTGAGCTACCAGGGAAGCCCCCAGTCTTTCTTTAAAAGCCTGTTTTGGCTGACATAATATTGTTACCCCAGTTTTATTTTGGTTTCCATTTGCATAGAATACTTTTTCCATCCCCTCACTGTGTGTTGTGCATTTAGAACTGAAATAAGTCTCTTGTAGATAACATATATATGGTTCTTATTTCCCATCCTTCCAACTACTCTGTGTCTTTTGATTGGAGCGTTTAGTCTATTTGCATTTAAATTAATCATTGATAAGTATGTACTTATTGCCATTTTATTAATTATTTCCTTCTTGTTTTTTGTAGCTTTTTTGTTTCTTTCTTCTTTTGCTTTTTCCCTTGTGACTTGATGACTATCTTTATTGTTATGTTGGATTCATTTCTCGTGTGTGTGTATCTATTGTAGATTTTTGACTTGCAGTTACCATGAGGTTCATATATAATAACATATTATTTTTTTTAAGTTGATAATCTCTTAGGTTCGAATGCATTCTAATAACCCTGCGTTTTTACTCCTTTCCTACAACATTTAATATTTTGATGTCATATTTAACATTTTTTGTTTTGTATATCCCTCTACTATGTATTGGTATATAAATTATTTTACTACTTTGTCTTTTAATCTTCCTACTTCTGCCTACAGAGCAAGAGACCTGGGTTCTATCCCTGGGTTGGGAAGATCCCCTGGAGAAGGGAAAGGCTACCCACTCCAGTATTCTTACCTGGAGAATTCCACAGCTCATCCATGAGTCACAGAGTAGGACACAACTAAGCAACTTTCATTTTCACTAACTTTACAAGTGTTTGGTCTACTACCTTTACATTTGCCTTTACAAATGAGACATTTCCTTTGTAATTTCCAAATTTCTGGTTGTGGCCTTTTCTACTTAGAGAAGTCCCTCTAATATTCCCTGCAAAGCCAGCTTATTGGTGATGAACTCTTTCAGGTTTTGTTTATCTGTAAAATTCTTTGTCTCTCCTTCAAATTTGAATAATAACCCTGCCAGGAAGAATGTTCTTGGTTATAGGTTTGTTTTTTTTTTCCTCGTTTCATCACTTTAAATATATTGTGCCACTTCCTTCTGGCCTGCAAAGTTTCTGCTGAAAAGTCAGCTTATTGTCTTATGGAAGTTCCCTTGTACATAAGCAGTTGTTTTTCCCTTGCTGCTTTTAATATTCTATCTTTATCTTTAATTTTTGTCATTTTGATTATAGCATGTGTTGGTGTGGACCAATTTGGACTCACCTTGTTTAGGACTCCCTGTGCTTGTTGGACCTGGACTTTGTTTTGCCTTTTCCAGGTTAAGGAATTTTTCAGTTAATATTTCTTCAGGTAAGTTCTCTGTCCTCTTCTCCCTTCTGGACTCGACAGTACAAATTTTAGGATGCTGTATGTTGTAGATCTATTGTTCTTACCATGGAGGGTTCATATTAAATTAATCATTGATAAGTATGTACTTATTGCCATTTTATTAATTATTTCCTTCTTGTTTTTTGTAGCTTTTTTGTTTCTTTCTTCTTTTGCTTTTTCCCTTGTGACTTGATGACTATCTTTATTGTTATGTTGGATTCATTTCTCGTGTGTGTGTATCTATTGTAGATTTTTGACTTGCAGTTACCATGAGGTTCATATATAATAACATATTATTTTTTTTAAGTTGATAATCTCTTAGGTTCGAATGCATTCTAATAACCCTGCGTTTTTACTCCTTTCCTACAACATTTAATATTTTGATGTCATATTTAACATTTTTTGTTTTGTATATCCCTCTACTATGTATTGGTATATAAATTATTTTACTACTTTGTCTTTTAATCTTCCTACTTCTGCCTACAGAGCAAGAGACCTGGGTTCTATCCCTGGGTTGGGAAGATCCCCTGGAGAAGGGAAAGGCTACCCACTCCAGTATTCTTACCTGGAGAATTCCACAGCTCATCCATGAGTCACAGAGTAGGACACAACTAAGCAACTTTCATTTTCACTAACTTTACAAGTGTTTGGTCTACTACCTTTACATTTGCCTTTACAAATGAGACATTTCCTTTGTAATTTCCAAATTTCTGGTTGTGGCCTTTTCTACTTAGAGAAGTCCCTCTAATATTCCCTGCAAAGCCAGCTTATTGGTGATGAACTCTTTCAGGTTTTGTTTATCTGTAAAATTCTTTGTCTCTCCTTCAAATTTGAATAATAACCCTGCCAGGAAGAATGTTCTTGGTTATAGGTTTGTTTTTTTTTTCCTCGTTTCATCACTTTAAATATATTGTGCCACTTCCTTCTGGCCTGCAAAGTTTCTGCTGAAAAGTCAGCTTATTGTCTTATGGAAGTTCCCTTGTACATAAGCAGTTGTTTTTCCCTTGCTGCTTTTAATATTCTATCTTTATCTTTAATTTTTGTCATTTTGATTATAGCATGTGTTGGTGTGGACCAATTTGGACTCACCTTGTTTAGGACTCCCTGTGCTTGTTGGACCTGGACTTTGTTTTGCCTTTTCCAGGTTAAGGAATTTTTCAGTTAATATTTCTTCAGGTAAGTTCTCTGTCCTCTTCTCTCTGTCTTCTCCTTCTGGCACCTCGACAGTACAAATTTTAGGATGCTGTATGTTGTCCCAGAGATCTCTTAAACATTTCTCATTAAAAAATAATGTTTACCTTTAACTGTGTTATACATGGGCTTTTCTCTAGTTGAGACAAGCAGAGGCTACTCTCTAGTTGGAATGCACAAGCTTCTTACTGAGGTGGCTTCTCTTATTGCAGAGCACAGGCTTTAGGGGCTTTCAGTAGTTGTAACACATTGGATCAGTAGTTTAGGCTCCTGGGCTCTAGAGCACAGGCTCAGTTTGTGTGATACATGGGCTTAGTTGGCATGTGGGATCTTCTCGGATCAGGGATCAAATTTGTGTCTTCTGCATTGGCAGGTGGATCCTTTACCACTGAGCCACTAGCAAAGCCCACGCTCCTCGCTTTTTAAGAATTCTTTTTCATTTGATTTCTACTACTCTGTCTTCCATTAATCTGTTTCCTTTATAACATCTAATCTATGGTTGATTCCTTCTAGTGTGTTTTTTTATTTCAGTTATTGTACTCTTCAGCTCTTTTTGTTTCCATTTTGTAGCTTCTAACTGTTCAAATCTCACTGTGTTCATCCGTTCTTCTCCTGAGTTCACTGAACATCTTTATGATCATTAGATTGAGCTCTTTATCAGATAGATTGTATAGCTCCTTTTAACTTAATTCTTTTACTGAGGTTTTGTCTTGTTTTTTTGTTTTTTCATTTGTGACATATTCCTCTGTCTCCTCGTTTTGTCTAATTCTCTGTGTTTATTTGTATGTATTAGGTTTATTTTGTATATATTATGTATTAGGTTCTCAGTCTTGGAGAAGTAACCTTATGTAGGAGACATCCTATGGGGCCCAGCAACACATTTCCCTCTGATCATTAGAGTTAGATGCTCTAGGGATGCCCCATGTGTGAGGTGCATGAGCTCTTCTTTTGTAGAGAGGCCAGCTGCCACGGGTACACAGTAGACGAGCCTGGCCCTTAGCCTGGCTGGCTGCCAGGTCTTGCCTCATGCAGAGGCTACTGGCCCATTGGGGGGTGAGACTGATTCCTTCGGCAGCTGACTGCAGGATCCAAGGAGTCCCAAGGATGGTCCTGGCCTGCTGATGGGCAGAGCTGGATCCTGGGGCTGTTGTCAGTCCATGGGTAGGCAGATAAACCTGTGAGGCTAATAAGCTAGGGAGAGGACACCAACATGGTACTTGCCAGCACCGGTGTCCTCGTGGAAGGAGGAGTTCCCCAAAAACGGCTTCTGCGAGCATCTACATGCCCAGGGCATTTTCTCTTTGCTCCCTGGCTCTTGGGAGGGATCAGCTAGTATGTCTGACCCAGTCTCCTTTCAGTTTATTCCTTCTGTCCTGGGACTTCAAGCATGTGAGATTTTGTGTGAGAGCTTTAAAAGTGGAGTTTCTGTTTCCAGCAGTCCTCCAGCTCTCCTGAACACAAGCCCTGTTGGTCTTCAAAGCCAGACATTCTGGGGACTCGTCTTCCCAGTGCCAGACCCCTAGGCTGGGAAACCCAATGTGGGGCTCAAGCACCTTGCTCCATGAGAAGAATCTTGGCCATTGTGTGTATCCTCCTGTCTGTGGGTTGTCTCTCCAGGGGCATGAGTCGTATATCCCTGCCCTTTATACCCATCACATTTTGGTTCCTTCCCTATTTAATTGTAGAATGTAATTTGTTGGTATTCAAGTTGTCCTAATCAATAGTTGCCTTGTAAATAGTGATTTTGAATCAATAGTTGCCATGTAAATAGTGATTTTGGTGTGTCCATGGGAGGAGATGAGCTCAGGTTTTTTCTACTCCACCCTGTGGGCCACACCTGATCGCTGACTGTGTCTTAGCAAGGGGAAATGCGTTTCATGTCCCATCACTAGTCCCTGAGGGAATGCCAGGGCGTCAACATTTTATTTTAAAAATCACTAATGCACATCCATAATGTCCAAAAAGGGGAGAAACGTGGATTCCAGATGCCATGCCTTTAAATCCCAGCATGGATTGTTTTGGAGTGAGGAATATGGATTAGTTTGTTATCAAATTCAATAACAACGCATTACATATTATGCAGTGACAGTGTTAGTGAGCTGAAATAACAGACTGTTGCTTTACCAGACTAAGGATGTAGCCCAGTATTCCCAACTCACAGGAAAGCAGCCATCAGGAAAAATAGAAAATTTAAATGAAGTATTTCTTCACAGCAGAATTTCCTCAGAAAATTAAATAGTGAAAATGAGGCTCCAATCAAAGCTAGCTTTCAAGTGGCTCATTTGTTAGCCAAGCAAGGGAAGCCATTTAGGGATGAGTTAATTAAGTTGTGTTTGATTGTAGCAGCCAAAGAAATGTGTTCAGCAAGAACAATTGTTCAGAGAGTTGAGAACATTAGAAATAGTGTCAACAGTCAATAAACAAGGCAAATAACGTTGAGTATTTTTTCTTGACTCTTGATGAGCTGATAGATGTTAGCAATACTACTCAGCTGTAGGTTATTCAAGGAGGCAGTTTGAAATGACTGAATAATTAGCCTCTATGAAGGGCTTCTATGGAACAATTATATGATAGAATATTTTCAAATGAAATTAAACACCTTAAATGGGTGAATTATGCTATACATGAATTAAATCTCAATAAAGCTGTTTTGTAAAAAAATTTTCAAGGAAATTGTGAAAACACTATTTTTAGTATAAACTGAATAAGGATCTCCTCAGATATGTTATAAATGAAGGTCATAGAAAACCTATGGAAGAAGCTATAGTTGGATTAATTTATAAAGCTTATGAAAATGTTACACATTTAAAGCCTGTGGTTATTCATTATATTATTTATGAGTAAATATTTCGTGGAAAAAATATTTGAATATATCCTGTGTTGTGGAGCTGGTTCTGTATCGATGAACTTCATTCACTGTCAGTGAACTTGACCATCATTAATTGTGTGAATTTTTGTCTATTATAGAAGCTAAAATCCTGGGTTTGCTGACACAGATCTAAGTCACAGTCCTACCTGTGCTTCAGATTCCTAGCTATGATATAGGTATTATAACGGTAAATCTTCATGGTTTTGAGTTAATAAATGTGAAGTGGGGTGTGTATAATAGTGGCATGTGGTAGGTGTTTTTAAATGTAAGTTGTTTTTCTCAAGTTTGCAGAATAGTTTTGGAGTGAGGAATATGGATTAGTTTGTTATCAAATTCAATAACAACGCATTACATATTATGCAGTGACAGTGTTAGTGAGCTGAAATAACAGACTGTTGCTTTACCAGACTAAGGATGTAGCCCAGTATTCCCAACTCACAGGAAAGCAGCCATCAGGAAAAATAGAAAATTTAAATGAAGTATTTCTTCACAGCAGAATTTCCTCAGAAAATTAAATAGTGAAAATGAGGCTCCAATCAAAGCTAGCTTTCAAGTGGCTCATTTGTTAGCCAAGCAAGGGAAGCCATTTAGGGATGAGTTAATTAAGTTGTGTTTGATTGTAGCAGCCAAAGAAATGTGTTCAGCAAGAACAATTGTTCAGAGAGTTGAGAACATTAGAAATAGTGTCAACAGTCAATAAACAAGGCAAATAACGTTGAGTATTTTTTCTTGACTCTTGATGAGCTGATAGATGTTAGCAATACTACTCAGCTGTAGGTTATTCAAGGAGGCAGTTTGAAATGACTGAATAATTAGCCTCTATGAAGGGCTTCTATGGAACAATTATATGATAGAATATTTTCAAATGAAATTAAACACCTTAAATGGGTGAATTATGCTATACATGAATTAAATCTCAATAAAGCTGTTTTGTAAAAAAATTTTCAAGGAAATTGTGAAAACACTATTTTTAGTATAAACTGAATAAGGATCTCCTCAGATATGTTATAAATGAAGGTCATAGAAAACCTATGGAAGAAGCTATAGTTGGATTAATTTATAAAGCTTATGAAAATGTTACACATTTAAAGCCTGTGGTTATTCATTATATTATTTATGAGTAAATATTTCGTGGAAAAAATATTTGAATATATCCTGTGTTGTGGAGCTGGTTCTGTATCGATGAACTTCATTCACTGTCAGTGAACTTGACCATCATTAATTGTGTGAATTTTTGTCTATTATAGAAGCTAAAATCCTGGGTTTGCTGACACAGATCTAAGTCACAGTCCTACCTGTGCTTCAGATTCCTAGCTATGATATAGGTATTATAACGGTAAATCTTCATGGTTTTGAGTTAATAAATGTGAAGTGGGGTGTGTATAATAGTGGCATGTGGTAGGTGTTTTTAAATGTAAGTTGTTATTAATAACTATATTTCTATAACTCTTCTGAACTTCACTATATTCTGTTCTAAGCTGCTTCAGTTGTGTCCGACTCTTTTTTGACCCTATTGTCTGTAGCCTGTTAGGCTCCTCTGTTCATGGTATTCTCCAGGCAAGAATACTGGATTGGGTTCCCATGCCCTCCTCCAGGGAATCTTCTTGACTCTGGGATTGAACCCATGTCTTGTATGTCTCCTGTATTGGCTGATGGTTCTTTACAACTAGTGCCACCTGGGAAGCCCAAGTTACAGGGCAGATGATCACAAAGCATCTTGACTCAGCAGGAGCCAGGACAAGCTCACTTCCAGGCAGAAGTTCTATAGGCATTGCTCCCCAGCCCCACCTCCCACCCCTACTCCCCATCTCTGTGATTTCCAGAGACATCACAGAACCTTCTGGGGAGAAGGACCAGGGCCGTTAGGAAAGAGTTTCTGTAAAGGAAAGGGGAGTGTCCCTGCAGAGGCAGACCCTGCAATATAGCAGGTCAGAGGGGAGGGGGGTTTCTGGTCCTGCCCTGTGCGGCCCCTGCTGCCCAGGGTGGAGCAGAGAGTAGGAGATTTGCCCCCAGAGGACGTCTGCCAATTGGAAGCTGTTTATTGTGTGTCTGTGTGCACTAGCCTCTGCTCGGGTATTGTGCTTACTGGGTGCACTTTTCAGAGAGTGCTTCAATGTGATGCCTCCCCATTGTGTGCTTCCACCACACCCCACGTGTACCCTTCATAGTCCTTCCACAGTTTTTGCAGAAATGCAAATTTCAGTTCATTGCTCTGCCTCCCAGAGCCAGGAACAGCATGTGACATTTGTAGATGCTTTAAAGTATTTAGTGAAGGAAGGAAAAAAACCTAAAGTCACTAAAGTCAGCATTGGCTCGTGGAACCCAATCATAGGACTTCACTGCTTGTGCCTAGTAAATACAATATTATTAAATGTTTCCTTTGTCATAATGAATATGTAATATTCACTCCATATTACAGTACTCAGTGTAGATGCTGCTCAGTAGTGTCTGTTTGCAGGCTCTAAATCTTCATGGTTTTGAGTTAATAAATGTGAAGTGGGGTGTGTATAATAGTGGCATGTGGTAGGTGTTTTTAAATGTAAGTTGTTATTAATAACTATATTTCTATAACTCTTCTGAACTTCACTATATTCTGTTCTAAGCTGCTTCAGTTGTGTCCGACTCTTTTTTGACCCTATTGTCTGTAGCCTGTTAGGCTCCTCTGTTCATGGTATTCTCCAGGCAAGAATACTGGATTGGGTTCCCATGCCCTCCTCCAGGGAATCTTCTTGACTCTGGGATTGAACCCATGTCTTGTATGTCTCCTGTATTGGCTGATGGTTCTTTACAACTAGTGCCACCTGGGAAGCCCAAGTTACAGGGCAGATGATCACAAAGCATCTTGACTCAGCAGGAGCCAGGACAAGCTCACTTCCAGGCAGAAGTTCTATAGGCATTGCTCCCCAGCCCCACCTCCCACCCCTACTCCCCATCTCTGTGATTTCCAGAGACATCACAGAACCTTCTGGGGAGAAGGACCAGGGCCGTTAGGAAAGAGTTTCTGTAAAGGAAAGGGGAGTGTCCCTGCAGAGGCAGACCCTGCAATATAGCAGGTCAGAGGGGAGGGGGGTTTCTGGTCCTGCCCTGTGCGGCCCCTGCTGCCCAGGGTGGAGCAGAGAGTAGGAGATTTGCCCCCAGAGGACGTCTGCCAATTGGAAGCTGTTTATTGTGTGTCTGTGTGCACTAGCCTCTGCTCGGGTATTGTGCTTACTGGGTGCACTTTTCAGAGAGTGCTTCAATGTGATGCCTCCCCATTGTGTGCTTCCACCACACCCCACGTGTACCCTTCATAGTCCTTCCACAGTTTTTGCAGAAATGCAAATTTCAGTTCATTGCTCTGCCTCCCAGAGCCAGGAACAGCATGTGACATTTGTAGATGCTTTAAAGTATTTAGTGAAGGAAGGAAAAAAACCTAAAGTCACTAAAGTCAGCATTGGCTCGTGGAACCCAATCATAGGACTTCACTGCTTGTGCCTAGTAAATACAATATTATTAAATGTTTCCTTTGTCATAATGAATATGTAATATTCACTCCATATTACAGTACTCAGTGTAGATGCTGCTCAGTAGTGTCTGTTTGCAGGCTCTAGAGCATGCAGGCTTCAATAGTTGTGGTGCATGGGCCTAGTTGCTCTTGAGCTTGTGGGATCTTCCCAAACCAGAGATCAAACCTATGTCCCCTGCAGTGGCAGGTGGATTCTTAACCAGGGAAGTCCCTCTATTATTTCTGAGCACAGGTCTGACTGTTTCCTTAGGATAAATTCTTAGAATGGAAGTGCTGTGTAGAACCGTAAGTCCATTGTTAAAGGTCCGCAGTGCACATTGCCAAACTTTCCATCCCCCAAAGGCCGTGCAGGAGGCCTGTTCCCCACACACATTGTCCTTCACGAGCATCGTCATTCTCTCCATCTCTTCAGTAAAATAGGCCCACAATCAGAGCATCTAATTGATTCCTATTCAACCTGTCAGGAGGTTGCTTATGAATGCCTGCCCAAGTTGTATTGCAAATTTGTCGTGAAGGGTGGGATGAGGGGGATATACATATGACTAATATGGGAACATACATATTTGTAAACAACAAAACTCTGTAAAATTAAAAGTAAAATAAAATTTTTTTTTTAAATTGTCATGAAGAAAACTGTCCCTGAGAAATCCATATCACAGATTCCTTCTTGGAATAGACATTTTATAGGTGATGAAGAAAAACAGCAACCAAAATGAATGTCTGGTTGAAGATCCCTGGGAAACTCTCAGGTCAAGTCAGAGCCTTGAATGTCAGGTTAAATGGCATCACGTTCTCTCCAGATTGACAGTCAGCCGGGGAGAGGGGAGGCTTCCCTGGAACAGGTGCTTATCTGAAAATAACTCAGTTATCAGAAAGTAACTCAAAAGTTCAGCTCCAGTGCAGGCTTCGTTCAGTCTTCTCTTTTACTGCTGTCATGTGACATCTGTCATGCTGTGGGTATTTCATGTTTCTTTTTTAGTTAATTTACTGTTTGCTTCCCCTAACCCCTTACTTTTAAAGACCCTCTTGCTCAATTTGCACACGTGATAAGTTTTAACACTGTGTGGGTTCTTGACAAACCACATATCATCTCTTTTCTTCCATACTCTTTCTTCTTGAAGTGAACTTATTTTTTTTCAAGACCTAAAATAAATTTACTTTTAAAATAAACGACATCATCACCTCAAAAAAAAAGAAAAAAAGAAACCTACTTTCATTTTCCATGAATAGAGAGTCACCATAAAATAAACACAATAAAAATAAAGTGAGATTGGATTCTGGGTGGGTATCTATGATTGTCAAAGGTTCTTTGAGCAGTTCTCTTCCTTGTAATGGGAAATAATACAAGAACAAAGATATGTTAGCAGTAAGATGAGATTTTACAATCAGAATGACTGAAATAAATTGGAAAATGCCATTACCTTCCCCCCTGAGTGAACCAGTGTTCTCCAGAGCTGTGTCCACACACTCAGCATCCACTGTGTACCATGGGCACAGTGGCTGCCACACCCGAGCATGCATCAGTGTTTCCTGGAGTCTTGTTAAAACAGAGACCATTGATGCAGTGAAGTCTGAGCTAGTGATTGAAATGTGCATTTTTTTAAAAAAAATTTTGTTTTACTTTTTACTTTTACAGAGTTTTGTTGTTTACAAATATGTATGATCCCAGATTAGTCATATGTATATCCCCCACCCAACCCTTCAGGCCATCACACAGCACCCCTGCAGGATCTCCTTTGCTCACAGCACAATGACAATAGCTATCTTTTTTTCACATATGATAGTATAGGTTTTCATGCTACTTCCTTTACGCCTCCCACCCACTGTTCATTCCCCACAATGTCCATATGTCTACTCTCCATGTCTGTTTTTTCATCACCTCACTGTGTGTGTTATCATTATCATCCTACTAGATCCATATATATGTGTTAGTATATTGTATTTGTCCTTCTCTTTTTGACTGACTTTACTTTTCATAATAGGTTCTAGATCCAGCCACCTCATTAGGACTGATTCTTCTGCATTTCTTTTTATAGCTGTGTAGTATTCCATTGTGTATGTGTACCAGAGCTTCTTTATCCATTCATTTATCGATGGGCATCTAGGTTGCTTCCATGTTCTAGCTACCGTATAGAGAACTACCGTGAACACTGGGGTACAGGTGCTTTTTTTAGTTTTGATGAAATGTGCATTTTTAAAAAGTGTTCGAGCAGTGCTGGTGCTGCTGCCTCAGAGCACAGACTCCAAGAAGCACAGCCTTCATTGTATCACCTCTCACTTTAGGAAAAACTGGCTGGAGAAGGCCAACAGGTGCAAACTGACTCCTATTCATTGTGACCATTTTCCTCTCAAACAGCAACCAGCCCAGGTCCAGCACTAGCCTCCCAGAGAGCAGTGTTGTAGTTTCTAGAATCACTTGTTTCCTCTAGGAGGAAAGCTGAACTACAGTGTGTGGCCAGGAGCTTTCTGGCCTCCATAACGCCTCCCTATGCAGAGGAGGAAGTAGGTGAGAAGTCAGACTACTTCCTTGGGAAAGTCCCTCTGTATGACTTTTCCCAGAACTGAATTTCCTGAAGACTGATCATCAAATGGAATTAAGGAATTCACGAAATGTAACTCTCTCCATGATGAAAAAAGTTTTTTTTTTATTTTGTTTATTTTTTATTTTTTTAATTGAAGGATAATTGCTTTACATAGTTTTATTGTTTTATGCCAAATATCAACATGAATCAGCCTTATCTATGTATGTTTTGAGAACTGACTAAACTCAGTGAGGTAAACAAGTGATAGTGGAGTTTTACAGGCCAAGCCTCTGAGAGCTAATGCCTACCCCTTCCAAAGGCTGAGGTATTTGAAGCTTAGCTCTAGCGATGGAGTGCCCATGTGTCGGCACTGGAACCTTCCTCTCAGCTCTTGACATCAGCTGTGTATGTAAGAACAAAGAATCTCAAGAAGAGAGTTCAACCATAATACTACCTCCCAGTAATTCAAAGCATGTTAATTGGTCCATGATTCTCTCTAGGGCCTATCTTATAAAGATAGAGGAGGCCATTTACAAATTTCTTTATTGAAAGTATATGAAGTATAGTTGATTTACAATGTTGTGTTAATTTCTGGTGTACAGTGAAGTTATTCAGTTTTATTTTTTTCAGATTATTTTCTATTATGGTTTATTACAGGATATTGAATATAGTTCCCTGTGCTCTACAGTAGGACATTGTTGTTTATTTTTTATATAGTAGTTTGTATTGGTTAATCCTAATGTATCCCTCTTCCACCCCTTTCCCCTTTGATAACCATAAATTTGTTCTCTATATCTGTGAGTCTGTTTCTGTTTTATAAACAAGTTCACTTGTATCATATTCTAGATTCCACATGTAAGTGGTATTGTATATTTGTTTTTCTCTGTCTGACTTATTTCACCTTGTATGATAATCTCTAGGTCCATCCATGTCACTGCAAATGGCATCATTTTATGTTTTGTGACTGAGTAATATTTCATTGTCTATAGGTACTGCATCTTCTTAATCCACCTGTCTGTTGATGGACATTTAGTTTGCTTCCATGGCTTAACTATTGTAAATAGTGCTGCTATGCACATTGGGGTGCATATACCTTTGGAATTAGAGTTTTCTCCAGACATATGCCCAGGAGTGGGATTTGTTGGTTCATTGTTGTTGTTCATTTGCCAAGATGTGTCTGACTCCTTGTGACCCCGTGGACTGATGATATGGGACTCTGTTTCTGGTTTTTTAAGGAACCTCCATACTGTTCTCCATAGTGACTGCACCAGTTTACATTCCCACCAACAGTTTAGGAAGGAGAACCCTGCCTTTTCAACACACAGTCACTGTAGAAAAGTTCTCCCTTACTGCGGTGCCTAGGCTTCTCTTATGCCAGGCTGTTGAACACCTCATCAAGGATAGTCACCACAGCTAGTCCTCTGTTCTGTTATTTATTTGGCTGGAACGGGTCTTAGTTGCAGTTCTCAGGATCTTTGTTGCATTCTATGGGATCTTTCACTGCGGCACTCAGACTCTCTAGTTATGGGCACATGGGCTCTCTAGTCACGGCTCACAGACTCTGGAGCAGGTGGGCTCAGTAGCTGTGGGTGTGGCTTAGTTGCTCCTCAGCATGGGAGATCTTAATTCCTTGACTAGGGATCGAACCTAAATTGCAAGGCAGATTCTTGATCACTGGCTACCAGGGAAGTCCCTATTCCTCTGTTATTGACTATAAAAAGTTGCTTTTAACTTTTTATAATATACATAATAGTGCCTAATAGTGTACAAATGTTTTTATATATATAATTTTCCCTTCAATTGAAAACATTTCCTTAGGATACAGGCCTAGAAGTGCATTTGTCAGTCAAAACATAAGAATACTTTTATGGTTCCTTGTTCCTGAATTGCCGTGAATGGAGGGGGTATAGAACTGGCCAGCATGTTAAATTATCTGTTCCCTCGTCAGAAATGAATATTATCTATATGAGTATTTTTAACAGAGGTATAATGTCATTTCACTTTTGTTTTTATTAAAATGAGTGAAAAGTTGAGTTCTTTTCCCACATTTCTTTACTAACTTTATTTTCTCTTTGTGAATAATCTGATTATGACATCAACTTTTGGAAAAGAAATTATGGTGAGTCTGAAGACCCAGAACAGTCTCTTACTTACTTGCATTTCCTGCTCCCTGCACCTTCAACAAACTGGATGACATTTGTCCATTCTTTCCTTTAATCTGTAAATATTTGCTGAGCACCTGATGTGAGCCAGTGCACTGGCTGCTGGAGGTGGAGGAGTGAGTGAGGCAGAGAAGCTCTCCTGGGAGACATGGCATGAGATGACTCTCCAGACAATCAAGCCAACAGAGACAGAATCATTTCATACATGGTTAAAAAGGAAGGAGAACCCTGCCTTTTCAACACACAGTCACTGTAGAAAAGTTCTCCCTTACTGCGGTGCCTAGGCTTCTCTTATGCCAGGCTGTTGAACACCTCATCAAGGATAGTCACCACAGCTAGTCCTCTGTTCTGTTATTTATTTGGCTGGAACGGGTCTTAGTTGCAGTTCTCAGGATCTTTGTTGCATTCTATGGGATCTTTCACTGCGGCACTCAGACTCTCTAGTTATGGGCACATGGGCTCTCTAGTCACGGCTCACAGACTCTGGAGCAGGTGGGCTCAGTAGCTGTGGGTGTGGCTTAGTTGCTCCTCAGCATGGGAGATCTTAATTCCTTGACTAGGGATCGAACCTAAATTGCAAGGCAGATTCTTGATCACTGGCTACCAGGGAAGTCCCTATTCCTCTGTTATTGACTATAAAAAGTTGCTTTTAACTTTTTATAATATACATAATAGTGCCTAATAGTGTACAAATGTTTTTATATATATAATTTTCCCTTCAATTGAAAACATTTCCTTAGGATACAGGCCTAGAAGTGCATTTGTCAGTCAAAACATAAGAATACTTTTATGGTTCCTTGTTCCTGAATTGCCGTGAATGGAGGGGGTATAGAACTGGCCAGCATGTTAAATTATCTGTTCCCTCGTCAGAAATGAATATTATCTATATGAGTATTTTTAACAGAGGTATAATGTCATTTCACTTTTGTTTTTATTAAAATGAGTGAAAAGTTGAGTTCTTTTCCCACATTTCTTTACTAACTTTATTTTCTCTTTGTGAATAATCTGATTATGACATCAACTTTTGGAAAAGAAATTATGGTGAGTCTGAAGACCCAGAACAGTCTCTTACTTACTTGCATTTCCTGCTCCCTGCACCTTCAACAAACTGGATGACATTTGTCCATTCTTTCCTTTAATCTGTAAATATTTGCTGAGCACCTGATGTGAGCCAGTGCACTGGCTGCTGGAGGTGGAGGAGTGAGTGAGGCAGAGAAGCTCTCCTGGGAGACATGGCATGAGATGACTCTCCAGACAATCAAGCCAACAGAGACAGAATCATTTCATACATGGTGAAACCATGAAGGAAGTGAATTGGGAATGGATAGTCAGGTGGCTCTCCTAGACAAGAACCTGAGAAGAACCCTCCTGACATTCATCTGCTTACATGTCCCCACAGCTTCCTGGTTTTGCACCTAGAATGACATCTGTACTTCCTGCAGGATCAGGCCACAGTCTGTCTCTTTGACATCACCTCCTTCAAGTCTCCTCGTAAATGACAGTGCTCCTCAGACACCAAGCTTGTCCTCAATGTTCCCTGTGCCTTCAGTGTTCTTCGCCCGTGTTTGAACGGCCCCCTCTTTCTCAATGTCAAGTCTGAGTTCAGATATCAATCCCCATGAGAAGATTCTGACTACCATCCTATATAAAATGTATCTTCTACCCTACCAGTCACCATGTTTTATTTTCTTCATAGCGTTGATCTCTCTTTGAAATTATTTAATGGTTTTCTCCCCACCCTTCTGCACCTGTAAACTTTGCTGGATCAGGCCACAGTCTGCCTCTCTGACATCATCTCCTTCCAATCTCCTCCTAAATGACAGTGCTTCTCAAACACGGAATTGTTCTCAATTGTTTCCTTGGCCTTTAGTGTTCTTCTGACTCAGTGACAACATCACCTGCATATAGCATTGTTTTTAAGGGAAAATGGAATCTGTGCTTTTGACGCATACATAAATATTAAAATGAGCTGATGTGGTGCTAGTAAATATCACCCTTTTCCTTGTCCAGGTTTTGAATCATGTGAGAAATGAGTCAAATAATATGGTAAATGGAGACAAAATATCACTCACAGTAGGAGCTTATTCTGGAGACTATGATTTGAGGCTTTTTTTTGAAAATATGTATTTGTTTATGGCTGTGTAAAGTCTTGGTTGTGGCAGGTGGCCTCTTCATTGCAGTGCTCGGGCTTCTCTCAAGTTATGACCTGCAGGGTCCATAGTGCATGAGCTCTGTAGTGTGCAGCACGTGGAGGTGAGTGAGGCAGAGAAGCTCTCCTGGGAGACATGGCATGAGATGACTCTCCAGACAATCAAGCCAACAGAGACAGAATCATTTCATACATGGTGAAACCATGAAGGAAGTGAATTGGGAATGGATAGTCAGGTGGCTCTCCTAGACAAGAACCTGAGAAGAACCCTCCTGACATTCATCTGCTTACATGTCCCCACAGCTTCCTGGTTTTGCACCTAGAATGACATCTGTACTTCCTGCAGGATCAGGCCACAGTCTGTCTCTTTGACATCACCTCCTTCAAGTCTCCTCGTAAATGACAGTGCTCCTCAGACACCAAGCTTGTCCTCAATGTTCCCTGTGCCTTCAGTGTTCTTCGCCCGTGTTTGAACGGCCCCCTCTTTCTCAATGTCAAGTCTGAGTTCAGATATCAATCCCCATGAGAAGATTCTGACTACCATCCTATATAAAAATGTATCTTCTACCCTACCAGTCACCATGTTTTATTTTCTTCATAGCGTTGATCTCTCTTTGAAATTATTTAATGGTTTTCTCCCCACCCTTCTGCACCTGTAAACTTTGCTGGATCAGGCCACAGTCTGCCTCTCTGACATCATCTCCTTCCAATCTCCTCCTAAATGACAGTGCTTCTCAAACACGGAATTGTTCTCAATTGTTTCCTTGGCCTTTAGTGTTCTTCTGACTCAGTGACAACATCACCTGCATATAGCATTGTTTTTAAGGGAAAATGGAATCTGTGCTTTTGACGCATACATAAATATTAAAATGAGCTGATGTGGTGCTAGTAAATATCACCCTTTTCCTTGTCCAGGTTTTGAATCATGTGAGAAATGAGTCAAATAATATGGTAAATGGAGACAAAATATCACTCACAGTAGGAGCTTATTCTGGAGACTATGATTTGAGGCTTTTTTTTGAAAATATGTATTTGTTTATGGCTGTGTAAAGTCTTGGTTGTGGCAGGTGGCCTCTTCATTGCAGTGCTCGGGCTTCTCTCAAGTTATGACCTGCAGGGTCCATAGTGCATGAGCTCTGTAGTGTGCAGTACGTGGAGTTGCAAGTTGAGGTGTGGGAACTCAGTAGTTCTGGCCCATGGACTTCGTTGCTCCACAGCATGCAGGATCTCAGCTCCCTGACCAGGGATCAAATTGTGTCCCTGCATTGCAAGGGAGATTCATGACCACTGGACCACCAGGAAGGCCCTGACTTAGGGCTAATTCTGAATCCTGATCCACCCAGCTACAGCAGTCCTAAATACCCAGGTGCTCTCCCAGAAGGAAAGGTAGGATCAGAGGTGAGTATTCCCAGTTCTTTCTTCTGAGATAAGTCAGTACACCTCACTTAGGGCAGAGGGAATAAAGACACTGTGAGGCCAGGAGCACAGCCCTCATTGAGCTGCTCCACATGGAAGGAAACATCAGCATCAAGGAAGAAGCATTTCCCTTCCTGAGAAGGTCTATGTATTTGTCTCTATAGTCCTAGAGTGTTGCAGTCTGGTGTGGTCTGGGTTCAAAGGGACCTAAGAAAAGGTGACTGTGGATTCATGCTTGCAGGACTGCCACCTTCTTGTCGCTCATGTTTAGCTGTGGAAGACCAGGGAAGAGTCAGGAAGGCAGGTGCCTAGCAGACCTCCATCTCTTCCTGGTCACACTTTCTTGTGTCCTCAGCAGAAAAGTAGAGTAGGAAGCTATGGTAGGTACTGACACTGAGGCAGCAGAGTGGCATGAGCAGACACTGGCAATAGCAGTCTGTGGATGCTACTCTCTTGATGTCTTGAACCCAGGAGATGGTGGAGCCATCGACTCTTCCTGGTTTAAGAAATAGAAATTGAGACCCAGTAGCTAATTATGTGACTTCAGGCCACTTTCTCAAGTTTCTTAAAATCCTGCCTAGCCTTTTGTAAAGTGAATGTAGTGGGTTGAAATGCCATGTAAAGTTAGCAGAAAGGGAGAATACATTGTGATGCATATAAAAATAACACTGACAACTCAAAAATAAGGAGTCAAGTCCACGAAAAATGGACAAATGATTTGAAGAAAATATTTTTAAAAGAAGAGACATGAGTGACTAATAAGCACATGATAAGAGGCTCCATATCATTTGTCACCAAGAGATGCAAGTTAAAACCAAAGTGAAATGCCACTACATACCCTTTAGAATGGCTGATATCATAAAAACTGGTAATAACCAAGTGTTGGCAAGGATGAATAGCAATTGGAACTTCCATGTGGCTGATGGAAATGTAAAAGGAACAGCTTTGGAAGAGAATTTGAGAGTTCATTAAAGGTTAAGCATACACCTATCCTATGATATGGCCATGCCACACCTAAGTCTCTGACTGATGTTTTGTCTCCATGCCACGCCAAGAGAAATGAAAGTGATAGATGACGGTAAGTAGCTTACAGTGAACCATGACCTCTGAAGGAGAAGCGTTCAGTTTGGGATCAAATATGTGGCTTTGATCACTCAGAGCTTTGTATAACAAAGTTTACAAAAGTGACAGGGACCCCACAGCTAGTCCAAGCAGGACATTATGTATTTTTTTCTGTTGGTTATTAATAATAGATCAGAAAGATATCTTAAGGTTGTAAAGGTCTTATTAGACCTATACTCACAACATATATCTTGAGATAGTTGACATAGAATTAGCTAAAAGATGATCTCTGAATGTCATTAGCAATAAGACTAGAGGAGACATTCCAAGCGAAATATTTTCCATCCATAAAACAATAAGGGTAACTCCGGGCTTTAGGAAAGTTACTTTCCAGCAGAGCAGATCATTTGTTATGGCAAGCATTTAGGCTAGAAAATGTTTCTCCTCCTCCTTGAAACCTTTCATTTGTTATGGCAAGCCCCTGCAGGAGTGGCTGAGCAGACCTTCCTGGTTTAAGAAATAGAAATTGAGACCCAGTAGCTAATTATGTGACTTCAGGCCACTTTCTCAAGTTTCTTAAAATCCTGCCTAGCCTTTTGTAAAGTGAATGTAGTGGGTTGAAATGCCATGTAAAGTTAGCAGAAAGGAGAATACATTGTGATGCATATAAAAATAACACTGACAACTCAAAAATAAGGAGTCAAGTCCACGAAAAATGGACAAATGATTTGAAGAAAATATTTTTAAAAGAAGAGACATGAGTGACTAATAAGCACATGATAAGAGGCTCCATATCATTTGTCACCAAGAGATGCAAGTTAAAACCAAAGTGAAATGCCACTACATACCCTTTAGAATGGCTGATATCATAAAAACTGGTAATAACCAAGTGTTGGCAAGGATGAATAGCAATTGGAACTTCCATGTGGCTGATGGAAATGTAAAAGGAACAGCTTTGGAAGAGAATTTGAGAGTTCATTAAAGGTTAAGCATACACCTATCCTATGATATGGCCATGCCACACCTAAGTCTCTGACTGATGTTTTGTCTCCATGCCACGCCAAGAGAAATGAAAGTGATAGATGACGGTAAGTAGCTTACAGTGAACCATGACCTCTGAAGGAGAAGCGTTCAGTTTGGGATCAAATATGTGGCTTTGATCACTCAGAGCTTTGTATAACAAAGTTTACAAAAGTGACAGGGACCCCACAGCTAGTCCAAGCAGGACATTATGTATTTTTTTCTGTTGGTTATTAATAATAGATCAGAAAGATATCTTAAGGTTGTAAAGGTCTTATTAGACCTATACTCACAACATATATCTTGAGATAGTTGACATAGAATTAGCTAAAAGATGATCTCTGAATGTCATTAGCAATAAGACTAGAGGAGACATTCCAAGCGAAATATTTTCCATCCATAAAACAATAAGGGTAACTCCGGGCTTTAGGAAAGTTACTTTCCAGCAGAGCAGATCATTTGTTATGGCAAGCATTTAGGCTAGAAAATGTTTTTTCTCCTCCTCCTTGGAAACCTCTGGCCTCCTTAACAATTCTGCCTATTAACGCTTTGAAAAGCATATGACGACACAGAGACTTGTGCATGAATACTCATAACACCTTTATTTGTAATAGTCAAAAAACTAGAAACAACCCAAATGGCCATCAACAGAGAAATAGATAAACAAGCTGTGGTATGTCCAGCGTATGTATACGATGGAATACTGTTCAGAAGTAGGAAAAAACCCAAACTATTAAATATATACAACAAAGTAGATGAATCCAAAAATAACTATGCGGAGTCAAAGAAACCAGACCAAAAATGAGATCCCTCCCAAGTCCAGTACTTTGGCTCCAATACTTTCGCCATCTGATGCAAAGAGCTGAATCACTGAAAAAGACCCTACTATGGCTATACCACCCTGAACATGCCCGATCTTATCTGAAAAAGACTGTGATACTGGGAAAAATTGAAGGCAAAAGGAGAAGGGGGCGACAGAGGATGAGATGGTTGGATGGCATCACCGACTCAATGGCCATGAGTTTGAGCAAACTCCAGGAGACAGTGGAGGACAGGGGAGCCTGGCATGCTGCAGTTCTTGGGTTTGCAAAAAGTCAGACGTGATTTAGCAACTGAACAACAGCAACAAACATGGTACATATGTATGATTTCATTTCTATAAAATTCTAGAGAATACAAACTAATCTGTAGTGACAGAAAGCAGATCTATGGTTACCTTAGACTGCAGATATGGGAAAGGTTGAACACAAGAAATTATAAGAACATTTGCTATCTTGATTATCGTCATGGTTTCATCAGTGTGTATACATGTCAAAGCTTTAAACTTGTTCCATTTGCATAATGTACACCTCAATAAAATTGTAAAAGAAAGAAGAAAAGAGAAGAAAGGAAATAAGGAAGGAGGAAGAACTAACACACAATAATACAGATGAATTTCACAACATATATCTTGAGATAGTTGACATAGAATTAGCTAAAGATGATCTCTGAATGTCATTAGCAATAAGACTAGAGGAGACATTCCAAGCGAAATATTTTCCATCCATAAAACAATAAGGGTAACTCCGGGCTTTAGGAAAGTTACTTTCCAGCAGAGCAGATCATTTGTTATGGCAAGCATTTAGGCTAGAAAATGTTTTTTCTCCTCCTCCTTGGAAACCTCTGGCCTCCTTAACAATTCTGCCTATTAACGCTTTGAAAAGCATATGACGACACAGAGACTTGTGCATGAATACTCATAACACCTTTATTTGTAATAGTCAAAAAACTAGAAACAACCCAAATGGCCATCAACAGAGAAATAGATAAACAAGCTGTGGTATGTCCAGCGTATGTATACGATGGAATACTGTTCAGAAGTAGGAAAAAACCCAAACTATTAAATATATACAACAAAGTAGATGAATCCAAAAATAACTATGCGGAGTCAAAGAAACCAGACCAAAAATGAGATCCCTCCCAAGTCCAGTACTTTGGCTCCAATACTTTCGCCATCTGATGCAAAGAGCTGAATCACTGAAAAAGACCCTACTATGGCTATACCACCCTGAACATGCCCGATCTTATCTGAAAAAGACTGTGATACTGGGAAAAATTGAAGGCAAAAGGAGAAGGGGGCGACAGAGGATGAGATGGTTGGATGGCATCACCGACTCAATGGCCATGAGTTTGAGCAAACTCCAGGAGACAGTGGAGGACAGGGGAGCCTGGCATGCTGCAGTTCTTGGGTTTGCAAAAAGTCAGACGTGATTTAGCAACTGAACAACAGCAACAAACATGGTACATATGTATGATTTCATTTCTATAAAATTCTAGAGAATACAAACTAATCTGTAGTGACAGAAAGCAGATCTATGGTTACCTTAGACTGCAGATATGGGAAAGGTTGAACACAAGAAATTATAAGAACATTTGCTATCTTGATTATCGTCATGGTTTCATCAGTGTGTATACATGTCAAAGCTTTAAACTTGTTCCATTTGCATAATGTACACCTCAATAAAATTGTAAAAGAAAGAAGAAAAGAGAAGAAAGGAAATAAGGAAGGAGGAAGAACTAACACACAATAATACAGATGAATTTCACAAACAGCATGCTGATGGAGAGAAGCTGGATGTTAAAATAGCACATATCATGTGACTCCATTGATATTCAATTCTAGAAAAAGCAAGCTAGTCTCCAGTGGCAGAAAGCAGGTCAATACTTGCCAGGGGCAGTGGGCGGAGGAAAGGATGGACTGCAAAAGGGCAAGAGGAGACTTCTGGGTGTGATAGAAATGTTCTGAATATTGACTGTAATGGTAATTTCACATGTATATATGTCTGTCAAAGCTCATTAACTTTTACACTTTTTTTTTAAAAGATTTATTTATTTATTTATTTTGGTGGGGGTGAGGTGGGGAGGGAGAGGGACGGGCGGGCCACTTCTATTGGTCTTTCATTTGTCCATTTTCATCCATCTTTGTTCTTTGGCTCCTGTGGGCCTCCCATCGTGGTGGTCTCTGTTGTCGCATAGCACTGGCTCTGGGTGCATGCGCTCCAGAGCTCCGGTTCGGTAATTGGACACATGGGTCCAGCCGCTCCACGGCACGTGGGATCTTCCCAGGCCAGGGATCGAACCGGCGCCCCTTGCACTGCAAGGCGGTGTCCTTACCCACTGGACCACCAGGGAAGCCCACTTTTACACTTTAAATGGACTCCTTTATTGAAGTAAATTATACCTACCTCAATAAAGTGAGTTTAAAAAGAAAAGCAAATTTTAAGGCCTTTGTTTAACTCTAGCTGCCAGGAATCATTCAAGCTGAGGATAACACAGTGTATGGGCCTAGAGGTACCTTTGCCTGGGAGAAATATTAAAATAGGCCTTTCAGCCGTGTAAGAGTAAACCCCAAATTCTATTCCTGAATAAAGAGTTTTGGTACAACAGGGAACTTACCTGCTGTGTAATAATATTAAAAATCTTTGCTTTCACTAAGATTAGAGTTAAAATTCTGGCTAATATTCACAAGGTGTTACTGGCTTCATTTCTCTGCCTGGGGTCACAATGCTGAGGGAATTGGGGTCCTAGATTTTTAAAGAGGGTGGACCAGATTAAAAAAGACTTCCCAGGTGGTCCAGTAACTAAGACTCCATGCTCCCAATGCAGGGGGCCCGGGTTTGGTCCCTAATCAAGAAATTAGGTCCTACCTGTTGCAACTAAGAGTTCCAGTGTCACAACTAAAGATCCCTAGTGTCACCTCCCATGTGCCACAACTAAGACCACAACTAAGAAACTAAGACCTGGCATATACATACAGAATGGAGATACACACACACACACACACACACACTGCATATATAAAGGATCAACAAACTTGAAAAATAAAACTTCATCCAAGAAATAAAGCTGGTTCCTGAAACATGGTGAGAGGTCAGAGGCTAAAAAAGCACAAGGTAAATAGAAGACCGGCGAGGGGAACATGGCCCGTGAACAACCAGAAGCCAAGAGATCAAGTATTTTGTTTTAAGTTATTCTCTTTCTTCACTGTATCTTCCTCTCCTTGACCTGTTACCACAGGCTCTCAGTAAAATTAAATGCTACAATTTGATATTAATTGCTTTTGAGGACTTTAATGGGGGACCATGTCCTGGCACAGTAATATGTGTGGAGCCAGGGAAACTTGAAGAGATGAATACACAACTGCTGAAAGTGACCATCAGAGAGGCCCAGCATGGTGGTCCCCAACAAAAAATGATAAAAGCCCAACAACAAACCATCTGGGGAAACACAGGAGAACACCTCAGGGCTTCTTAGAACTCCAGCTGGAGGAAACTGGATTTCCTGCCCTCCAATGGAGTGAGGGGGCACAGACTATATTACTGGGTACTTGGAGGAATGGTGATGACCTAAGAATGTGGTAACTTGGGAATGTTTAGGCTATAAAGAGATTAACATCCTCCCTTCACCTCTCAACCTCCCAAGGATATTTGGACTATCCTGAGTTATTTTGGACTATGAGACAGAAAAAATAATTCATAAGGTCTGCTTCACCTCTTCCATCTCAAAAGTTCGCAAGGGACCTGCATTATACGACCAAACCCTAACTAGTAATTGCCTTTGTCAGGTTTGACGTCGGTTAATGACTGGACTTTGAACCCTGAGAGAGAGTTTAAAAGGAAGATTGCTGAAGGCAAATCATTTTCCCCCTGGATTACCTAGCAAGATTATACAAAATGAAAGCCTTCACTCACCTGACTCTTCTTGCCCTCCTTTTTATAACCTCAGGTAAGGAACATTTCAAATTTTTTCATTCTTTTAATCATGTTTGTTGTTTCTGAGTTAGAATCAGCAGGCTTAAGCTACTAAATCCCACAGCCCCATTAGGTGAACTGTGCCGGGGATGAAGTTTCCTCTCAGCTCAAAGACACAAGGTATTTCAGTCTGTGATGAAGGCAGATAGAACAGTAGTAAAAGGAGGTTTCTGGACTAGTATTTGCGGTTCAGCAAGCTAGAGGTTTGTCCTTGAAAGTCTTGAGGCCTGACAAGAACAATTTCCAATTTACTTGGGAATCAGAGTTCACCTCTGGGCAAATCCCTTGATCCTCTGAGTACTGGTGACATTGCTGTCATATGTGGACGCTCCTGACTCTTTCACAGGCACTGTTGGGCGCAGGATAAGCCCTTGGTAAATGGTGGCTCCTTGATAGAAAAAAAAGGCTTTTAATGGGGACCATGTCCTGGCACAGTAATATGTGTGGAGCCAGGGAAACTTGAAGAGATGAATACACAACTGCTGAAAGTGACCATCAGAGAGGCCCAGCATGGTGGTCCCCAACAAAAAATGATAAAAGCCCAACAACAAACCATCTGGGGAAACACAGGAGAACACCTCAGGGCTTCTTAGAACTCCAGCTGGAGGAAACTGGATTTCCTGCCCTCCAATGGAGTGAGGGGGCACAGACTATATTACTGGGTACTTGGAGGAATGGTGATGACCTAAGAATGTGGTAACTTGGGAATGTTTAGGCTATAAAGAGATTAACATCCTCCCTTCACCTCTCAACCTCCCAAGGATATTTGGACTATCCTGAGTTATTTTGGACTATGAGACAGAAAAAATAATTCATAAGGTCTGCTTCACCTCTTCCATCTCAAAAGTTCGCAAGGGACCTGCATTATACGACCAAACCCTAACTAGTAATTGCCTTTGTCAGGTTTGACGTCGGTTAATGACTGGACTTTGAACCCTGAGAGAGAGTTTAAAAGGAAGATTGCTGAAGGCAAATCATTTTCCCCCTGGATTACCTAGCAAGATTATACAAAATGAAAGCCTTCACTCACCTGACTCTTCTTGCCCTCCTTTTTATAACCTCAGGTAAGGAACATTTCAAATTTTTCATTCTTTTAATCATGTTTGTTGTTTCTGAGTTAGAATCAGCAGGCTTAAGCTACTAAATCCCACAGCCCCATTAGGTGAACTGTGCCGGGGATGAAGTTTCCTCTCAGCTCAAAGACACAAGGTATTTCAGTCTGTGATGAAGGCAGATAGAACAGTAGTAAAAGGAGGTTTCTGGACTAGTATTTGCGGTTCAGCAAGCTAGAGGTTTGTCCTTGAAAGTCTTGAGGCCTGACAAGAACAATTTCCAATTTACTTGGGAATCAGAGTTCACCTCTGGGCAAATCCCTTGATCCTCTGAGTACTGGTGACATTGCTGTCATATGTGGACGCTCCTGACTCTTTCACAGGCACTGTTGGGCGCAGGATAAGCCCTTGGTAAATGGTGGTGGCAGGCACGGGGGAGCAGCCGTCAAGATGGCCAGCTGGTAAACTGTTTTCTTGCTCCTGGAAGAGCATTTGTCTGTGACTGACTGCTTAAGCCAGGCCCTGTTCAAGGTGAAGAGCCAGATTCTGCCATCCAGGGACAACCAGACCCAAGGGGAAATCTGGTAGCATCTTCAGCAGTTTTCTGTATCTTAAGGTTTAGGAATAGCTCCCTCACTATAACTTTTCTTTCCATTATTTCTTTTTAACAAACCATCATTGTCAGAGCTCTTAGGGACAATTAACGGCTCTAGAAAGTGCTTATAGGATCACTAAGAGTTCACTACCTAATGTGTTCAGGGGTTCCTAAGAGTGGAAAAAAGGCAGCTTTGATGATTATCATAACCCTTAGGGCAAAGATCGTCTCTATTCATCTTTCTCTTTAAAACGTTCATACGTCTAGAATTAAGAATTGGGTAAAGATCACTTAAAAATATCTCAACAGAAGTTTAATATATTAAATACTTTAATGAGGTATTTTTTCATCATTCTTTAAACATACCCCTTTCTCTACCATCCCTCTGCTAATGTCATGTAATGGAAAATTGAGCTAATTGCCACAAACAGGCAGCGCCACCTGGTGGCATGTTCAATTGTCCTCACTGAGACCTACTGAGGAATCTTTTTTTTTTTTCCTACTGAGGAATCTTAAACCCAGATTGACAGTCTGCAACTACAGCATAAATGCTATTACATCTCATATTATATGATATGTTGATACTTATATATAATTAATATTTTTACATTGCTTTGTGGCCTTTTGTCTAAGATCAAGTGTAATTAACGTATTATATTGATAAATTATAATGAATGCAATAAATGATATTGACTCTTCATATTTTTATAACTAGCTAAGCTAACAGGCCAGATACCATTATATTTGTGAGTATTTTTATTTTTGCCATACTGCCCAGCTTACAGGATCTCAGTTCCTGACTAGGCATGGAACCTGGGCAAATCCTTGACCTGTTCATTGCTGTCATATGTGACGCTCCTGACTCTTTCACAGGCAGGGGCAGGATAAGCCCTTGGTAAATGGTGGTGGCAGGCACGGGGGAGCAGCCGTCAAGATGGCCAGCTGGTAAACTGTTTTCTTGCTCCTGGAAGAGCATTTGTCTGTGACTGACTGCTTAAGCCAGGCCCTGTTCAAGGTGAAGAGCCAGATTCTGCCATCCAGGGACAACCAGACCCAAGGGGAAATCTGGTAGCATCTTCAGCAGTTTTCTGTATCTTAAGGTTTAGGAATAGCTCCCTCACTATAACTTTTCTTTCCATTATTTCTTTTTAACAAACCATCATTGTCAGAGCTCTTAGGGACAATTAACGGCTCTAGAAAGTGCTTATAGGATCACTAAGAGTTCACTACCTAATGTGTTCAGGGGTTCCTAAGAGTGGAAAAAAGGCAGCTTTGATGATTATCATAACCCTTAGGGCAAAGATCGTCTCTATTCATCTTTCTCTTTAAAACGTTCATACGTCTAGAATTAAGAATTGGGTAAAGATCACTTAAAAATATCTCAACAGAAGTTTAATATATTAAATACTTTAATGAGGTATTTTTTCATCATTCTTTAAACATACCCCTTTCTCTACCATCCCTCTGCTAATGTCATGTAATGGAAAATTGAGCTAATTGCCACAAACAGGCAGCGCCACCTGGTGGCATGTTCAATTGTCCTCACTGAGACCTACTGAGGAATCTTTTTTTTTTTTCCTACTGAGGAATCTTAAACCCAGATTGACAGTCTGCAACTACAGCATAAATGCTATTACATCTCATATTATATGATATGTTGATACTTATATATAATTAATATTTTTACATTGCTTTGTGGCCTTTTGTCTAAGATCAAGTGTAATTAACGTATTATATTGATAAATTATAATGAATGCAATAAATGATATTGACTCTTCATATTTTTATAACTAGCTAAGCTAACAGGCCAGATACCATTATATTTGTGAGTATTTTTATTTTTTTGCCATACTGCCCAGCTTACAGGATCTCAGTTCCCTGACTAGGCATGGAACCTGGGCCACAGGAGTGAAAGCCTGGAATCCTAACCACTAGGCCATCAGGGAACACTCCAGTAATATTATTCCAGTTTTGTCAGTTTCATTTTTAATTTCATTTATTGTGGGTTTGGAGTGCTTTTTAGAAGTAGTCATGTATTTTTATTTCTAATAGCGTCCACTACATTTATTTTTTAGGAAAAAAAAAATGGATTAAATATAAATTAGTATTAAATAATGGCAACTGCCATTACATATTCAGTGTTTTGTCTTCTGAAACTTGATATCTTTTTTCTTCCAGCCGTCAGCCAAACCATCACAAACTTAGCTGACACTTCAACCACAACTACTGAGACCCCTACCACCACGAGTACCCCTACTCCGACCACAGATCCTGAGACCCCTACCACCACGAGTACCCCTACTCCGACCACAGATCCTGAGACCCCTACCACCACGAGTACCCCTACTCCGACCACAGATCCTGAGACCCCTACCACCACGAGTACCCCTACTCCGACCACAGATCCTGAGACCCCTACCACCACGAGTACCCCTACTCCGACCACAGATCCTGAGACCCCTACCACCACGAGTACCCCTACTCCGACCACAGATCCTGAGACCTCTACCACCACGAGTACCCCTACTCCGACCACAGATCCTGAGACCTCTACCACCACGAGTACCCCTACTCCGACCACAGATCCTGAGACCTCTACCACCACGAGTACCCCTACTCCGACCATAGATCCTGAGACCTCTACCACCACGAGTACCCCTACTCCGACCATAGATACTGGGACCCTGACCACCAATACACCTGCTCCTGCCACAGATAATACTTCTGTCACAAGTGTACCTGCTTCTGCCACAGATAATACAACCACTACCATCCCAAATACAACCAGTACCGTCCAAGATACTCCAGGTAAGAGCGAGTCCCTCAAAGCTGCTAAGAAGTCACAGCATTGTGAAGGATGGTAGGTATGTGTGTTCTGCCAGAGTAGGGACGTGTGTATAAAGAAACCCATGGTGTCCTTGGATAGAAAACCCTGGAATTAAAAAGTCTGGGTCCCATAGGCCAACAGTGGCAGCAGTGATGCTAAAAGATTACCTGCGGTTCCCTTCTAGTCTCCTCTCCTCAAGCTATTTGCCAGAGGTGGAATATTTTTGTGAACTTGGACTTGATGAAAGCTACTTTTCCAGCTTCCCTCTCCCTGGGAGATTTCTGGAAATAGTTTCAGCTTCTCTGAGGTCAGGTGCTAATAAGCACTGACTCTCCAGCCCCTCTACGAGATCCTTGGTTTAGTGAAGGAAGGAGTCAGTTCTACCCTGATTTCTTCATCGAATGTTATTGAAAACATATGATATTACCAGGGCCACGGTCCACAGGATAGATGTTTATAGATACTGTCTAAGAGATGATGACTGACCTCAAGCCAAAATTATTGAACCAGGAAATACTTGCTTCATTTCCCAAAGTTTGGTATAGAATACGAATCAGTAAACTTTATCATGAAGGCAATCTCATAACAATTTTAAGTTTTGTAAGATCTCTGTTACAACTACCCCATTCAGCCATATTAACATCAAAGCAGCCATGGACAATATATACATGAATGTGCCTGATTGTGTACTGATAAAACTTTGTTTGCAAAAACAGAGGACTGGCAAGAATTAACTTATGAGTCCTAGTGCACCAACCTCTGATCTAAAACAATCCTTAAACTTAGGTTTAAAAGGTCTAGATAAACTCTGTTGTTATCAGTTAGGGAAACTGAGGCGCAGTGAGGGCAGCAACTTGCCCTGAGTCAAAGAGTAAAGTCGATGTCTTCCTATACTTTCTTCTTTCGGCTTTCCTAGTTTTCTTTGGTGAATCTAAGAAATGGATGATTAAGGAAATCAAGCCAGAGCCTGCATCAAAACCTGGTTCCTAGTCTTCTTTCATGGTTGGAGTGGACAGTGTGAAGGCTAGGTCAGGAGGGAGACAGATAGACAATCAGTTCTTCTGTAGTTAGGAAAGGGAGCTTTTCTATGCCATTTCTGCTTCGCCAGACACTCTCAGAATAAGGCAGCCTTCTTGTGTTCTGGCACTCCACTAATAGTGGGGCACGGGCCAAACCACTTCTCTCTTGGCTTCAGCATACTCACCTGTAATAAGATGTGATTGAACAAAATAGCCACGAAATCCTTTTCCCACTGTAAAGAAACCCATGGTGTCCTTGGATAGAAAACCCTGGAATTAAAGTCTGGGTCCCATAGGCCAACAGTGGCAGCAGTGATGCTAAAAGATTACCTGCGGTTCCCTTCTAGTCTCCTCTCCTCAAGCTATTTGCCAGAGGTGGAATATTTTTGTGAACTTGGACTTGATGAAAGCTACTTTTCCAGCTTCCCTCTCCCTGGGAGATTTCTGGAAATAGTTTCAGCTTCTCTGAGGTCAGGTGCTAATAAGCACTGACTCTCCAGCCCCTCTACGAGATCCTTGGTTTAGTGAAGGAAGGAGTCAGTTCTACCCTGATTTCTTCATCGAATGTTATTGAAAACATATGATATTACCAGGGCCACGGTCCACAGGATAGATGTTTATAGATACTGTCTAAGAGATGATGACTGACCTCAAGCCAAAATTATTGAACCAGGAAATACTTGCTTCATTTCCCAAAGTTTGGTATAGAATACGAATCAGTAAACTTTATCATGAAGGCAATCTCATAACAATTTTAAGTTTTGTAAGATCTCTGTTACAACTACCCCATTCAGCCATATTAACATCAAAGCAGCCATGGACAATATATACATGAATGTGCCTGATTGTGTACTGATAAAACTTTGTTTGCAAAAACAGAGGACTGGCAAGAATTAACTTATGAGTCCTAGTGCACCAACCTCTGATCTAAAACAATCCTTAAACTTAGGTTTAAAAGGTCTAGATAAACTCTGTTGTTATCAGTTAGGGAAACTGAGGCGCAGTGAGGGCAGCAACTTGCCCTGAGTCAAAGAGTAAAGTCGATGTCTTCCTATACTTTCTTCTTTCGGCTTTCCTAGTTTTCTTTGGTGAATCTAAGAAATGGATGATTAAGGAAATCAAGCCAGAGCCTGCATCAAAACCTGGTTCCTAGTCTTCTTTCATGGTTGGAGTGGACAGTGTGAAGGCTAGGTCAGGAGGGAGACAGATAGACAATCAGTTCTTCTGTAGTTAGGAAAGGGAGCTTTTCTATGCCATTTCTGCTTCGCCAGACACTCTCAGAATAAGGCAGCCTTCTTGTGTTCTGGCACTCCACTAATAGTGGGGCACGGGCCAAACCACTTCTCTCTTGGCTTCAGCATACTCACCTGTAATAAGATGTGATTGAACAAAATAGCCACGAAATCCTTTTCCCACTGTAACATCCTGTGGCTTTATTCCTGGCACATAGAAATGCCACCAATTGCCAAGAAGAAAACCACACCGGGAATTACCTGACCAGTATATCCAAAATGGCGCTGCCCACAATCTCTCCCCTAAGATTTTCCAAATCATCCTTGCAATGTGTCTAAGGCTTTTTGAAAAGCCATTTACTTTACTTAGGATATTGGTTAACACCTTGTGAGAGAGGTGACCTTTCCTGTTGCTTATAAAATACTGCACTATGCCTGCTGTGTCTAGGTAGCCTGTTTTCCTTTTAACTTGAACAGATTCGTCTTAAATAGACTTTATTTTTTAGACCAGTTTTAGATTCACAGCAAAATTGAGAGGAAGGTAAAGAGAGTTCCCATTTTTCCCTGGCCTCACACCCGCACAGCCTCCTTTATTATCAACATTCCTCATCAGAGGGTCATTTGTGGCAACTGACGAATCCACATGGACACATCATAACCACCCCAAAGGGTTTACTATTGGTGTTGGATATTTTTTAGGTTTGGACAAATGTAGAACGATATATATCCATCATCACGGTGTCATAAAGACTCTTTCCACTTTCTTAACAATCTGCTGTGCTCTGCCTGTTCACCCCTCCCTCCCTGCTACCCCGTGGCAACTGCTAATCTTTATATTGTGGCCATAGTTTTGCCACTTTCAGATTGTCATGTACTGGGAATCACACAATATGTAGTCTTTTCAGATTGGCAGCTTTCATTTAGAAACACACATTTAAGATTCCTCCATGTTGATTTTCAAGGCTTAAGGATGAATAATATTCCATTGTTTGGCTGAACCAGTTTGTGTATTCATGTACCTAGAGAAGGACATCTTCATCACTTCCAAGTTTTGGCAATTATGATCACTATGTGGCTAACTGGTGATTTCTCTTCTCCGATTCCATCAGTTTTCCAAAGATAGGAAAGATGCTGCATGCTGCCTGGTCTAGGAATCCTGGCCAGTGGTGTAGAAACCGTTGTAATATTCTTCTCACTGTTTGTTCAGGTCATCTACTCAGAAAGTCAGAAAGTAGACTGGTCCTTCATCACTTCCTCTTAGAATTTTCATTGAATTAGTCCATGTTGTTCTTTTCCTTTTCCTCATGGGTCTATATACCATATATGCTAACCAAAATATAATATCTAGTTTTGGGGGGGAGCTTTTGCCTGGTCCTCCCTCTGAGTCAACCATTCATATCTTCCTAAAAATGGGGTGCTTTCTCTAAAATAGGTTTAAGCACATCTAAAATTATTTTCCCACAATCTCTCCCTAAGATTTTCCAAATCATCCTTGCAATGTGTCTAAGGCTTTTGAAAAGCCATTTACTTTACTTAGGATATTGGTTAACACCTTGTGAGAGAGGTGACCTTTCCTGTTGCTTATAAAATACTGCACTATGCCTGCTGTGTCTAGGTAGCCTGTTTTCCTTTTAACTTGAACAGATTCGTCTTAAATAGACTTTATTTTTTAGACCAGTTTTAGATTCACAGCAAAATTGAGAGGAAGGTAAAGAGAGTTCCCATTTTTCCCTGGCCTCACACCCGCACAGCCTCCTTTATTATCAACATTCCTCATCAGAGGGTCATTTGTGGCAACTGACGAATCCACATGGACACATCATAACCACCCCAAAGGGTTTACTATTGGTGTTGGATATTTTTTAGGTTTGGACAAATGTAGAACGATATATATCCATCATCACGGTGTCATAAAGACTCTTTCCACTTTCTTAACAATCTGCTGTGCTCTGCCTGTTCACCCCTCCCTCCCTGCTACCCCGTGGCAACTGCTAATCTTTATATTGTGGCCATAGTTTTGCCACTTTCAGATTGTCATGTACTGGGAATCACACAATATGTAGTCTTTTCAGATTGGCAGCTTTCATTTAGAAACACACATTTAAGATTCCTCCATGTTGATTTTCAAGGCTTAAGGATGAATAATATTCCATTGTTTGGCTGAACCAGTTTGTGTATTCATGTACCTAGAGAAGGACATCTTCATCACTTCCAAGTTTTGGCAATTATGATCACTATGTGGCTAACTGGTGATTTCTCTTCTCCGATTCCATCAGTTTTCCAAAGATAGGAAAGATGCTGCATGCTGCCTGGTCTAGGAATCCTGGCCAGTGGTGTAGAAACCGTTGTAATATTCTTCTCACTGTTTGTTCAGGTCATCTACTCAGAAAGTCAGAAAGTAGACTGGTCCTTCATCACTTCCTCTTAGAATTTTCATTGAATTAGTCCATGTTGTTCTTTTCCTTTTCCTCATGGGTCTATATACCATATATGCTAACCAAAATATAATATCTAGTTTTGGGGGGGAGCTTTTTGCCTGGTCCTCCCTCTGAGTCAACCATTCATATCTTCCTAAAAAATGGGGTGCTTTCTCTAAAATAGGTTTAGAGAGCCACATCTAGTATTCGAGGAACAAATAGCAAAGTTCTGGAGGCTTCTTGAGGTCCAAAGTTTTTCCTTACTCCTTAAATTGGAACACTGGGATTTCTCTCTGAGCAGACTTTTACCCACCAATCTCTGACCATTACTGCTGACAAGTGCTTGGCTCTAGAATTTTAGCAACAAAATTCCTGAAGACATAAGAAAATATGTTTCTAGCTGTTCTAAGGGTATGCTATGGCATAACATGGCCAAGGACTAGAAAGTGCCCAGGAGGCAAAAATGAAGATTTAAAAGTCTATTTCCAGGTGTTACTTGTGTCTCTTGTGGATTTTATTCTCTTCCTACTGTATCTCAGATTCCAGCAAACCTTGTCGAGAGGATTCCTGCAAGGATGGCTCTGCGTGCATTAGCCTGTATGATGACTATTTTTGCCTGTGTTCAGAAGGCTATTACTATAACTCTTCCAAGTGCAATAAAGGTGAGTTACAATGGGTGAATCATGGAGACCTACATCTCAGACCTAAAGGGAGCAGTACACTTAAAATAATGGCAAAGAGAGCTTCCAGGATAAGGAAGGTATAGGAAAATTTGGAAACAACAAAGGCTAACCAAGTAGAAAAAATGTTTCTGTCTTTATCTCAGTGGAACCTAGCAGGAGAGGAAACAGACCAATTCAGATGTGTGAACTAGTTCTAGAGGTTCAGGAGTGGATGGGTTCCTTCACTCAATCTGCTTGAGGGAACGGTGCCATGAGGCCAAGATGAAAAGGAGAAGGTAGGTGTGTTAACTGATAGGTGATTTCTCTTCTCCGATTCCATCAGTTTTCCAAAGATAGGAAAGATGCTGCATGCTGCCTGGTCTAGGAATCCTGGCCAGTGGTGTAGAAACCGTTGTAATATTCTTCTCACTGTTTGTTCAGGTCATCTACTCAGAAAGTCAGAAAGTAGACTGGTCCTTCATCACTTCCTCTTAGAATTTTCATTGAATTAGTCCATGTTGTTCTTTTCCTTTTCCTCATGGGTCTATATACCATATATGCTAACCAAAATATAATATCTAGTTTTGGGGGGGAGCTTTTTGCCTGGTCCTCCCTCTGAGTCAACCATTCATATCTTCCTAAAAAATGGGGTGCTTTCTCTAAAATAGGTTTAGAGAGCCACATCTAGTATTCGAGGAACAAATAGCAAAGTTCTGGAGGCTTCTTGAGGTCCAAAGTTTTTCCTTACTCCTTAAATTGGAACACTGGGATTTCTCTCTGAGCAGACTTTTACCCACCAATCTCTGACCATTACTGCTGACAAGTGCTTGGCTCTAGAATTTTAGCAACAAAATTCCTGAAGACATAAGAAAATATGTTTCTAGCTGTTCTAAGGGTATGCTATGGCATAACATGGCCAAGGACTAGAAAGTGCCCAGGAGGCAAAAATGAAGATTTAAAAGTCTATTTCCAGGTGTTACTTGTGTCTCTTGTGGATTTTTATTCTCTTCCTACTGTATCTCAGATTCCAGCAAACCTTGTCGAGAGGATTCCTGCAAGGATGGCTCTGCGTGCATTAGCCTGTATGATGACTATTTTTGCCTGTGTTCAGAAGGCTATTACTATAACTCTTCCAAGTGCAATAAAGGTGAGTTACAATGGGTGAATCATGGAGACCTACATCTCAGACCTAAAGGGAGCAGTACACTTAAAATAATGGCAAAGAGAGCTTCCAGGATAAGGAAGGTATAGGAAAATTTGGAAACAACAAAGGCTAACCAAGTAGAAAAAATGTTTCTGTCTTTATCTCAGTGGAACCTAGCAGGAGAGGAAACAGACCAATTCAGATGTGTGAACTAGTTCTAGAGGTTCAGGAGTGGATGGGTTCCTTCACTCAATCTGCTTGAGGGAACGGTGCCATGAGGCCAAGATGAAAATCATAGGTGTAGAAAGGTAGGTGTGTTAACTGATAGGTGTGTAAAACTACAAAGACTGCATCAGTACAAAGCAGTGGTCTTACATGGGGACACTGAAGCAGAATAAGGTGATTTCCTACAACCACAGAATCAGACAGGCCAGGACATTGGTCTCTGACTTTGGCTCAGTTTTTTTTTTAATTAATTAATTTACTTTCATCCATCTTTATTCTTCGGCCTATGTGGACCTCCCATCGCAGTAGCCGCTCTCTTGTTGCAGAGGACCAGCTCTGGGCACATGCACTCCAGAGCACTGGCTTGTAATTGGACACACCGGTCCAGCCACTCCGTGGCACATGGGATCTTCCTGGGCCAGGGATCGAACCAGTGCCCCCTGCACTGCAAAGTGGACTCTTTACCCACTGGACCACCAGAGAGGCCCCTGGCTCAGTTTTATGTCATAAGATTTGCCTGTTCCATAACAGCAAGTCTTATTTTTGGAGTCTTAAGAGCCTCTCAGTTCTGGAAATGAACTCTAAGAGTAAACTGATGCTACACTTTTTTGGTTAGATTGGCTGGGTGCTATAAAAGTGCAAGGCTATTTCCTGAGTTATATGTTTCTATCTGTTTTATAAATGAAAAATATCCCTCCTTGCCAGAGCAGACCAACTGTATCGGAAATAAATGCATTATGTTAGCCACCATCTGGATTAGAGATAACCCCAAGGCCAAACCTTGTCGAGAGGATTCCTGCAAGGATGGCTCTGCGTGCATTAGCCTGTATGATGACTATTTTTGCCTGTGTTCAGAAGGCTATTACTATAACTCTTCCAAGTGCAATAAAGGTGAGTTACAATGGGTGAATCATGGAGACCTACATCTCAGACCTAAAGGGAGCAGTACACTTAAAATAATGGCAAAGAGAGCTTCCAGGATAAGGAAGGTATAGGAAAATTTGGAAACAACAAAGGCTAACCAAGTAGAAAAAATGTTTCTGTCTTTATCTCAGTGGAACCTAGCAGGAGAGGAAACAGACCAATTCAGATGTGTGAACTAGTTCTAGAGGTTCAGGAGTGGATGGGTTCCTTCACTCAATCTGCTTGAGGGAACGGTGCCATGAGGCCAAGATGAAAATCATAGGTGTAGAAAGGTAGGTGTGTTAACTGATAGGTGTGTAAAACTACAAAGACTGCATCAGTACAAAGCAGTGGTCTTACATGGGGACACTGAAGCAGAATAAGGTGATTTCCTACAACCACAGAATCAGACAGGCCAGGACATTGGTCTCTGACTTTGGCTCAGTTTTTTTTTTAATTAATTAATTTACTTTCATCCATCTTTATTCTTCGGCCTATGTGGACCTCCCATCGCAGTAGCCGCTCTCTTGTTGCAGAGGACCAGCTCTGGGCACATGCACTCCAGAGCACTGGCTTGTAATTGGACACACCGGTCCAGCCACTCCGTGGCACATGGGATCTTCCTGGGCCAGGGATCGAACCAGTGCCCCCTGCACTGCAAAGTGGACTCTTTACCCACTGGACCACCAGAGAGGCCCCTGGCTCAGTTTTATGTCATAAGATTTGCCTGTTCCATAACAGCAAGTCTTATTTTTGGAGTCTTAAGAGCCTCTCAGTTCTGGAAATGAACTCTAAGAGTAAACTGATGCTACACTTTTTTGGTTAGATTGGCTGGGTGCTATAAAAGTGCAAGGCTATTTCCTGAGTTATATGTTTCTATCTGTTTTATAAATGAAAAATATCCCTCCTTGCCAGAGCAGACCAACTGTATCGGAAATAAATGCATTATGTTAGCCACCATCTGGATTAGAGATAACCCCAAGGCCAAATGGCTGCTCCCGATGTTCGCACTAGTAATGTCATTTTGGGGATCCACTCTAAGTAAATGACCCCAAATATAGAAAAGTTTTGTGAATTAAGATGTTTGTGCAAGTTTTTTTTTTTCCTTTTAAATAATTAAAAGCATTGAAAACAAAAAGTGACTGCATCAATGAAGGAAAAATATGTTTCATAGACTATTACATAGCATTTAAGATGCTAATTATGAAGACTGAGTAGTGATTTGGAAAAATGTTTACTATTAATAGTAAGTAAAGAAGACTCATGATAGAAACTTACAATTATAATGATGCAAACTAGGCACACACACACACACACACAGGACTGGGAGAAATATACCAAAATGAGAATAGTTGTAGTAGGTTAGGTTGGGTTTGGGGTAATATTTTTCATATTTTCACATTGACTGTAGTATCATCATATGTTTAGAATTTTAAAAAATAATCCATGTTGTAAGTAAAATGAATCTTCTTTATACTGAATATCACAGTATCTGCTTGAATTTCAGGAAAGATATTCCCTGGTACAATTACAGTCAAAATATCAGACACATCTGAACTTGAAAATAAAGCTTCATTGGCCTATCAGAAATTACACAATGATATTACTGCATTTGTAAGTATTTTCTAAACATCATTCCTCTATAAATATTCTTTATTCTAGCACTGACTTGTACAGACTGATATTTGGGTGGTACAGGCTGGTACAGCTCTCCTAGTGTTTCAAAGAGTGAAATGCACCCTTATTGGTTTGTAAACAGTGGCTCTTCCAAATTCCAATGCCACCGGTTCCTGGTTGCCCAGGTTCCTCCTCTGGATCCTCCCCAGGATCCCACAGCCAGAGGGGCACCACCGGGCACGACCAAAGGCCTTTAGAAGCCACCTCCAGCTGTGCCATACTCTTTCCTACAGAGGCTATATAAGTGGACGGTGTAGTGCTGTTTTAAGATAAATTTTTTTCCATAGAGTTGAAGGGAAAAAAATTGAAAGATGATATTTTTCTTTTTTTTACTGTCAAATTTGCTTACATTTCTGTACTAGTCTGGCTTTTTTAATGCCCAGAAGAGGAACTCCATCCAAATTAATCAACATTACTTCTTTTTCCCATTTTCAAAAAGGTCAAAATCAACAACAGCTTCCTTTTGATTATTGTGAGCGAGTGTGTTGACACGAAGGAGATAGAGATTTCTATTCTAAAACCACTGGTGTCAGACCTGGAAGGTCTTAGTGTGTCCAGTCAGTGTTTCTCAAAATTTAGTTTTGAAGGGAAAAATATTAGCTTGGAAATATATCTTAGAACTGTAGGTGGAGAAACACTTTAAAAAACAAATGTCTTAATAGGGGCCTAAGAAGCATGATGGCCATGAGAATGGACCAGAAAATACAGAATAATAGCATCTAGTGACAGGTTAAAAATAGGTGAAAGGAGGGGAAAAGTACCTCTTTTGTGTCAAAAACTGAGGAATGTCAAACATCCTTGGACTATGGCATAAGGGATGTGAACTTCATCAGAGTTCTGCGATGTATTAGCTGTGTGTGCTTTTGGCATGACACTTGAACTCTTAATCCTCTCTTCTCAGTTTTTCGATGAAACCTGATTAAATTAGAGGCTCTAGAGTAGAAGCTACCATGCTTTATGGTTTTGGTTTTGTTAAAGAAACCAATAAAGCATTTTATATAAATTTGAAAAAAGAATTAGCAACTTACTCTATGACAGGTGCTTTTTTTTGGTTTTGGTTTTGTTAAATGGTCTTACAGATCGTACAGGAGAGTGAGTGCTTGTACAGACTGATATTTGGGTGGTACAGGCTGGTACAGCTCTCCTAGTGTTTCAAAGAGTGAAATGCACCCTTATTGGTTTGTAAACAGTGGCTCTTCCAAATTCCAATGCCACCGGTTCCTGGTTGCCCAGGTTCCTCCTCTGGATCCTCCCCAGGATCCCACAGCCAGAGGGCACCACCGGGCACGACCAAAGGCCTTTAGAAGCCACCTCCAGCTGTGCCATACTCTTTCCTACAGAGGCTATATAAGTGGACGGTGTAGTGCTGTTTTAAGATAAATTTTTTTCCATAGAGTTGAAGGGAAAAAAATTGAAAGATGATATTTTTCTTTTTTTTACTGTCAAATTTGCTTACATTTCTGTACTAGTCTGGCTTTTTTAATGCCCAGAAGAGGAACTCCATCCAAATTAATCAACATTACTTCTTTTTCCCATTTTCAAAAAGGTCAAAATCAACAACAGCTTCCTTTTGATTATTGTGAGCGAGTGTGTTGACACGAAGGAGATAGAGATTTCTATTCTAAAACCACTGGTGTCAGACCTGGAAGGTCTTAGTGTGTCCAGTCAGTGTTTCTCAAAATTTAGTTTTGAAGGGAAAAATATTAGCTTGGAAATATATCTTAGAACTGTAGGTGGAGAAACACTTTAAAAAACAAATGTCTTAATAGGGGCCTAAGAAGCATGATGGCCATGAGAATGGACCAGAAAATACAGAATAATAGCATCTAGTGACAGGTTAAAAATAGGTGAAAGGAGGGGAAAAGTACCTCTTTTGTGTCAAAAACTGAGGAATGTCAAACATCCTTGGACTATGGCATAAGGGATGTGAACTTCATCAGAGTTCTGCGATGTATTAGCTGTGTGTGCTTTTGGCATGACACTTGAACTCTTAATCCTCTCTTCTCAGTTTTTCGATGAAACCTGATTAAATTAGAGGCTCTAGAGTAGAAGCTACCATGCTTTATGGTTTTGGTTTTGTTAAAGAAACCAATAAAGCATTTTATAAAAATTTGAAAAAAGAATTAGCATCTTACTCTAGGACAGGGTGTTTTCATTTGAAATTATGTCATTATAAAAGAGTTTTGTTAGTAGAATTGGTAAAACATGAAAAATTATCCAAATGGTCTTACAGATCGTACAGGGAGAGTGAGTGCTTGTGACCAAGCAGCCGGTCCTGGCATTGCTGTGATACAAACTGAGTCTGCTTACCCCAGGCCTGCCCGCGCCCCTTTGCCCTACCTTCTGTGCATGAGGGCACTGCTGGCCCTGACTTAGATTCTTACCCTGGATCTACAGTCCAGTTTCCTTCTCAGATGATATTCAGTACATGGAGGATGGTCTCACTAATGTTCCCATTTCCAGGGAACACTTCGGTTGTCTTGTGTGGCTTTACCAAGCACCAGCCACTCTGGCTACTGCCTTTCCCAACAAGCTTTGAGTATATGAGTCTCCAGAAGCCCCTTCCTGCTACAGGTCTAAGCCCCTGGTCTCCAGAGACTAGTTTAGCCACTTGATTCAGTCAGGTCTTGTTGGTCCCAGGGGTGCCAGGGAGGGGATAGAGCACTTTTATAAAATTCAAGAGACTTTTTGAGTAAGACATACTAACACTCCTTTGCAACTCCTAGAGAGAGGAAAACAAAGATGGTTAACTTTCTTCAGGGTCCTCTTAGCAGACTCAGTAGCCGGGGCAGTGCCAGCTCAGGCCCTGAGACATCTCTCAGGGTCCATTTTGTCCTCAGCCAGATCCACAGGGACAGTCTGCATAGGGATTTGAAGTTTCCCTGTTGCATGCTATACCTGGCGTTTCATGTATAATATTTCTAGCCAACTTGGAGGCTGGTACCATGGTACTGTTTTGCAGAGTAGGTAGCTTGTCAAGGATCAGGAAGGTTAAGTAACTGACCAAAGCACCCAGGTAGGTGAGGACAAGGAATCTGAACCCAGACCTGCCTGAGCTTCAGGGCTGCTTCTCATCCCCTGCTGACTCTTTAGGGCCAGGAGGCCAGTTTTTCGATGAAACCTGATTAAATTAGAGGCTCTAGAGTAGAAGCTACCATGCTTTATGGTTTTGGTTTTGTTAAAGAAACCAATAAAGCATTTTATAAAAATTTGAAAAAAGAATTAGCATCTTACTCTAGGACAGGGTGTTTTCATTTGAAATTATGTCATTATAAAAGAGTTTTGTTAGTAGAATTGGTAAAACATGAAAAATTATCCAAATGGTCTTACAGATCGTACAGGGAGAGTGAGTGCTTGTGACCAAGCAGCCGGTCCTGGCATTGCTGTGATACAAACTGAGTCTGCTTACCCCAGGCCTGCCCGCGCCCCTTTGCCCTACCTTCTGTGCATGAGGGCACTGCTGGCCCTGACTTAGATTCTTACCCTGGATCTACAGTCCAGTTTCCTTCTCAGATGATATTCAGTACATGGAGGATGGTCTCACTAATGTTCCCATTTCCAGGGAACACTTCGGTTGTCTTGTGTGGCTTTACCAAGCACCAGCCACTCTGGCTACTGCCTTTCCCAACAAGCTTTGAGTATATGAGTCTCCAGAAGCCCCTTCCTGCTACAGGTCTAAGCCCCTGGTCTCCAGAGACTAGTTTAGCCACTTGATTCAGTCAGGTCTTGTTGGTCCCAGGGGTGCCAGGGAGGGGATAGAGCACTTTTATAAAATTCAAGAGACTTTTTGAGTAAGACATACTAACACTCCTTTGCAACTCCTAGAGAGAGGAAAACAAAGATGGTTAACTTTCTTCAGGGTCCTCTTAGCAGACTCAGTAGCCGGGGCAGTGCCAGCTCAGGCCCTGAGACATCTCTCAGGGTCCATTTTGTCCTCAGCCAGATCCACAGGGACAGTCTGCATAGGGATTTGAAGTTTCCCTGTTGCATGCTATACCTGGCGTTTCATGTATAATATTTCTAGCCAACTTGGAGGCTGGTACCATGGTACTGTTTTGCAGAGTAGGTAGCTTGTCAAGGATCAGGAAGGTTAAGTAACTGACCAAAGCACCCAGGTAGGTGAGGACAAGGAATCTGAACCCAGACCTGCCTGAGCTTCAGGGCTGCTTCTCATCCCCTGCTGACTCTGTTGTCCAGTGGGGTCCAGGCAGGCCTGTGTGCATAGCTCCTGCTCTCCTTACCAGCCTTGTGGCCCCTCAGATCAATAGGTGTATATCCCCAAATCCTCAAAGGATGGATTGGAAAAAGGAAAACCTCTTTTCTATGACAGATGCTAACTTTGCAGTCTCTTTGGGGGGATTAAGAAAGCTCAATGGGTAGTGCTCCACAGTGGCGCTGGATAGAACCTTGGAGGTCATCCAGTAAACTGGTTCCTAAGTTGACTCCCAGGGGCCCTGATGGTTCACAGAAATACCAGCTCTTCCAGATATTTAAAAGATTGAAAAGGAATACAGGCATATTTTGAATACAACGCTGCCCAGACTTAACTAGAGCATCAAATTTACTTGAATTTGACTAGAATGAAAGAGAAATGGTGTAATATCTTTTAAGATAACATTGGTTGCCATGGTCTTTTAAAATGTGGGGTCCAGCGTGGGAGAGGGATTCCTTGCAGCTCAACTGGTGAAGAATCCACCTAGAGACCTGGGCTGGGAAGATCCCCTGGAGAAGGGAAAGGCTACCCACTCCAGTATTCTGGCCTGGAGAATTCCATGGACTGTATAGTCCATGGGGTCACAAAGAGTCGGACATGACTGAGCAGCTTCTCTTTCACTTTTTCCACATTGGAGAAAAATAATAAATTGCTTGCATTATAAGAAGTTGCACCAACATTGAGACATGAGGTCCAGAGAGGAAGAGATGTCCAAGGTCATGCTTTCACAGTTAATTCATTGAGTCACCAGTCAACTTGTGTTTGTGGAGTGTTTCCTGGGGATGGCCCTGTGCTGAGTGCTATGGGATGAGGGTGGGGTGAGCACATAGGGGTAGTGTCATGAGAAGGTTTTGGAGTGAATTGGGACCTCCACCCTACCTCCACCTCACCCTGCCAGAGGTCCCAGTTGAAGTTTCCCTGTTGCATGCTATACCTGGCGTTTCATGTATAATATTTCTAGCCAACTTGGAGGCTGGTACCATGGTACTGTTTTGCAGAGTAGGTAGCTTGTCAAGGATCAGGAAGGTTAAGTAACTGACCAAAGCACCCAGGTAGGTGAGGACAAGGAATCTGAACCCAGACCTGCCTGAGCTTCAGGGCTGCTTCTCATCCCCTGCTGACTCTGTTGTCCAGTGGGGTCCAGGCAGGCCTGTGTGCATAGCTCCTGCTCTCCTTACCAGCCTTGTGGCCCCTCAGATCAATAGGTGTATATCCCCAAATCCTCAAAGGATGGATTGGAAAAAGGAAAACCTCTTTTCTATGACAGATGCTAACTTTGCAGTCTCTTTGGGGGGATTAAGAAAGCTCAATGGGTAGTGCTCCACAGTGGCGCTGGATAGAACCTTGGAGGTCATCCAGTAAACTGGTTCCTAAGTTGACTCCCAGGGGCCCTGATGGTTCACAGAAATACCAGCTCTTCCAGATATTTAAAAGATTGAAAAGGAATACAGGCATATTTTGAATACAACGCTGCCCAGACTTAACTAGAGCATCAAATTTACTTGAATTTGACTAGAATGAAAGAGAAATGGTGTAATATCTTTTAAGATAACATTGGTTGCCATGGTCTTTTAAAATGTGGGGTCCGCGTGGGAGAGGGATTCCCTTGCAGCTCAACTGGTGAAGAATCCACCTAGAGACCTGGGTTAGGAAGATCCCCTGGAGAAGGGAAAGGCTACCCACTCCAGTATTCTTGCCTGGAGAATTCCACGGTTCGTCCATGGGGTCACAAAGAGTCGGACATGACTGAGCAGCTTCTCTTTCACTTTTTCCACATTGGAGAAAAATAATAAATTGCTTGCATTATAAGAAGTTGCACCAACATTGAGACATGAGGTCCAGAGAGGAAGAGATGTCCAAGGTCATGCTTTCACAGTTAATTCATTGAGTCACCAGTCAACTTGTGTTTGTGGAGTGTTTCCTGGGGATGGCCCTGTGCTGAGTGCTATGGGATGAGGGTGGGGTGAGCACATAGGGGTAGTGTCATGAGAAAGAGAAAATGAACTCATTCTTGGCATCAAAGAAGTTATGTTCCAATTGGGACCTCCACCCTACCTCCACCTCACCCTGCCAGAGGTCCCAGCTTCATCTCTGGCCACTTGTTTATAAGTACCTAGAGTCATCTCTGCTCTTAGAACACGACTCAGGCCTAATAAGATCTACCAGTGCTGCAAGCCCTTCTAGCTCCCAAAGCCATGTATCTTGTATTCCATCTCATTTTCTACACCTTAGAGCCCTATGTGGCAGGAATTACTGCTGTCTCAAATTTCCCAGTGAGAAAGTAAGGTTCAAAGAAATTACATTTTCTGAAAGCTGACAAATGGAGAAATCTGACACTTCAGCTGCCTTCTGAGCCATACTGCTCCCCAGCATTGCTGTGGGCTGCTCCTTCCTCCACTCCCTGGCCCACACCACTTACTGAAATGCTTTATGGCCCATTGCCTTTATGAAGCCCTCTCTGGTTCTCTTCAACTGGAAGAGAGTTTCTGTGAACTTTCACGGTAGATTGTATTCTCTCTGGCACTTACCTCTCTCAACTTCACGGTGTAATCTGAAGTTACATGGTATAACCTGATGACAAGCTAGGTCTGCCCATCTTGGTAATCTCTATGTCTCTGGCATAATGCATTGGCAAGGTAAGCATTTGAGTCCTCCTTGGGTAAATTGATGAGGGTATGAAGTATGCATGTATCTAACAAATATGCAAAACTTCACAATGACTTTGAAAAGACCAAACAAGTCAGTCATGTTATTTTTAAGAATATTGATGTGGCCAAGCGCTTCAAGTTTTCATCTTTATCCTGAGTAGCTCTGAGTTATATCAGAATCTTCCTATTTTAGAGCAAAAATTACTAAAAGATATTACAGCACATGTAAAGAATCAAAGTGCTGTGTTATATAAATGAGTTTAGAAACAGATTTATGTTAAAAGTCTAGATGTAACATCTCCTTCCCCCCCACCTTGCTGTAGTTGTTATTAAATCTATTCTTCTTCTCCACAGTTTAAAGGAGCATTTCTCAGTCCTGATTACGGACAGACTGTAATTGTTAAAGTAAGGTAAGTTTGCTGTGGACCCACAGAATACTTCGGAAGCAGGTTGTATTCATTAACTTCTGGCCTTCTCTTACATTTCTCATGCGGCACTGAGGCCCTAAGGTGGCTAGTCACAAGTCAAAAAGAAGTGGTCAGTCTGAGTACCACAAAGGGTCCTGCCTCTCACGTCCCACTGACCTGGCCTGGGTGTAGCCTGGGGATAGCAAGATGCTCCCTGTGGTTGGCTATTCAGCAACTTGCTCACATGGTCCAGAATATCACCTGGATCCGTTTGTTTGGTTTGATCCCTTGGCTACAAACCACACCTGGTCAGTCCCTGGACTGTGCATCCCATGGGGCCAGGAGGAGAATGAATGGTTCGTGGCCATCTATTCCCTCATAGCAGGGGATGAGGCAGACAGGAAGATCCCGGCCACACGCCTGGTCACTGAAGGGCCTGAAGTGAGCTCGTTCTACAGGAAGAACAAGCATGCAGTGAGCGTATCAGCAAGCAGTGACCAGGGCTCTGTGCTATTTGGAAACCTAAAGAGGTAGAAGATTTTCAAGAAAATGGTGATTTCACCTTGGACTTCTCTGAAGCATATCGATATACAAGTGGTGAACAGAATCGTGCAGAAAAAGCAACTCTAATGCGTTCATATTTCTATGATTTTAACATTGCCTCTGTCTTCATAAACTCTGTCAAGTCCTTTGTAGCAAAAGATACGCTATACATTTAGATAGCTTCCCTTGTAGCTCCTGCAGTGCAGGAGACCTTTGGTCAATTTCTGGGTCAGGAAGATTCCCTGGAGAAGGGACAGGCTACCTGCTCCTGTAGGGCTTGGGCTTCCCTGATGGCTCAGATGGTAAAGAATCTGCCTGCAATGTGGGAGACTTGAGTTCAATCCCTGAGTTGGGAAGATCCCCTGGAGAAGGGAATGGTTACCTACTCCAGTATTCTTGCCTGGAGAATTCCATGGCTCGTCCATGGGTCCCAAAGAGTAACACATGACTGAGTGACTTTCACATACATTTAGATAGAGAAGACCTCCTAAAAGTGGTGAGTTCTGACCTTGATGGTGAGCAAAGGGTACATGTGATTGGTAGCCAGGAGGCCAGGAGGCAGTCTATGGGAGTCACAGTACAGGCAGCAGGCACAGAGGCTGGATGCTGGAGACACAACAGACAGCTGTGAAGCCTATACATTGTTGACCGGCATTAGTGTTGGTTTAGGGGACAACAGGGAGTTCGTGCATCGGAGTAACCAGATAAATCCAGGAGTGGTGAGGTGTGACAGTGTCAGCTAAACCTCTGTTTGAATCCTGGCCTTAACGCCTTATTGCTGTGTGACTGGGTAGGTGTGTTTAAACCTCTCTGAACTTTTGTTACCTTATCTGTATATCTGGGTATATCGAATCATTTTCCCAGAAGACTGGGAGTTGCAAATGAGATACCGTTGCAAAGATTCCCTGTGTAAAGTGCCTGGCATATAGTCAGTTTCAATATGTGTTAGTTCTCGTCTGTTTCCCTTCCAGAATAGGGGACACTGCAAATGTGATGGAGGGCTGGTCCCACAGAGCCCTTTGGAGGGGGGCGGTTCCCTGAAACCATGGCACTCCTTCCATTCTTAAGGGTTTACTGAAAGGGAGCCAGGAGTTTGGAGGTTACCCCTTACCTGTGAGCTCAGTGTCCTAAGAGGAGTAACTCCCGCAGCTTGGGGGCAGTGGTGGGCAGATGGACCTCAGTCTCACTTCAGAAGGCATTTCCTAGGCTCCAGACTAGAGTTCTCGTCTGAATCCCCAAGGTTCTTATTTATTGCCCGAATGTTGGAATTGGAAGGATCCTCGGGATTTCTCTAACACTCTAGTCTCTCTTTGGACAGAGGAGGACACGCAGGCTGAGGGAAGCTGGGTCTGATCTTGGGCCACAGACGATGGTGGCCCCCCTGGGTCTAGACCTCTGGGTTCTTAGCTTGGAGTTTAGTGTTCTTGTTGTGTATACTACAACTTTTTGTCACTTGAGTACACGGCCACTCCATTATTTCCTTGTACTGTTCTGTGAATGTAATATCTTGTCTCCTGAATTGGAGTTTATGCTAGTAGGTTCTTCAGATGAATGAATTATGGATGGCATTTCTTTCCTAGCCCCATTGCAAAATTATACCATGGTTCTCTGGTTATCTTTCAACTGATAAAAAAGAGCTTGTATCAGGTACCCCTTTCTCACTGCCTGGTACCTTCCACTGTCACCTCTAAGTCCTGTCATGAACAAATCATGATAGAAAACTTTTTTTTTCACCTCTAAGTCATCATTTATTTCATCCATCTTTGTTCTTTGTCCTGTGTAGGCCTCCCATTGCAGTGGCCTCTCTCATTGCAGAGCACTGACTCTGGGCGCATGCACTCCAGAGTGCTGACTCGTAATTGGGCACACTGGCCCAAGTCATTCCTCAGCATGTGGGATCTTCCTTGGTCAGGGATCTGATTGGTGCCCCTTACACTACAAGGCAGACATTTTGTCCACTGGACCACCAGAGAAGCCCCATGATAGGAAACTTTAAGATTTGGAAGCCCACTTTGCTTTTTGGAATCCTTTTTGAGGTGGTCATTCCTAAAACCAGAATTTGGTTCATGTTTTGTATTTTCTGAACTGTTCTGCAGAACTCACATAGCTGTGAACATTTTCTAAATAAGGTTGGCTATGTTTTCAAACTTCTGAATTTATTCAAAAGTCAGAATGGAGTATAGGAAAAATATATCCTGAGTCTTAAACACACAAACAAGATCACAAATCGGAGAGGGAAGAAGTCTTTTAAAGTCCTTCTCTCTCTCTTTCTCTCAGTGGTTGTATCACATGATTCTTTTTGGATAGTGAAAGAATTAGAATTTTCACAGTTGATCTCAGGACCTCAAACTGCAGTGCTAATTACAGAAAGACCCTTATGATGTCTTGTAGCAAAGTGATATGATTTGGTATTACATTCTGATGCTCCCCACTGTCCCTCCTCTCTTGGGATCAGGTCTAGACCTCTGGGTTCTTAGCTTGGAGTTTAGTGTTCTTGTTGTGTATACTACAACTTTTTGTCACTTGAGTACACGGCCACTCCATTATTTCCTTGTACTGTTCTGTGAATGTAATATCTTGTCTCCTGAATTGGAGTTTATGCTAGTAGGTTCTTCAGATGAATGAATTATGGATGGCATTTCTTTCCTAGCCCCATTGCAAAATTATACCATGGTTCTCTGGTTATCTTTCAACTGATAAAAAAGAGCTTGTATCAGGTACCCCTTTCTCACTGCCTGGTACCTTCCACTGTCACCTCTAAGTCCTGTCATGAACAAATCATGATAGAAAACTTTTTTTTTCACCTCTAAGTCATCATTTATTTCATCCATCTTTGTTCTTTGTCCTGTGTAGGCCTCCCATTGCAGTGGCCTCTCTCATTGCAGAGCACTGACTCTGGGCGCATGCACTCCAGAGTGCTGACTCGTAATTGGGCACACTGGCCCAAGTCATTCCTCAGCATGTGGGATCTTCCTTGGTCAGGGATCTGATTGGTGCCCCTTACACTACAAGGCAGACATTTTGTCCACTGGACCACCAGAGAAGCCCCATGATAGGAAACTTTAAGATTTGGAAGCCCACTTTGCTTTTTGGAATCCTTTTTGAGGTGGTCATTCCTAAAACCAGAATTTGGTTCATGTTTTGTATTTTCTGAACTGTTCTGCAGAACTCACATAGCTGTGAACATTTTCTAAATAAGGTTGGCTATGTTTTCAAACTTCTGAATTTATTCAAAAGTCAGAATGGAGTATAGGAAAAATATATCCTGAGTCTTAAACACACAAACAAGATCACAAATCGGAGAGGGAAGAAGTCTTTTAAAGTCCTTTCTCTCTCTCTTTCTCTCAGTGGTTGTATCACATGATTCTTTTTGGATAGTGAAAGAATTAGAATTTTCACAGTTGATCTCAGGACCTCAAACTGCAGTGCTAATTACAGAAAGACCCTTATGATGTCTTGTAGCAAAGTGATATGATTTGGTATTACATTCTGATGCTCCCCACTGTCCCTCCTCTCTTGGGATCAGTTCTCCTCTGGGTCAGGTGTGCCCAGGCCTAGTCATGCACATATTTTGAAGCTGCCTGCTGGCTTTCTGGGCCCTTTCTGGAAATGATCTAGATGCTGTATGGTTGACTACTGCTCTCTCTGTGTGCAGAAAGGAAACCCACCCCACCCCATCTCTTTCAAAGCACAAGTCTAAGATTGCACAGCTCATCAGGAAACCTACTCTTGATTTTCTACAGAAGATGGCAGCTTACTATTTCAGATATCACTGATTCTACTTCTGGTTCAGTCCAGGCTCCTGGAAATAATTGTCCACAATTTTCTCAGTATCCTCCAATAGGACCTTACTCTAGCCCTAGGTTTCCTCTGAATGCATGTCGAATAGAGATCTTTAGGTTTGTAAGTGGTCATTTTATGGCAAACCCAGGCCTCCCTCTTTGAGCCTCAACTGTGATTATAAAACAGTGGGTCAGGACTAACTCCGGGATATTTGAGGATCTGGGAGGCCTGAAGATCAGTTTGGGGATGCTTTAGTTCAGTTCATTAAGTAATGGATTCATTTCATTTTTAGCATTTCTTCTTCAACAAGATCTGAAATGCGTGCTGATGATGTGGGTGTCAGCGTAACAGTAGTAAACATTTTTATAGCAACTACAAAAGAAAATGAGACAACCATATTGACTGCCATTAAAAGTGCAATTGAAAATATGAGTAACGTTACAGAATATAAAGGTAAGTATTAAATAATTCTATTCAACATTTATGTAAGACCTATCTACCTTTTCTGTTATAAATATATAGAAGTAAATTTATATAAATATATTTTTCTATTATATCGGTGAAGGGGAGCAGAAGAACTAGATAGCTGAAGCCACACCTCTGAGTTTTCTTTGAACCTGTCCTTTCTTTCTCCCTCCTCCTTTCTTCCTCCCTGCAGGTCCCCAATCACCTGACTTCTGCTCCTTTACAACCATCCCTTAAGTCATCACACTGACTAGTTTGTTGCTCTTCTTCAAAGGTAGTCTTGGATAAATAGCCTCTGGACTGGGAAGGATGAAGAAAGGAGAAACAAGAGAGCTCTATACCAACTTTAGCTTTCCAAATGCTTCTAAAACATTTTACCTACACAGTTTCGCCTTTAGGCAGACACTCCCACCCACAGGAGAGCTGTAACAGTTCATTTTTACTCTGTTACAAACAGCTCAAAAGCTTGTGGCCTAAAGCAACGACTGATTATTTACAGGAAATGATCTAGATGCTGTATGGTTGACTACTGCTCTCTCTGTGTGCAGAAAGGAAACCCACCCCACCCCATCTCTTTCAAAGCACAAGTCTAAGATTGCACAGCTCATCAGGAAACCTACTCTTGATTTTCTACAGAAGATGGCAGCTTACTATTTCAGATATCACTGATTCTACTTCTGGTTCAGTCCAGGCTCCTGGAAATAATTGTCCACAATTTTCTCAGTATCCTCCAATAGGACCTTACTCTAGCCCTAGGTTTCCTCTGAATGCATGTCGAATAGAGATCTTTAGGTTTGTAAGTGGTCATTTTATGGCAAACCCAGGCCTCCCTCTTTGAGCCTCAACTGTGATTATAAAACAGTGGGTCAGGACTAACTCCGGGATATTTGAGGATCTGGGAGGCCTGAAGATCAGTTTGGGGATGCTTTAGTTCAGTTCATTAAGTAATGGATTCATTTCATTTTTAGCATTTCTTCTTCAACAAGATCTGAAATGCGTGCTGATGATGTGGGTGTCAGCGTAACAGTAGTAAACATTTTTATAGCAACTACAAAAGAAAATGAGACAACCATATTGACTGCCATTAAAAGTGCAATTGAAAATATGAGTAACGTTACAGAATATAAAGGTAAGTATTAAATAATTCTATTCAACATTTATGTAAGACCTATCTACCTTTTCTGTTATAAATATATAGAAGTAAATTTATATAAATATATTTTTCTATTATATCGGTGAAGGGGAGCAGAAGAACTAGATAGCTGAAGCCACACCTCTGAGTTTTCTTTGAACCTGTCCTTTCTTTCTCCCTCCTCCTTTCTTCCTCCCTGCAGGTCCCCAATCACCTGACTTCTGCTCCTTTACAACCATCCCTTAAGTCATCACACTGACTAGTTTGTTGCTCTTCTTCAAAGGTAGTCTTGGATAAATAGCCTCTGGACTGGGAAGGATGAAGAAAGGAGAAACAAGAGAGCTCTATACCAACTTTAGCTTTCCAAATGCTTCTAAAACATTTTACCTACACAGTTTCGCCTTTAGGCAGACACTCCCACCCACAGGAGAGCTGTAACAGTTCATTTTTACTCTGTTACAAACAGCTCAAAAGCTTGTGGCCTAAAGCAACGACTGATTATTTGTGACAGTGCTGTAATTCTGTGGGTCAGAGTTGGGGGCAGGGCTCAGCTGGGTGGTTCTGCAGATCTAGGTGGGGCTCACTGACATATCCACCGTTAACTGCTGGGTGGGTCAGCTGGCTACTCATCTATGATGGCTCAGCTGGACAGTTTGTCTGTGCTCCACATGGTCTCTTATCCTCTAGCAAGTTAGTCCAAAAGGGCTTCCAGAGCAGGCAGAGGGTATGTTTTGATATGCGGGTGTCTCTCGCCCTCTGCTAATGTCATGGTTACAATTGTCCTGATGGCCAAAGGCCTTCGCTTGACCAATCTCAGTGTGGCAGGCCCAACCAAGGGGCATGGACACGGGAAGGCAGGAGCAAACTGGCACTGCTACTACAATCGCCCCAGCAGTCCTCGGGAATGCCTCATCTCAGAGGCGCCCAGAGCCAGCCCTACGGCAGCTCTGCAACTGGTTCTCGTTCCCAGTTGCCAAACCGAAAGGCCTCAGCTGAGGCACGGCCCTTCTGACTTTTCTGTAGCACTTGGCACTGGCATCCTCCCTGTTCTGCAGTCCTCTTCTCTCTAGACCTCCACTCGTCATTCTCTTGATCCCCTTCTCACCTCCCTCATCCCTCTAAGACTCTTTCTTTAGTCTCTAACATTTTTGCTTTTGGATTATTGTAACCTCTGTGTCCTGGTTTGCAAAACTGATCTCTCTCTTTGAAAATGTAATCAAATTCTGTTCATGTATATTTTTCTAGCACCTTCTTTTCTTTTTTCAAGACTTCACAGATTCTCACTGTTCTCTCAGGACCTGGAATGTAAATGCTCTGGGATAAAAATACTTAAAATTATATCAGAAAAGATAGAGGCTCCCCTGCATATGCTCTCTCCATCGACTACTGTCCTTCCAGCAATGTCCATTCAACTGTTTTTCACCCAAGCATTATTTCCTGGCAGAAGAGACTGGAGAAAAATAGTTGTGAAGCTAATCTGTTTTTCTCATGTCATTCTTTTTTTTTTTTAATCATCTTTTTTTTTTTTCATCCATCTTTATTTTTTCCTTTTTTTTCCCCGCTCTGGGTGCATGCGCAGGAACTCCCACCCACAGGAGAGCTGTAACAGCTGGAAACCAAGTTTGTCTGTGAATTCTGTGGGTCAGAGTTGGGCAGGGCTCAGCTGGGTGGTTCTGCAGATCTAGGTGGGGCTCACTGACATATCCACCGTTAACTGCTGGGTGGGTCAGCTGGCTACTCATCTATGATGGCTCAGCTGGACAGTTTGTCTGTGCTCCACATGGTCTCTTATCCTCTAGCAAGTTAGTCCAAAAGGGCTTCCAGAGCAGGCAGAGGGTATGTTTTGATATGCGGGTGTCTCTCGCCCTCTGCTAATGTCATGGTTACAATTGTCCTGAGGGCCCAAAAGGGCCCTTTCGCTTGACCAATCTCAGTGTGGCAGGCCCAACCAAGGGGCATGGACACGGGAAGGCAGGAGCAAACTGGCACTGCTACTACAATCGCCCCAGCAGTCCTCGGGAATGCCTCATCTCAGAGGCGCCCAGAGCCAGCCCTACGGCAGCTCTGCAACTGGTTCTCGTTCCCAGTTGCCAAACCGAAAGGCCTCAGCTGAGGCACGGCCCTTCTGACTTTTCTGTAGCACTTGGCACTGGCATCCTCCCTGTTCTGCAGTCCTCTTCTCTCTAGACCTCCACTCGTCATTCTCTTGATCCCCTTCTCACCTCCCTCATCCCTCTAAGACTCTTTCTTTAGTCTCTAACATTTTTGCTTTTGGATTATTGTAACCTCTGTGTCCTGGTTTGCAAAACTGATCTCTCTCTTTGAAAATGTAATCAAATTCTGTTCATGTATATTTTTCTAGCACCTTCTTTTCTTTTTTCAAGACTTCACAGATTCTCACTGTTCTCTCAGGACCTGGAATGTAAATGCTCTGGGATAAAAATACTTAAAATTATATCAGAAAAGATAGAGGCTCCCCTGCATATGCTCTCTCCATCGACTACTGTCCTTCCAGCAATGTCCATTCAACTGTTTTTCACCCAAGCATTATTTCCTGGCAGAAGAGACTGGAGAAAAATAGTTGTGAAGCTAATCTGTTTTTCTCATGTCATTCTTTTTTTTTTTTAATCATCTTTTTTTTTTTTCATCCATCTTTATTCTTTGGCGTGTGTGGGTCTCCCATTGCAGTGGCCTCTCTTGCTGCAGAGCACCAGCTCTGGGTGCATGCGCTCCAGAGCACTGGCTCGTCATTGGACACACCAGCATAGCTACTCCTGGGCACGTGGGATCTTCCTGGGCCAGGGATCTAACTGGTACCCCTTGCACTGCAAGGCAGACTCTTTACCCACTGGACCACCAGGGAAGCCCTTCTCATGTCATTCTTTAACATTACATTCACCAGGCCTGGCTTTTCCATGAGCTCCACACACCCTTTCATGTATTTCATGTATTTCACCCTTTCATGTATTTATTTGCTCATTTTTAAATTTCAACCCTTTGCTCTTTGTTACTGGATTTTCATTGTTGTTGCTTTGGATTTTGCTTCTGACAAGCCTGAACTTAATAAACTGTCCCTGTCACACTTCTAATATTCCATCTTTGGTTTTAGGACCTTCTTTTTATATTCTATTTATATCACTCATCTGAGAACTTCCTGTGCAAATGATGCCAGTTTCTTAAATTACCTGGTCATCTCCCACTTTTTTATAGCTCATTGGGGGGTCATTTATAGCTGCACAGTTAGAATTACATTTTCAAGGCTTCTTACTTTTCTGAACTGCTTTCATCCTCCAGAGTCTCATACCGTGGAACTACACCTTAGCCTTTCCGAACATTTCAATCTTTACTCTCTCAAAGTCATACTTCTCTTTCTGGCTATCATCTGATCTTTGTCATCCAAGGAACCCATCACTTCTACCTGCCAATAAATTTCTCCTTGGAGTCAGAATTTGGTCCAGAATATCAGTTCCTGCAATCAGAACCACTACCCCTCCGGAAGATGAAATTGTCAGCAAGGCAAGACAAAACCTTACTGTACACCCTGCTTTGAGCTAGATGAGACTTCTAGCAAGTATGAGAAAGTGGAGGGTCCCCGTCAGCATGGGGATGGACCTCTCATAATGGTTACTAAATGAAAATAACCAGTGTGTTCTTCAGGATAAAGTTGAGATTGCAATTCTCTCATTTGGTTCTAGTTGAACTACCTCAGCTCTGAGCCTGGCAGATTCAAAACCGTTTGACCTTATCTTGAAGAATTGCTTTCTCTTTTTTTTTGACAACTCCTCTCGACATCTCTCCACTGTGTGACCAGGCACGTGCTCTTAGACACATTAAGAGATTACCAAATGATGCCAGCTAGATATGGCCACAGGGGCATGAACTGCCCAGCACGTAGAAGGGACAGCTCAGAACTTATAGAGAAAAACACCTTTTGCTGCTCCCTCGCTTCTGCTACCAAGACAGAATCTCTCTTCTGTGTCAACAGTTGTAAAATCTCTTTCTCTGGATTTTTATTTAGAGGCATTTTCAAGTGGCAAGTGGTAAAAGAAGGTTAGTTACAGGCTTGGGATGCTTAGAAGAGAGTAACCATGTATTTTCTACTGGCTCCTATTCTTTCCCCCTAATCTATTCTCAGATTCATCTTTTCATCACTAACACCTTCCAGTCTGCTTCTAGACTAACATTCTTTCTTTTTCTTTTTTTAAAGTTTTACTTCTTTTTTTTTTTTTTTAAATTTTTGGCCTCTCATTGATTATTTATTTATTTATTTATTTATTTTCTTCCATCTTTATTCTCTGGCCGGTGTGGGCCTCCCATTGCAGTGGCCTCTCTCATTGCAGAGCACCAGCTCTGGGCGCATGCCCTCCAGAGTGCTGGCCCATAATTGGATACACCAGTCCAGGCACTCTGCGGCACGTGGGATCTTCCCGGGCCAGGGATTGAACCAGCGCCCCTTGCGCTGCAAGGTGGACTCTTCACTCACTGGACCACCAGAGAAGCCCTAGACTAACATTCTTTAAAGATGGTGAAAGGTTTTAGCTCAATTTGAGACTTAAACCCAGGGCCCAGACCTGATCGAACCCTGCTTGGGACTTGAACCCACGTGGCTGGAACTCGAATTCCAGCCAAAACCCTCTTTGGGACTCGAACCCACAATCCCTGGCTTAGGACTTGAACCCAGCCAGAACTGTGTTTGGGACTTGAACTCACTCTGCTGGGACTTGAACCCAGCCAAAACCCTGTTTGGGACTTGAACCCAGGTGACTTGAACCTGAACTTAGCCAAAACCCGGTTTGGGACTTGAACTCACGTGGCTAAGGCTCAACCCCAGCCAAAACCCTGCTTGGGACCTGAATCCACGTAGTCAGGACTCAATCCCAGCCAAAACCCTGTCTGGGACTCAAACCCACGCGACTGGGAGTTGATCCAACGTCTGGACCCACTGAGGCTCAGGTTCTTCATGCCTCAACGCAGAAAGAATTCAGCGAGAAGCAGAGTGACAGACAAGAAAAGGATTTATTAGAGTAAGGTACCTGTTCTGCTGCTCCTCCCCTGACTGAATGGGCAGCAATATATATTATGGTAAAAGACTGCCCCCCTCAAGTAGACATAGGTGTAAGACACACATCGTTAATTCCTTCCTCACCAGCTCCTCCTTCGTCAGCTGTCCATGCCCAGTCAAGCCTGCTTTACTGAACCAAGAGCAGCTCTCCTGAGTTATCAACTTACTGGCCTCCCAACCTTTCCCAGGTTTCACCCTTCTACCTATCATCCCCCACTAGGACTCTACTTGTTCTACTCTATCCCTATCAATGGCTTTCTCGTGCCATGCTTCTGCTTGGAATCTACCAATGGCTTCTCGGCCTGGTAGGGTAAAAGTCAGTGTCCTTAACCTAGAATTCCAACCTTGCTATATGAATGAATGAACTAAGGAATGATTATTCGTTGAGTCTCCTATAGCAGACACTTGCATTTACATTAGCTCACTCAATTCTTCACAACAAGCACATGAACCATGAATCATTAGCCCCATTTCATAGGTGGCGGGGACATGGACCCACCAAAAATTAAATAATTGAACAAAAATCTCCCAGACAGTCAACTGCAGAGCCAAGAATTCTGTTTTATTCCGTCTTACCACACTGCCTTTCCCCTGCCCAAGTACAGCTCCATCACTCCTAGACAAGAACCCTTTCCTTGTTTTCATGCCTTGTTTGCTGCACTTGGACAGACTTTGCCTCAAACTATTCACATCTTTTCTATCTTTCAGGACTTATCCCAACTTTCACCTCCTCTGTGTAACCTTTAGCTACCTGAACCCCTGCATTCCCACTGTCCTTAAAGTCTGTGTTGCGAGTTGCTGGTTGAAGCTCTCTATGGGTACACACTTGTAACTCTCCAAAGGGGGTCCAAAACTTGGGCAGCTACTATATCCCCTGTGGAACATAGCAAAGAGGTAGGTGCAAAGAGAGTTTGACCATAATTGCAGTGCACTGGATTATATTGATTTTAATGGAATAATATAAGGAAATAATAATAGAAGAGACCCTCTGGGGAGTTGAATTTCAGAATCTAGGAATTTTATTGGTTGAATCCCTGTCTGGGAGTCAAACCCACGCGACTGGGAGTTGATCCAACGTCTGGACCCACTGAGGCTCAGGTTCTTCATGCCTCAACGCAGAAAGAATTCAGCGAGAAGCAGAGTGACAGACAAGAAAAGGATTTATTAGAGTAAGGTACCTGTTCTGCTGCTCCTCCCCTGACTGAATGGGCAGCAATATATATTATGGTAAAAGACTGCCCCCCTCAAGTAGACATAGGTGTAAGACACACATCGTTAATTCCTTCCTCACCAGCTCCTCCTTCGTCAGCTGTCCATGCCCAGTCAAGCCTGCTTTACTGAACCAAGAGCAGCTCTCCTGAGTTATCAACTTACTGGCCTCCCAACCTTTCCCAGGTTTCACCCTTCTACCTATCATCCCCCACTAGGACTCTACTTGTTCTACTCTATCCCTATCAATGGCTTTCTCGTGCCATGCTTCTGCTTGGAATCTACCAATGGCTTCTCGGCCTGGTAGGGTAAAAGTCAGTGTCCTTAACCTAGAATTCCAACCTTGCTATATGAATGAATGAACTAAGGAATGATTATTCGTTGAGTCTCCTATAGCAGACACTTGCATTTACATTAGCTCACTCAATTCTTCACAACAAGCACATGAACCATGAATCATTAGCCCCATTTCATAGGTGGCGGGGACATGGACCCACCAAAAATTAAATAATTGAACAAAAATCTCCCAGACAGTCAACTGCAGAGCCAAGAATTCTGTTTTATTCCGTCTTACCACACTGCCTTTCCCCTGCCCAAGTACAGCTCCATCACTCCTAGACAAGAACCCTTTCCTTGTTTTCATGCCTTGTTTGCTGCACTTGGACAGACTTTGCCTCAAACTATTCACATCTTTTCTATCTTTCAGGACTTATCCCAACTTTCACCTCCTCTGTGTAACCTTTAGCTACCTGAACCCCTGCATTCCCACTGTCCTTAAAGTCTGTGTTGCGAGTTGCTGGTTGAAGCTCTCTATGGGTACACACTTGTAACTCTCCAAAGGGGGTCCAAAACTTGGGCAGCTACTATATCCCCTGTGGAACATAGCAAAGAGGTAGGTGCAAAAGAGAGTTTGACCATAATTGCAGTGCACTGGATTATATTGATTTTAATGGAATAATATAAGGAAATAATAATAGAAGAGACCCTCTGGGGAGTTGAATTTCAGAATCTAGGAATTTTATTGGTTGAATCCCAAAATGTGTTAAAAGGCAGTGATAACCACAATGGAATGGGGTGTTTTCACAAGTTACCTTCTCCAGATTGTCTTCCTAAGAATGTCTTTGGATTATTTGTGCCTCTCAGAGCAAGATCTGTGTGATTACTATGGCTGTAAACAGGAGAACGGGAGTACCTGTGACAATGGTTTGCTATGTGAGTGCAAAGAAGGTATGGTGAGGCCGAACCCACAGGTGCCTCTGTGTGTTGGTAAGTATACCATCTGCTTCAGATTGCTCTTCCTACCTCCTCCACTTTCCCTTTGCATTAGCAGAGGACACACTTTTCTGCTCAAGTTTCCATGTGCATTTCAGAGTCTGAGGGACGTGAATTTTGGCTTTAGTTCTGTGGGTCTGGAGGGGGCCTTGGGGAAGAGCTGGGGAGGAGGTCCATGTAGACTGCTTCACGGCCACTGAGTGCCTCATTTTACCCAGAAAAAGCAATATGAAAAGATTTGTATTCTCTGCCGTGTCACTTTGGGGTTGAAGAGGTTGTTTCCAAAAATTACCCAGAAATCACTCTCTTTTGAAGATGAGGTTTCAACGTGTCCTGACACCTGCAATGCACAGAGCAAGCAGCAATGCCTAATAACAGAGAACAAGAAAGTTGAGTGTACGTGCCTGCCAGGCTACAAGCACGGTCAAGACACCTGTCAGCCAAGTAAAGTTGGGGTGTAGCAAAGGGGGGGGGCCTGCCAGGCCCCACACTTGTGCCTCAACATGTCCTATTCAAAGGACTTATCCCAACTTTCACCTCCTCTGTGTAACCTTTAGCTACCTGAACCCCTGCATTCCCACTGTCCTTAAAGTCTGTGTTGAGTTGCTGGTTGAAGCTCTCTATGGGTACACACTTGTAACTCTCAAAGGGGTCCAAAACTTGGGCAGCTACTATATCCCCTGTGGAACATAGCAAAGAGGTAGGTGCAAAGAGAGTTTGACCATAATTGCAGTGCACTGGATTATATTGATTTTAATGGAATAATATAAGGAAATAATAATAGAAGAGACCCTCTGGGGAGTTGAATTTCAGAATCTAGGAATTTTATTGGTTGAATCCCAAAATGTGTTAAAAGGCAGTGATAACCACAATGGAATGGGGTGTTTTCACAAGTTACCTTCTCCAGATTGTCTTCCTAAGAATGTCTTTGGATTATTTGTGCCTCTCAGAGCAAGATCTGTGTGATTACTATGGCTGTAAACAGGAGAACGGGAGTACCTGTGACAATGGTTTGCTATGTGAGTGCAAAGAAGGTATGGTGAGGCCGAACCCACAGGTGCCTCTGTGTGTTGGTAAGTATACCATCTGCTTCAGATTGCTCTTCCTACCTCCTCCACTTTCCCTTTGCATTAGCAGAGGACACACTTTTCTGCTCAAGTTTCCATGTGCATTTCAGAGTCTGAGGGACGTGAATTTTGGCTTTAGTTCTGTGGGTCTGGAGGGGGCCTTGGGGAAGAGCTGGGGAGGAGGTCCATGTAGACTGCTTCACGGCCACTGAGTGCCTCATTTTACCCAGAAAAAGCAATATGAAAAGATTTGTATTCTCTGCCGTGTCACTTTGGGGTTGAAGAGGTTGTTTCCAAAAATTACCCAGAAATCACTCTCTTTTGAAGATGAGGTTTCAACGTGTCCTGACACCTGCAATGCACAGAGCAAGCAGCAATGCCTAATAACAGAGAACAAGAAAGTTGAGTGTACGTGCCTGCCAGGCTACAAGCACGGTCAAGACACCTGTCAGCCGTAAGAGAAATCACCCCTTTTCATCTTCTCATAGCTGGAGCTAGGTGAAAAGGACAGAGCTTGTAGCATAGGTAGGAGTTTAGGTTTGGGGAGTTGGTTCACTGGCACCAGGTGCAGAGCATCACCACCATTGTCATCAATTTTTGAACATTCTCTGGGTGATGGGAGCCACAGTTGGTAATGCTTCTCACACAATGACTTTAGGAATGTATTCATTCCCCATTTTCAAGTGATGAAACTGAATATACGTGGCATGTCCCTGCTCACAGGGCAGCAAACAAGTGGCAGCGTGAGCCATGTGGTCTTGCAGCTCGAGGGATGCCACTCAGTACCAGGCCTCTGGGATCAACTTCACCCAAACTGCTGGATCCCCCCAGTGCTCCGAAGATGGAGCATTCAGTCGGTAGTACATGGAACCACACCAGGTCGTGTGCCCCTTCACCTTCCCAAGTGCCATGAAAGGCACTTACCTGGAAGATCAGGGAGCCTCAGGAAGAAAAGAGAAAGAGGAGACAGGATGGGGAGGAGAGAAGAAAAGGATGACAGGAAGACAGGGAGGTTGGGTGGGAACTCTGACCTGCTCCCACAAGGCTCTTTACCACATATTTCCTGTTCCTTCTTGTATTTTAGGTGTCCATTTGGCTACAGCGGAGTCGAATGTAAAGAATGTGAGTAGAAATGCCTTGCTTTGCTATTAAGCTTCTGAGAAACAGACGTTGACCACATTCAGAATTCTGTCCAGTCCCTTGAAGTCTCTGGGCTGTAACATAAAGAGAGAGGAAATCTGCCTGGAGCTTGTCTTCTGGGTCAGACCAGTCCATGCCCACCCGTATGTCACAGGTCGAGCCTCTTGGCTATGTGAAACAATAGAACTCAGCCCAAGAGATGGGCTGGACCCTCTGGACTTGTTCCAGACCGAAGAAGGTGGTCACAGCATTATATTCATTTCCTGTTAGATTAAATATTCACTGTCTGCTACTAGAAAGAATGAAGACAAGTATGTTCCAAAAATGTTTATGTTCATAGTAGAGCAAACCTAGAAACCAGATATTTCAATATTCAAATCATCTTTTTAATTTTGCTAGGGTTTTTTTTTTTAATAATTTTTTTCCCCTAGTTTGGGATGAGTTATAAATTCAGTTGCTTTGTTCCCTGCTGTGTTCTATCGACCCCACCAGATTGGGACAATACTACTGTATTATATTTAAAATTTTATATAATGAACTAAAAAATCAATGATCCAAAGTGAAGGAAATATTCCTGTTAGTCTCCCAGCTAGTCACAAAGTTAGTGATTAGAAGTGTTTTTCACTTTTACAGTATTTTGTTGTGAGCCTGGGTTTGATAAGTCATTTCTTCCTCCTGGGCATTCACTTGAGAAGTTTGGATCATATGACCTTTGAGGGTTTTTTCCAGGCTTAATGATCAATGGTTCCACGCATGCTGGTTAGTCAGAGGTGGCATAAAGGGCAGTCATGGAGCAGGAAGAATCAAAGGATGTAGAGCAGCACTGTTCAATAAAAATACATGAGTTTCCGATTAAAAAAATTCTAAGTAAATTTTTAAAAGTAAAAAGAAATAGGTGAAACGGATTTTTAAATAAAATTTGACTTCACCCCATACAGGGAAAAGAGCATCATTTTAACAGGCAATCAGTGTAAGAATTTTTTTTAATTTAATTTTACCTTTTTTTTGACCTATAAGTCATCGTTTTATTTTTCATCCATCTTTATTCTTTGGCATGTGTGGGCCTCCTATCACAGTGGCCTCTCCTGTTGCAGAGCAGCACCAGCTCTGGGCACATTTGCTCCACAGCGCTGACTCATAATTGGACACACCAATCCAGCCGCTCTGCGGTATGTGGGATCTTCCCAGGCCAGGGATTGAACCGGTGCCCTTACACTACTGGACCACCAGTGAAGCCCCAGTATAAGAATTACTAGAGATATTTTACATTGTTTTCATACCATGTGTTTGAAATCCGCCATGCATGTTACACTTACATGCCACACCAGGACGACCTCTCCAGTGCTCAGGAGCCCTAGAGAGAGCAGACCTAGAGGAGAATGAGTGGTAGTGAACTTCCAGACTCTTTCCTCACCAATTCCATCCAGCCATTACCTGGGTCCTCTGTGAGTGACCAATATAACTCCAACCTAGTTTCCCTGGTTTATGAGCAAAATCATTTATGGCGGGCAGACAAAGGCAGTGGAGATAAGGGGGTAGGGTGGAACTCAAATGAGATGCCAGCCCCGACGAAGCCCAGGAAGGTCCTGCCACCATGGCCTTCTTTGTGGTTCTTCTTTTATCTGCAAGTGTGTCTCTTCTGATTGAGTTCTGAAGATACAGTTGAGGGTAGGGATGGACATAGGGTTAAAGGAGATGAGCCGCCTGCCCATCCTGGCCCTGGAAGGGGGTCAGAGACCAGAGCCCAACCAACGGTGTTCTCGGACAGGAACCGCTGGGAATACCCACACCTATGCAGTAGACAGTGGGGGTCTGCTTGGGGGAGCTGTTCCTACTCTTCTCTTTTTCCCTTTCAGCATATCAGCTGGTCCTCACGATCGTAGGCACCATTGCTGGCGTCCTCATTCTTGGCATGGTGATTTCACTCGTCGTCTCAGTGAGGTATGGGATGAAGTGCCCCTTTCTGGGGACACAGCGCCACCAGCACTACACTCTGATTTCCAAACACACCCAAGCCTTAGGCAGTTTCATGGAGCAGGAAGAATCAAAGAAAATGTAGAGCAGCACTGTTCAATAAAAATACATGAGTTTCCGATTAAAAAAATTCTAAGTAAATTTTTAAAAGTAAAAAGAAATAGGTGAAACGGATTTTTAAATAAAATTTGACTTCACCCCATACAGGGAAAAGAGCATCATTTTAACAGGCAATCAGTGTAAGAATTTTTTTTAATTTAATTTTACCTTTTGACCTATAAGTCATCGTTTTATTTTTCATCCATCTTTATTCTTTGGCATGTGTGGGCCTCCTATCACAGTGGCCTCTCCTGTTGCAGAGCAGCACCAGCTCTGGGCACATTTGCTCCACAGCGCTGACTCATAATTGGACACACCAATCCAGCCGCTCTGCGGTATGTGGGATCTTCCCAGGCCAGGGATTGAACCGGTGCCCTTACACTACTGGACCACCAGTGAAGCCCCAGTATAAGAATTACTAGAGATATTTTACATTGTTTTCATACCATGTGTTTGAAATCCGCCATGCATGTTACACTTACATGCCACACCAGGACGACCTCTCCAGTGCTCAGGAGCCCTAGAGAGAGCAGACCTAGAGGAGAATGAGTGGTAGTGAACTTCCAGACTCTTTCCTCACCAATTCCATCCAGCCATTACCTGGGTCCTCTGTGAGTGACCAATATAACTCCAACCTAGTTTCCCTGGTTTATGAGCAAAATCATTTATGGCGGGCAGACAAAGGCAGTGGAGATAAGGGGGTAGGGTGGAACTCAAATGAGATGCCAGCCCCGACGAAGCCCAGGAAGGTCCTGCCACCATGGCCTTCTTTGTGGTTCTTCTTTTATCTGCAAGTGTGTCTCTTCTGATTGAGTTCTGAAGATACAGTTGAGGGTAGGGATGGACATAGGGTTAAAGGAGATGAGCCGCCTGCCCATCCTGGCCCTGGAAGGGGGTCAGAGACCAGAGCCCAACCAACGGTGTTCTCGGACAGGAACCGCTGGGAATACCCACACCTATGCAGTAGACAGTGGGGGTCTGCTTGGGGGAGCTGTTCCTACTCTTCTCTTTTTCCCTTTCAGCATATCAGCTGGTCCTCACGATCGTAGGCACCATTGCTGGCGTCCTCATTCTTGGCATGGTGATTTCACTCGTCGTCTCAGTGAGGTATGGGATGAAGTGCCCCTTTCTGGGGACACAGCGCCACCAGCACTACACTCTGATTTCCAAACACACCCAAGCCTTTCCCAGGCAAGAGAAGGAAAATAAGGCAAATCCTCTCTAATACCATTGACTTTTTATCTTACCTGAACTTTCTTCTGATTCTATAAGCTACACATGATTCATGAAGAAAATAGAACATGTGTAAGGGAGCAGAATAAAAAAAATCACCCACAAAGCCCACCACCCTGGGCTTCCCTGGTGGTCCAGTGGATAAGGACACTGCCTTGCAGTGCAAGGGGCGCTGGTTCGATCCCTGGCCTGGGAAGATCCTATGTGCCACGGAGTACCTGAACCGATGTGTCCAACTACCGAGCTGGAGCTCGGGAGCGCATGTGCCCAGAGCCGGTGCTCTGTGGCCAGAGAAGCTGCTGTGATGGGAGGCCCACACAGGCCAAAGAACAAGGATGGAAATAAATGAAAGACCAATAGAAGTAGCCAAAAAAAAAAAAAAAAGCCCACCACCCTGAAGCAACCAACATTTTGGCATATATCCTGTTAGGTTTTTTGCTACCTTTAAAATGATATTATATATACAATTTTATATCTTTTGTGCTTTAAATTTTTTTTCTGTTGAGATTTGGTTTTGCTTAATATTATAAAGTCACATTAGTGTTAGTTGTTCAGTCATGTCCAACTCTTTGTGACCCCATGGACTGTAGCCCACCAGGCTCCTCTGTCCATGGGATTCTCCAGGCAAGAATACTGGAGTGGAATGCCATTCCCTTCTCCAGGGGCTCTTCCCAACCCAAGGATCAAAGCCAGGTCTCCTGCATTGCAGGCAATTTCTTTACTGTCTGAGTCACCAGGGAAGCCCATAAAGTGACATAGCAACCATTTCTGATGTCATTAAAAATGCTTTGAGGACTCAGTTTGGGTGTTTTGAGCATGAACCTCCCATTCTCCTTGCTTAGCCCTGTAATAAACCTTTATTTGCTAAAAAAAAAAAAAAAGCTATTTTGTTAGCAATATTTAATTCCCTTGATATTGTCAAATATAGTCTTCATTGTCACCCCTGCCCAGAATCTCACTGCAAATAGCCTAACATCCACCTCAGCTGAGCCGCCTGGGTTTTAAGAAGAAACATTATTTCTGCATGGTCTTTTCTCAGTTTGGTGCCCTAAGGACCCTTCTTGAAAACTTAAGTCCATTCATTCATTCTACAAACATTTAGGGAAAGTTCCCTTCATTATCAGGGATGGAATGCTATTACCTATTCCATTCTAAATGTGCCAAGTGAGGAGCACTCTGATTAAAAAAACAAAAAAACTTTTTTTTTCCAGACTTTTTTTTTGGCCTCTTTTTTTTATTGTTGTTGTTGTTTTTTTATCCATCTTTATTCTTTGACCTGTGTGGGCCTCCCATTGCAGTGGCCACCTCGCTGCAGAGCACCAGCTTTGGGCGCATGCGCTCCAGAGTGCTGGCTCGCAATTGAACACACCAGTCCACCTGCTCTGCGCAACGTGGGATCTTTCCGGGCCAGGGATCAAACCAGTGCCCCTTGCACTGCAAGGTGGACTCTTAACCCACTGGACCACTAGGGAAGCCCAAAAAAACAAAAAAACTTTTAAACAATAACATCTAGTTCACAGCTTAGATTTTTTTTTTTTTTAAACCTTTATTTTACTTTTAACTTTTACAGAGTTTTGTTGTTCACAGACATGCATGTTCTCAGATTAGTCACATGTATATCCCCCCCTTCCCTCCCCTCCCGACCATCACACAGCACCCCTGAAGGATCCCCTTTTCTCACAGAGCAATGACTAGAGCTATTTTCTTCACTTATGATAGTACAGGCCTTCATGCTACTTCCCTTACGCCTCTCACCCACTGTTCCTTCCCCAAAATGTCCATATGTCCACTGTCCATGTCTGTCTTTCTGTCGCTTCACTGCATGTGCCATCATCACCATCCTACTAGATTCCATATATATGTGTTAATATACTGTATTTGTCCTTCTCTTTCTGACTGACTTCACTTTTTAGGATACGTTCTAGATCCAGCCACCTCATTAGGGCTGATTCTTCTGCATTTCTCTTTACAGCTGTGTAGTATTCCATTGTATATATGTACCAGAGCTTTTGGATCCATTCGTTCATCGATGGGCATCTAGGTTGCTTCCATGTTCTAGCTATTGTATAGAGAGCTGCAATGAACATTGGGGTACAGGTGCTTCTTTCAGTTTTGATTTCATCAGGGTATAAGCCTAAGAGTGGGATTGCTGGGTCATATGGTGCTTCTATTTTTAGTTTTTTAAGAAATCTCCAGACTGTCTTCCATAGAGGCTGTATCAATTTACACTCCCACCAGCAATGCAGGAGTGTTCCCTTTTCTCCGCAGCCTCTCCAGCATTTATTGTCTGTCGATTTGTGGATGATGGCCATTCTGACGGGTGTGAGGTGATATCTCATTGTAGTTTTGATTTGCATTTCTCTAATTATTAGTGAAGTTGAGCATCGTTTCATGTGTTTTTGGGCCATCTGTATGTCATCGTTGGAGAGGTGTCTGTTTAGGTCCTTTTCCCATTTTTTGATTGGGTTGTTCGTTTTTCCAGTGCTGAGTTGTCTGAGTTGCTTGTAGATTTTGGAGATTAATTCTTTGTCTGTTGTTTCATTTGCTATGATTTTCTCCCACTCTGTGGGCTGTCTGTTCAGCTTTTTTGTAATTTCTTTAGCTGTACAAAAGCTTTTAAGTTTCATTAGGTCCCACATGTTCATTTGTCTTTTAGTTCCACTATTCTAGTAGGTGGGTCAGAGAAGATCTTGCTTTGATTGATGTCCTTGAGGGTTTTGCCTATATTCTCCTCTAAGAGTTTGATGGTTTCTGGCCTTACATTTAAGTCTTTAATCCATTTTGAGTTGATCTTTGTGTATGGTGTCAGGGTATGTTCCAACTTCATTTTCTTGCATGTAGCTGTCCAATTTTCCCAGCACCATTTGTTGAAGAGGCTGTCTTTGTCCCATTTTATATGTTCGCCTCCTTTGTCAAAAATAAGGTACCCATAGGTGCGTGGCTTTATCTCTGGGTTCTCGATCTTGTTCCATTGGTCGATATTTCTGTTTTTGTGCCAGTACCATACCGTCTTGATGACTGTTGCTTTGTAGTAGAGTCTGAAGTTGGGGAGGCTGATCCCCCCAGCTCCATTCTTCTTCCTGAGGATTGCTTTGGCTATTCGAGGTCTTTTGTGTTTCCATATGAACTGTGTTATTCGTTGGTCTAGTTCTGTGAAGAATGTTATTGGAAGTTTGATAGGGATCGCATTGAATCTATAGATGACATTTGGTAGTATGGTCATTTTCACAATATTGATTCTCCCGACCCAGGAACACGGAATATTTCTCCATCTGTTTAACTCTTCTTTAATGTCTCTAATGAGTGTCTTGTAATTTTCTGTGTACAGTTCTTTTGTTTCTTTGGGTAGGTTTATTCCTAGATATTTGATTCTTTTGGTTGCGATGGTGAAGGGGATTGCCTCTTTGATTTCATTTTCTGATTTTTCATTGTTTGTGTATAGGAATGCCAGTGATTTCTGTATATTGATTTTGTATCCTGCAACTTTGCTGAATTCGCTGATTAACTCTAGTAGTTTTGTAATAGTGTCTTTGGGATTTTCTATGTATAATATCATGTCATCTGCAAATAGAGTTTGACTTCTTCTTTTCCAATCTGGATTCCTTTGATTTCTTTCTCTTCTCTTATTGCTATTGCTAAAACTTCCAGGACTATGTTGAATAGTAGTGGTGAAAGTGGCATTTTCCCTTTTTCAGTTTGATTGGTCCCACATGTTCATTTGTCTTTTAGTTCCACTATTCTAGTAGGTGGGTCAGAGAAGATCTTGCTTTGATTGATGTCCTTGAGGGTTTTGCCTATATTCTCCTCTAAGAGTTTGATGGTTTCTGGCCTTACATTTAAGTCTTTAATCCATTTTGAGTTGATCTTTGTGTATGGTGTCAGGGTATGTTCCAACTTCATTTTCTTGCATGTAGCTGTCCAATTTTCCCAGCACCATTTGTTGAAGAGGCTGTCTTTGTCCCATTTTATATGTTCGCCTCCTTTGTCAAAAATAAGGTACCCATAGGTGCGTGGCTTTATCTCTGGGTTCTCGATCTTGTTCCATTGGTCGATATTTCTGTTTTTGTGCCAGTACCATACCGTCTTGATGACTGTTGCTTTGTAGTAGAGTCTGAAGTTGGGGAGGCTGATCCCCCCAGCTCCATTCTTCTTCCTGAGGATTGCTTTGGCTATTCGAGGTCTTTTGTGTTTCCATATGAACTGTGTTATTCGTTGGTCTAGTTCTGTGAAGAATGTTATTGGAAGTTTGATAGGGATCGCATTGAATCTATAGATGACATTTGGTAGTATGGTCATTTTCACAATATTGATTCTCCCGACCCAGGAACACGGAATATTTCTCCATCTGTTTAACTCTTCTTTAATGTCTCTAATGAGTGTCTTGTAATTTTCTGTGTACAGTTCTTTTGTTTCTTTGGGTAGGTTTATTCCTAGATATTTGATTCTTTTGGTTGCGATGGTGAAGGGGATTGCCTCTTTGATTTCATTTTCTGATTTTTCATTGTTTGTGTATAGGAATGCCAGTGATTTCTGTATATTGATTTTGTATCCTGCAACTTTGCTGAATTCGCTGATTAACTCTAGTAGTTTTGTAATAGTGTCTTTGGGATTTTCTATGTATAATATCATGTCATCTGCAAATAGAGTTTGACTTCTTCTTTTCCAATCTGGATTCCTTTGATTTCTTTCTCTTCTCTTATTGCTATTGCTAAAACTTCCAGGACTATGTTGAATAGTAGTGGTGAAAGTGGACACCCTTGTCTTGTTCCTGATCTTAGAGGGAATGCTTTGAGTTTTTCACCATTGAGGATAATGTTCGCTGTGGGCTTCTCATATATGGCTTTCACTATGTTAAGATAAGTTCCTTCTATGCCCATTTTTTGAAGAGTTTTTATCATAAATGGATGCTGTACTTTGTCAAAGACTTTTTCTGCATCTATTGAGATGATCATGTGATTTTTGTCTCTCAATTTGTTGATATGGTATATCACATGGATTGATTTGCGGATGTTGAAGAATCCTTGCATGCCTGGGATGAACCCAACTTGATCATGATGAATGAGCTTTTTGATGTGTTGCTGAATTCTGTTTGCTAGGATTTTGTTGAGGATTTTGGCATCTAGATTCATCAGTGAAATTGGCCTATAATTTTCTTTTTTTGTGATGTCTTTGCCTGGCTTTGGTATCAGGGTGATGGTGGCCTCGTAGAATGTGTTTGGAAGTGTTCCTTCCTGTGCAATTTTTTGGAAGAGTTTTAGAAGGACAGGCATTAGCTCTTCTTTAAATGTTTGGTAGAATTCACTTGTGAAACCATCTGGCCCTGGGCTTTTATTTTTGGTAGATTTTTGATCACAAGGTCGATTTCTGAGCTTGTGATTGGCTTGTTCATAGTTTCTATTTCTTCCTGGTTGAGTCTTGGGAGATTAATCTTCTCTAAGAAACTGTCCATTTCTTCCAGGTTGTCCAGTTTGTTGCCATAGAGTTGTTCATAATAGTCTCTTATAATCCTTTGGATTTCTGAATTATCCGTTGTGATCTCTCCTTTTTCATTTTTGATTTTGGTGATCTGGTTCTTCTCTCTCTTTTTCTTAATGAGTCTGGCCAGTGGTGTGTCGATTTTATTGACCTTTTCAAAGAACCAGCTTTTTGATTTCATTTTCTGATTTTTCATTGTTTGTGTATAGGAATGCCAGTGATTTCTGTATATTGATTTTGTATCCTGCAACTTTGCTGAATTCGCTGATTAACTCTAGTAGTTTTGTAATAGTGTCTTTGGGATTTTCTATGTATAATATCATGTCATCTGCAAATAGAGTTTGACTTCTTCTTTTCCAATCTGGATTCCTTTGATTTCTTTCTCTTCTCTTATTGCTATTGCTAAAACTTCCAGGACTATGTTGAATAGTAGTGGTGAAAGTGGACACCCTTGTCTTGTTCCTGATCTTAGAGGGAATGCTTTGAGTTTTTCACCATTGAGGATAATGTTCGCTGTGGGCTTCTCATATATGGCTTTCACTATGTTAAGATAAGTTCCTTCTATGCCCATTTTTTGAAGAGTTTTTATCATAAATGGATGCTGTACTTTGTCAAAGGCTTGTTCTGCATCTATTGAGATGATCATGTGATTTTTGGCTTTCAATTTGTTGATATGGGGTATCACATTGATTGATTTGCGGATGTTGAAGAATCCTTGCATGCCTGGGATGAACCCAACTTGATCATGATGAATGAGCTTTTGATGTGTTGCTGAATTCTGTTTGCTAGGATTTTGTTGAGGATTTTGGCATCTAGATTCATCAGTGAAATTGGCCTATAATTTTCTTTTTTTGTGATGTCTTTGCCTGGCTTTGGTATCAGGGTGATGGTGGCCTCGTAGAATGTGTTTGGAAGTGTTCCTTCCTGTGCAATTTTTTGGAAGAGTTTTAGAAGGACAGGCATTAGCTCTTCTTTAAATGTTTGGTAGAATTCACTTGTGAAACCATCTGGCCCTGGGCTTTTATTTTTGGGTAGATTTTTGATCACAAGGTCGATTTCTGAGCTTGTGATTGGCTTGTTCATAGTTTCTATTTCTTCCTGGTTGAGTCTTGGGAGATTAATCTTCTCTAAGAAACTGTCCATTTCTTCCAGGTTGTCCAGTTTGTTGCCATAGAGTTGTTCATAATAGTCTCTTATAATCCTTTGGATTTCTGAATTATCCGTTGTGATCTCTCCTTTTTCATTTTTGATTTTGGTGATCTGGTTCTTCTCTCTCTTTTTCTTAATGAGTCTGGCCAGTGGTGTGTCGATTTTATTGACTTTTTCGAAGAACCAGCTTTTTGTTTTATTTATCTTTACTATTGTTTCTTTTGTTTCTTTTTCATTTATTTCTGCTCTGATCTTTATGATTTCCCTTCTTCTGCTGGCTTTGGGGTGTTTTTGTTCTTCTTTCTCCAGTTGTTTTAAGCGTAAGGTAAGGTCGTCTGTTTGAGATTTTCCTAGTTTCTTGAGGTGGGATTGTAATGCTATAAACTTCCCTCTTAGAACTGCTTTTGCAGTATCCCATAGGTTTTGCACTGTCGTGTGTTCATTGTCATTTTCTTCTAGGAATTTTCTTATTTCTCCTTTGATTTCCTCAATGATCAGTTGGTTTTTTAGGTATGTGTTGTTTAATCTCCATGTGTTTGTGTTTTTAGAGGTTTTTTTCCTGTAGTTGATCTCTAGTCTCACTGCATTGTGGTCCGAGAAGATGGTTGATAGAATTTCAGTTTTCTTGAATTGACTGAGGATTGATTTGTGGCCCAAGATGTGGTCTATCCTGGAGAATGTTCCGTGAGCACTTGAGAAGAAAGTGTATTCTTCTGCTTTTGGGTGGAAAGTCCTAAAGATATCAATGAGGTCCATTTCTTCTAGTGTGGCATTTAAGGCTTGTGTTTCTTTATTAATTTTCTGTTTGGATGATCTGTCCATTGGTGTGAGAGGAGTGTTAAAGTCTCCTACTATGATTGTGTTGCTGTCAATGTCTTCTTTTATGTCTGAAAGTGTTTGTCTTATGTATTGGGGTGCTCCTGTGTTGGGAGCATAGATATTTATGATTGTTATGTCTTCTTCTTGGATCGATCCCTTAATCATGATGTAGTGACCTGCCTTGTCTCTTAGAATCTTCTTTACTTTAAAATCTATTTTATCTGATATGAGGATTGCTACTCCAGCTTTCTTTTGATTTCCATTTGCATGGAATATCTTTTTCCAGCCTCTCACTTTCAGTCTATGAGTGTCTCTAGGTCTGAAATGAGTTTCCTGGAGGCAGCATATGTATGGGTCGTGTTTTTGGATCCATTCAGCCACTCTGTGTCTTTTGGTTGGGGCGTTTAGTCCATTGACATTCAAAGTAATTATTGATACAAATGATCCTATTGTCATCTTCTTAGATGTTATGATGGGTTTGTTTCGTGGATCTTCTCCTTTTATACTTGTTGTCTATATAAGTCCCTTTAACATTTGTTGTAAGGCTGGTTTGGTGTGACTAAATTCTTTTAATTTTTGCTTGTCTGTAAAGCTTTTGATTTCTCCATCAATTTTGAAGGAGATCCTTGCAGGGTAGAGGATTCTTGGTTGCAGATTATTCTCTTTCAGCCGTTTAAATGTGTCCTGCCATTCCCTTCTGGCCTGCAGAGTTTCTGTTGAGAGATCAGCTGTTAAACGGATGGGCTTTCCTTGTATGTCACTAGTTGCTTTTCCCTTGCTGCTTTGAGAATTCTATCTTTGTGTTTAATTTGTGTTAACTTCATTAATATGTGTCTTGGTGTGTTTCTTCTCGGATTGATTCTGTTAGGTACTCTTTGTGCTTCTTGGACTTGATTGACTATTTCTTTTCCCATGTTGGGGAAATTTTCAACTATAATCTCTTCAAAAATTTTCTCATAGCCTTTCTTTTTTTCTTCTTCTTCTGGAACCCCTATAATTCGAATATTGGTGCGTTTGATATTATCCCAGAGGTCTCTGAGGCTGTCCTCTGCTCTTTTCATTCTTTGAGCTAGAGTCTGTTTTTCAGCAGTTACTTCCACCATTTTATCTTCCAGCTCACTTATCCGGTCTTCTGTCTCAGATACTCTGCTCTTGATTCCTTCTACAGTGTTTTTCAGTTCAGCAATTGAGTTGTTTGTCTCTGTTACTTTTTTGGTAAGTTCTTGTATTTCTTTATTCAGTGTGTTAGTTGTATCTTGCAATTTCTCTGAAATTCTGTTTTCAGTGTCTTTGATCATCTTTACTATCATTCTTCTGAAATCACTTTCAGAAAGTTTGTCCAAATTCTCTTCATTAATTTGATCTTGTGTGTTTGTGGATTGTTCCTTCGCTTGTGTGGTATTTCTCTGCCGTTTCATTGTTATTATTAATTTTTTAAAACTGATTCTGTTTGGGATTTTCTTTTCCCAGACTTGAGTTACGTCTGTTGGTGTTTGTTGTTTGGATGGGGCTTCTATTCTGGGTGATGCTGGTGATTGGGTGATGTCAGGACTTGTATACAAGTGATTACCTTTGCTGGCGTTCTCACTTGTATACTGCTCTTTAGTGTTATGCGTTCTCTAGTATTGTAGTTTTGGAGTCAGTGCACCCTCAAAACCCCGGGGCTTGTTGCCTGACCAGGGAATGAAGATTTCACGGCTGGTTTGTTATGGCATTAAATGATATTAAAACATATATATGCAAATGAGAAGGTATACCTTTGACAAATGGCAATTTAAAAATTATGCAAGTACTATCTAGCGTATGAATTATACACATGAACATATACAGCTATAACATAACCCAAGCATTCCAATCAAAAATACAGTACAATATGTTAGCACGGCGAATAGAGAAATCCAAGAATGATATCCACAAGTTAATAAGCAAACTAAGTAGAGTACCAATTGGAGAATAATGCTAGAGCAGGATCCCCGTTGGGGATAAGGCAATGAGGACAGAACAGACTAAGAAATATAGTGGGGAAAGGGAAAAAGAGAAAGCGAGGATAGAAGAGAAATATAGAATAATATTGCAAAGTTAAATATAGGGAGATAAAGATTTGTATGTATTAGAATTTAGTGCTATAGGAAAGGAGCTTCAGAGAAAGCAAAGAATTATAGAGGAGGTAGTAGTACAAATGAAAAAAATATTAAAAATTAAAAGATCTAAATTTTATAGAAAAATATAGAAAACCAAAGCAAAAATAATAAAAACACACAAAACCCCCACAGAACCTTAAAAGGCCAATGGGGAACCAGAAGTTTATACCAAAATAAAATGTGTGGTTTAAAAGGAAAAAGAAAAAAAAATTTATGTAAACTTGAATATATTCAGTCTTACTGATAAGATTAGTAGCTTCAATAGAATTCAGTGAAGGAAATGAACACACCCCCTCTCTCTCTCACACACACCCCCAAGAAAAGAAAAAAAAAAAAGCGGTGGGTGCACTGAGTGGGTTTGGAAAAAAGAGAAAAAAAAAATTGAAACAAAGTAATACAATACAAAAAATGAAATTTTAAAGTCCAGCAGTAACTCCAGCTTCAGACAAAACGTAAAAATAGTGTATATGTTCTTCTGTCTCTTGGTGACTATTCAGGAATTATCAGTCTTTTTCTTGCCTCTGGCAGTGGTTGGATCTGAAGACCTCTTTGACTGCTTGTTTTGGCCTATTCCAGAATTAAAAGGCCCGCCCAGGCTGGCCCTGGGAGTTTCTTAATCCAAATCCCTTTTCTTGCTGGGTGGAGCTAAATTCCCTCCCTGTAGCTTGACCAGCAGCCCTGCAGTTTGACCAGCAGCCAAACTACAGTAGGGAAAATGGCGTCTGTCTCACAGAGGATTTATTCCCACACGCTCTATGGGAAGCACTTCCACAGTGCCCCCGACCCTGCTGCAGGCCACCGTCGACCCCCGCCACCGCGGGAGACGTCAGGTTACTCAGAGGTGAGTCTGGCTCAGTCACATGCAGGATCGCTATTCCTCTCTCCCTGATCACAGTGCGCAGAGACTTTCCAGTCCTCCTCGGTGGCTCTGTGATCGGGTTAATGGTAACCTCCTCCAAAGGGAACTGAGTGCCGCCCTTCCGAGGCCTGCTCAAGGGCACTTCTAGCTCAAGGGGCACCTGGACCCTCCAAAGCAGGTCTGGCCCAGTCCCTTGTGGGTGTTAGTGCTCCTCACCGGGTTTTGATCTGCAACAGGCTTTGCGGCTTTGGCCCGCCCAGCCTCTCCGGCGGGTATGAGGTTTGACTTTTAAAAGTGCGATTGCACCCCTCCTACCGTCTTGATGCGGCTTCTCCTTTGTTCTTCGATGTGGGGTGTCCTCTCTGTGATCAGATCCAACCTCCTTTCGTCGATGGTTTCCCAGGAACTCGTCGCAATTCAGGCGATTTTGCAGGAGAGATGAGTGCACGTCTTTCTACGCCGCCATCTTAGCTCCACCTTTCTCCCACAGCTTAGATTTTGACAAAATATGTTTGCTTGTACTATAATGTGAGAGGACAAATAGGTTTCATTCCTAAAATATTTTGTTTCTTTTTTTTTTTTCCTTTTACTCCATTTGGATATTAACTCTTCTGCAGAGAGTTGATTACAAAGATGCCAGACTGGGAACACAGCCTTCCCCTTCCCAGAGGGTATACGGAGCAGGACATTCAGCTCTCGAGCAAGGCTGCCTCCTACACAGTGGACCAGCTCACTGCCCTGGTCCCCAGGGTCCTCAGGGGCTGCAGTAGAGCTTGTGTCCTGGGACAGCTTCAGTTCTCAGTTTCCCTTTTCTGCTGCAGAGCCTGGTTTGCTCTTAGTGCAGACTTGGATTCATTACTCTTGGACGCCCTCCAAAAATTAGAATTACTTGTCCTTTCCAAGGGGAAGGGACCTTCTTCTCAGTCACCTTAGACAGGAGTGTTGTCAGAGGGAAGGATTCCATGGGGCACCAGGCTGGCTGTCAGAGTTAAGGATGGGTGGGTTTTCCTTTATGACATCCCAGTGTCTTAAAGACACCTGGGACTGCCTGTGGCCATTACAGATGCCTCTGGCCCTACCTCCCACTCTAACAGAGCAGGACTGTGCGTGGCTGTGGGCCAGAAGGAAAGAAGAGCCATGATCAGAGTTCACTGGGGGGCAGGTGCCTCTCTCACCTCAAGTCTTTCCACTTGGCTTTGAATGCTTACATTTGAGGTCCTTGAGAGCCTACAGCAGAACCTGGGAAACTTCTATTTCTCCTTAAGACCTTTATGCTTTGAATTCATCTTATTCGCTGAGGTGTTTCTTTAGATACTGTCCTTGCCTGAATGAAAGACCATATTACAAATCATCTCTCTTTTTTTTTCTTTGACTTTTACTACCAATTCCGTAAGTAATTCAAGGGCATACTAAAGAATACTGACATTATTAGCAACATGTAAATAGTACAAGCAGAATTGTTAATAGACGGTAATGTTGGATCAGGGTTAAAGTTCTGATTTTGATGGTTTCATGGAGCTCAGGAGGAGACTCGGGGAATCTACACTGAATAAAGTACTGAAGTATTACCAGTAATGAACATCAGGTACTATAGCTTAGTCTTAAATGGCTCAGGAATGCTAACAGTTGAAGACTCTGGGTCATAGATGTATGGGAGCACTATGTAATTTTTTTGATAACTTACATGTAAATCTGAAATTATTTCAAAAATTTAAATATTGAAAAAAAGACTACTGACATTTACTTCAAGGAACTTGCTGCTACTGTCATATCCTAATTCCTCTTACCAATTACAGGTTAAAGAACAAAACCAGGAATGTGGAAGAAGAGAACTTGATTGACAAGGAGTCTCGAAGTCTGAGACTGAAGGAGACGGGCTTTACCAATCTAGGAGCAGAGGGGAGCATCTTCCCTAAGATCAGGGTGAACCTGCCCACAGACTACCAGTCACAGAACCCCTACGCAAAACAGAGTAGTCTATCCCACCGAGACTATTAGGTGAGTACTGTGTGCTTTCTACTTGCCTTTGTTTAGTGAAGCTATTATAATTAGCCACCAATTAGTCCAGTCCTTAACATTGACCATTATGTGGCTTTAGACTCACTATTTACTTTCTCTGGCCATCTGTTTCCTCACCTGTAAAAAGGGAAGCTTGATTCAGATGTTCTTAAGGTCCCTTAAATTATACATTTCTTGGGCTATAACTCCAGTGGTTGTGATAATAAATCCCAGACTGCTGAAGGACTTGAGACCTAGGTCCAACCTGAGAAGGACTGTTGGATGTAAACACGGTTCTGTTTACATGGGTCCTTTCCAGTCAGCCCACATAAAGGCAAATCTCTCCTCTCCCCTCCTAGACCACAAGGCAACCCGATCAAAGTCTAAAGTGACAGGCAAGTGAGGCTAGTACTATTTCTTTCCCTTGGGAGGATTTTCAAGGTGAATAGCTTGTCCTCATAAGATTTGTACTGAAGAATCGTAGCTGACATTGCTCAGTATGACTGAATGAAACACTGAAAGGAGAAAACCAGTCAGAGAGGACTCCTGTGGGGAGAAGTGACAAGGTGGAAGGAGGAGAAGGGGCTAGAGAAGAGAGGCAAGGAGAGAAATTACTTGTTTAAAAGAGGAAGAGTGGGGAAGGTGGCGGGATGAGGCATCTCCAGGAGAGAGGAAAAATAAAGAGGCTGAAAGAGAAGGAGGACTCGGGGTGGTGGGGAAGGGGCACAGCATCCCAGCTTCCCTATGAGACTCAGCTTCTGCAGGTAGCCCAGGTGAGCAGATCTTAGTGCACTTTGAATATTCTGGGAAAATCTGACTTGATTTTCAAATCTCACGGCTGATTTTACACATTAAGTTTCTTTCCGTCATGGAACCTAAGTGTTTCATGTGTGCATGAAGGGATGGCTTTCACAGAATGCATCATGTGGGGCCAGACGCAGGGTTCAGTCAGCAGTAGCTGGGAATAGATGTCCTGTGGGCGCCTGGTGTTCCCACTTGAGGTGACCCTTCCGTCGAACTCACTTTAACCCTCCATTTTTCCACATTGGTAGAACCCTTACTTCAAATATGACCTCTGAAGAAAGCCCTTAAGTGGATGAGTAGAACTTGGGATCTGTAATCCGACAGACCTGAGTTTACAGTCTGGCCCTTCCTGCTATGAGCTGTGTGACTTCTCTGCATTGGTTTACTCATCTGTGAAACGAACTAAATGAAACCTGCTTCAGAGAATAAAGATCAAATAAGCCAATATCCATAAAGAACTATCTGAATAATAGTATTCAAATGATCTTAATTAAAACAGTGTTTATCATTTATGAATCTAAAGTTTCTTACACGTTTCTGTTGGAATATTTTTGGTCTAAGAATTTCCCTCCCCCCTCTCATTTTATCTAGAACAATAATAATTTGGAACATCCATGACCCCTCAACCCAACGTCTAAGCTTTTATTTTGAGTGTTTGAAAGACTGATGAAGAAGGGAGCAGCCATGAAGATCTGGCCTTTGGTACTTCTCCATGCAACATCTAGCCTCTCTGAATGGAAGCTATGATGATTTACAATGAATACAGCTTGTTTGCTAAGTACCTATGAAACTGAATGCACATAGATGCTGTTAGTATTTGTAAGATAGCTGATTTGCTCCAGTCAGTACAGTGGCTAGTTGTTTTTGTAATTCCTGGCAGGGTAACAATAACCATTTCCTATCTAGAGGGGAAACTTCGCAGGATTATTCACTCCTGGAAGAGTCTAAAAGAATGTTGCTTGGAGTTGTTACCCTGCAGATAAGGTGTTACCCTTCCTAATTTTGGAAGACTCTTACCCACCAGCTGTGGAGATCCCACGAGATGGGAGGAGATACCGCTTTTGAAGGTGGTCAGGTTCATTTTCTGGAAAGTTCCTCAAATGTCGGGATTTCATTCCCCTGACAGGAGCTTGTGACCTGGCCTCACACTAGGAGGACAGAAAAAGAGAGACATGTCTCTTAGCTTTGGGGGGAGTGGTCACTGGCAATCCAGGACCTTCTTAATGTCAACTAGAAGGCCTGTACTAGAAATGTGTCTCGAGGGGGTACAGTCTAGAGTTTTTAAAATGCCAATAGGTGGGGGAGTTGGGAGGGGGGTGGGAAATGTGAACAGGAGTAGAAGGAACAGAGGCAGACAGAAGCTGGACTGGGAGGCTGAATAGGGGAGAGGTACCCAGGCCCCATATTCATCCTCAGATTCCCCTCCTCGATGAGCAGATGGAAACTTCCTCTCATTCATGCCCTACCTAAGACTCAGAACCTAGGAGTCAGCATGGTGAAGAAAAAATCCCCAGAGCAAGAACTTGAAGTCACTTTGAAACTGTAGACATTCTCGTCTGTCTGACTGATTGTGCTCTGGATTCAGATGATCAACCTTGTGATACAGATTCCAGATGTACTTCACCAAAGCATCAAACTTTCCTGGGGACAGAGGCTCAGCGGTGGCCACCAACACACACACACAGCCCAGCATGGGGGCAGCCACCTCCAGCACAGGCTTGCTTTAATGTTAATAGTATCCTTGTTTATATCTAATGTCTGGTCTTCTTGCAAGTTATTTTTTGTTATTATTATTATTTGTTCTTGACTGTTAACTATAAAAGATAACAAATAAAGTGTCTTTAATACATGGTGTCCTTCCTTGTGTTTGGGGTTTGAGGTGCTGCACCTAGAAGTTAATTTTAACTTTCAACAGCAAACCTGACACATGGTAAACCAAGTTGATTAATATCTGCTCATTAGGGGCTGTTGGATTACCCAAAGTAATTTTTTAAAAATTGGTTATACTTAGGGTCTTTGTTGCAGTCTGTGGCTTTTCTTGCTATGGAGCATAGGCTCTAGTTGTAATGCACTGGCTTAGTTTTGCTGCAGCATGTGGGCTCTTAGTTCCCTGACCAGGGATTGAACCTGTGTTCCCTGCATTGGAAGGCAGATTCTTAACCACTGGACCACCAAGGAAGTCCCTACCCAAGGTAATTTTTTATCATGGAGTAGATACATTTGGCTTCTTCCCGTGCATATTCCACTACTCTTTCATTATGAAGCAACCAAGCATTTTGGGTGGGACTGATCTGAGCCCCTGACTCCCAGCTTCAAATATAGGCCTTGGTTGGTCCAAGTCAATTGGTGGAATCCCATGCTCCCTTGCCACAGTGATTGACTTAGTAAGCACATGGCATAAGTGGGTGAAATTAGAGTAAAGTTTAAATGTTGGTAGGAGGCTTGGAGGAGGAGAAACTCTTTGTTCTAGAGAGTGGGATTGAGGATATGAGGCCTTGAACTGCTTCTATTTTGCTGAACTGACAGACAGAGGAGGGAAAAACTGAGAGAACCAAGGGAAAATAGAGCTGGAACTCTGATCAGACCATACCTGAAGGCTCTGGACTTTACTGTTAGGCCAGTTTGAGTAATTATTTCTTTTTGCCATGAAAGCATCCTCACTGATACAGCTTGTGTTCTCAAGGCTAAGTGGTGAATAGAATAAAAGAAACACCCTCATATGAGCTATTAATATCCACAGTAAAGACATTATTCATCAATCAATGGGTTGATAGAATTAATGAAGACATCACTTAAAACTGCATGACCACTGTAACTGGTCAAGCTACCGAACAATGTGCTCATTTCACATGCTACCAAGGTATGCTCAAAACCCTTAAAGCTAGGCTTCAGCAGTATGTGAATGAAGAACTTCTAGACATTCAAGCTGGATTTAGAAAAGGCAGAGGACCAGAAAGCAAATTGCTGACATCCGTTGGATCAGAGAAAAAGCAAGAGAATTCCAGAAAAACATCCACTTCTGCTTTACTGACGACGCTAAAGCCTTTGACTATGTGGATCACAACAAACTGGGAAAGATTCTTCAAGAGATGGGAATACCAGACCACCTTTACCTGCCTCCTGAGAAATTCATATGCATGTCAAGAAGCAACAGAACCAGACATGGAACAATATACTAGTTCCAAATTGGGAAAGGAGTATGTTAAGGCTGTATTGTTAAATAAGTAGGGTGTATTGTCACCCTACTTATTTAACTTATATGCAGAATACATCATGCAAGATGCTGGGCTGGATGAACCACAAGCTGGAATCAAGATTGCCAGGAGAAATATCAACAGCCTCAGATTTGCAGATGATGCCACCCTAATGGCAGAATGAAAAAAGGAACTAAAGAGTCTTCTGATGAAGATGAAAAAGGAAAGTGGGAGAGCTGCCTTAAAACTCAGCATTCAAAAAACTAAGATCATGGCATCCAGTCTCGTCATTTCATGGCAAATAGATGGGAAAGAAATGGAAACAATGACAGACTTTATTATCTTGGGCTCCAAAATCACTGTGAATAGTGACTGCAGCCATGAAATTAAAAGATGCTTGCTCCTTGAAAGAAAACCTATGACAAACCTAGACAGCGTATTAAAAAGCAGAGACATCACTTTGCTGACAAAGGTGCAATATAGTCAAATCTATGGTTTTTCCAGTAGTCTTGAATGGATGTGAGAGTTGGACTATCAAGTGGGCTCAGCGCCGAAGAATTGATGCTTTCAAACTGTGACGCCAGAGAAGACTCTTGAGTGCCTTGGGCAGCAACAAACCAGTCAATCCTAAAGAAAATCAACTCTGAATATTCATTGGAAGGACTGATGCTGCAACTCCAATACTTTGGCCACCTGATGCGAAGAGACCACTCATTAGGAAAAGACCCTAATGCTGGAACAGATTGAAGGCAGGAAGAGAAGGGGATGGCAGAGGATGAGATGGTTGGATGGCATCATTGGCTCCATGGACATGAGTTCGAGCATACTTGAGGAGACAGCAAAGGACCAGGAAGCCTGGTGTGCTGCAGGCTATGGGGTCACAGAGTTGGACACGACTTAACCAACTGAACAACAACTGTAACATGTCATCACAGAATCTAGTTCTGACCCACTTGCTGCTTCCTTTACATTTGACAATGATTCTGGATTTAGTGCTAAAAGTAAGGTATTTGAACCTCTTTTCTAAAGAGTCCCACCTCTTGCATGTTCCTCTTCAGTACACCATGTTAGTTTCGGTCACTTCTCAAAGGTCCTGGATCATCCAAAACGCTGGGCTTCATAGACCAGAGTACATTCATTTTGGGAAGACTTTCACTGCTATTGTGTGGATAAAAATAATGCTGTAAATAGATACGTGTGTAATGTTTATGAAAATGTCTTTTGCCTCCAAAGCTGCCTTTGATTCTTACATAGTATACTGTAATTCATTTGCTTTTGCTCATGAGGGCTTTTGCAAAGGTTTCCTAACTGACCGTACTGCAATACTGTAGGGCTGTAAATTCATGAATTGACTGACGCCTTTGCTCTGAGGGCTTTGCATGGCACAGACTTAGATGGGAAAGAAATGGAAACAATGACAGACTTTATTATCTTGGGCTCCAAAATCACTGTGAATAGTGACTGCAGCCATGAAATTAAAAGATGCTTGCTCCTTGAAAGAAAACCTATGACAAACCTAGACAGCGTATTAAAAAGCAGAGACATCACTTTGCTGACAAAGGTGCAATATAGTCAAATCTATGGTTTTTCCAGTAGTCTTGAATGGATGTGAGAGTTGGACTATCAAGTGGGCTCAGCGCCGAAGAATTGATGCTTTCAAACTGTGACGCCAGAGAAGACTCTTGAGTGCCTTGGGCAGCAACAAACCAGTCAATCCTAAAGAAAATCAACTCTGAATATTCATTGGAAGGACTGATGCTGCAACTCCAATACTTTGGCCACCTGATGCGAAGAGACCACTCATTAGGAAAAGACCCTAATGCTGGAACAGATTGAAGGCAGGAAGAGAAGGGGATGGCAGAGGATGAGATGGTTGGATGGCATCATTGGCTCCATGGACATGAGTTCGAGCATACTTGAGGAGACAGCAAAGGACCAGGAAGCCTGGTGTGCTGCAGGCTATGGGGTCACAGAGTTGGACACGACTTAACCAACTGAACAACAACTGTAACATGTCATCACAGAATCTAGTTCTGACCCACTTGCTGCTTCCTTTACATTTGACGATGATTCTGGATTTAGTGCTAAAAGTAAGGTATTTGAACCTCTTTTCTAAAGAGTCCCACCTCTTGCATGTTCCTCTTCAGTACACCATGTTAGTTTCGGTCACTTCTCAAAGGTCCTGGATCATCCAAAACGCTGGGCTTCATAGACCAGAGTACATTCATTTTGGGAAGACTTTCACTGCTATTGTGTGGATAAAAATAATGCTGTAAATAGATACGTGTGTAATGTTTATGAAAATGTCTTTTGCCTCCAAAGCTGCCTTTGATTCTTACATAGTATACTGTAATTCATTTGCTTTTGCTCATGAGGGCTTTTGCAAAGGTTTCCTAACTGACCGTACTGCAATACTGTAGGGCTGTCAGAAGGAACTTTCTAAGATGTGAATCTGATCATGACGCCCCCTTGCTGAAGGCTCTCCTGGATTCTTCACTGAGAGAACAAAGCTCAGAGAATACAGCCAGGCTCCTGATGGCTCATCACTCTTGCTGGACATGAACAGTTCCAGCTTCGCCTGTCCTCCCCCTATCCCTCCCCACTACAGGGCCCTACCACTGACACACTCGCTGCTCCCTAAGCATGCCACCTCCTCCTGCCTCCATGTTTGACCTGTGTTGTGCCCTACTCTTGAAACACCCCTTTCCTTCAACTGCCTAATGTATCCCTCCTTCCATCTAGAACAGCTAAGCCACCCTCTCCTCTGACCAGCTTTCTCTGGTCCCCCTCTTCTCCACGCAGCCCTCTTAAGGAGAAGTACTGCCTCCCTCGTCTCATCCGGGTCCTGGAACTCATTTCCCCAGGAAAGAGGTCCTGCATGAGGTAAGTCTGCATTTCCTTCTCACCCAGCACAGTCCCTGGCATAGAGTACTCAACAGCTATGAAAGAGTATAAAGGGGGCTCTTCCAGTTCAACCTTGAAGGGTATGCTCATTATCTTGACAGTGGTGAAGGTTTCACAGGTGTAGCAAAACTGAAACGATAACATCTGTATATGTACAGTTGATTGTATCTGTCCCTCCCTAGGGCCGTTTTTTTTTTTTTTTTTTTTTAAGTGGGGTGCGGCTCTCACGTGCGCATCTCTCTGACCCCGAGGGAGGCATCCTCTGACTGCAGCCCTGAGACAGCACAGGAGCACATACATGGCATTCTGTTGATCTCTGCTTTAGCCTGAAAGCTCTCTGAGGTCAGTGTTGGGTACCACCAGCTGGGGATAGGCCGCTGTGCCGACAGCAGGAGGCCTCGGCTGTACACTGGAGTCACTTGAGATTTAGAGGTCGCTGACACCTGGGTCCCATCCCAGAGTGCTTCACTGATCTAGGGCAGGCCTGGGCATCTGGCTTGGGGAAGCTCTGCAGGTGATTTGAATGTGTGGGGAGTTTGAGAACCACGGCTCTAGACCAGTGACTTGGCTCCTTGCAGTCAAAACTGAGATCCCATCATTACCCATTCCTTCCCAGGAGATTCTAGAGGCCACAATGAACAAGAAGTTTTGGTGGGCTCTAAGTCTGTTTATGGAGGAGGGAGTCACTGGTCGAGGTGGCATCAGCACCAAAACAGCCAGAAACTTAGATTTGTAGGGCTGTCTTCTCCTTGAACTAGGTGTCAACCTCTTCCCCTCCCTAACCCCTGGGCAAATTACACGGCCAGTAGGTGGCACTGTCTCCTGTGACTTGAAAAACCCAACTACCGATGGGATGTGTGTGTGCTTAGTCACTCAGTCCTGTCCCACTCTTGCAACCTCATGGACTGTAGCCCTCCAGGTCCCTCTGTCCATGGGATTCTCTGGGCAAGAATACTGGAGTGGGTTGCCATTTCCTTTTCCAGGGCGTCTTCCCAGCCCAGGGATCAAACTCCGGTCTCCTATACTACATGCAGGTTCGTTACCACCTAAACGACAGAAAGGAAGCCTGGTAGGATGGTTCTTTTAAAAGCCTTGTTTGAAATTGTTCCCTTTTAATGCAACTATTCTAAATAATTTCCCCTTGACTTCTTGTTGGTCTCTTCATTCCTTATCCTTGTGCCAGGAAAACATGAATATGATCAGTTTACTCTTGTTGCAATAGATGCATAAATTTGACTGGCTCATTAGAGTGCATATGTTGTTTCTAGTGGTCCTATACTACCTTAAGAATTGAAGTAATGTTAATGTCATCTTAATGATGTATAAAATTTGCATCATTATTCAGATAATCAAGGTTTTATTTAATGACTTTCCAAAAGAAAAAAATAGAGAAAAATCCATTTCCAGTGAAAAATTCATCAATTTATGTTAACAAGTAAATGCCATGAGTGGGAGGTTTTTGTCTTTCATCAGAGGTGAGCAAGGTCCCGCTGGATTTCTTTAGAGGATGAGGTCGGGAAGAGCCCTGGGGCACAAAATGGGGATTGTCTCTTCAACCTCCAGGTTGTAACTTGTACATCCTTTTATTCAAAAACAAAGCTTGAGGCAAATCATCAAAGGCTTCATTATTCCTGCAGGCTCAGTAACATTTTCTGAGCCCACAATCATGACATACGGTCTAATAAAAGAATTTTTTTCCCGCTTCCAGAGGAGAGTCAGTTTGAAAAAGTAACAATAAAAATAGTTAAGTATAGTGTTGATCAGTTGCTCAGTCATGTCTGACTCTTTGCGATTCCATGGACTGCCGCACACCAGGCTTCCCTGTCCCTCACCATCTCCCAGAGTTTGAAAAAGCCCCCCCCCCAAGTGTTACACGGCCAGTAGGTGGCACTGTCTCCTGTGACTTGAAAAACCCAACTACCGATGGGATGTGTGTGTGCTTAGTCACTCAGTCCTGTCCCACTCTTGCAACCTCATGGACTGTAGCCCTCCAGGTCCCTCTGTCCATGGGATTCTCTGGGCAAGAATACTGGAGTGGGTCGCCATTTCCTTTTCCAGGGCGTCTTCCCAGCCCAGGGATCAAACTCCGGTCTCCTATACTACATGCAGGTTCGTTACCACCTAAACGACAGAAAGGAAGCCTGGTAGGATGGTTCTTTTAAAAGCCTTGTTTGAAATTGTTCCCTTTTAATGCAACTATTCTAAATAATTTCCCCTTGACTTCTTGTTGGTCTCTTCATTCCTTATCCTTGTGCCAGGAAAACATGAATATGATCAGTTTACTCTTGTTGCAATAGATGCATAAATTTGACTGGCTCATTAGAGTGCATATGTTGTTTCTAGTGGTCCTATACTACCTTAAGAATTGAAGTAATGTTAATGTCATCTTAATGATGTATAAAATTTGCATCATTATTCAGATAATCAAGGTTTTATTTAATGACTTTCCAAAAGAAAAAAATAGAGAAAAATCCATTTCCAGTGAAAAATTCATCAATTTATGTTAACAAGTAAATGCCATGAGTGGGAGGTTTTTGTCTTTCATCAGAGGTGAGCAAGGTCCCGCTGGATTTCTTTAGAGGATGAGGTCGGGAAGAGCCCTGGGGCACAAAATGGGGATTGTCTCTTCAACCTCCAGGTTGTAACTTGTACATCCTTTTATTCAAAAACAAAGCTTGAGGCAAATCATCAAAGGCTTCATTATTCCTGCAGGCTCAGTAACATTTTCTGAGCCCACAATCATGACATACGGTCTAATAAAAGAATTTTTTTCCCGCTTCCAGAGGAGAGTCAGTTTGAAAAAGTAACAATAAAAATAGTTAAGTATAGTGTTGATCAGTTGCTCAGTCATGTCTGACTCTTTGCGATTCCATGGACTGCCGCACACCAGGCTTCCCTGTCCCTCACCATCTCCCAGAGTTGGCCCAAGTTCACGTCCACAGAATCAGTGATGCCATCCAACCATCTCATCCTCTACCACCCTATTCACATTTTGCCTTCAGTCTTTCCCAGCATCAGGGTCTTCTCCAGTGAGTCATCTCTTTGCATCAGGTGGCCAAAATATTGGAGATTCAGCTTCAGCATCAGTCCTTCCAATGAATTTTCAGGGCTGATTTCCTTTAGGATTGATAGTTTGATCTTCTGGAAGTCCAAGGGACTCTCAAAAGTCTTCTCCAGCACCACAGTTTGAAATCATCAGTTTGGTGCTCAGCCTTCTACACCCGGCACAATCCTTCCTTTAATTCTCACAATAATTGTAAAGTAAAGCTGTTATTACCCTTGTTCATTAGAATAGAGGCAAGAAACTTGCCCAGAGTTGTATAGGCAGTAATTAGCACAGCTGGTTAAAATCCCAGGCAATCTGACTCCAGAGTGTACCTCTCTGTCATTTACTGCCAAAATATTAACATAGGGGCTTCCCAGGTGGTGCTAGTGGTAAAGAACCAACTTGCCAGTGCAAGAGACATAAGAGACAGGGGCTGATCCCTGGGTCAAGAAGATCCCCCGGAGAAGGGAATGGTTACCCACTCCAGTATCGTTGCCTGGAGAAATTGCATGGAAAGAGGAGCCCAGCAGCCTACAGTCCATGGGGTCGCACAGAGTCAGACACAATTAAATTGACTGAACACACACGCAGTATTAACATATGTAGGATGCTTCAGTGGTTTGTAGACACAGTATTTGAAACTGAGAGTGTCCCATATTTACTAGGCCTGGTGTCAGATACAAACAGGGCTTCCTGGAGCATATCGGTTAACGGGCCTTAATTACCAAAAATGAAAATTCTATCCTTAGGCAATTGTTCAGATTTCAGAAAGTATCCCCTCCATTAAAGTCATTCATCTAAAACCGTGTGCAAAGTGCCTGCTGTGGATTACTGGTGACCCCAGCTGTGACTATGGCCTCCCTCTGGGGGCACAGAGCCTCCAGTTTCCCTCCAGTGAAAAGTCTGTGCATTCTCTCTCTGCCCAGCTGTGGTATCCTGCCCATATGTGGTGACAGAGGACTCTCTGAGGTTTCTTTTCTTATGCTGAGAACAAAAACTTCCTGACGAGGTACAAGCCCCCGTTGGGTTGATATCAAACACCTCTATCCCCACCCCTTCCCCCATAGGACCACCCGTATCAGCTAGTCCTTCTTTGCCCCTGAGCTTCTGGAGAAAAACCCTCTGTCTTATTTCTCTGGTATGTAGAAGGTCCTCAACAAAATTCACTGAGTGAAAGAATAAATTCAGTGAACATCCTAGAACAAGGAATATAATGAACTGTGGAAGCAAAGAATAGAATTAGGGCAAAACAGCAGGAAAAGCCTCTGGATTGTCAGAGGGCCGATTGTCCAAATATCTGTTTATAATGACACTTTGGAGTTTTTTTAAAAATAAATAAATAAATAAAAGCTTAGTCTGCAACAGAAAATCTTTCTTAGCCAGCCCTAACTAACCAGCTTTACCTGTTTCTTGAGGAGTATTAAGTTAATCCATACCCTCTAAAGGGTACATAATTCTCATTCCATAATAAAACATTTATCATTTTAAACTGTTTTAAAATTTTCTAGTGTTATTATTCTAAGTCTAAAGCTCAAAAAAATAAATAGGGCTTCCCCTGGTGGTCCAGTGGGTAAGGACACCGCCTTGCAGTGCAAGGGGCGCCGGTTCCATCCCTGGCCTGGGAAGATCCCACGTGCCGCGGAGCGGCTGGACTGATGTGTCCAATAACCGAGCCAGAGCTCTGGAGCGCATGCGCCCAGAGCCGGCGCTCTGCAACGACAGATGCCACCGCGATGGGAGGCCCGCAGGAGCCAAAGAACAAAGACGGATGAAAATAGAGAAATGAAAGACCAGTGGAGGTGACCCGCCCGCTCCCCTCCCTCCCCAACCAGACCCCCGCCCAAAATAAATAAATAAATCTTTAAAAAATAAATAAATAAATAAATAAATAAACACAACACCTTAAAAGGGTCAACATAAATAGACTTTTGGACAGTGGACTGCATGAGAGCCCAGAGGCATCTGTTTCTGCTCCTGGGTGCTCCTGATGAGCCCTCTCTGCTCTCCTCCAAGGGGTGACCTGGGTTCCTTCCTGCTACGGCTTCCTCTCTGCCCAGCTGTGGTATCCTGCCCATATGTGGTGACAGAGGACTCTCTGAGGTTTCTTTTCTTATGCTGAGAACAAAAACTTCCTGACGAGGTACAAGCCCCCGTTGGGTTGATATCAAACACCTCTATCCCCACCCCTTCCCCCATAGGACCACCCGTATCAGCTAGTCCTTCTTTGCCCCTGAGCTTCTGGAGAAAAACCCTCTGTCTTATTTCTCTGGTATGTAGAAGGTCCTCAACAAAATTCACTGAGTGAAAGAATAAATTCAGTGAACATCCTAGAACAAGGAATATAATGAACTGTGGAAGCAAAGAATAGAATTAGGGCAAAACAGCAGGAAAAGCCTCTGGATTGTCAGAGGGCCGATTGTCCAAATATCTGTTTATAATGACACTTTGGAGTTTTTTTAAAAATAAATAAATAAATAAAAGCTTAGTCTGCAACAGAAAATCTTTCTTAGCCAGCCCTAACTAACCAGCTTTACCTGTTTCTTGAGGAGTATTAAGTTAATCCATACCCTCTAAAGGGTACATAATTCTCATTCCATAATAAAACATTTATCATTTTAAACTGTTTTAAAATTTTCTAGTGTTATTATTCTAAGTCTAAAGCTCAAAAAAATAAATAGGGCTTCCCCTGGTGGTCCAGTGGGTAAGGACACCGCCTTGCAGTGCAAGGGGCGCCGGTTCCATCCCTGGCCTGGGAAGATCCCACGTGCCGCGGAGCGGCTGGACTGATGTGTCCAATAACCGAGCCAGAGCTCTGGAGCGCATGCGCCCAGAGCCGGCGCTCTGCAACGACAGATGCCACCGCGATGGGAGGCCCGCAGGAGCCAAAGAACAAAGACGGATGAAAATAGAGAAATGAAAGACCAGTGGAGGTGACCCGCCCGCTCCCCTCCCTCCCCAACCAGACCCCCGCCCAAAATAAATAAATAAATCTTTAAAAAATAAATAAATAAATAAATAAATAAATAAACACAACACCTTAAAAGGGTCAACATAAATAGACTTTTGGACAGTGGACTGCATGAGAGCCCAGAGGCATCTGTTTCTGCTCCTGGGTGCTCCTGATGAGCCCTCTCTGCTCTCCTCCAAGGGGTGACCTGGGTTCCTTCCTGCTACGGCTTCCTCACTTTGAACATGTTTCTCAAGGTCACCCCATACTCATCTGCATCATTCTGCTGAGAGGGAAACAAGTGTGAAGAATCAGGCAAGAGAGGCTTTTATGGGTCGGGTCTGGTGTTAATACCTCTCATTTCTTCCCATATCATACCAGCTTAGAATTCAGCCACATAACTACACTCTACACACTGAGGGAGGCAGAGGAATACAGCAGAACTGTACATGCACGAAGACCAGGAAAGGGATGCTTTGTGCGTGGCTGTCCTGTCTCTGTTCCCCTCCTTCCTTTTACCTCACAACATTTTCTCACCCTTCAATACTATTCATAAATATCACCACTTCATCCTTAACCTAGAACAGTATCTGGCACAAAGTATGCATTCAATCAATATTTGTTAAATAAATGAGTCATTTCACAAATAATGTTTTAAAATTTATTTTAAGTTATACTTGATTAACAGTGTTTTGTTAGTTTATGTTGTACAGTAAAGTAATTCAGTTATATATATATGTATGTACTCTTTTTTATATTTATTATGGTTTACTACAGGATATTGAATATAGTCCCCTATGCTATATAGTTTGTTGTTTATCCCACAAGTATGTTTTAAGTGCCTACTCTCTTAATTTACGTTCAGGCAGAGAGTCAGTCTTGCCATAAACAAGTGATTTCAAATTCAGCTCATCTGATGGAGCAAGGACCAAGCCCTTTGAATACATGGAGGAATGCATTCGATAAACATCAGTTCTGGAAGGTTTGAGCTGAGCATGGAAAGATGAGTCAGGTTTACTAGCTGGAAAGGTCAGGGATACAGCCATCCACAGAGGAGAAGCCCGATGTACAAAGGTGAGAATGTGCTTGTGGGGAGGGAGGGCCAGGCTAAGATGGGCCTTGTGTGTTGCATAATCATCTGATCCCTGATTTGCTGACTTTTCAGTTGCACCGACTATATGCCCTGTCTGCTAACTGCTATACGTACTAAGGCATTCACTCAAATCCTACCTTCTTGTGTGGAGACACTTACAATGCCCGGTCCCTTTTGAAGGAGGGACCCAAATAACTCAACTTATAGTGTATGTCAGTGCTTTGTGTTTGGCTTGGCTTTATCCTTCAGCTGCACTTGGAAAACATTTGGGGGTGCCAAACCTTTTATACTCATCTGCATCATTCTGCTGAGAGGGAAACAAGTGTGAAGAATCAGGCAAGAGAGGCTTTTATGGGTCGGGTCTGGTGTTAATACCTCTCATTTCTTCCCATATCATACCAGCTTAGAATTCAGCCACATAACTACACTCTACACACTGAGGGAGGCAGAGGAATACAGCAGAACTGTACATGCACGAAGACCAGGAAAGGGATGCTTTGTGCGTGGCTGTCCTGTCTCTGTTCCCCTCCTTCCTTTTACCTCACAACATTTTCTCACCCTTCAATACTATTCATAAATATCACCACTTCATCCTTAACCTAGAACAGTATCTGGCACAAAGTATGCATTCAATCAATATTTGTTAAATAAATGAGTCATTTCACAAATAATGTTTTAAAATTTATTTTAAGTTATACTTGATTAACAGTGTTTTGTTAGTTTATGTTGTACAGTAAAGTAATTCAGTTATATATATATGTATGTACTCTTTTTTATATTTATTATGGTTTACTACAGGATATTGAATATAGTCCCCTATGCTATATAGTTTGTTGTTTATCCCACAAGTATGTTTTAAGTGCCTACTCTCTTAATTTACGTTCAGGCAGAGAGTCAGTCTTGCCATAAACAAGTGATTTCAAATTCAGCTCATCTGATGGAGCAAGGACCAAGCCCTTTGAATACATGGAGGAATGCATTCGATAAACATCAGTTCTGGAAGGTTTGAGCTGAGCATGGAAAGATGAGTCAGGTTTACTAGCTGGAAAGGTCAGGGATACAGCCATCCACAGAGGAGAAGCCCGATGTACAAAGGTGAGAATGTGCTTGTGGGGAGGGAGGGCCAGGCTAAGATGGGCCTTGTGTGTTGCATAATCATCTGATCCCTGATTTGCTGACTTTTCAGTTGCACCGACTATATGCCCTGTCTGCTAACTGCTATACGTACTAAGGCATTCACTCAAATCCTACCTTCTTGTGTGGAGACACTTACAATGCCCTCCCTGGTCCCTTTGGAAGGAGGGACCCAAATAACTCAACTTATAGTGTATGTCAGTGCTTTGTGTTTGGCTTGGCTTTATCCTTCAGCTGCACTTGGAAAACATGGTTTGGGTGGCCTTGCCTGGGAGACATAAATCTCCATAGCTAACTACATTTCAGGCTATTTACCTAAGGATCAAAGGCCTGTGTTTGCTCTTAATTGTGGTTTGGGGATGAATGTTACTGCGGTAGCTATAAGGCATGGAGCGCCATGTAGTGAAAAATATGTTGTGACCCTGGTCACGCCATATAACGTGACTCAGAAAATGAGTGGGTCAAAACTGTTGCCCTAAGAAATCATGTGGAGACCCAATTTAGGATGTACGAGGCAGATTCAGTGGGTATTTGTTGAATGCTACTGTGTACCAAGGATTTTCAGATGTATTTGGTAATTTAACCTATATGTAAATACTTTCTGAAATGATCACAAATAAGACCAATTATGAGATAACATTGCACTTTAGAAAATATTATGATAAATTTAAGTACACTCAGATTAAGACCAGGCCATAGCCATAGTGAAGATCAAAGTTTCCTTCAAATGAGGCAGCAGTGACAGAAGAGAAGGGACTGTGGCCATTGGAGTCAGGGGATCTTGGCTCTGTCACTCATCACTTCTCTAAGGCTTAGCGTCCAAATGGGGAGAATGAGGTATGTTTTACAGCATTGGTTTGTAGTATAAATGTCTGCTTGAACTATAAATATCTGACTAGGAGCCATTCTTTGGGCCTCTCTGAATGTGGTGACTTTTTGAATTGTCTTATGGAGGAACCTGGAAACTGTACTCCTGGAATTACTACAAAATAGAATGGCTTCTAAGCTGGGGAGGTGCCTATACCTGTGCAACAGGCTCTTCTCTCCTACACCTGAGATGAGTGCTATGCCGGCCTGAGAGCAGAGCTCCTGTGAGATGAACTCACGGTGCAGCCAGGCTGGCTAGCTATGGTTCTTCCCTACATCTTCTTGACTAGGTCACGTGGCCTCCAGAAGGCCTGTGAGTCTGAATATTAGTAGGTTGCACACAGTCTTAGGGGCAGGACCCAAATAACTCATACTTAGGCATTCACTCAAATCCTACCTTCTTGTGTGGAGACACTTACAATGCCCTCCCTGGTCCCTTTGGAAGGAGGGACCCAAATAACTCAACTTATAGTGTATGTCAGTGCTTTGTGTTTGGCTTGGCTTTATCCTTCAGCTGCACTTGGAAAACATGGTTTGGGTGGCCTTGCCTGGGAGACATAAATCTCCATAGCTAACTACATTTCAGGCTATTTACCTAAGGATCAAAGGCCTGTGTTTGCTCTTAATTGTGGTTTGGGGATGAATGTTACTGCGGTAGCTATAAGGCATGGAGCGCCATGTAGTGAAAAATATGTTGTGACCCTGGTCACGCCATATAACGTGACTCAGAAAATGAGTGGGTCAAAACTGTTGCCCTAAGAAATCATGTGGAGACCAAATTTAGGATGTACTGAGGCAGATTCAGTGGCTATTTGTTGCATGCTACTGTGTACCAAGGATTTTCAGATGTATTTGGTAATTTAACCTATATGTAAATACTTTCTGAAATGATCACAAATAAGACCAATTATGAGATAACATTGCACTTTAGAAAATATTATGATAAATTTAAGTACACTCAGATTAAGACCAGGCCATAGCCATAGTGAAGATCAAAGTTTCCTTCAAATGAGGCAGCAGTGACAGAAGAGAAGGGACTGTGGCCATTGGAGTCAGGGGATCTTGGCTCTGTCACTCATCACTTCTCTAAGGCTTAGCGTCCAAATGGGGAGAATGAGGTATGTTTTACAGCATTGGTTTGTAGTATAAATGTCTGCTTGAACTATAAATATCTGACTAGGAGCCATTCTTTGGGCCTCTCTGAATGTGGTGACTTTTTGAATTGTCTTATGGAGGAACCTGGAAACTGTACTCCTGGAATTACTACAAAATAGAATGGCTTCTAAGCTGGGGAGGTGCCTATACCTGTGCAACAGGCTCTTCTCTCCTACACCTGAGATGAGTGCTATGCCGGCCTGAGAGCAGAGCTCCTGTGAGATGAACTCACGGTGCAGCCAGGCTGGCTAGCTATGGTTCTTCCCTACATCTTCTTGACTAGGTCACGTGTGGCCTCCAGAAGGCCTGTGAGTCTGAATATTGAGTTGACCCTCGGAGGAACCTCTAATGGGTACTGCAGGCATCATGTCTTATCATATGGTCTCTGAAACGTTGGAGCAGATAGTGACCAGTCCCCATTGAGGCTGGGGAAAAGCAAACTACCAAAGAAGGAACTTGAGTTACCTGACATGAAGAACTTGCTATGATTGATGATTAAATAATTAGAGAAGCTTAGCCAGAGAGCTGGTGAGGGGCTCCTTGAGATATCCCTTAAAAGGGTGAAGTGGTCCTTTTCAGAGTCCACTCAAGACCGGCCCTCACAATCTTCCCACATAGAGAATGTGCTGAACCCGGTCCTGCATCCTGTTAAAGGGCCATGGTTTTTCTGAAGGACAATGTTTAGTTGGTAGAACAGGTTATGCAAACCAGAGCCTGCTGCCAAGTGCCAAACACATTTGAGCTCACAAGCAGTAATTATAGAGACAGAGCTGGCAAGGACCAGATCCTTTGCTTTCCAAGTGAGCAAACAGGTCCAGAGACAGGAGGCAATAGCATAGTTGCCCAGCTATTTGATGGCACTGAGGATTGGAACTGAATTCTTCTGAGTCCAGATTTATAGTTTTCCTCCACTAGTAATTAAATATCAAGATCTATAGTCTACCAAAGGGGCTGTAGCCCCTGTACACAGGTCAGAGTTGGGTCCGGGGCTGGAGGCTTCATGCAGGGCTGTTGAGTCTTGACTTCTGCAAACCTGGTTCTTACCTGGTTCTTGAGTAGTAGCTCAGCCTCCAACCCCGCCTGGCCCCCAGAAAGGAGAGGGGTCAGAAGTCCTACCTTTTCTGAAGCAGCTGAATTCAATGCTCCAGCATTGTCTGAAGGATGACTGAAAGAGCAGAGACGAGGCAGAAGAGAAAGGCGAGATGGAAGTTGGGGATGGCAAAGAAGGGATTGTAGGTGAACAGGAGGATTAAAAACAAAAAGTTTTTACAGTGGCCAAGGCAGAACACTGACTCACTTCCAAAAGCGTTCCCAAGTTCCTGGCTGTTTCCTTCTGGCCTTAAGTAGCTCTGTCCTTGCCTGGGTCTTTGGTATTCACTGCCCTCTATCCTATACCTCCATTCTGTGGCATTTCTTCCCAGGTCACATCTATATGGCCCGTATCTGTTCTGTGCCACTTCCCCATTCCTTACCCCTTTTTTCCTGGCATTTACACTAGAAGTCTCTGAACATGACTAATTAAAATGGAATGTGTGCAATATGTGTGTGTGTGAATTTGTCCTCATTTATTCTAGCTTTTATTTAAATAACTGGAAAAGCATCTGTGTCCTTTATGTGATATGAGATAACTTCTAGGAAAAGAGAAACAAATTCTAATGGCTCTCCTAGAGTGGAAAAGGGACATTTAGAAGAAAACTCCAGCTCTTTTCTGGGTCTGCGTTCTATCACCAGTTTTAAAGAGAAGTTTTCTAACAAGGAAACAGACATGCCAAAATTCACTGAAAAAATATAATAGTTTTTACTTTCATTTTATTAATGGATATTGTTGTAAAGTATTTCAGTTCACAAAAGCTGGGAAACACATTGCCTCTGAAATATATATATAATCTTGAAAATATTCAAAGCTAGCCTTTGAAAAGTGCTCACAGACAGAGACAATTCATGAGCATTTTCAGAATTGATAATTCCATGAACAGAGAGGTTGAAAAAGTATGATTTATTTATTGAGGGTGTGCTAATTTATAAATAAGTTTAAAATGTCTATATATGCTTCTTAATGGCTTCAGAGAAATATGACATTTCTATGCCTTACAACTACATTTGTACATGAAAAGCAACAACAGAAACACCTTACCTCACTGTTGAAAATTTCCATCAAGGCTTGCTTTGTATTCCATCTCTCAATATGAAATTCCACCCGCCTGAGCCTTGGCATAACCACAGTGTGCATCCTTAACCTCAAAATAAACAAACAAAAATTACATGCCAATTAGCACAATAGGCTATTTTCACCAAAACGGAACTTGCTGAGCTCCTCATGGCCTGTCATTTGCCCATCTCTTTTGTTCATTTATCACGTGGATGGTGCCTAAATTTAGGTCTGTCCTTGGCAGCCCTCTATGGGCTGCCATGGGAAGTGTTTTTTCCTAACCAGGATCATGTCACATAGGGGTAGAAAAACCTATAAAGAACATTTTCTAATAAAAAGGAATATACTTTTATATAGTTTCATATTTTTAACTTTTTCTTTTTAGATTCTGCCTTTTTTTTTTTTTTTGGCCACTTCGATTGGTCTTTCATTTATTTCCATTTTTGTTCTTTGGCCTGTGTGGGCCTCCCATCGCAGTGACCTCTCTCGCTGCAGAGCACCAGCTCTGGGTGCATGTGCTCCAGAGCTCTGGCTTGGTGGTTGGACACATCAGTCCAGCCGCTCCGCGGCATGTGGGATCTTCCCAGGCTAGGGATCAAACCGGTGCCCCTTGCACTGCAAGGCGGTGTCCTTACCCACTGGACCACCAGGGAAGCTCGAGTTTTATATTTCTAAATTAAAAGTTAGGGAATTCCATGGCAATCTAGCAGTAGGGATTCCATCCTTCCATTGCCATGACCCTGGTTCAATGCCTGGTCAGGGAACTGAGATCCTACAACCCCTGCTGTGTGGCCACCAAAAAAAAAAAAGAACAAAGTTACTGTTAGGTTGGTCCAAAGTAATTGTGGTTTTGCATTATTGAACTTTGCTGTTTGATACTGGAATACATCCTTAAATGTGGTTAAGTCATACATCATTTTAATGCACATTTCTTGCTTTATTTTTTTGCTAATGACTTACTCCTTGTTGTTAGTTTTATATTTATTTATTATTTTTTTCATTTTTTTAATTCTTTATTTTAAAGATTTTATAGAGTTTTGATGTTCACCAACATGTATGTTCCAAGATCATTCATATGCATATCCCTGGACCCTCCCCCAACCCAGTTCCCCCCCCCCCACCCCTCCAGACCATTGCCCCAAGTGATTGTAGGTACTCCTATTCCCTTAGCACAAAGACAATAGCTATCTTTTCCACACATGACAGTATAGGTTTCCATGCTACTGTCTCCATGTCTCCCCCTCCCTATTTCTTCCCCACAATGTCCATATGTCTATGCTCTGTCTGTTTTTCCATGAGTTCACTGCGTGTGTTACCAAGACCGTCCTACTAGATTCCATATATGTGAGTTAGTATGCTGTATTTGTCTTTCTCTTTTTGACTTACTTCACTTTTTATGATAGGTTCTAGAGCCAGCCACCTCATTAGGACTGAGTTTTCTGCATTTCTTTTAACAGCTGAGTAGTATTCCATTGTATATATGTACCAAAGTTTTCATATCCATTCATTCGTCAATGGACATCTAGGTTGCTTCCATGTTCTGGCTATTGTATAGAGAGCTGCAATGAACATTGGGGTACAGGTGCCTCTTTCAGTTTTGATTTCATCAGGATATAGGCCTAATAGTGGGATTGCTGGGTCATAGGGTGCTTCTATTTTTAGTTTTTTAAGGAATCTCCATATTGTCTTCCATAGAGGTTGTATCAGTTTGCATTCCCACCAGCAATGCAAGAGGGTTCCCTTTTCTCCGCACCCTCTCCAGCATTTATTGTCTGTCGATTTGTTGATGATGGCCACTCTGACGGGTGTGAGGTGGTATCTCATTGTGGTTTTAATTTGCATTTCTCTAATGATAAGCGAGGTTGAGCATCGTTTCATGTGCTTTTGGGCCATCTATATTTATTTTAAACTAGAGAAAGAATGTTAGACAAAAAGCAAATTCAAGTGATTTTATTAAAAATTCAAGTTCAAAATGGGTCGTAAAGCAGCAGAGACATCTTGCAATATCAACAGTGCATTTAACCAAGGAACTGCTAATGAACATACAGTGCAGTGGAGACTCAAGAAGTTTTGCAAAGGAGACAAGAAGAGAGACCTGAAGAGGAGAAGCACAGTGACCATCAGAAGTTGCTAACGACCAACTGAGAGCCATCATTGAAGCTGATCCTTTGCAATTACACAAGAACTTGATGAAAACTCAGCATTGACCATTCTAAGATTGTTCAGCATTTGAGGCAAATTGGAAAGGTGAGAAGGCTTGATAAGTGGGTGCCTTCTGAGCCACCTGCAAATCAAAAAGACTGTGTTGAAGTTTTGTTTTTTTTGGGTGTATGCTTTGAGTCTCAATCTGGCTCCTATTCCTTACCCTGTTTTCCACACATGACAGTATAGGTTTCCTTTACTGTCTCCATGTCCTCCCTATTTCTTCCCCACAATGTCCATATGTCTATGCTCTGTCTGTTTTTCCATGAGTTCACTGCGTGTGTTACCAAGACCGTCCTACTAGATTCCATATATGTGAGTTAGTATGCTGTATTTGTCTTTCTCTTTTTGACTTACTTCACTTTTTATGATAGGTTCTAGAGCCAGCCACCTCATTAGGACTGAGTTTTCTGCATTTCTTTTAACAGCTGAGTAGTATTCCATTGTATATATGTACCAAAGTTTTCATATCCATTCATTCGTCAATGGACATCTAGGTTGCTTCCATGTTCTGGCTATTGTATAGAGAGCTGCAATGAACATTGGGGTACAGGTGCCTCTTTCAGTTTTGATTTCATCAGGATATAGGCCTAATAGTGGGATTGCTGGGTCATAGGGTGCTTCTATTTTTAGTTTTTTAAGGAATCTCCATATTGTCTTCCATAGAGGTTGTATCAGTTTGCATTCCCACCAGCAATGCAAGAGGGTTCCCTTTTCTCCGCACCCTCTCCAGCATTTATTGTCTGTCGATTTGTTGATGATGGCCACTCTGACGGGTGTGAGGTGGTATCTCATTGTGGTTTTAATTTGCATTTCTCTAATGATAAGCGAGGTTGAGCATCGTTTCATGTGCTTTTGGGCCATCTATATTTATTTTAAACTAGAGAAAGAATGTTAGACAAAAAGCAAATTCAAGTGATTTTATTAAAAATTCAAGTTCAAAATGGGTCGTAAAGCAGCAGAGACATCTTGCAATATCAACAGTGCATTTAACCAAGGAACTGCTAATGAACATACAGTGCAGTGGAGACTCAAGAAGTTTTGCAAAGGAGACAAGAAGAGAGACCTGAAGAGGAGAAGCACAGTGACCATCAGAAGTTGCTAACGACCAACTGAGAGCCATCATTGAAGCTGATCCTTTGCAATTACACAAGAACTTGATGAAAAACTCAGCATTGACCATTCTAAGATTGTTCAGCATTTGAGGCAAATTGGAAAGGTGAGAAGGCTTGATAAGTGGGTGCCTTCTGAGCCACCTGCAAATCAAAAAGACTGTTTTGAAGTTTTGTCTTTTCTTATTCTATAGGAGAATGAACCTTTTCTCAATTGGATTGTGACATGTTGCAAAAACATGGATTTTATACAACTAGTTCAGTAGGTTAGACCAAGAAGAAGCTCCAAAGCACTTCTTAAAGCCAAACTTACACCCCAAAAAAGGATCAATGTCACTGTTTGGTGGTCTGCTGCTGTTCGGATCCATGGACAGCTTTCTGAATCTCAGCGAAACCATTTCATCTGAGAAGTATGATCAGCAAATTGATGAGATGCACCAAAAATTGACCCCTGCAGCTGGCACTAGTCAACTGAATGGGCCCAATTCTTCTCCACCACAACGCCCGGCCAAAGCTTCAAAATGAGAATGAATTGGGCTACGAAGTTTCGCCTCATCATTCATATTCCCCTGACCTCTTGTCAACTGACTACCACTTCTTCAAAAGCATCTTGACAACTTTTTGCAGGGAAAATGCTTCCACAACCAGTAGGAGGTAGAAAATACTTTCTAAGAGTTTGTCAAATCCTGAAGCATGGATTCTTTTTTTTTTTTTTAAGATTTATTTATTTATTTATTTATTTTTGGGGGGTGGGGAGGGAGGGGAGCAGGCAGGCCACTTCTATTGGTCTTTCATTTGTCCATTTTCATCCATCTTTGTTCTTTGGCCCGTGTGGGCCTCCCATCGCAGTGGCCTCTGTTGTCGCAGAGCACCAGCTTAGTAATTGGACACATTGGTCCAGCCGCTCCGCGGCACGTGGGATCTTCCCAGGCCAGGGATGGAACTGACGCCCCTTGCACTGCAAGGCAGTGTCCTTACCCACTGGACAACCAGGGAAGCCCAAGCATGGATTCTTTTTTTTTTTTTTTTTTTTAAGATTTATTTATTTATTTATTTTGGGCAGGGGTCGGGTTGGGGAGGGAGGGGAGTGGGCGGGCCACTTCTGTTGGTCTTTCATTTCCCTATTTTCATCCGTCTTTGTTCTTTGGCTCCTGTGGGCCTCCTGCGGTGGCCTCTGTCATTGCAGAGCACCGGCTCTGGGTGCATGCGCTCCAGAGCTCCGGCTCGGTGATTGGACACATCAGTCCAGCCGCTCCGCGGCATGTGGGATCTTCCCAGGCCAGGGAGCGAACCGGCGCCCCTTGCACTGCAAGGCGGTGTCCTTACCCACTGGACCACCAGGGGAAGCCCCCAAGCATGGATTCTTAAGTTATATCAAGGTCATTTATTTCTGACACTGTGACAACCCCCAGGCATGACTATCATAAAAGCAGAGTAAATTAAGCATATTATTTACAGCAAGGTGAACACTATAGGGTTGTTCTTTTCCCCCTTGGACCCTCCCCCCACCAGAATATGACATTGTAACAATATATATCAGTGAAATATTTTTGACCTGGATTATAGATTGAATTGCACAATAGGACAACTTGCCAGTAGGAATGAGTTAGCATGTAAATCTGAATTGCTAAATAGTTTTTTTTTTTTAATTAATTAATTTTATTTTTGGCTGTGCTGGGTCTTCGTTGCTGTGTGAGCTTTGCTCTAGTTGTGGTGAGCGGGCTTCTCATTGCAGTAGCTTCTCTGGTTGTGGATTATGGGCTTTAGGACACAGGGGCTTTAGCAGTTGTGGCATATGGGGTCAATAGTTGTGGCTCCCAGGCTCTAGAGCGCAGGCTCAATACTTGTGGTATACAGGCTTAGTTGCTCCATGGCATGTGGGATTTTCTCAGACCAAGAATCCAACTTGTATCTCCTGCATTGGCAGGCAGATTCTTTACCACTGGGCCATCAGGGAAGGACAAAAAGTTTTAACTAGTCTTGTTCCAAGTTTTTTTTTAATAGGATAAAATAGACATAACACAAAAGTTACCATTTTAATAATTTTCAAGTGTACAGCTCAGTGGCGTTAAATATTTTCATGTTGTGCAACCGTCACCATGACCCATTTTCAGAACTTCCATTTTCCAAACTGAAACTCGGCATCCATTAATTAATAACTTTGCATTCACTGCTCTCTCCAGGCCCTGGTAATCTCTGTTATCATTCCTGCTTATTCTAGGTCCCTTATGTAACTAGAATCCTACAATGTTTGTCCTTTTGTGTCTTGCTTATTTTACTTAGCATACTATTTTAAAGGTTTATCTGTGTGTAATGTGTCAGTATTTAATTTCTTTTTAAGACTGAATAATATTTCATTGTAGGTAGGTACTACAGTTTATTTATCCATTCATATCTTTTTTTTTTAAAGATTTATTTATTTATTTATTTTGGTGGGGGTGGGGGTGGAGTGGGGAGGGCGGGGAGCAGGCGGGCCACTTCTATTGGTCTTTCATTTGTCCATTTTCATCCATCTTTGTTCTTTGGCCCGTGTGGGCCTCCCATCGCAGTGGCCTCTGTTGTCGCAGAGCACCGGTTCTGGGCGCAAGCGCTCCAGAGCTCCGGCTCAGTAATTGGGCACATCGGTCCAGCCGCTCCGCAGCACATGGGATCTTCCCAGGCCAGGGATCGAACTGGCACCCCTTGCACTGCAAGGCGGTGTCCTTACCCACTGGACCACCAGGGAAGCCCTATCCATTCATATCTTAATGAGTATTTGCGTTATTTGCACCTTTCGGTGATTGTGGATATTGCCACCGTCAACATGGGTGTACAGAGGCCTTGCTTTCGATTCTTTTGGGAGTTGGAGTGGCTGCATCATATGCAATTCTATATTTAACTTTTTGAGGAATTAAATCTTATTTTAAAACTAATAAGAAACATAAAGTTCGTCTGGGTTATCTGTGTTCAAACTTTGAGACTCAGACTCAACCCTGCCAGCAGCCTCCTTTGAGCCCAGAGGCTCAGCAATGATCAGAAACGGGATGTTGTGAAGGCAGCCACAACGGGCAGTATTCATACTTCAGTGGCTGTGGGAAGCCCGGCCTTGTATCCTGCCTGAGGGGGGCCATCAGTGCCTACTGACTTTGCTGGTCAGAGGAAGTCAAAGCCTTTGAAGGGCACTTCCACTCTCCAGCTAATAGAAAGGGTGACTGGATAGGAAAAAGCCACACGGCAGAAAACAAAGGCTTGGGAGACATTAGAAGAGACATCTGCCTCCAAACTAGTTCTGAGATGGAACGTGGAAGAAAGCTGTCATCACTTGGGATTCAGGAGTTTATGGCAGGTCTGGGCAGGCTGGAAACCACCAGGTGGGACTGGAGGAGGGAAGACCTGGTTGCAGCTCTTTCCAGGTGCAGTCCAGGTACAGAGGATGTGTGTGTGTGTTGGGGGAGGGGATGCTGAACAGTAGAGTACCATGCTGGTGTGGGGGAGGTGAGGCACATATCAGACAGCACAGGGCAGCGGATGCTTGATAAATGCATCAACGCAATATTTACTCAATTTCTGCAACGTTCCTTCCATCGAATCCGTCTATCACATCTTTTCCAGGCAAATCTTTAAAAGTCACTCCTTAGCACTGACACTGCCGAGTTCAAACTCTTTCCCTGGCTCCCATTATTTATAATCATTGCCTCTCAAGCCTGGATAAGAGTGGCCTCAAAGGTCATTCTGCTGAGACAGAAAGACCCAAGATAAACCAGCCCCTATAGCACCAATTATACTGGAAAATGTTTGGGGACAAGCATGACTCCTATATTGGAATAAACATGGGGAATGTTTAGAGTACAGTAATATTTACATGCAATTGAAGGATGAAACAATTGAAGTGGAATTTGGAGCTTGGCCTCTATGCACAGGGCACCCCATGAATACATTACTTCCTCTGGCATCAGGGCGCCGCCTTGGAGGAAGGTGAGGTGAAGAGTGAAAGTCTCTTAGTCGTGTCTGACTCTTTGTGACCTATGGGTGAGCCATGGAATTCTCCAGGCAAGAATACCGGAGTGGGTAGCCTTTCCCTTCTCCCCAGGGATCCTTACAACGAGACTCAGACTCAACCCTGCCAGCAGCCTCCTTTGAGCCCAGAGGCTCAGCAATGATCAGAAACGGGATGTTGTGAAGGCAGCCACAACGGGCAGTATTCATACTTCAGTGGCTGTGGGAAGCCCGGCCTTGTATCCTGCCTGAGGGGGGCCATCAGTGCCTACTGACTTTGCTGGTCAGAGGAAGTCAAAGCCTTTGAAGGGCACTTCCACTCTCCAGCTAATAGAAAGGGTGACTGGATAGGAAAAAGCCACACGGCAGAAAACAAAGGCTTGGGAGACATTAGAAGAGACATCTGCCTCCAAACTAGTTCTGAGATGGAACGTGGAAGAAAGCTGTCATCACTTGGGATTCAGGAGTTTATGGCAGGTCTGGGCAGGCTGGAAACCACCAGGTGGGACTGGAGGAGGGAAGACCTGGTTGCAGCTCTTTCCAGGTGCAGTCCAGGTACAGAGGGATGTGTGTGTGTGTGTTGGGGGGGAGGGGGGATGCTGAACAGTAGAGTACCATGCTGGTGTGGGGGAGGTGAGGCACATATCAGACAGCACAGGGCAGCGGATGCTTGATAAATGCATCAACGCAATATTTACTCAATTTCTGCAACGTTCCTTCCATCGAATCCGTCTATCACATCTTTTCCAGGCAAATCTTTAAAAGTCACTCCTTAGCACTGACACTGCCGAGTTCAAACTCTTTCCCTGGCTCCCATTATTTATAATCATTGCCTCTCAAGCCTGGATAAGAGTGGCTTCAAAGGTCATTCTGCTGAGACAGAAAGACCCAAGATAAACCAGCCCCTATAGCACCAATTATACTGGAAAATGTTTGGGGACAAGCATGACTCCTATATTGGAATAAACATGGGGAATGTTTAGAGTACAGTAATATTTACATGCAATTGAAGGATGAAACAATTGAAGTGGAATTTGGAGCTTGGCCTCTATGCACAGGGCACCCCATGAATACATTACTTCCTCTGGCATCAGGGCGCCGCCTTGGAGGAAGGTGAGGTGAAGAGTGAAAGTCTCTTAGTCGTGTCTGACTCTTTGTGACCTATGGGTGAGCCATGGAATTCTCCAGGCAAGAATACCGGAGTGGGTAGCCTTTCCCTTCTCCAGGGGATCTTCCCAACCCAGGGATGGAACCCAGGTTTCTCCCATTGCAGGCAGATTCTTTACCATCTGAGCCACCAGGGAAGACCAAGAAGTGACCTCACTTCTTGGATTGGGGTGCACAATTCAAATCCAAACTCCCTAGTCTGGGCAGTTAGAACTGCAACCCCTTCTCATCCCCACCCCGCCGCCCCCAGTCATTTGCGGGACTGGTTCCTGACCTGCAAGGGTCAGATCACTTTACTCTTCTTACTGCTTGCTTCTGGTCAAAGGCACTCTGAACCTTTGGACAATGCATCCCACTCTGTTACTTCTGGCAAGTTAACCTCTTTTGGCCTCGGTTTTCTCATCTGGATAACAGTAGGGCTGTGAGGAGGATGCCATGAGTTAACAGGTTAATTATTCACATGTCAGTGTCTGGCAAGCCGTGTGCTCTTCGTACTTACGAGTTAGGCAGTCTACCGTTATTTCTTTCTACAAGAAGACCCCTTCTTCTCTGGCCTATAAAAACCATTCCAGTCTTAACTCGCTCAACGTGGCCGCAGCCCGAGCCCACCTGGTCCTTTGCACGTGCTGTTAAAGGGACGCTCCCCACCCCACCCCTTACAGTCAATTTCAGAACCAGCTCAGATGTAAAGGATAAAGTGAAAGCCCGAGCATCTGTTTTTTATTTGCTTCGCTCCGCGGAAACCGCCAGCTAATCGAGATAAGAAAAACAGAATAGCGACATACTGGTCGGTCTCAAATCGGCGTAAGGGGCAAAACTTTAATGAGGGGAAAGTGCGTTTCAGATGTGCCTTCACGCCCCGACAGTGGCCGTCGCCTCGCGGTGACACGCGCCGGTGCCTCCGTTCCTCGGGCGAGCGCGGCTTTGGGAAGGCCCGACGGCCACTGTAAGATTGCCCCGGCCCCTGAAGTCCAGCAGCCCTAAGTAATCACGGCTCTCGAATGCAGCGTGCCCTCCCGCCTTCCAGCAGCCCCCAACTGCGAGGGAAGCCGAGCCAAACCCTACCCGGGGATTTCGACCCCCGCCCCGGCCGCCAGGTGCGCCGGAAGCGACTTCCACCTGGACGCCCGGGGCCTCGCGTTCCGGGCCGGTCCCCGCGAGGGGCGGAGCTCGGGCCGCCCCGCCTCTCGGGAAGCGGCCCGTGCGGCCGCCGGGCGGGGGCCTAGAAGGGGAGGAGTGAGGAGGGGAGGAAAGTGGAGCCCGGGCCGGAGGGAGGAAGGGGAGGGCAGGGGTGGAGGCGACTGGCAGAGTGTGCTGGCGCGCGGGGGAGCCGCAGCCCGGGACGCGTCCCGGAGCCAGAGTCGCGGCCGCAGCGCCGAGCCCGCCGTCCCCGCCGCCCAGAGCCGCCCGCCGGGGCCGTCCCGAGCGGCGACACCCCGGGCGTCCCGGCCGGCGAGCCGGCGCAGCGGCGGCCCCGGGACTCGGCAGCGAGCGCGGCGGGAGGGATGGTGGCGGCGGGGCGCGGGCCACAGCAGCCGCCCCCGCCTCCCGCCCGGCCGCGGCCCCCGGCCCTCGGCCCCCGCTCCCCGGCCGCACGCCCCCGCTGAGCCGGGCGCCCCACCATGCCGCGGGCCCCCGCGCCCCTGTACGCCTGCCTCCTCGGGCTCTGCGCGCTCGTGCCCCGGCTCCCAGGTAAGCCGCGCCGCCCGCCGTGCAGAAACTTCGTGCGCACCGAGTTGCCCGCGGGCGTCTCGGAGGGGCGAGGGCCGCGGCTGTTGTCTGAAGGCGGGAGGCATCCTCGGGCACCCCAGGTGGCGAGCCGCCGGGGACAGCCACCCGCGCGCGGCCTGCCGACATTTTTTGCCGTGGGCCTCGCGGTAAGGACAAACTTTAATGAGGGGAAAGTGCGTTTCAGATGTGCCTTCACGCCCCGACAGTGGCCGTCGCCTCGCGGTGACACGCGCCGGTGCCTCCGTTCCTCGGGCGAGCGCGGCTTTGGGAAGGCCCGACGGCCACTGTAAGATTGCCCCGGCCCCTGAAGTCCAGCAGCCCTAAGTAATCACGGCTCTCGAATGCAGCGTGCCCTCCCGCCTTCCAGCAGCCCCCAACTGCGAGGGAAGCCGAGCCAAACCCTACCCGGGGATTTCGACCCCCGCTCCGGCCGCCAGGTGCGCCGGAAGCGACTTCCACCTGGACGCCCGGGGCCTCGCGTTCCGGGCCGGTCCCCGCGAGGGGCGGAGCTCGGGCCGCCCCGCCTCTCGGGAAGCGGCCCGTGCGGCCGCCGGGCGGGGGCCTAGAAGGGGAGGAGTGAGGAGGGGAGGAAAGTGGAGCCCGGGCCGGAGGGAGGAAGGGGAGGGCAGGGGTGGAGGCGACTGGCAGAGTGTGCTGGCGCGCGGGGGAGCCGCAGCCCGGGACGCGTCCCGGAGCCAGAGTCGCGGCCGCAGCGCCGAGCCCGCCGTCCCCGCCGCCCAGAGCCGCCCGCCGGGGCCGTCCCGAGCGGCGACACCCCGGGCGTCCCGGCCGGCGAGCCGGCGCAGCGGCGGCCCCGGGACTCGGCAGCGAGCGCGGCGGGAGGGATGGTGGCGGCGGGGCGCGGGCCACAGCAGCCGCCCCCGCCTCCCGCCCGGCCGCGGCCCCCGGCCCTCGGCCCCCGCTCCCCGGCCGCACGCCCCCGCTGAGCCGGGCGCCCCACCATGCCGCGGGCCCCCGCGCCCCTGTACGCCTGCCTCCTCGGGCTCTGCGCGCTCGTGCCCCGGCTCCCAGGTAAGCCGCGCCGCCCGCCGTGCAGAAACTTCGTGCGCACCGAGTTGCCCGCGGGCGTCTCGGAGGGGCGAGGGGCCGCGGCTGTTGTCTGAAGGCGGGAGGCATCCTCGGGGCACCCCCAGGTGGCGAGCCGCCGGGGACAGCCACCCCGCGCGCGGCCTGCCGAGCTGTGGCCGGCCTCTGGTCCCCTCCCGGGGCGAGGAGGAGCCTTCCTGGGTAAACAGCCCTGGCCGTCTGCTGACCCAGTGCGCGGGGAGGGCCGCCGCCAGCCCCGCGTCGGGATCGGGGCTCTGCAACGCCGGGCACAAAGCGGCCCTTGTGGCCGCCCCAGGGCGGCCGGGCTGCGGGGAGGCGCCGGGGGATGCCGCCGGTGCCCTGGTCCTGGGGAGGCAAAGGGCAGCTGGAGGCGCGGGACCCGGAGCCAAAGCGTGGGGTTCAGCATACTCCCAAGCGCTAGACTCCTGAAAGCGTGGGTGCTCAGGGTCTCGCAGCGAATCCTAGAGTTTCACTCCGCCTAGGCCAGCTGCCTTTCTTTAAAGATGAATCCCTCTCCTTCCCCCTTCCCCACCAAGCCTCCGCACACCCGAGGGGGAAACTCTCGTCCCAAACCAAAGCCCCACCTGGGACATCCCGACCCGATTCCTTCTGCTTGACTTTATCTTGGAGTTTACAAACATCCCGCCGCACACTCCCCTAATTCTGGAGAATTCGGGAGCAGGAGGTGTGCCGTTCCTTTAGCCCTGTGGTGTCCCGGGCCGGCGGCTGTGTGAGGAGCCCTCAGTTGCCTGCTTTAAGCCTGCGAAATTGGGAGAGGGCTGGATGGGGCGGTTGGGAGACCTCAGAGGAAGGATGCGCTGTTGGGCGCTGGGGTTGGCAGGCCGAAGAGCTACCCCAGCCAGCCCCGTCCCCTCTAAAAGCTGGAAGCTCCAATCTTTCTCTCTTCCGGTAGGAGGCAATTGTGTTGAGGTGTTCCATTCACTTTCCAGCCGAGATTCTGGGTTACTCTTCTGAGCGATTGCTTTCCCTCTGGCTTAAGAGGTAGGGGAGGGCAGTCCCCTGCTGAGTCTCATTTACATGAAGGCAGCGGAGGTTTCTTTCTTTCTTTCTTTTTTAATTTTACTTTTCACTTTTGCAGAGTTTTGTTCTTTACAGATATGGATGATCCCAGATTAGTGATATGTATATCCCCCTCCTTCCAACCCTCCAGGCGGTCGCACGGCACCCCTGTAGGATCCCCTTTTTTCACAGAGCAATGACAGTAGCTTTTTTTTTTTTCCCACATATGATATTATAGGTTTTCATGCTACTTCCTTTACGCCTCCCACCCCACTGTTCATTCGGGGCGGAGGTTTCTGTCCGAGAGAGAGAAGCGGTCTGGGCAGACAAAAACTTTTTTCAGGCCATATTTCAGTCTTATTACTGTAGCAGGTTTCTTTTATCACTCCAGAGCTTGGAATGGATCCCTGGTTTCCAAACGCCCGCCTGGCAACCCACATCCATTGCAGATGTTTTCACGGGTCCTCAGGGGAGGATGACCCACACAGGAGTATATTATCGCCAGCAGCCCCTCTGCTTCTCAAGGACTGTCCTTTCATTTGAAATTGTTTTTTAGTTTTAGTGGGAAAACTTCTTTTAATAATTTGTAGTGATAACAGGGTACTTTTTCATTTTGAGCGGAAGAAAACATCAGCAAGCCTCTATAAATTTTACCTTCTCTTTTTGTTTTCTTTTTAAATCGTTATGATCTGTGAAATATAAAAGTTTAGGAACTGCTGAAGGAGATGACTTCTTCCTTTCCTTACAGTTTGACATCCTGGTTCTGATAAAAAATTACTTCACGTTGCAAATAATTCTTTCAACCCATTATTTTCCATTTGCATTGTGATTTCTGCTTTTCAAAGTTCATATCTTCTTAATCTCCATTTTCAGGGTTGGCCCAAGAGAGTGAAGTCATTTGCCCACTCTCCCTATCCATCGGCCTCGTAGTTTTTTCTTCAGGGCCCTTTGTCCTACATGACGCAACTTAGGTAGAGAAAAAAGCATGGAGCCCGCAGTGGTTTATTTCCAGTGTGCTCTCTTCTGCCATTGCCTTAGAGTTCAGTCCACCCTCCGTGGACCAGCCCAGCAGGGAGAGAGCAAGCCCAACGCTGGCCTCCAGACCTGGCCAGCTCCTTCTTAGTACCCGGGAGCTTCTCTGGGTTAGCAGGCACCAATGCAAATCTGTGATATGCATGTCTGTGATGTCTCCGGTGTTGCTGAGCCAACTGCAAACTTTCAAAGTGCAAGTCTCAAACTGTTTTTCTTTTCCCTTCTTTCCTTTGTCTTTTTCCCTTGAAGCACACCAGGTACTTTGTCCAGAGTTTATGTCCTGCTACTGGGAACAGGATTTGACCGAAAAGCGTCCATTCCCCACTAAAAGATAAAGGTGATCTGCAGGATCCTGCCTGCCTGGGCATCCCTAGATCAGTGGTTAAGTTGCTGGTCTAGAGCTTTACACCACTTTCATCAGTGTGTTTGATCCAGCAGGAAACAGACTTTAATTTAAGGGGGCTCACTTCAGACAAGTCCCCAGCAGGCTGACAACCTTCCACCCCAGAATTATCTGCTCTCCCTATTAGCCCCTTGCCAAGGAAGGAGCTCCAGACAGGACCTGAGGATCTGGTCTTGTCACAAAACGAGGGAAGGGTTTCTCTGGGCTGAGGCCCTTGCTCTTTCCTAAGGAGGGAGGGGTGTGGCATTGATTGGGTTGCAGAACTGGAGTCATGTTTGGCGTCATAGTTTATTAAAAGGGGGGAAAAAATCAAATGTTCTTTTAGTGAATGCCCTGCACATTAGAACGCTCTAAATCCTAGGAGAGCCCTTAGTATCCTATTTACTGGACTCCTGTTGGCAGCACGCCCCCACCGCCACCATTTCTGTGGTCTGCTATAGGGCTGTTGGAATTTGGCCTTGGGTTTGCCGCTCTCAGGTAACTCAGCAAAGGTTTTGTAATGCAAACAGGGGGCTTGGTGGGTTGGCTGCTGTTTACCCTAGGTATTTACACTTTAGCGACATCATCCTTGAATTAGAGGGACTTTTAATAAAGGAGATTGAGGCAAAGAGGGCAGGGTCTAATTAGCTCTAATTAGTATTCCTCTCCTGCTTGTTCTCCATGCTTATTTAGCTACTGAGGCAACGGAGAATGAAAATATCTAAGCAGTTGGCAAAAGGCCCTTTGTGCCTGCTTCCCCTGGTGACTACTTTTTCTTCTCCAGCCAGCTTGTGGAAGTATTCCGAAGTTTTCATGTAATGTGGGGCGATTGCCCAGTGCTTGAATGATAGTGCTCCTTTCGTGGGGCGGTGTGCTGCCCGGTGAATGGGGTGGGGTCGCTTCACAGGTATTTTCAGTTCACTGGGGCTGAGGGCTGTGGTGTGTGTGTTCTTTCAAGCTGGAATGGGATTGATGGCCTTTATCAATGTAAAGGAACTCTTTATAGGTTCCCATTTGTTTGTGAGGCATCTTCTATTGAATGCAAAGTTTGATTCCTGGGCCACATGGTGAAAAGTTTGCTCCCCTACAGGCCTTGACACCTCTCCTGTGGCAGATGCTGGAGCCGGGGGAGTGGGAGCTGTAGAGTGTTTGTTACCTGCCTCCTCCACCCAGCCCATGCTAGTTCCCTCCCCACCTCCACTGGAGTTTTTCAGAAATAGTTGCATGTCTCTGGTAGAGTTATTCTCAACTCTGACTCGGAATGATCCTGTTAAAACTCAATTTAATTGTATCACTGCTTAAAACCCTCCAGTGGCTGCCAGAAGTTCTGCCAGAGTCCTGCCAGCCCTCCACGAAGCCCTCCACGAATGACGTCCCTTGACCTGCCCACGCCTCTCCCCACTTCCCCTTATGCACTCAGTCCCACCCCATTCTTCAGACTGGGTCACAGGCCTTCCCTCTGCCTGGAGTGTTCTCCCCGCAGATCTCTGCATGGCAGGCCTCCACCCCATGCCTTTTCTCAGTGTCTCCATCTCAGCCAAAGCCATAGCCTCTGCCCTACGTGCTTGAAGTCTGCTTTCCTTCCTTGATTCTTCTCCTTAGCACTTATCAGCGTCTCGTGTCCTTGCTTATCTGGTTATTGTCCATCTTCTCCTCTGAGCTTTCTGCCCTCCATCAGGACGTAAGCTCCACGAGGGCAGGGAGTTTTGTTGGTTTTCTTTGTCACTGTATCCTCTGTGCTTAGAACAGTGCTTGATTAATACTTGCCCGATGAATGGATGGTACTCTGTGTGTGTGTGTGTGTGTGTGTTGGAGGCAGAGTGACCCATCCTCACCTCCTTGCCGCCTTCTCCAGCTAGCTTTGAGGTCAGGGACCTGTGCATGTGGCTTGTTAGGAGGAAACGTTGTTCGAGGGAGAGAGTTCATTTGGGCACGTGAAGAGTCTTTGAACTGGAACTATGATGCATGTGTGCATGCTAAGTTGCTTCAGTTGTGTCAAACTCTTTTGCAACCCCATGGACTGTAGCCCGCCAGGCTCCTCTGTCTATGGAATTCTCCGGGCAAGAATGCTGGAGTGGGTTGCCATTCCCTTCTACAGGGGATCTTCCTGACCAGGGTATCGAACCCGCGTCTCTCATGTCTCCTGCGTTGGTAGGCGGGTTCTTTTTTTTTTTTTTTTTTTTACTAGGATAAATTGTTGCTTTATTTATTTATTTTTAAAATTCTTTATTTTAAAGGTTTTACAGAGTTTTGTTGTTCACAGACATGTATGTTCCCAGATCAGTCATATGCATATCCCTGGTCCCCACCCCCAGTTCCCCCATCCCACCCCTCCGGACCATTGCCCCATGGTAGGCGGGTTTTTATCACTTGCGCCACCTGGGAAGCCCTGGAACCTGTGATACAAGCCATTTAATCTACCCTTGGAATTGTTTGCAGGGGATGCTGAGGCCAAGGAAAGTTAAGTGACTTGCCACCATGGGTAAGCCCGACCCCATTCTTCAGACTGGGTCACAGGCCTTCCCTCTGCCTGGAGTGTTCTCCCCGCAGATCTCTGCATGGCAGGCCTCCACCCCATGCCTTTTCTCAGTGTCTCCATCTCAGCCAAAGCCATAGCCTCTGCCCTACGTGCTTGAAGTCTGCTTTCCTTCCTTGATTCTTCTCCTTAGCACTTATCAGCGTCTCGTGTCCTTGCTTATCTGGTTATTGTCCATCTTCTCCTCTGAGCTTTCTGCCCTCCATCAGGACGTAAGCTCCACGAGGGCAGGGAGTTTTGTTGGTTTTCTTTGTCACTGTATCCTCTGTGCTTAGAACAGTGCTTGATTAATACTTGCCCGATGAATGGATGGTACTCTGTGTGTGTGTGTGTGTGTGTGTTGGAGGCAGAGTGACCCATCCTCACCTCCTTGCCGCCTTCTCCAGCTAGCTTTGAGGTCAGGGACCTGTGCATGTGGCTTGTTAGGAGGAAACGTTGTTCGAGGGAGAGAGTTCATTTGGGCACGTGAAGAGTCTTTGAACTGGAACTATGATGCATGTGTGCATGCTAAGTTGCTTCAGTTGTGTCAAACTCTTTTGCAACCCCATGGACTGTAGCCCGCCAGGCTCCTCTGTCTATGGAATTCTCCGGGCAAGAATGCTGGAGTGGGTTGCCATTCCCTTCTACAGGGGATCTTCCTGACCAGGGTATCGAACCCGCGTCTCTCATGTCTCCTGCGTTGGTAGGCGGGTTCTTTTTTTTTTTTTTTTTTTTTACTAGGATAAATTGTTGCTTTATTTATTTATTTTTAAAATTCTTTATTTTAAAGGTTTTACAGAGTTTTGTTGTTCACAGACATGTATGTTCCCAGATCAGTCATATGCATATCCCTGGTCCCCACCCCCCCAGTTCCCCCCATCCCACCCCTCCGGACCATTGCCCCATGGTAGGCGGGTTTTTTTATCACTTGCGCCACCTGGGAAGCCCTGGAACCTGTGATACAAGCCATTTAATCTACCCTTGGAATTGTTTGCAGGGGGATGCTGAGGCCAAGGAAAGTTAAGTGACTTGCCCAAGGCCATGTAGCCAGTAAGTGCCAAACAAACATTGGGATCTTTCGTGCCAGGATGTCCTCTCCTTATCCCTTGACTCCAACCCAAATGTCCTGTCATCTCTGAGGCCTTGTCTGCACCCCCTGGGTGAAACAGAGTCGGCCTCTCCTTCCATCCCTCTCATTGCATATTCTGTCTCTTGGACAGGGCAGGGGTTGGGGGGCGGGGCGGGCTAGTGGGGGTCTGCCTCACCTGCTCTATAATCAGTTGCCTGGGTCTCACTGAACAGCAACAGCAACAATGCTTGCCTTTGTCCCCTGATATGGGGACAGTGATTAGTACCCAGTTGATTCCTCCCTCCTTCCCCACTCCCACCATGATTTCTAAGATCTTAAAGAAGAAAAGAAACAAAAAACTACTCAACTTTCTCAATATGTAAGACAGTTTTAGATTTACAGAAAAACTGAGATGTTAGTATGGGAATGCTCATATGCCCTGCTTCCAGTTTTGCCTGTTATTTACATCTTGCATTCATATGGCATATTTGTCACAAATGAACTATTAATGAACTACATCAGTATACTCTTATTAACTAAAACCCACACTTAGAATATGGCCTTGACATTTTTTTAAAAAAGATTTTTAATTTTTAAAATTTTTTGGCTATTCTGGGTTTTCACGGCTGCCACACGCTCTTCTCTAGTTGCAGGGAGTGGGGGCTGCTCTCTAGTTGAGGCGAACAAGCTTCTTGTTGCGATGACTTGTTGTGGAACTCGGGCTTTAGGGCACATGGGCTTCAGTAGTTGTAGCACATGGGCTCAATAGATGTGGCTCCCAGGCTTTAGAGCACAGGCTCAATAGTTGTGGCTCACGGGCTTAGTTGCTCCTCAGCATGTGGGATCTTCCCGGATCAGGGATTGAACTCATGTCTTCTGCATTGGCAGGTGAACTCTTTACCACTGAGCTACCAGGGAAGCCCTAGCCTTGACATTTTGTTTTTTTTTTTTTAAACCTTTGTTTTACTTTTAACTTTTACAGAGTTTTGTTGTTTACAGATATGTATGTTCTCAGATTAGTCATATGTATATCCCCCCCTTCCCTCCCCTCCCGACCATCACACAGCACCCCTGAAGGATCCGCTTTTCTCACAGAGCAATGACTATAGCTGTTTTCTTCACTTATGATAGTACAGGCCTTCATGCTACTTCCTTTACGCCTCCCACCCACTGTTCCTTCCCCACAATGTCCATATGTCCACTGTCCATGTCTGTCTTTCTGTCGCTTCACTGCGTGTGCCATCATCACCATCCTACTAGATTCCATATATATGTGTTAATATACTGTATTTGTCCTTCTCTTTCTGACTGACTTCACTTTTGATGATACGTTCTAGATAGAGCCACCTCATTAGGGTTGATTCTTCTGCATTTCTCTTTACAGCTGTGTAGTATTCCATTGTATATATGTACCAGAGCTTCTAGCCTTGACATTTTTGAGGAGGTATTTTGTAGATAGTCCCTCTACTGGGATTTGTCTGATTTTTATGATTAGGTTGGGAGTTACCAATTTTTGAAATCATAGAAGTAATTTTCCGGGTTGATTCATACAGATAAGATCTTAGGCTCAACTTTCTCAATATGGGAATTTACAGAAAAACTGAGATGTTAGTATGGGAATGCTCATATGCCCTGCTTCCAGTTTTGCCTGTTATTTACATCTTGCATTCATATGGCATATTTGTCACAAATGAACTATTAATGAACTACATCAGTATACTCTTATTAACTAAAACCCACACTTAGAATATGGCCTTGACATTTTTTTAAAAAAGATTTTTAATTTTTAAAATTTTTTGGCTATTCTGGGTTTTCACGGCTGCCACACGCTCTTCTCTAGTTGCCGGGGGTGGGGGCTGCTCTCTAGTTGAGGCGAACAAGCTTCTTGTTGCGATGACTTGTTGTGGAACTCGGGCTTTAGGGCACATGGGCTTCAGTAGTTGTAGCACATGGGCTCAATAGATGTGGCTCCCAGGCTTTAGAGCACAGGCTCAATAGTTGTGGCTCACGGGCTTAGTTGCTCCTCAGCATGTGGGATCTTCCCGGATCAGGGATTGAACTCATGTCTTCTGCATTGGCAGGTGAACTCTTTACCACTGAGCTACCAGGGAAGCCCTAGCCTTGACATTTTGTTTTTTTTTTTTTAAACCTTTGTTTTACTTTTAACTTTTACAGAGTTTTGTTGTTTACAGATATGTATGTTCTCAGATTAGTCATATGTATATCCCCCCCTTCCCTCCCCTCCCGACCATCACACAGCACCCCTGAAGGATCCGCTTTTCTCACAGAGCAATGACTATAGCTGTTTTCTTCACTTATGATAGTACAGGCCTTCATGCTACTTCCTTTACGCCTCCCACCCACTGTTCCTTCCCCACAATGTCCATATGTCCACTGTCCATGTCTGTCTTTCTGTCGCTTCACTGCGTGTGCCATCATCACCATCCTACTAGATTCCATATATATGTGTTAATATACTGTATTTGTCCTTCTCTTTCTGACTGACTTCACTTTTGATGATACGTTCTAGATAGAGCCACCTCATTAGGGTTGATTCTTCTGCATTTCTCTTTACAGCTGTGTAGTATTCCATTGTATATATGTACCAGAGCTTCTAGCCTTGACATTTTTGAGGAGGTATTTTGTAGAAAGTCCCTCTACTGGGATTTGTCTGATTTTTATGATTAGGTTGGGAGTTACCAATTTTTGAAATCATAGAAGTAATCCGTTGTCCTTTTAAAATTTTTGAATAGGTAATAGATTCATATACTTTAAAAAAAAATTTTTTTTGAACTTTTGTTTTATTTTTAACTTTTACAGAGTTTTGTTGTTTACAGATAGGTATGTTCCTAGATTAGTCGTATGTATATTCCCCACATTCCACCCCTCCAGACTGTCACACAGCACCCCTGCAGGATCCCCTTTTTTCACAGAGCAATGATTATAGCAATTTTCTTCACATATGATAGTACAGATTTGTCTGATTTTTATGATTAGGTTGGGAGTTACGAATTTTTGAAATCATAGAAGTAATCTGTTGTTCTTTAAAAATTTTGAATAGGTAATAGATTCATATACTTTTTAAAAAACATATTTAGTGTATGATAGGTCTCTCTTCTGTTCTTGTTACCCGTTAGTCTAGAACATTGCCCCGACCCCCTTCCCTGTGCAGACCACCCCTGTCAGTTTCTTATGGGTCCACAGTGTTTTCTGTATACTTACTACAGACCTCCCTCCCTCACTTTCCTTGAAAGACAGCCCTAAACATACTGTTTTGCACCTTGCCTTTGATGTTAACTTAGAGTGCTGACTGTATCAGAGTGAGCTTCATATCAGCATGCAGGGAACACGGAGCATGCACATTCTTAAGGAAAGCTGCAGAGTATCCTGTGTGTGAATTGGTGTTTTTTAGTAAACAAATCACATCTGTAAAGCTGACGTTGTCAAGTGTTCTGAAAATGTCTGGTGTTCAGAAAGGCAGTAAAGATATGAATGAGATAGATCCTTCCTAGGGAGTATTTTCAGTTTGTGGTGACATCGTTAGACTGATGACCGTTTAATGGCTAGCTTCAGTACTGGAAAGAGTTTGTCTGTGGTGCGTCACAGGAGTGGCTGGGGTTCAGGGCACAGGCAGAGACACTCCAGCGCCTTACCACTTTTTTCCCTGCAAACAAGAATGATGAGATGTTTTTATTTTGTCTTAAAAACAATGAGTAAAGTGTAATTCGGGATTGTGTTTCTCTTGCTGGCTTCTCAGTTGTATCTTGACGGTGGTGGCGCAGACATTAATAGCAGGGTCTGTTCTTGTTTGTCTGCTTTCCAGGGTGGGTGCACACCCTTCGTGCTCGCTATGTTTATTCCCACTGAGTAGTGTCCTGTCTCCTCTCTCCCTGCCATTAGGGCTGCTCCAACTTGAGACTCAACCTCTGTTATCCCACAGAGTGTTTTGGATCAGGAAATTCCAACTGCTGAAGATGTGCATCAGTGGGTTCCATGTGACCTTGGTCACGGAGGGTAGACAGAGGAGTGGAGAGGCTGAATGATGGGAGGCCAGCCAGGAGGCAACCGCAGAAACCTGCAGAGGGCCTGGCTTGGGCTGTGTGGGGCTAGAGGAGGGTGCAGGCAGGAAGGTTTGGATTAGGAGAAACATTTCATGCATCTTGAAGGAAGGCTCGTCCGGATATGACAGCTGCCAGGATATGATTGATAACAGGGAGGGATGAGTCAGTGGTTTTCGGAAGGAGAGCGTATTTTCAGACGATGGTTTGCAGTAACCCCCTGGCTTCAGACACATGAAGGGCTGCAGAGGGTTGACACTGACCTGGGATGGTCCCTGTGCATGCAGTAACCAGGACAGGTTGTGACTTCCGTCTAGCACCTATTATCATGACCCAGACACGACACTCTTGACATTTGTGAACTGCAGCTGTTTAACGTTTTTATTCATTACTTCCTTCCTTTTCAAAAATGCAATTGGTGCTGAATGACTCATCCAGCCCAATCCAAACTCTCTGAAATATTAATGGGTGGAGGAGGGGGACGCCAAGGGGAGCAGCACCGACGCGGTGGCTTGTGTCAGGACATGGTCTGTGTTCCTGGCTCCCAGAGTGCCGGGCTGGACTGGCACTGCCTGGTGCCTGGCAGGCCGCGAGCTCCCAGGGAGCATGGCCTGGGTCGTTCCTCTGTGTCTCTAGCATCCCCTCATCCAGCGCTTGGCATTTAGGACATGCTCCGAGCAGGGTTTCTTGAATCTGAATATGTCTCAACAGCAGCCTAATTGTATTTTTTTATTTTAAAAATAATTTTAAATTTTCATACAATTTTTAAAGATTACTTTGCACTTACAGTTATTATAAAATATGCAAACAAGAATGAGTAAAAAGTGTAATTCGGGATTGTGTTTCTCTTGCTGGCTTCTCAGTTGTATCTTGACGGTGGTGGCGCAGACATTAATAGCAGGGTCTGTTCTTGTTTGTCTGCTTTCCAGGGTGGGTGCACACCCTTCGTGCTCGCTATGTTTATTCCCACTGAGTAGTGTCCTGTCTCCTCTCTCCCTGCCATTAGGGCTGCTCCAACTTGAGACTCAACCTCTGTTATCCCACAGAGTGTTTTGGATCAGGAAATTCCAACTGCTGAAGATGTGCATCAGTGGGTTCCATGTGACCTTGGTCACGGAGGGTAGACAGAGGAGTGGAGAGGCTGAATGATGGGAGGCCAGCCAGGAGGCAACCGCAGAAACCTGCAGAGGGCCTGGCTTGGGCTGTGTGGGGCTAGAGGAGGGTGCAGGCAGGAAGGTTTGGATTAGGAGAAACATTTCATGCATCTTGAAGGAAGGCTCGTCCGGATATGACAGCTGCCAGGATATGATTGATAACAGGGAGGGATGAGTCAGTGGTTTTCGGAAGGAGAGCGTATTTTCAGACGATGGTTTGCAGTAACCCCCTGGCTTCAGACACATGAAGGGCTGCAGAGGGTTGACACTGACCTGGGATGGTCCCTGTGCATGCAGTAACCAGGACAGGTTGTGACTTCCGTCTAGCACCTATTATCATGACCCAGACACGACACTCTTGACATTTGTGAACTGCAGCTGTTTAACGTTTTTATTCATTACTTCCTTCCTTTTCAAAAATGCAATTGGTGCTGAATGACTCATCCAGCCCAATCCAAACTCTCTGAAATATTAATGGGTGGAGGAGGGGGACGCCAAGGGGAGCAGCACCGACGCGGTGGCTTGTGTCAGGACATGGTCTGTGTTCCTGGCTCCCAGAGTGCCGGGCTGGACTGGCACTGCCTGGTGCCTGGCAGGCCGCGAGCTCCCAGGGAGCATGGCCTGGGTCGTTCCTCTGTGTCTCTAGCATCCCCTCGTCCAGCGCTTGGCATTTAGGACATGCTCCGAGCAGGGTTTCTTGAATCTGAATATGTCTCAACAGCAGCCTAATTGTATTTTTTTATTTTAAAAATAATTTTAAATTTTCATACAATTTTTAAAGATTACTTTGCACTTACAGTTATTATAAAATATAGCAACCTGATTTTGGTGGAATCCCTTGGGGTGCAGTAAGACTCCCATTGCGTGTGAATGTGTAGGAGGTAACAGGACAGCTAAGAATGCAGTATGACAGACATTTTACAGTTGCTCAGTATGTTTTCATACCTGATGCCTGTCACATCCTTGGAGCCTCTTTAGGGTTTTGTCCAAGGTCTTTGAGGATGACACAATAAAAGACAAGAGCCTAGTGTGATACAGGTCAGAAAGGAAGAGCCCTTAATGCTCTGAACCTGAGATCCATGACCCAGGGTCCCAGAGCTCAGTGATGAGGCTCTGGTAATTAGAATGCGGTGTTTGTGAATTAACGTGAATTGGGGGCACAGACATGAGTGAGACATCCAGCCTCAAATTCTTTGTGACTGAGGGCCTGTTGAACATCTCCTCCAGAGGCCCCTGAAGCTCACTGGTTAATGACCTGTGTCAGGGATGGCTCAGGGACCCCCAGGCAGGTACCCCATGTGGGTACTTGCTCATCAGTACCCTTTCTGACCTCTTGTAGACGGGGCTCCTTGTTTCAAGTCACTCTTGTCTTCTCATGTTCTCAGCTGTAAAATGAGGTGACTTAATAAGCTCATCCTAAAGCATTTCTAGCTTCGAGGGTCTGCAATTCTGTGATTTTAAAGAAATGATTTTGCACATCAAAGCAAATGACATGCCACAGGGGCCTGAGTGTGTATTTGATAAGGTTGAGGAGAGCAGGAGAAAAGTCGCTTTCATTCTAGGTCTGATTCCCTCCCTGCCTTAGGTAGTGGTTTTCTATCTGGTAAGGAGGGTTTTTTTTTAATTTTTCAGTTGTCCGCATCTATTTAATTTATTTTTCTAAGCTTGTTTATTTTTAGCTATGCTGGGTCTTTCTGGGTGTGAGTGGGCTTTCTGTAGTTGTGGCGAGTCGGGACCAGTCTGCAGGTGCAGTGTGAGGGCATCTCGTGGTGGTGGCTTCTCCTGTGGAGAGCCAGGGCTCTGGGGCCGATGGGCTGCATGGGCTTCATTGCTCCATGGCATGTGGAATCCTCCCGGGCCAAGGATCCATGTCCTCTGCGCTGGCAGACTGAATCTTAACCACTGGACCACTAAGGAAGTCCTCACATCTATTTGTTTAATGTCAACTTCAAGCTAAGTATTCTGGGAAGTAGTTTTTCTTAATTGAAGTACGGTTGAGTTACAATATTGTGTTAATTTCTGCTGTAGAGCAAAGTGATTTTCAGATAAGGAGATTTGAGCTCAAGTGCCTATCTGAAAGTCTCCCAAGTGAGTGGATTCATTTTAAAGTGAGAAAGAAGGTTGTCATTGCAAGCATTGACAAGGCAATGCTTGTCAATTGGAGGTATTTGACAATGGAAGGCAAGCCCAACATCCCTGTGGGCTGGTTTTAAGGCCTTCTTGGGAATGTTTAGACCTGGGAAGGACTCTTTCCTCCTGAAATGAGGTGTGCAGGGTGGTTGGTCCTAGCTTCTTTCCCCTGGGAAATGTTTTCTGAGTCCAGCATTGCACCAAGGAGGTCCTCATGGGCAGTGACATTGGGGTCACCAGCTCTGGTGGTGTGAGGTGGGATCTCAGCAGGGTGACAGCTGGTCAGGATGAAGGGCCCAAGGTTCCACGGGGTCTTTGGCTGGGGAAGCCATCATTTTTTTTCTTCCCAGTCCCTTAGGTCTGGCCAGTTTCTTCTGCTTCCATTGCAGCTGCCATTCTCATCCCAAATGGTTTTCCCTCTAGTGCCTCAATGCAGTGACCCAGTGCAGCCTCCTGCATCACTTGATTTCTTTTTTTCTTTCTTTCTTTTTTCTGCTAGTGACAAAGAAGAAGCAGGGAGTTTAAATTACCAAATTAGGGAAATGTTAGAGTTTTAAGATGTCTTAAAACCAGTATTGTTACATTGCTTAGCTGGGCTGGGGAAAAATGTTCACCTCCCCCTGTTTGCTGCTCCACTCTCTCATTAATCTCATTGACTCTTTCATCCCCCTTTATGGCCAGAACCCTTCTTCCTAGAGCTGGTGACCCTGGGTTTTTCTTTTTTTCCATTTATCCAATGAGCCCCTAAGCAATGACCAGAAGAGACTAGTGGGTCTGTTAGTGCTGTGAGGACCAAATAAAGTTACTTCTATTTAGAGAGAAACCGGTAAATTTTGCTTTTGGTCAAAAGAAATCTGTCTTGGAAGGAAAAGGCTGGGATGGTGAAGGATGCCGTTGCTCTTGGGGGTGAAAGTGGGAGGGATATCGGGTGAGGGAGGAGAGAGTGGATTTAGCCTCAATACCACACTTGAGCCTGCCTCACGAGACCCCTCCACAGATTAGTGGGATGAGGACAGAGGGTGGAGGGTAATTTTTACAAAGAAATTTCCTTCTAATCTTAGTTCCCATATTTTCTTAAACATCAAGGATGGGCTATGAATTTGATCAAATGCCTTCTATTACCCTCCCAGATGATATGTATTTTCTTGACATATTAGTAGATACATTGAATTAGTGGATTCCCTATATCTGAAGTCGACATTGTATTCCTTGGCTCCACTCTTTAAGGACTTTGCTGCTGTCTTTTGATACACTATGGATTTGGTGTGACGGCGCCTGATTTAGGATTTTCTTATGCCTGAAGATCAATTTTTTTTTCTTTCCTTTTTGTACTATTGATGTCATTTTGTCTGGACTAAGCATAAAGAGGCCTTGCTCTCCTCCATGAGACAGGACCTGCTGGGTCAGGGAGAAGGCAGTGGGAATGCCAGGAGGTGCAAGCAGAAGAACTGGGAATTGCTAACACAAGTGAGCACGTGGCAGGTGCTTCAAAAAATGGTCAGTGTTTAGGCCAGTGAGCCTTTGCCTGCGATTAGCACAGGGGCCTGAACCCTTCAGCCTCTTGGAGGCCCCCTGTTAGAAGAGGAAGTGACTCTTCCTCCCCTCCCATTCAAGAGCCTCATTGATAGAGTTTATGGCCGGAAACTAATTGGTGTATCTTTATTTTTCTTTGAAGGTCTCAACATATGCACTAGTGGAAGTGCCACCTCGTGTGAAGAATGTCTGCTAATCCACCCAGAATGTGCCTGGTGCTCCAAAGAGGTATGTGGGGGGAGGGGGGAGGAGGTGTGTGGAGTGGGGAAGGGGAGGAGCTGTGGGAGGGGTGGGCTGCACCACAGCACACAGACGGACTGCACAGAAAAAGTGTGTGCAGAGTTTGCAAGCTGCCTCTTCCTTTCTCCCAAGGGAGAGACGAAAGAAAATCTGCATGTTTATAAGCTGGGTTTCTCGGTAGTGTTGAATGTTTCCTTTCTGTTTTAAGGAAATAAGATCTTCTTTCCCTTTTGTGGGAGAACCAGTTATGATTCTTGAACAGTTTTCTGCTATTTGGTAAAAGACCTGAGGTTGTGAAGTGAGTCTTTTGTGTAATGGTGTAAAGCATGCCTGGGTGGGTGGTGTGTTGGTGGATGCCAGTCATTGTTCAGTGGATTATCTGAGGATGAATATTGTGAATCACCTTTATGGGATGATTTTATTTGAAAAGAATAGTTACTGTTTCTTTAAACCCTATAGGGATGTAGGTTTGGGGAGGGGGCTAGGCATTGCGCTCCTAAAGCAATACAAGTATCAGTGCTTGATAGGCTAATCAGGAAATATGCAACTTTTAAACTTCCTGTCTTGGGGGAAATTTCTGGGTCACTTTTCTAAATTGTTGTTGAAACCATGGAGCACAAACCCTCATTGCACTAGGGCACCATTAAGGTGACAGTATATATGTATTTTTATATGTATTTATTTAGCTGTGCCAGGCCTTAGCTGTGGCATGCAGAATCTTCATCGTGGCCTATGGAATCTTTTAGATGAGGCCTGCAACATGTGAGCTCTTAGTTGCAGTATGTGGGATTTAGTTCCCCCAGGAATTGGACCCAGGCCTCTTGCATTGGGAGGGCAGAATCTTAGCCACTGAACCACAAGGGAAGTCCCAAAGTTACAGTATTTTTAAAAGAACCCAAAACTTACCATTTGGACTGGTTCAGCCTCTCTCACTCAGTGTGTGCCTGTCCAGAGAATCCAGGACGGTTCCTGGAGGCCAGGTCTCTTTGCAGTGATGCATCCCCAGAGATCTAGGAATTCCTTTAGCCTGTGATGGCTAAAAGTGATCGTAGAGAGACCCCGACTTGTACACTGTATTGCTAATCTTCACCGCAGCTCTGTCAGGTGAGTGGTGATACACTTGTTTTATTGACGAAAATCTCCGAGTCTCAGAGTTTCTGTTTTAAGGCCACACCATGTTCCAAAGCTAGGGTTTGAGTTTGGCTTCTTGGGCTTCTGAACCCAAACCCTCTCCTCTAAGCTACGCTGCCTCTACCACGTGGCTGTTCTAGAATTTTTTTTTTTCCTAGTAGAGAGTAAGATTACTGAACAAGCTACTTTGAAAGAGGACTCTTCCCAACATATGAATCCCTCCTTGTATTTGGGTTTAATTGTACTATCTTCATTATCAACCTTCTTTAAAACCTTTCACTGGTTTTCTTTTGTGTAATGGTGTAAAGCATGCCTGGGTGGGTGGTGTGTTGGTGGATGCCAGTATGTGGATTGAATAATTGTGAATCTCCTTTATGGGATGATTTTATTTGAAAAGAATAGTTACTGTTTCTTTAAACCCTATAGGGATGTAGGTTTGGGGAGGGGGCTAGGCATTGCGCTCCTAAAGCAATACAAGTATCAGTGCTTGATAGGCTAATCAGGAAATATGCAACTTTTAAACTTCCTGTCTTGGGGGAAATTTCTGGGTCACTTTTCTAAATTGTTGTTGAAACCATGGAGCACAAACCCTCATTGCACTAGGGCACCATTAAGGTGACAGTATATATGTATTTTTATATGTATTTATTTAGCTGTGCCAGGCCTTAGCTGTGGCATGCAGAATCTTCATCGTGGCCTATGGAATCTTTTAGATGAGGCCTGCAACATGTGAGCTCTTAGTTGCAGTATGTGGGATTTAGTTCCCCCAGGAATTGGACCCAGGCCTCTTGCATTGGGAGGGCAGAATCTTAGCCACTGAACCACAAGGGAAGTCCCAAAGTTACAGTATTTTTAAAAGAACCCAAAACTTACCATTTGGACTGGTTCAGCCTCTCTCACTCAGTGTGTGCCTGTCCAGAGAATCCAGGACGGTTCCTGGAGGCCAGGTCTCTTTGCAGTGATGCATCCCCAGAGATCTAGGAATTCCTTTAGCCTGTGATGGCTAAAAGTGATCGTAGAGAGACCCCGACTTGTACACTGTATTGCTAATCTTCACCGCAGCTCTGTCAGGTGAGTGGTGATACACTTGTTTTATTGACGAAAATCTCCGAGTCTCAGAGTTTCTGTTTTAAGGCCACACCATGTTCCAAAGCTAGGGTTTGAGTTTGGCTTCTTGGGCTTCTGAACCCAAACCCTCTCCTCTAAGCTACGCTGCCTCTTCCACGTGGCTGTTCTAGAATTTTTCTTTTTTTTCCTAGTAGAGAGTAAGATTACTGAACAAGCTACTTTGAAAGAGGACTCTTCCCAACATATGAATCCCTCCTTGTATTTGGGTTTAATTGTACTATCTTCATTATCAACCTTCTTTAAAACCTTTCACTGGTTTCTTATGATCTGTATACCTCTGCCTGCCTCCCCACCTTTGTCCCTTGTTTGCCTTCAACATGTTAGCCCCAGGGAATGGTCCCCAGAGAGCCTTGACTGATGGACACCTTCATCGTTTTCTCAGAGCTGCTTCTCTTGGAGGGCTTTCCCAGCTTTCCCTCCTTCCCCCTGACCAGCGCCTTGTCTTCAGGTTTCAAAAATTAGTTCAAGACTCAGCTACTCCATGAAGACTTTGACGTTTTTCCCCTAGACACATCTCTTCATCCACCCAACTGTCTTTCCATTCATCCATCTGTTCATCCATCTATCGAAAGTGGGAATGTAAGCTCCCCTGACCAGAATGTTAGGGCAGGAGTTTTATCTTCACTGCTGGATCTCCCACACTCAGAGTGGTGCCTGGCACCTGGTATTAATAGTTGCTCAGTAAGACTGAGGGAAGGATTTCATTGGGTGGCTGTGTTGATGTGTCTGCACATACTGGCCACGACTCACCACCTTTCTGTCTCCTACAGTCTGTCCTCTTACGATAGCATTTGTAATGTCTTATTCCGTGCCTTTGTTTTCATGCCTGTTTCCAGTTAAATCATTATCTGCTTGAGAATTGGTGCCTTCTTCATCTTCAGATTTGGCCAGGGATCTGGCAGGAATTCATATTTGATAAAAGAGGCCCACTAAAAAGACAAGGTGTTAGAAAAATCAGTTTAAATCTCAGTTTTACCATGATTTACTCTCAGTTTCTTGGTATGTCAGATGAAGATGACAGTTCCCACCCTCCGGCACTTTGGGAGTACCAAGTGAGATCAGTTCATGGAAGGGCTTGTGGGTGGAACTGCTAATTAACTGAGCCTCCGGAATCTTGTCATCTATAGATATTCTCTAGCAGAATGTGAGCCATGGGATCCAGGAGCCGGGCTGGATTGTCAGCTTTAGGTTTCTTCCTTTCGCCCAAGTCTGACATCCTGATACTGGGTAGTAACTGATGATATCTTTTTGTTTTGTTTTGGGTCAAGAAGCTTGGCATATGGGATCTTAGTTTCCCCACTGGAGACGGAGCCTCTGTCTCCTGCACTGGGAGTGTGGACTCTCAACCCCTGGACGGCCGGGGAAGTCCTGACTGATGCTGTCTTGAGGAGACAGTCATTGTCCTGTTCCAAACCTGGGTCCTCCCTGTAGCCCACTGGGCTCCCTCTGTGCATCCAGCCTCCGTCTTGGCTGAAAAGCCTCCTCTGGTGCCTGTATGGGAATGCAGCTTCCCGTCCCCTTTGAGGTGAACTTTCCCCAGAGCCTGAGGATGTCTCGGAGCTGGGTTTGGGGCATTCTAGAATAGTTGTGACCACCCCCCTAACCTCTTGGCACAATAGGGCCTTAACCATGAATCCTGGGACATCGTCAGAGAGGTGAGGTGTCTGCCCGGAGCTCATGACATGGGTGCATGGACAGGCTGGTACCCAGTGGAGGGTGGGTCCCTCACCAGTGTGTGCTTGTGGCTCCCGGGCTGCATACCACCGCAGATTAGCCCCCAGACACATTCCGCTGGACTCCTCTGCTCCAGATCCCACAATGGCTTTCTTGTTTACTTGGGGTGGGGGTGGGGACCTCTAACTCTGCATTTGACGCCACATGTGACCTAATTCCATCTCCAAGGCTCTCCCCCTGTTACTCTGTTCTCCCTCAGGTGTGGAATTTGAGTTACCCAGTGCCCTCAGGCCACCCCGACCCTTCATAGTTTCCACCCCTGCCCTCAGTTCTCCCTTCATTTTGCTAACAATGAGCTCAGTTTAAAATCATTATCCTTTTCGATTTACTCTCAGTTTCTTGGTATGTCAGATGAAGATGACAGTTCCCACCCTCCGGCACTTTGGGAGTACCAAGTGAGATCAGTTCATGGAAGGGCTTGTGGGTGGAACTGCTAATTAACTGAGCCTCCGGAATCTTGTCATCTATAGATATTCTCTAGCAGAATGTGAGCCATGGGATCCAGGAGCCGGGCTGGATTGTCAGCTTTAGGTTTCTTCCTTTCGCCCAAGTCTGACATCCTGATACTGGGTAGTAACTGATGATATCTTTTTGTTTTGTTTTGGGTCAAGAAGCTTGGCATATGGGATCTTAGTTTCCCCACTAGAGACGGAGCCTCTGTCTCCTGCACTGGGAGTGTGGACTCTCAACCCCTGGACGGCCGGGGAAGTCCTGACTGATGCTGTCTTGAGGAGCCAGTCATTGTCCTGTTCCAAACCTGGGTCCTCCCTGTAGCCCACTGGGCTCCCTCTGTGCATCCAGCCTCCGTCTTGGCTGAAAAGCCTCCTCTGGTGCCTGTATGGGAATGCAGCTTCCCGTCCCCTTTGAGGTGAACTTTCCCCAGAGCCTGAGGATGTCTCGGAGCTGGGTTTGGGGCATTCTAGAATAGTTGTGACCACCCCCCTAACCTCTTGGCACAATAGGGCCTTAACCATGAATCCTGGGACATCGTCAGAGAGGTGAGGTGTCTGCCCGGAGCTCATGACATGGGTGCATGGACAGGCTGGTACCCAGTGGAGGGTGGGTCCCTCACCAGTGTGTGCTTGTGGCTCCCGGGCTGCATACCACCGCAGATTAGCCCCCAGACACATTCCGCTGGACTCCTCTGCTCCAGATCCCACAATGGCTTTCTTGTTTACTTGGGGTGGGGGTGGGGACCTCTAACTCTGCATTTGACGCCACATGTGACCTAATTCCATCTCCAAGGCTCTCCCCCTGTTACTCTGTTCTCCCTCAGGTGTGGAATTTGAGTTACCCAGTGCCCTCAGGCCACCCCGACCCTTCATGCAGCTTTTGTCCACTGGTTCTGCTGCATGGCCCTGTCAGCCTGGCTCTCCTGTCTTCAGTTTCCAACTGTGGCTTTATTTGCCCTGTGAGCTATAGACCTTCCCCTCCAGCTTCAAGATCAGAATCGCCAGAATCTAGGCTAGACGAGGATGTGGTAGGGGGCGGACAGGCTCCCAGTCCTTATCACACAGCTCAGCCCCCGTCCCTTGTCCTTCATCAGAGCCCCGGTCTGTTTTCTGGCTGCTTGAACACTCACTGTGCTGTTCGTAGACAGCAGTAGACATACGGCAGACCCCGGGGGCTTATTATCTATTTTTCCATGACTTTTCTGAAGTAGACATTTGCCTCAGCTCTAGGAGAGTTAGGTTTCACAACTTAGCTGGCTGTGAAGGGGCGTGTGCGGGGAAGAACGCATGCAGATGCTTTTATGGTAGGGCCTCGAGGCAGCCTAGCCATCTCCACTCAACCATTTTCTCATCTAAAACCAGTCACAGCCTAAGTGCAGAGGGAGTGGGGAGACTTGCTCTAGCTGTGTTCCCAGGAGGAGGGGGACGGGGCTTTGTGGGTGGGCCGCCTGTGCTGGAGACAGGGAGGCCAGCGTGCTGGACAGAGGACAGTGTCTGGGGAGACGTGGGTGAGGCTGAAGAACCGGTGCCCCCCCACCCGGACAGAAAGTAGGGCTGTGGGAGCCGGGGAGGAGACAGGCAGGCCAGGCCGTGGTGCGCAGGGCTGGCGGGCAGAAGGGAGGCTGTTGGGGTGAAGGTGAGACACCCTCAGGAGATGGGGTTTTGAGTGGTCCAGACTGCCATGAAACCACAGGGAGAATGACAAGGCAGGCAAGGCCGCCCTGTGGAAGCTGGAAGCACGCCGGGAGGCCTGGGGCGTGTGGATGGTAGCAGAAGGGGCAGACGTGGGAGAAGCCTGGGGCCCCTGGGTTGCGGGGAGGAGTCTTTGGTTGGAGGTGGATGTGGAGAGAAGGAATGAGGGGATAAGTAGGCTTGGAGGTGGAAATGTGAGGAAGGAGACCGATTAGAGACTGGGAACAAGACCACCTGACTGGACCTTTTGGGAGATTACTGTGTTGGGGAAAGTGGAGGGAAAGGGGTGTGACCTATTTTCTCCTTTGAGCTGGGAGGGCATGAAAAACATGAGTGTCCGCTCCAACTCACAATAAAACACAAATCTAGGAGAGAAGGTCTCTTTCTGGTCGTGAAAGGAAGCTCGTCTCAGCCTACTGTGCATGCTTCATGATCAGTTGTCCAGTGTGTTAAGTGAGCCCAGCGGAGCTGACGGGTTTCCCCATCTCCCAGCAGCCAGGCCAGGTGGGGGCGTGCTGAGGGGGAACAGATTTCAGTTTGTCATCACTTCCCTTCTGCCTCCCCTCCCCCACCCCCAGATCCTCAAGGGCAAAGGCTCTGTGGCGCCAGGGCCCCAGCTTCCTGCCCCTGACCTCTGCCCAAATCTTCTCCCTCATTCCCGGATCAGACCATCTACCCCCTTCCTACCCGGGTTCCTCTTTCCCCAGGCCTGCAGTTCCTCAACTCTTCTTGTACCCTGCTATTTCAGAAACAAGCAAACACCTGTCCTTTCCCCCCAAATCCCACCCACGTCTTTTTTGAGTTTTGGCTTTCCGCGGCCGGCCGTGAGACCTGCAGAGGGTGTCATGATTGCCGTGGTGCGGGCGGACCAGCTGAGCGCCTTGGCCACAGTGCCGGACAGCCCAGAGCCTGCCGAGCGCTGGCCGTGGCTACAGGGGAGGGCTTTGATTAACAAAATGTATAATCGTTAAGGCTTAATACAGCGAGTGGAAGACTGCATTATGTCCTTGGTGTGACAGGTGACAGAGGCAGTTCAGAGGGCCAGGTTGTAACAAGGCTGAACTCCAGTGTTAGAGTAAAAACCGTCTACTTGTGGACCGCCTCCCTTTCTTTCTTACGATATTACCAGTTAGTGACTAAGAGCCCTGAAAGGTATTTCGAGTTCCAGTGTGCCTTCTGTTGCTTCTCTTGGTGGTTTTCCTGTCCTGAAGTTACCCTTCCTGAGTCCTTTAGAGGCTTGGTGACCATGTTTCTAGAGACTGGACAGATGCTTCCTCCACCAACGGAAACTTCTTCCAGCACAGAGATGTGAGCACCTACAAGCGATTGAGCTGCCCCGTGAGAGGTAGTGCTAATGGTAAAGAACAGGCCTGCAAATGCTGGAGACATAAGAGATGCTGGTTCAGTCCCTGAGTCGGGACGATCTCTTGGAGGAGGGCACGGCAGCCCACCCCAGTATTCTTGCCTGAAGAATCCCATGGACAGAGGAGCCAGGTGGGCTACAGTCCATGGGGTCACACAGAGTCAGACATATCTGAAGTGACAGCATGAGAGCCCATCCTGAAACTAGTTTCCATTTTTCCATGTTGAGATCAAGTCTTATACTTGTTTTTTGCATCAAGTGGATATTTATCCAGCAAGTTTGATAGGTGGCAGGAACAGTTCAGTACTTGGGGCAGCAAAGAAATACTAAATTCAGGGACTGGAGTCTGGGGTTCCCAAAGTTAGGTTTGAAATGAGAGTGGCTGGAACAGTGTTTGGCAGCCGTTCCTGCCCCGCTTCCTCTTTCCCCAGGCCTTTGCCCAGTTCCTCAACTCTTCTTGTACCCTGCTATTTCAGAAACAAGCAAACACCTGTCCTTTCCCCCCAAATCCCACCCACGTCTTTTTTGAGTTTTGGCTTTCCGCGGCCGGCCGTGAGACCTGCAGAGGGTGTCATGATTGCCGTGGTGCGGGCGGACCAGCTGAGCGCCTTGGCCACAGTGCCGGACAGCCCAGAGCCTGCCGAGCGCTGGCCGTGGCTACAGGGGAGGGCTTTGATTAACAAAATGTATAATCGTTAAGGCTTAATACAGCGAGTGGAAGACTGCATTATGTCCTTGGTGTGACAGGTGACAGAGGCAGTTCAGAGGGCCAGGTTGTAACAAGGCTGAACTCCAGTGTTAGAGTAAAAACCGTCTACTTGTGGACCGCCTCCCTTTCTTTCTTACGATATTACCAGTTAGTGACTAAGAGCCCTGAAAGGTATTTCGAGTTCCAGTGTGCCTTCTGTTGCTTCTCTTGGTGGTTTTCCTGTCCTGAAGTTACCCTTCCTGAGTCCTTTAGAGGCTTGGTGACCATGTTTCTAGAGACTGGACAGATGCTTCCTCCACCAACGGAAACTTCTTCCAGCACAGAGATGTGAGCACCTACAAGCGATTGAGCTGCCCCGTGAGAGGTAGTGCTAATGGTAAAGAACAGGCCTGCAAATGCTGGAGACATAAGAGATGCTGGTTCAGTCCCTGAGTCGGGACGATCTCTTGGAGGAGGGCACGGCAGCCCACCCCAGTATTCTTGCCTGAAGAATCCCATGGACAGAGGAGCCAGGTGGGCTACAGTCCATGGGGTCACACAGAGTCAGACATATCTGAAGTGACAGCATGAGAGCCCATCCTGAAACTAGTTTCCATTTTTCCATGTTGAGATCAAGTCTTATACTTGTTTTTTGCATCAAGTGGATATTTATCCAGCAAGTTTGATAGGTGGCAGGAACAGTTCAGTACTTGGGGCAGCAAAGAAATACTAAATTCAGGGGACTGGAGTCTGGGGTTCCCAAAGTTAGTGTCCTGCTCTGAAATTCAGCAGTGACCTTGATGGAGAAGGGAAGCAGATGATGCAAAGAACACTGAGCTTGTGTTCGGAAAGCTGAGGCTGGAGGAACTTAAACTTCTTAGGTAAGCATAGGCATGAACTTAAGCATGTGGACCTCTGATTCCTCTCTCTAGAAGTGAGGAGCTGGCCTCAGGCGGTGCACCCAAGGTCCCACCTCCCTGGAACTCGCTGTGTTCTGACACCTAGTGGAGGGTCCTTTGTTGGGTCTCTGGGATCTCAAGGCTCTTTGCACAGCAGACTTCAGGGTATCACTCATGTGAGGAGGATTTTCTTCACCATGAGTCTTCCTTTCCTTCAAGAGTTTATAATTTGGAGCATCTATATTCATTAAGTTTGAAGCTTGGGAATGGGGGTATTGAGACATTATAACATTTATGCACCTAAAAGGTCATAACTCTCATAATATTTGCTCCTGGTCTTTGTGATTTTTGTTTCCTCTCTTTCAGTGTGCATCTGCCCTTATTCAAAATTAAAATATCTAGAGAGGGTCTCAGGGAAAGAGAGGAGAAGCTTGTAGTAGGTTTGCCACTCCCTGCTGGGTCTGCCCCTTTCCTGGGTAGCAAGAGCCTATGCTAGAAATCAGTCATGGCTGTCTTCAGACTCCTTGCCAGAGAGACCTTCAACTATTGTGGGCATCCTTGATAGACGTGGAGATAAGTACCTTACCCTCAAAGGTTCTGTGGACCTGCATGGCCCGAGGTGCCTCAGCCTTAGCGCCTCGCACAGGTTGGGGCTACCAGTTTGGACGGCAGCCCACCCCAGTATTCTTGACTGAAGAATCCCATGGACAGAGGAGCCAGGTGGGCTACAGTCCATGGGGTCACACAGAGTCAGACATATCTGAAGTGACAGCATGAGAGCCCATCCTGAAACTAGTTTCCATTTTTCCATGTTGAGATCAAGTCTTATACTTGTTTTTTGCATCAAGTGGATATTTATCCAGCAAGTTTGATAGGTGGCAGGAACAGTTCAGTACTTGGGGCAGCAAAGAAATACTAAATTCAGGGGACTGGAGTCTGGGGTTCCCAAAGTTAGTGTCCTGCTCTGAAATTCAGCAGTGACCTTGATGGAGAAGGGAAGCAGATGATGCAAAGAACACTGAGCTTGTGTTCGGAAAGCTGAGGCTGGAGGAACTTAAACTTCTTAGGTAAGCATAGGCATGAACTTAAGCATGTGGACCTCTGATTCCTCTCTCTAGAAGTGAGGAGCTGGCCTCAGGCGGTGCACCCAAGGTCCCACCTCCCTGGAACTCGCTGTGTTCTGACACCTAGTGGAGGGTCCTTTGTTGGGTCTCTGGGATCTCAAGGCTCTTTGCACAGCAGACTTCAGGGTATCACTCATGTGAGGAGGATTTTCTTCACCATGAGTCTTCCTTTCCTTCAAGAGTTTATAATTTGGAGCATCTATATTCATTAAGTTTGAAGCTTGGGAATGGGGGTATTGAGACATTATAACATTTATGCACCTAAAAGGTCATAACTCTCATAATATTTGCTCCTGGTCTTTGTGATTTTTGTTTCCTCTCTTTCAGTGTGCATCTGCCCTTATTCAAAATTAAAATATCTAGAGAGGGTCTCAGGGAAAGAGAGGAGAAGCTTGTAGTAGGTTTGCCACTCCCTGCTGGGTCTGCCCCTTTCCTGGGTAGCAAGAGCCTATGCTAGAAATCAGTCATGGCTGTCTTCAGACTCCTTGCCAGAGAGACCTTCAACTATTGTGGGCATCCTTGATAGACGTGGAGATAAGTACCTTACCCTCAAAAGGTTCTGTGGACCTGCATGGCCCGAGGTGCCTCAGCCAGCGTCTCTGAGGTCCTAAAGGTCTAGGACAGTGACAAGACTTGATATGTAGATAAAGGTGTCTCAAAGGTTGTCATGCACATCAGTGAAGCCACTGGCGTTGCCTCAAGCAGCAAGAAACTGAACTCTCTGAAACAGGAGAAGGTTAATAAACATATTAAAAGATAAATAACCCTAAAGCTAAGTCTGAGTGTGGTATGAGTGCCGTAGTAGGCTGTCCCTTGCTGCCCATGAAACTGGAGCTGCTGAGAAGGGAGCCTCCTGTACTGTCACATTGCTGATGTGGTTGGCATTTCTGGAGTCATCCTGCAAGTGGCAGTTTTAATGTGGCCAGTGGTTGTTCTCGTGCTGGCAACGGGGTGACAAGAGTTCACGGTCTTTCCTGCTGGTGCAGCGAACTTCAGGAAAGCCTCGTGCATTGGGTGGAGGTTTGCCACAACCTTGAAGAATGTGATTAAGGAGAAATAAGGGAAAGCTGCTACCAATAGGTGAATGAAGAGGGCTGCTAACATCCTAGAGGAAAAATAAGCCCTGAGGACTGTCAGGTAAGCCAGCCCCACCAACAAGGCTGTCTGGCATGGGCACTCTGTGGTTGCCTCTCAGCTCTTCAGGTCTGGGAAGTGTGTCTTGGACTTGAAGTCTCCTGGTGAGCCCAGCAGGCTCACCCTCCCTGAGCAGCAGGTGGCCCTGTACCGTTCCTCCCTTGGGGACTAGTAGTGTCTATCAAAAACAGCCTTTGAGGGCTTCCCTGGTGGTACAGTGGGTAAGGACACTGCCCTGCAGTGCAAGGGGCGCCAGTTTGATCCCTGGCCTGGGAAGATCCCGCGTGCCGCGGAGCAGCTGGACCGATGTGTCCAACTACTGAGCCAGCGCTCTGGAGCGCATGCGCCCACAGCCGGTGCTCTGTAGCGAGCGAGGCCACTGCAGTGGGAGGCCCACACAGGCCAAAGAACAAAGATGGAAACAAATGAAGGACCAGTAGAAGTGGCCAAAAAAAGAAAAAGGTAGACTGGGCAGCTTGGCTGAAGTTCCTTTCTGGTGCAGGTGTCCAGGCATCAGGGAATGACAGTCTTGCAGATGTGAATTGCTGGGGCTGTGGATGAGGAATCATGCAGCCGCCTCCCGCATAGAGCTGTGTGACCTAGTCTACTGCAGAATGCAGGCTGCTCCAGACCAGGGGAAGGGGTTCTGGAATACCCATCCCTCTGGGGAGACTGAAGATGCTTTCCTTGCCAGCATGGTGGTAGGGACGTGCACTATCTGATCAAGACAGGTGCACTTTGCCAATCAGCTGGGTGGAGGGCAACCAGCTCCCCAGGACTGGAGGAGCTGCCAGCAAGGCCTGGTGTGCTGCCAAGCAGTTCAGAAATTCCTTAGCTGAGTAAGCTCTGAGCAGCCGCACGCCCTGGCAGCTCTGGACAGCCATGCAGTAATTCAGCCTCTGCTCCACGCAGCTCGGGACAGGGAATCAGTACCCATAATGCCCTTAGGAAGCTACCTTTCCTTTCCCCCATCCCTGTGATTTTTTTTTTTTTTTTTTTTTACTTTTTCATCAGAATTGCTTTATTAGAGCCAAGCTTGACTGTTGAGAACCCAGTTTAGAAACCCTAGCTTTGAAGTCTTGTAATTTCTAGCATGATCATTTCTTCTCACCTCATTCCACAAGTGTCTGTGGGCCATTTATTTGTGTAATGACAGTGGCATCCCTGAAATTGTTGACAGGCAAGATCTCCTGTCATGTCAAGGGTTCAATATACAAAATTAAAAACATTTAGTTATAAACAAACAAAATCACAGAAGCTCAGAACAACTCTGGTTTTACTTACTTAAAAATACTTCAAAAGCTTGGCTTCTTGGTCTTGACTCTTGCAGAGGCCCTGCTGGGCAGCTGCTGGCCTTGGGGCAGTGACGACTCACTCAGCCACTTACATGGTAGCTTTCAAAAATTTTAGTTATGTAACTTTTGGCTGTATCAGTTGTTTTCTCCTGCTTACCAAGTAGACAGGCAGGGTTTTTTTTGTTTTTTTTTTTTTTAAAGAAGCATTTTGAGCATTAAAATAACAATGCGGCCCATCGTTTTTCAGTATGTGTTTACAGTTTACAAAATGTTTTCGTATCTAGCATGAACTAGGGATATGAACTCAGTTAATGGAGATGATCATTTTGTCCACTTGCAGGAAATGGAATGTAGAGGGTTCAAGGTCTTGGGGTGATGGGTCGAGAGCCTGAGGTGTTCTAGAGTCACCCTGACTGCCTCCTGCCCTCTTCCCCTGCTTCCATGCCTCCAGGACTTTGGCAGCCTACGGTCGGTCACCTCCGCTGTGACTTGAAACCGCAAGGACTGTTGCCTATCTGATCAAGACAGGTGCACTTTGCCAATCAGCTGGGTGGAGGGCAACCAGCTCCCCAGGACTGGAGGAGCTGCCAGCAAGGCCTGGTGTGCTGCCAAGCAGTTCAGAAATTCCTTAGCTGAGTAAGCTCTGAGCAGCCGCACGCCCTGGCAGCTCTGGACAGCCATGCAGTAATTCAGCCTCTGCTCCACGCAGCTCGGGACAGGGAATCAGTACCCATAATGCCCTTAGGAAGCTACCTTTCCTTTCCCCCATCCCTGTGATTTTTTTTTTTTTTTTTTTTTTACTTTTTCATCAGAATTGCTTTATTAGAGCCAAGCTTGACTGTTGAGAACCCAGTTTAGAAACCCTAGCTTTGAAGTCTTGTAATTTCTAGCACGATCATTTCTTCTCACCTCATTCCACAAGTGTCTGTGGGCCATTTATTTGTGTAATGACAGTGGCATCCCTGAAATTGTTGACAGGCAAGATCTCCTGTCATGTCAAGGGTTCAATATACAAAATTAAAAAACATTTAGTTATAAACAAACAAAATCACAGAAGCTCAGAACAACTCTGGTTTTACTTACTTAAAAATACTTCAAAAGCTTGGCTTCTTGGTCTTGACTCTTGCAGAGGCCCTGCTGGGCAGCTGCTGGCCTTGGGGCAGTGACGACTCACTCAGCCACTTACATGGTAGCTTTCAAAAATTTTAGTTATGTAACTTTTGGCTGTATCAGTTGTTTTCTCCTGCTTACCAAGTAGACAGGCAGGGTTTTTTTTGTTTTTTTTTTTTTTAAAGAAGCATTTTGAGCATTAAAATAACAATGCGGCCCATCGTTTTTCAGTATGTGTTTACAGTTTACAAAATGTTTTCGTATCTAGCATGAACTAGGGATATGAACTCAGTTAATGGAGATGATCATTTTGTCCACTTGCAGGAAATGGAATGTAGAGGGTTCAAGGTCTTGGGGTGATGGGTCGAGAGCCTGAGGTGTTCTAGAGTCACCCTGACTGCCTCCTGCCCTCTTCCCCTGCTTCCATGCCTCCAGGACTTTGGCAGCCTACGGTCGGTCACCTCCCGCTGTGACTTGAAGGCGAACCTGGTCAAGAATGGCTGTGGAACTGAGTTCGAGAGTCCAGCCAGCAGCACCCAGGTCCTGCGGAGCCTGCCGCTCAGCAGCAAGGGCTCCAGCCCCATGGGGTCCGATGTCATCCAGATGACGCCACAGGAGGTCACAGTGAACCTGCGGCCGGGTGAGTGCCCTGGGGTGGGCCTGTCCGGGTGAGTGCCCTGGGGTGGGCCTGTCCGGGTGAGTGCCCTGGGGTGGGCCTGTCCAGGATGGTGGGAAGAGAAGCCAGGAAGGGAGCGGGCGATGGGAGGCACAGCCCAGACCCTGGGAAGGGAGTCCAAGGCCTTTGTGGATAATAAGACTGTCTTTGCTGTTTTAAAATTTGTGGTGAAATATAGGTAACATACAATTTGCCATTTTAGCCATTTCTAAGTGTGTAGTTCAGTGGCATTAAGTATACTCCAGGTGTTGTCTAACCATCGTCATTGTCCATTTTCAGAACTTTTTTCTTATCCCAGACTAAAACTCTGTACCCGTTAAACACTAACCCCTCTCTCCCACCTCCCGGTCCCTGGCAGCCACCATTCGACTTTGTCTCTGTGAATTGGGCTACGCCTGGTACCTCCCATAAGTGGACTCAGATACATTTGCCCGTTTGTGACCAGTGTATTTTGCTTAGTGTAACATCCTCCAGTTTCATCCAGGAGGTCGCATGTGTCAAATTTTTCATTTCAAGCTGAATAGTCCTCCATTGGCTGTGAAGACACAGTTTATCCATTCACCCATTGATGGACTCTTGGGTCATTTCCGCATTTTATTTATTTATTTATTTTTTAAAAGATTTATTTATTTATTTATTTTGGGCGGGGGTCGGGTTGGGGAGGGAGGGGAGCAGGCGGGCCACTTCTATTGGTCTTTTGTTCCTCTATGTTCATCCGTCTTTGTTCCTTGGCTCCTGTGGGCCTCCCATCACGGTGGTGTCTGTCGTTGTAGAGCGCCGGCTCTGGGCACATGTGCTCCAGAGCTCTGGCTCGGTAATTGGACACATCAGTCCAGCCGCTCCGCGGCACGTGGGATCTTCCCAGGCCAGGGCTCTAGCCGGCGCCCCTTGCACTGCAGGGCGGTGTCCTTACCCACTGGACCACCAGGGGAAGCCCCCGCATTTTAACTATTGTGAATAACGTGCTTGTTTTCTATGGGAGGATGCTGAAAGGTTTTACTTCCTGGTTCATGCAAGTTTCTCAGGGAGGGTGCTACTGCAAGGAATATTTTGCTGTGAGCAAATTTCATTTGAATCAGCGGCATTCTGAAGGGATGACCATGCAGAGAAGAGGTATTTTTTTGTTAATAACCCTGGAGCCTTTGCCCTAGGGTTGATTGTGATAGAAGGGAAATAACAGTTTCTGCACACCTACTATGTGCGAATTACTTGACCTACCTGAAGGTCAAAGATGTAATTTTGCACCTGAGGAACTAACTGTGTGCTCAAGGGCCCCCAGTAAGAGCAGTGAACCCAGTGCAGGGCTGGGTCCTTGGGGTTGCACAGCTCATGGTTGTTTCCAGCTCACTGCTTTTGTCATCTCATAGTCTACAGATTTGGCCCCTCGTGAGGTCAATGGGGGATGTGAATGTGGCCAAATTAGAAAGTATCAGATCATTGAGAGAAGGCACCTTTTTTTCCCCTGAATCCCGTTGCCTTCTAGCCTCCTCTTCTTTGTCATTGTCTAGGAAGCCACTGGCAGTAACTATTTCCAGTTTTTTAGACTTCAGGGCAGCTGGGGCAGTGGAAAGATGAAGCATCCGTGCCCCTTTGTCTCTGTGAATTGGCTACGCCTGGTACCTCCCATAAGTGGACTCAGATACATTTGCCCGTTTGTGACCAGTGTATTTTGCTTAGTGTAACATCCTCCAGTTTCATCCAGGAGGTCGCATGTGTCAAATTTTTCATTTCAAGCTGAATAGTCCTCCATTGGCTGTGAAGACACAGTTTATCCATTCACCCATTGATGGACTCTTGGGTCATTTCCGCATTTTATTTATTTATTTATTTTTTAAAAGATTTATTTATTTATTTATTTTGGGCGGGGGTCGGGTTGGGGAGGGAGGGGAGCAGGCGGGCCACTTCTATTGGTCTTTTGTTCCTCTATGTTCATCCGTCTTTGTTCCTTGGCTCCTGTGGGCCTCCCATCACGGTGGTGTCTGTCGTTGTAGAGCGCCGGCTCTGGGCACATGTGCTCCAGAGCTCTGGCTCGGTAATTGGACACATCAGTCCAGCCGCTCCGCGGCACGTGGGATCTTCCCAGGCCAGGGCTCTAGCCGGCGCCCCTTGCACTGCAGGGCGGTGTCCTTACCCACTGGACCACCAGGGGAAGCCCCCGCATTTTAACTATTGTGAATAACGTGCTTGTTTTCTATGGGAGGATGCTGAAAGGTTTTACTTCCTGGTTCATGCAAGTTTCTCAGGGAGGGTGCTACTGCAAGGAATATTTTGCTGTGAGCAAATTTCATTTGAATCAGCGGCATTCTGAAGGGATGACCATGCAGAGAAGAGGTATTTTTTTGTTAATAACCCTGGAGCCTTTGCCCTAGGGTTGATTGTGATAGAAGGGAAATAACAGTTTCTGCACACCTACTATGTGCGAATTACTTGACCTACCTGAAGGTCAAAGATGTAATTTTGCACCTGAGGAACTAACTGTGTGCTCAAGGGCCCCCAGTAAGAGCAGTGAACCCAGTGCAGGGCTGGGTCCTTGGGGTTGCACAGCTCATGGTTGTTTCCAGCTCACTGCTTTTGTCATCTCATAGTCTACAGATTTGGCCCCTCGTGAGGTCAATGGGGGATGTGAATGTGGCCAAATTAGAAAGTATCAGATCATTGAGAGAAGGCACCTTTTTTTCCCCTGAATCCCGTTGCCTTCTAGCCTCCTCTTCTTTGTCATTGTCTAGGAAGCCACTGGCAGTAACTATTTCCAGTTTTTTAGACTTCAGGGCAGCTGGGGCAGTGGAAAGATGAAGCATCTGGTTGGTTGTCCGGGGTTCTGGTTTTGGCTCTATTTCTAGCTCAGGGGCCCCTGGACAGGCTGCTCCACTCCTTAGCATCTCAGGGTCTTCGTCACCTTCACTCCTCACAGCCCTGTTCAGAGGCTTAGATGAAACTTCTGGAATAAATGCATTTTAAGAACTTTTAATTGTTGTTTGTAGACAGTAATGGCTGAAGATGCAGAGTTTGCAATCAGCCACATCTAGATTTGGATAGAGATTCTCACATCTTAGAAATGATCTAGCACAGCCCTGCACATCATAAGCTTTCCATCATGCTTCTTGTCCTTGTTAGAAAGGACTCTGAGTTACCATGCATTTGAGAACTGTTCTATTTCACCTCTTGGTTTGTCTTGGAAATAAGAAACAAAAGAAGGGAGTCAGTGGCTCTGCTGGGTAAAGCCATGTGAACTGGTGCACAGCCCAGGGATTAGTGCTGGGATTAACTTGAGGTCCTGTCTTCACAAGTCATATGACTGGACAGGACACTTGGCTTTTCGTTTAGTGATATTTCGAGTTGAGAGGGAGCAGGGAGCCCTTCCAAAACTGTGCAAATGGGTAGAATAGAGGAAGCCAAGTCTTCCTTTGGGCAGATACTCAATGGTGTCCTCTGGGGAGAGGTGAACATGTCTCCTTATATGGAGTCAGACTCGAGGTCAAGGCTCTGACCAAGAAGGAGACGAGGCATCCTCGTGAGCGACTAAGGTATCAGAGCACGGTGTAGGATGAGAATGGTTATTGACTAACATAAGTGGTATGTTTTCCTTTTTACCATGATAACTGTGTAACAGTCACTTCATCCGCTTGAATACTAGGTTATTTTTCATTCTTACTAGATCTTCTGTCTACTCATGTGTTGGTATTGTTCATATGCTTATGCTGTATTTATTATTGTGTATGGTTTTCACTCAGTTTTTGAAACCAAGGACCAAAATGAACATCTCTTTTAAAGGGGGGTTTTAAGGATTTTCCATCACTGCTTTTGTCATCTCATAGTCTACAGATTTGGCCCTCGTGAGGTCAATGGGATGTGAATGTGGCCAAATTAGAAAGTATCAGATCATTGAGAGAAGGCACCTTTTTTTCCCCTGAATCCCGTTGCCTTCTAGCCTCCTCTTCTTTGTCATTGTCTAGGAAGCCACTGGCAGTAACTATTTCCAGTTTTTTAGACTTCAGGGCAGCTGGGGCAGTGGAAAGATGAAGCATCTGGTTGGTTGTCCGGGGTTCTGGTTTTGGCTCTATTTCTAGCTCAGGGGCCCCTGGACAGGCTGCTCCACTCCTTAGCATCTCAGGGTCTTCGTCACCTTCACTCCTCACAGCCCTGTTCAGAGGCTTAGATGAAACTTCTGGAATAAATGCATTTTAAGAACTTTTAATTGTTGTTTGTAGACAGTAATGGCTGAAGATGCAGAGTTTGCAATCAGCCACATCTAGATTTGGATAGAGATTCTCACATCTTAGAAATGATCTAGCACAGCCCTGCACATCATAAGCTTTCCATCATGCTTCTTGTCCTTGTTAGAAAGGACTCTGAGTTACCATGCATTTGAGAACTGTTCTATTTCACCTCTTGGTTTGTCTTGGAAATAAGAAACAAAAGAAGGGAGTCAGTGGCTCTGCTGGGTAAAGCCATGTGAACTGGTGCACAGCCCAGGGATTAGTGCTGGGATTAACTTGAGGTCCTGTCTTCACAAGTCATATGACTGGACAGGACACTTGGCTTTTCGTTTAGTGATATTTCGAGTTGAGAGGGAGCAGGGAGCCCTTCCAAAACTGTGCAAATGGGTAGAATAGAGGAAGCCAAGTCTTCCTTTGGGCAGATACTCAATGGTGTCCTCTGGGGAGAGGTGAACATGTCTCCTTATATGGAGTCAGACTCGAGGTCAAGGCTCTGACCAAGAAGGAGACGTAGGCATCCTCGTAGACGACTAAGGTATCAGAGCACGGTGTAGGATGAGAATGGTTATTGACTAACATAAGTGGTATGTTTTCCTTTTTACCATGATAACTGTGTAACAGTCACTTCATCCGCTTGAATACTAGGTTATTTTTCATTCTTACTAGATCTTCTGTCTACTCATGTGTTGGTATTGTTCATATGCTTATGCTGTATTTATTATTGTGTATGGTTTTCACTCAGTTTTTGAAACCAAGGACCAAAATGAACATCTCTAAAAGAGTTTTAAGGATCATCCTTGAGGGAGGTTTTTTTTTTGGGGAACTCCTTATCTAGAATTGCTTGGAGCCTGTGGTGCTCTCTCCAAGAACTATTCTTCATGGTAGCAAACCCTTATTCTTTAGGGTAGATTTTATTTAAGGAGGAGCTGGGGGTCACACAAAGCCAGAGAGGTTGCAATTTCAATTCCAGTTTTTAAAATCAGAATTAAGGTGTGGTTCTAAGCAGAGAGACTCTTGTTTGTTTGTTTGTTTGTTTTTTTAAAGATTTATTTATTTATTTTTATTTTGGGGCGGGGTTTGGGGAGGGAGGGGAGCGGGCGGGCCACTTTTATTGGTCTTTCGTTTCTCTGTTTTCATCCGTCTTTGTTCTTTGGCTCCTGTGGGCCTCCCATCGCGGTGGCGTCTGTCATTGCAGAGCACCGGCTCTGGGCGCATACACTCCAGAGCTCCGGCTCGGTAGTTGGACACACCCGTCCAGCCGCTCCGCGGCACGTGGGATCTTCCCAGGCCAGGGATCGAACCGGCGCCCCTTGCACTGCAAGGCGGTGTCCTTATCCACTGGACCACCAGGGGAAGGGGAAGCCCCTCTTGTTTGTTTTGACTCATCAGCTAGCTTTTCAAACAGCCCCCAAAGAAGTGATCTGAATAAGGGGAACCTCCTAGTGCAAAGTTTTCATGGCAACACAATGATTATTTATGCATGAAGCTCAACATACGCTCACTGAAAGAAACGAGTATTATCTGGTATGATTATATCTCTCACTAAGCATTATGATTCAGTTTCCAGGATTGGAAATAAAATGAGAACCATGATCCTGTGCCTGTACAATATTATGATGGGAGTGCTGTGTGCATCTCTGGTCCTGTAGAAGGTGCAGTGATGGAGAGCCCGCTGTGGGCAGTGGACATGAAGACCAGGATGAGAGCTGATGAAAATCTGAATTCCTTGAGGTCTAGAACCTCATGAACATGTTTCTCACATATAGAAACACATAGATGACTCTTAACATTTTGAAAATTTCGGTATTGATAAAGAGAAGTACAGGCAAACTCCAGATATTAATTTATTTGGAGGAAGGGAAGAATGATATGTTGGAATTAGCAATGTTTCTGGTTTACCAAGTGCGTACTTACTTCTAGGTAATGCCCCTCTGACGCTGGGGAGGGCATTCAGGTATGCAGTGACTGATCTCTCCATTGTGTATTATCAGAAATGCTTTTGTGTCTCCTTTGCCTAGCTCTCCCATACCTCATAATAGGTACTTGTTGAATGAAATGTACCACTTTATTAGCCTTACGCAGACTAGTCGAGATCAAACTTCAGGACTGTATGTGAGGTACTTCACCCAGGCAAGGTTATTATTCCAGGATAAGCCTGGAAAAAAGAACAATTTTCCTTTTTTTTTTTTAAGCAGAGTTTTAAAATTTTTATTTTTTGACATGTAACTCCCATACTGTAAAATGTAACTATTTTAACGTGTATGATCTGTTGGTTTGTAGTGTATTTGCAAAGTGGTACAACATCACCACTATCTAATTCCAGGACATTTTCATCATCCCATGGAAAGAAACCCGGTAGCCATTAGAATTCTTTGTCCTCTCGCTCCTCACCATGTGCATTCAGCCCCGGACAGCCACTCATCTGTTTTCTATCTCTGGGGTTTTGCTTACTCTGGACATTTCATTTAAATCGCATAATATGTGGTCTTTTATGTCTGGCTTCTTTCACTGTAGCAAAACATTTTCAAGATTCATTGATGTTGTAACATGTATCAGGGCTTCATTTCTTTTTATGGCCAAATAATGTTCCATTATGTATGTATAGATATACCACATTTTAATTGATGACTATTTGGGGCTGTTTTCACTTGGGGACAATTACAACTAATGCTGCTATGAACATTTATGTACACATTTTCGTGTGGACGTATGTTTTCAATAATCTTGAGTATATAGCTAGGAGTGGAATTGCTGGGTCATATGGTAATTCTGTGTTTAACTTTTTGAGTAACTGCCAAACTTTAAGCAAGATTTTGTATAAACACAAGATCATGTTTTCCATTCTGTTTCTAGTCCGGGAAACTGTATATCAGGAAAACCATCTTAAAAAAACCTTAACGAACAACATAAAATCCCTTAGAAAGAACATAAACTTTAGAATAAAGCATACTGATCTATGGCCATACCACCCTGAATGTGCCCGATCTTGTCTGATCACAGAAGCTAAGCAGGGTCAGGCCTGGTTAATAGTTCTATGGGAGAATAAGCATACTGAAATGGTAAAATGCTAGAAGTGGAGCTATTAGGAAGGGTTTACTTAAGTCTTGATTTGCCTCAATCCCTTAACCTCTTTAAAAAATGACCTATGGGGCTTCCCTGGTGGTCCAGTGGGTAGTAAGGACACCGCCTTGCAGTGCAAGGGGCGCCGGTTCGATCCCTGGCCTGGGAAGATCCCACGTGCCGCGGAGCGGCTGGACCGATGTGTCCAATTACCGAGCCGGAGCTCTGGGGCGCATGCGCCCAGAGCCAGCGCTCTGCGACAACAGAGGCCACCGCGATGGGAGGCCCACAGGAGCCAGAGAACAAAGACGGATGAAAATAGAGAAATGAAAGACCAATAGAAGTGGCCCGCCCGCCCCCCTCCCTCCCCAACCCGCCCCCCCCCAAAAAAATTAAAAATAAAATAAAGGCTACTTTCTCAGCCTCTAGAGATGTATTAAAAAAAAAAAGACCTCTGATGGGTAGCTTAAAAAAATTTTTTTTTGACATTTTGTTTTGAAGTAATTTTAGAGGCACAAGAAGTTGCAAAAATAATAGAGTTCCTCTGTGCCCTTCTCCGTTTTCCTCAAGGATAACATATTACATAACCAGTGTGTGCTATCAGAGCCAGGAAACTGACCTGGGTGTTGTACTATTATCTTCAGAAGATAGGCTGCTTTTGAGACAGACTTCCTGCCACCCCTGTTCTATGCTGGTTTTCTCTCCTCTCTCAAGTTCTGATTGGAGTTGGCACGTACCTGACTTGGGTATTGCTTCTGCTCCCCAGACCGACAGTGCACACACTGAAAAACACTTGATGATGGCTGGATAGTGCCTTCCTGTGGACTGACTGTATCTCTTCAACACTCATATGTTGAAATCCTAACCCTCCAATGTGATGCTATTAGGAACTGAAGTGGGCACTTTAAGAGGTGATTGGGTCATGGGGTGGAACCCTCGTGAACGAGATTAGTAGTATAAAAACAAAATAAAACAACCCTCCTAACCCACCACGACCCTGGAGAGTCCCTCCACCCCGGCTTTGGCAAGAAATCTGAAACCCAGAAGAGGGCTCTCATCAGAGCCTGACCATGCTGGCCTGCCTTTGGACTTACAGACTTGTTAACTGGGAGAAATAAATATATGCTGTTTATAAGCCACTTAGTCCATTGTACTTGTTTTAGCAGCCTGAACTAAGATTATTTCAAGGAGACTAGAAAGGCTGAACCTCAGTTGGTTGGCGTCAGATGCTGTGAAGGCCAGTAGTGTCTTCTGATGGTTCCATCGGTCAGGAGTCAGAATTCGGAAGGGGGAGGTGGTGGTTGGTGCAGTGCTCGGCCTTCCTCTGGGCCAGGGAGGCAAGTCTTTGGTTCTGGGTCTGGATTTAATTTTGGGCATTAATTGCTTTCTGCTGCAGTGAACAGGGAGCTGCATGACAATCTTAGAAGTTGTGTGCTAGGGCCCTCGTTCCCTGGTCAGCTGTGGTCCACTTATAACGTGGCTGATTTTAATGTTTCTATTTCTAGCACAGAAGTATAATTCTAAGGAATCAAAAACTACTTGTATTGGGGATGGCAAGAGTGTTTATCTGGTAGATACTTCTTTGTCTAAAATATGTAAACAAAAATCACTCTTAAGAAAACTGAAAGTTGTAGCTAGAATTCTCTACTTTTATTTTCTGGGAATGTTTCTCATCTGGAACATGTTCCCAAGAAAAATAACTTTTCACTTTTTATTGAAGGGGAGACAGGGAAGAAAGCTTTAAAAATACATTTCAGAGGGAATACTGGTTGATACTTGATTATGGTGTTAGAAGCTACACTTAGAAACCAAGCAGTGGCGTCAGTTGTGGACAAAATACAGCTGAGGCTGGGTGCCCTGGAAACAGGAAAAACCTGCAGGAGTAGCTTCCTCCTCACAGGTGTTAGGTGATCAGCTTTTCTCTGGGGGTTGCTTTATCCTATTTCTCTGATCCTGCTGTTCGTCCAACGGAGGGGATTATGTGGAATGGCCCCGGAGAGGAGGGCTGCAGCCACACAGGGAGATGAGCCTGTAGGGGGCTTATGTGGAGAAGGGAGGAGGGGGATGTGTGGGCTGGGCTGATAGCGCCAGGGAACAACCCACCACGACCCTGGAGAGTCCCTCCACCCGGCTTTGGCAAGAAATCTGAAACCCAGAAGAGGGCTCTCATCAGAGCCTGACCATGCTGGCCTGCCTTTGGACTTACAGACTTGTTAACTGGGAGAAATAAATATATGCTGTTTATAAGCCACTTAGTCCATTGTACTTGTTTTAGCAGCCTGAACTAAGATTATTTCAAGGAGACTAGAAAGGCTGAACCTCAGTTGGTTGGCGTCAGATGCTGTGAAGGCCAGTAGTGTCTTCTGATGGTTCCATCGGTCAGGAGTCAGAATTCGGAAGGGGGAGGTGGTGGTTGGTGCAGTGCTCGGCCTTCCTCTGGGCCAGGGAGGCAAGTCTTTGGTTCTGGGTCTGGATTTAATTTTGGGCATTAATTGCTTTCTGCTGCAGTGAACAGGGAGCTGCATGACAATCTTAGAAGTTGTGTGCTAGGGCCCTCGTTCCCTGGTCAGCTGTGGTCCACTTATAACGTGGCTGATTTTAATGTTTCTATTTCTAGCACAGAAGTATAATTCTAAGGAATCAAAAACTACTTGTATTGGGGATGGCAAGAGTGTTTATCTGGTAGATACTTCTTTGTCTAAAATATGTAAACAAAAATCACTCTTAAGAAAACTGAAAGTTGTAGCTAGAATTCTCTACTTTTATTTTCTGGGAATGTTTCTCATCTGGAACATGTTCCCAAGAAAAATAACTTTTCACTTTTTATTGAAGGGGAGACAGGGAAGAAAGCTTTAAAAATACATTTCAGAGGGAATACTGGTTGATACTTGATTATGGTGTTAGAAGCTACACTTAGAAACCAAGCAGTGGCGTCAGTTGTGGACAAAATACAGCTGAGGCTGGGTGCCCTGGAAACAGGAAAAACCTGCAGGAGTAGCTTCCTCCTCACAGGTGTTAGGTGATCAGCTTTTCTCTGGGGGTTGCTTTATCCTATTTCTCTGATCCTGCTGTTCGTCCAACGGAGGGGATTATGTGGAATGGCCCCGGAGAGGAGGGCTGCAGCCACACAGGGAGATGAGCCTGTAGGGGGCTTATGTGGAGAAGGGAGGAGGGGGATGTGTGGGCTGGGCTGATAGCGCCAGGGACAGGCACAGATCAAGCTCGCATGGTGAGGGTGAGCCTGGCTTTCAGTCTCCTGGGCTTATGGCGGGTAGTGACTGGTTTAAAGTCTCAGGTGTTGCAGCACTGGGTAGCTGGATGTGTTTATTATTGAGTGTGTCTCAGTGTGCGTGGTTCCGGAAGTGTACCCAAAGATGGAGAAAGTGCTCCAGACCCTCTCCTTGGCAGGAGGTGCCCCTGGCCTGCAGCAGCAGCTTCACCTTCAGTCAGCTTACCGTGGGGGCTCGCTCACTGGGGAGCAGGGGCACTGGAGCTTAACTCCACACTTAGCACCCACACTGAGAACTGGTCCAACAGTGTCAGTCCTTCCCAAATCTGCTGTTACCAAGTCCCAGCTTGTACTGCTTACCACACAGCAGGCCAGCAAATCGAGAGATGAGTTGTTGGGGCAAGGAATAGCGACTTTATTCAAAAACCCACAGACCAGGGAGACGGTGGCCTAATGTCCCAAAGAACCATCTTCCCTGAGTTAGAATTCAGGCCTGTTTTATTCTGTAAGGGAAGGAGGGAAAGTGTTGGTTTCCACCAGACTTCAAAAGGAATGTTTTAATTTGCTCCTTCCTGTAGCCATTCACAGGTAAGCCTGGCTGCCGTATTTCTTCCAAGCTAAGCAAAGGTATTTTAGTTTATGCTCATTACCTGGGAGGCAAGGTTCCCAGAGATGGGCCAGTATGTATAATTTAAGCTTATAGACAACATCCCTTTAGTGATTAACTTGTGGTAGAACACAAAGGTTCTTCTCTATTACACTGACAGAAGATTCCATTATTGCCAAGGATCACTGATGAGTTTGTGGCATTTAAAATCCAGCATTGATAAGGTAGCCATAACCCTTATTTTAAACATTAATGATTTAACCTTTTTTTCCCCCCACACTCCTCCCTTCTTGGAAAACTGGGAAATTTTTTTTTAACATTTGCAGCCTCCCTTTGGGGAGGCGTGTGTGTGTTTTAGTGATCAGTTTCTCTTAGAAGATTAGATTATCTATTCCTTCAGAATAGATAATCTCTTGCATATAGAAAGACCTGTGTATCACATCTTGTTTTTCCCTTTGCCTTCATGTCTGGAAAATTTGGAGTTAAATATAATGCCTAAGGCTGTTAGCCATTCACACTCAAGGTTTTGGCAGAATGTTCTGTCTCGTTTTAGCCCCACAGGAAATTGCTTTAGTAATTGACTTTCAGGAGAACTGAGGTTGAAGTTTTTCTTGCATACAAGCATTTGTATGGGGTGTGTGTGTGTGTTATATATATATAGTCTCCTTCATACCTACAATAATGAGTATCCTCCTTGTTGTACTGCTCCAGAAACTGAGCAGCAAATTTAAAGGAGCCTGCAGTCTGGAGTCCTTGATGACAAGGTCTGGACTCCAACCTGGCTCTTGCTCTCCAAGGCTAGTGTCCACTTCCCTCACATGAGTGTCTCCCGGCCTCCCTGAATCCCAGCTGGTTCCCTGTTTCCTGGTCCTAAAGCGCTCATCTGTTAACTGCTCATAGTTCCCGCCAAGGTGGAAGCGGATTCTGGATTAAAGAAGGTGTAGCTGGGAACTTGGGGGAAGGGCACAGGTAGGAAAACACAGAAGACCCTGCAAAGAGGCCATAGACTTGGACAGAGGGGACAGGATGACAGACCCCCTGCCTCCCCCACTGTGGTGTGGGATCCAAGGATGGGAGCGGCCCTGTGCAGGGAGCTGCTCTGTCTGCCTCGTGGGAACCAGAGACAGATACTGTAGCAGTCTGGAATGCCTTCTGGAAGAAATCTCGAACATTCCTCTGAGTCAGACTCCAATGGTTTTTTAAAAATAGACTCACGCCAACAGGCAGCCTAAACGACATCAGTCTTCAGGTGGCTCAGGCAGCACATGCAGGGACAAGTCAGAGGAAGCAGGCTGGCCCCCGCCGCTCAGGCTACAGTGGTAATTACACTAATCATTCTTGCATTTGGGCAGGCCTTCTCTGCTTTCAAGACGCTCCTTCCCACAGGAGTGCTTCATCGGCTTAATGCTGTGGCGCTCTTGTTACTGCCATTTTCCAGTTAAGGAAATGGAGGTTTGGCTGGCACCTCTAGCTGAGGAGGCAGAGCTGGAATTTGGACTGTAATGTTTGATTCTTCAGGGTCTGGTTAATGAAGTATGCCTTCTTTGGGGTGGGAGGAGAGAAGGGATAATGAGCACAGGGTCTCCTTCCTCTCTTGCAAGTTCAAGAAGGCTTCTGCTCACTGATTGTCCACTTGAGGTGAAAGATTGGTTCCTCAGAAATGTGGCTGCGGGCAGATGGCAGATGAGGCGTGGACCCTCGTGTGGGAGTGAAGCCACCTTTGATGTTGCACCTCTGAACACATAATACATCTCAATTTCAACCATGCGTGGATGGATCTACGAAAAGAGTTTAGAGACATCTCTTGGTGCCTCTGGGAGGCTAATAAGCGTGAGGGCAGACAGAATCACCTGGCAGGACTGACTTCTGCAAGTTATTTCTGAACAGTGTGTTTTTAGAGGTTATGAAATGATGAAAGATCGTTATCCTGGTGCGCGTCCTCCAGGTACTGCGCTGACTTGGGCTTTTCTGCACACCCCGTGGGGCAGGCTTGCAGAGGCCACGCCTCCCAGACACTGCCTTTTGCTCTTTGTTCTTTTCCTCTGAATCAATGCCTTTTTCCTTTGTTGGCTGTCTTATTATAGAACCAAAAACTGTTTCCTCTCTCTTGTAGCTGTAGATAGATAAATCTAATAGTGTTTCTTTTTTTCTTTTTCCTTTTCTTTTTGATGGTGCTTAAATTTGGAACATACTCCTGCATTTATATGTGTCAGTTCAGTTCATTCACTCAGTCGTGTCTGACTCTTTGGGACCCTGTGGACTGTAGCACCCCAGGCTTCCCTATCCTTCACCATCTCCCGGAGTTTGCTCAAACCCATGTCCATTAAGTCAGTGATGCCATTTCGGCCTCTGTCATCCTTTTTTTTTTTTTTTTACTTATTTGTTTTTGGCTATTCTGGGTTTTCACTGCTGCTGAAGGCTCTTCTCTAGTTATAGGGAGTGGGGGCTATTCTCTAGCTGGGGTGAGCAGGCTTCTTGTTGCAGTGACTTCTCTTGTTGTGGGACTCGGGCTCTTGGGCACACGGGCTTCATTAGTTGTGGCACATGGGCTCAATAGTTGAGGCTCCGAGGCTCTGGGGCACAGGCCCAGTAGTTGTGGCTCACGGGCTTAATTGCTCTGCAGCATGTGGGATCGTCCCGGATCAGGGATCAAACCCGTGTCTCCTGCATTGACAGATGAACTTCTCACCACTGAGCTACCAGGGAAGCCCCCTCTGTCATCCATTTCTCCTTTTGCCTTCTATTTTTCCTAGCATCAGGGTCTTTTCCAATGAGTTGTCTCTTTGCATCAGGTGAACAAAATATGTAATTTATGATAATAATGATTTGTGTATGCAATGTAAAGTATGCCAAGAACTAAATAGTATTGCTTGATAAGTGGCTAGAGAGATAGAAGTGGGTGGCACAACATAATCAGAAACGTTTTCGTCCTTTGGGGTCTTTTGAATAACCATCTTTGTTTTCCCACTCGCCCTTGCCTTCTCCTCTCCGTTCCTACTTCAGTTCTTACACCGGTACTCTTCTTAATTTCTTCCCTGTTTTGTTTCACATGCACCTTTATAGTCTCCTGGCCACATTCCTATCTTGGCCAGTCCTTTCTCTCAAGTTGGTATCTGTTGGATGGGCTACTTTCACCAAATTTGTGTACATGGAATTGTCTGGCTCACTGTCCACAGATCACTATTAACAGGGATTGGTTCTTAAAGAGTTTCCTTAAAAATGCTGAGCCCTGTGTATGAAAGGAGAACTGAGAGCTGCATCCGCAGCACCTTTATTCTCCATCGGTTGCTCTGCTTCCAGCAAAAAGATGTCTTCCGAGAGACACACAGTCACTAGAGAAAAGCCAGAGGTGGACCATCTTTGAAAGCAAAGCCCATCCCAGCAAATTGGATGACCTCTAACACGCATGGTCTCTTGGTTGGCACAGGTGACAAGACGACATTCCAGCTGCAGGTTCGACAGGTGGAGGATTATCCCGTGGACTTGTACTACCTGATGGACCTCTCTTTGTCCATGAAGGATGACTTGGACAACATCCGAAGCCTGGGCACCATGCTCGCTGAGGAGATGAGGAAACTCACCAGCAACTTCCGCTTGGGGTTTGGGTCTTTGTAGACAAGAATATCTCTCCCCTTTTCCTATGCAGCGCCAAGGTACCAGACCAACCCATGCATTGGGTGAGTAGTTGTGGCTCACGGGCTTAATTGCTCTGCAGCATGTGGGATCGTCCCGGATCAGGGACCCGTGTCTCCTGCATTGACAGATGAACTTCTCACCACTGAGCTACCAGGGAAGCCCCCTCTGTCATCCATTTCTCCTTTTGCCTTCTATTTTTCCTAGCATCAGGGTCTTTTCCAATGAGTTGTCTCTTTGCATCAGGTGAACAAAATATGTAATTTATGATAATAATGATTTGTGTATGCAATGTAAAGTATGCCAAGAACTAAATAGTATTGCTTGATAAGTGGCTAGAGAGATAGAAGTGGGTGGCACAACATAATCAGAAACGTTTTCGTCCTTTGGGGTCTTTTGAATAACCATCTTTGTTTTCCCACTCGCCCTTGCCTTCTCCTCTCCGTTCCTACTTCAGTTCTTACACCGGTACTCTTCTTAATTTCTTCCCTGTTTTGTTTCACATGCACCTTTATAGTCTCCTGGCCACATTCCTATCTTGGCCAGTCCTTTCTCTCAAGTTGGTATCTGTTGGATGGGCTACTTTCACCAAATTTGTGTACATGGAATTGTCTGGCTCACTGTCCACAGATCACTATTAACAGGGATTGGTTCTTAAAGAGTTTCCTTAAAAATGCTGAGCCCTGTGTATGAAAGGAGAACTGAGAGCTGCATCCGCAGCACCTTTATTCTCCATCGGTTGCTCTGCTTCCAGGAAAAAGATGTCTTCCGAGAGACACACAGTCACTAGAGAAAAGCCAGAGGTGGACCATCTTTGAAAGCAAAACCCATCCCAGCAAATTGGATGACCTCTAACACGCATGGTCTCTTGGTTGGCACAGGTGACAAGACGACATTCCAGCTGCAGGTTCGACAGGTGGAGGATTATCCCGTGGACTTGTACTACCTGATGGACCTCTCTTTGTCCATGAAGGATGACTTGGACAACATCCGAAGCCTGGGCACCATGCTCGCTGAGGAGATGAGGAAACTCACCAGCAACTTCCGCTTGGGGTTTGGGTCTTTTGTAGACAAGAATATCTCTCCCTTCTCCTATGCAGCGCCAAGGTACCAGACCAACCCATGCATTGGGTGAGTGCGAGCTGCCCTGTGGTTGGGTATGTAAGGATGGAGGAATGGTTCAGCAGGAAGACTGAGCTTAAGAAAGGCCTAAGGCGGTCGTAGTATCTGGGTTGGGGAGGAAATCCAGTTTAGGTGTTAAGTTTGATGAAGGATATTCTGGCTCTGTTCTCACTCTGCTTGAGAAGAAATAAGTTGCTACAAGGTTGTGTAAAGCTACAATGATGATAGCTCATTTGTTTTCCTGCCTTCCTGACACAACACTGTGTTCTACATTAACAGATTTTAGAGAGTGTTCTCAGAAGTGATAGACCCAGATGATCGGGGGGGTGGGAGGAGCAGGCAGAACAACTTAAAACTTTGCCCTTGTTTAGAGTGACTCCGATATTTAGAATAAGTGAATTCAAAGTCGGTTACTGTTGTTTATATATAGAACTATAACTTACCTTGACAAAACAAAATGAAAAACCTACCTTTGATAACTGTGATGTTTTTTTTCCAGTGTAAGTACTTGAATTAGAAAATAGTTCAACACATTTTTAAAGAACAGGAGTTTCTAACTACTGCAGTGAACAAATCTGAAAGTATGTTGGACTTCCCTGGTGGCTCAGACAGTAAAGAATCTGCTTGCTATGTGGGAGTCCTATGTTCCATCCCTGGGTTAGAAAGATCCCCTGGAGGAAGGCATGGCAACCCACTCTAGTGTTCTTGCCTGGAGAATCCCATGGACAGAGGAGTCTGTTGGGCAACAGTCCATGGGGTAGCGAAGAGTAGGATAGGACTGGATGACTAAACACAGCACAGTAATGACTCAAGCTTAATGGAAGTTATTTTCTGCTCACCTAAGTGCAAATGTGTCTCCTGACCAGTGGACACCTGTCCTCTAAGCTGTGACTTGGGACCCAGGCTCCATTGGTTCACACGTGGCTTGTGAGGTCGTCATGCCTGGAGGATAGCTCATAGGAGGAGCCTATGGACCAGGAAGAATGGCCTCTGCTCCTACCTTCTGATCTACAGCACTGGGTTCTAGCAGAGAGGCTGGGAGCTAGATTAGCTGTGCGTGGTAGAGGAGATAAATGGGCTGATGAAGTTTCTGCCCTGCTGCATTTGTGTATTGGAAGTGGAGGATCACTTCCTCCCAGCTCCCCTAGCACAAGCTCGGTGAGGTTGGTTTGTTGCTTTCAAGTATTCAAGACTATGCGGTGTGACAGCAGTGATGACCTTCAGCCTCTTCTTCGCTCACCTCCATGTTCAGCTTTGGTTAGGCTTTGGCAGATGAGACCCCAAACAGTTACTAGGTGGGGAACAGGTAAGACTTAACGTTCTTAGTGTCAGGCACCCGCTGCACTTCGTACCTTATATGGATTGCTTTATTTAAATTTCGTGGCAATCTTTTGTTGTCTCCAAAGTAGAAGGGAGTTTAAGTTTTAAGATGAGGAAACCAAGGCTTAGAAAGAATAAATAACTTCCCAAAGATTCCACAAATAGTAAGGGATAGACTTGGAATATGAATCAAGATGAACTGCTTTCCAGCTTCTGTTTCCATTAATATAGTGATTATTTTTTCCCCATCCAAATCACACTGCCACAGAGGTGCTTTACCTGAGTTTGAGTAATACTCCCCACTCCCAAGCCACGCCACCTCAGGGCACTTGCCTAAGGGTCACGTTGGGCTGTGCTGGAGTAACAAGTAATCACTTCCCACATCTCAGTGGCTCAACACAAAGAGTTTATTTCCTGCTTGTGCAGAAGCTGATGGGAGCTGCTTTCTGTTGCAGCTCTTCCTGAAGGGGCCACTCTGGGATTTAGCCGTCTTGTGATACCATTTTTGATTATTTGTCTCCTTGGCTACCCCTGAGGGGCAGAGGGCTGCTCTGAAGCCCCTGAACCTAACCTCTTGGCTCCCGTTTGGCAACGTCAGCGGCTGCCAGGTCTGTGTTGGGCTGATGGGGGGAAGGGTAGGAGCAGGGTGATGCTTAGGCTGGTACTGTGTGTTCTGACTCCTTCCTCATCCTTCTGTTTACTCTCCTAGAAGCTAACTTAGATCTTCTCCAGGGACTGCAATGACCCAATGGTGGAGGAAACAATAATAACAGATTTTAGATACAAATGAGATTCTGAGCTCCTAACCATGGAGAGGTATTAGATGTACTCCTTTGCTGAGTTTAGCTGCCTCCTAGCCATGAGTGTCTGCTGGCATTATTGTTAACTTAGGTCCTGTCCCCAAGGCCCCAGTGCCACATGTCTTTTGGTTGGAGTTCTGTTACTTAGCAGGAGCAACAACATCTTAACCAAAAGTTTTTTCAATTCATCACAGTCAATCACTATTTTCAAGAATAGTGATTCTGCTGCTTTTTCATTCTTGCTCTCTGGTTGGACCCTATCTGCAGACAGACAGGGTGTGTCTGTACTTCTCGTCTTCTGGGGACCATCTACAAACTGTCACATGCTAGATTGGAAGCTGGCAGAGGATGAAGGGCTGGCTTGGGGCCCTCAGCATTGAGTATTCAACATTACTACGCTCTCCTTATTCAGAGCCACTTCTCCAAGCCCAAGAAGGCTGAACCAACTGCAGACAGTGGACGTTTTGACAGTGAGTACAAGGCACACTGACAGGCTGCTTGGGAGACAGGAAATCCGGTGAAAGAATGAAGGTTTGGAAGGAAACATCAGGTTTGAGCTACATAGATCCCTCGTCCCTAAGCTGGGAAGCAACTGGCAGAGTCGCTCCCTGGATCAGTGAGTAGACTGAGATTGATCTCCCAGCGTCTGGGCAGTGCTCAGAGAGCCCCCACTGCCCCTGGGGGAGAACAGAGCAAGGAGAGATGGAGTCAGGCTGCTTCTGTTCCTGATCCAGCCTCTACATGGGCTGTGTTTGCTTTCTCAAGTGTTAATGGCACTGTGAATTAGTTACCCACAGTTTAAAACTGTGAATTAGTTACCCACAGTTAAAAATTTTAAAAATCTAACAAAGAACAGCCAGGATTTCTAGGTTTCCTCAAAAGCTAGGTCTGGTAAAGCCAGGCTGGTCCCACGTGTGAACGGCCGCAGTGCCTGCCACTTCTGCTTGCCGCCAGCTGGCCTGCCTCGCTGGTTCTGTTACTGGCCCGTCTCGCTGGTTCTGTTACTGGCCCTCTCCAGATTCCTGGACACCAGTCCTGCAGACGTGACTGCTGCTCTCACAAAGCTTTTAGGAAAGTAAAGCTTTGCTCTCACAAAGCTCTTAGGAGAGCAAAGCTTTTTATTGGAAGAATAATAACTTGTGCACAAGGGAGGAGATGGGAAAGAATTATCAGTTCCCCACAGAATTTCTGAGGAGGGATTTTACAAGGCCCTGTGAGCAAGAGGGGCGAGGCTGCCCATTCAACTGTGGTCAGTTCTTCAATTGGTGTCCATCAAGGTGGAAAGTTTCAAGCATCACCAGCCTTCTGGTTTTATAACACGTCTGGGGTCTGTGTGCCTACAGTCAGCCATTTTCAGCTGGTACAAGGGTCTGTTTCCTGCACAAACAACTAAGGAATGTATAGCAAGCTTTTATCTACAGTTTATCAGGAACTGGAAGTTTGGCAGTTTTGCTGGGTGGCGGATTTATAGTTCCGCTCTTGTCCTTTGGAAACTGTGCACAGACATGAGTGGAACAGAGATGGAGCTCATCTTCTCTGCTGTGGGTCTTCGGTGGTTGTCTCAGAAGCCCTAGCATCAGTGCTTGGGACGTTTTGACAGTGAGTACAAGGCACACTGACAGGCTGCTTGGGAGACAGGAAATCCGGTGAAAGAATGAAGGTTTGGAAGGAAACATCAGGTTTGAGCTACATAGATCCCTCGTCCCTAAGCTGGGAAGCAACTGGCAGAGTCGCTCCCTGGATCAGTGAGTAGACTGAGATTGATCTCCCAGCGTCTGGGCAGTGCTCAGAGAGCCCCTACTGCCCCTGGGGGAGAACAGAGCAAGGAGAGATGGAGTCAGGCTGCTTCTGTTCCTGATCCAGCCTCTACATGGGCTGTGTTTGCTTTCTCAAGTGTTAATGGCACTGTGAATTAGTTACCCACAGTTAAAAACTGTGAATTAGTTACCCACAGTTAAAAATTTTAAAAATCTAACAAAGAACAGCCAGGATTTCTAGGTTTCCTCAAAAGCTAGGTCTGGTAAAGCCAGGCTGGTCCCACGTGTGAACGGCCGCAGTGCCTGCCACTTCTGCTTGCCGCCAGCTGGCCTGCCTCGCTGGTTCTGTTACTGGCCCGTCTCGCTGGTTCTGTTACTGGCCCTCTCCAGATTCCTGGACACCAGTCCTGCAGACGTGACTGCTGCTCTCACAAAGCTTTTAGGAAAGTAAAGCTTTGCTCTCACAAAGCTCTTAGGAGAGCAAAGCTTTTTATTGGAAGAATAATAACTTGTGCACAAGGGAGGAGATGGGAAAGAATTATCAGTTCCCCACGGAATTTCTGAGGAGGGATTTTACAAGGCCCTGTGAGCAAGAGGGGCGTAGGCTGCCCATTCAACTGTGGTCAGTTCTTCAATTGGTGTCCATCAAGGTGGAAAGTTTCAAGCATCACCAGCCTTCTGGTTTTATAACACGTCTGGGGTCTGTGTGCCTACAGTCAGCCATTTTCAGCTGGTACAAGGGTCTGTTTCCTGCACAAACAACTAAGGAATGTATAGCAAGCTTTTATCTACAGTTTATCAGGAACTGGAAGTTTGGCAGTTTTGCTGGGTGGCGGATTTATAGTTCCGCTCTTGTCCTTTGGAAACTGTGCACAGACATGAGTGGAACAGAGATGGAGCTCATCTTCTCTGCTGTGGGTCTTCGGTGGTTGTCTCAGAAGCCCAAGCATTTAGGCGCTGCTTTTCTGGTCTGTGAAACCCACTTACTCGAGGCTGTTCCCTCAGCTTTGTTCCAGAATGGCTTCACCCTTGTCTCCCTGTCTCCTTTTGAGTTCCCTCCTGTCTGGAATTTTGTCTCTTCTTTCCCTTCAGCTCACCTGGGAAGAATATCACAGCCATCTCCCTCAGTGGGGTGTTCTATTAGGTTTTTCCCTCTTCGGTGGTGGAAGCAGCTGCAGTCGCCCCCAGGAAGTTTGGGGGTGACGGGGGGAATCAGGAGGAGTGATCTGACTGCCTGTACAGGACATCTCAGAAGAGAACCAGTTTTTCATGGGGCTTCCTGGAGGCGTGTCCCTTCTTCTGCTCCATGTGTTCCTGCCAAGGGATCAAAATCCTAGACCTACCCTCCCATCTTAGAATGACTTGGAAATGCCAGAACTGGAGTGAGTAGTACCAGGGCTGCCGTAAGAAGAAAAAATAAAAAGTAATTTAATCATCCAGATAAAGAACTGTTTAATGGCTATTCTGAGTAATAGGAATAGTGGGCCTGGGAGGAGTCACATGACAGACACAGACGGAGGATTTGACGGATTAATCCAGCCTGGTATTTCTGGTCCTGAATACTTTTTCTTTTTGTTAGAGGTACAGAAATAGACTGGGGAGTGGTGGTGGCTAGGGGCTGGGTAGGGAGGTGAGAAGAAGAAGTTGGTCAGAGGGCACAGACTTCCAGTTAAAAGATGAGTACATTCTGGAGCTCAATTGTGAACGTGGTGAAGGTCAGCAATACTGTACTTGAAATATATAATTGCGTACTTGAAAATTGTTAAGAGGTGTTGAATGTTCTCACCCACACGTGAAAAAAATGGAAGAGTGTTTGTAAAAATCTTTGCAAATGAGATAACACATTTTGTCTTTCACATTTGTCTTTGTATATATTTTTTCCTTACGCTTTGCATTTCTTCCAAGAGGTCGTGGTACTCCTTTACCAACTTGAAGGTGCTATCTCATTGTCTTCAGGCCTGTTGCTGGCGGATAAGAAGGCTGCTCTCCATCTAGCGGTTTTCCTTCTCTCTGGTGGTTTTGAATAGTTCCCTGTGCTTTTCCTGTCCTATAATGTTATGCACTCCAATGTGGCTGTGCTGGAGTGAGTACTTTTATTTGCATTGTTCAGAACTTGCTCAGATGGTTTAATTTGAGAATACAGCGTTATTCTTGAAAATTTTCAGATGTCTGATTCTTTTCTCTGATTCTCTTCATTTCCTTTCTAACACTACTAGGTATGTGCCTCTCATTCTAAATGTCATGTTTCTTAATTTTTCTTTCATAATTTCTTTCTTTCCCTTAGCTACATAATAGAAAATTTCTTCCAGTTTGTCATTTTGTTCTTCATTTCAAAAAATTTATTTTTTATTGAGTATAATTGAGTAACAGTGTTGTGTTAGTTTCACGTGTACAGAAAGAACAGTGCTTCAGTTATACCTATACACTTATCTATTCTTTTTTAGATTCTTTTCCCATGTAGGTTATTCCAGAATATTGAGCAGAATTTCCTGGGCTATAGAGTAGGTCCTTGTTGGTTATCTATTTTAAATAGAGTGGTGTGTACATGTCAGTCCCAAACTCCCATTCTGTCCTTTGCTCCCACCCTTCCCGGTAACCATAAGCTCCTTCTCTTAAGTCGGTGAGTCTGTTTCTGTTTTGTAGATAAGTTCATTTGTCCATATCTAGATTCCACATAAAAGCTGTAGCACATGCAATTTGTCTTTTTTGGTCTTGCTTACCATAACCGGTGGTGGCTAGGGGCTGGGTAGGGAGGTGAGAAGAAGAAGTTGGTCAGAGGGCACAGACTTCCAGTTAAAAGATGAGTACATTCTGGAGCTCAATTGTGAACGTGGTGAAGGTCAGCAATACTGTACTTGAAATATATAATTGCGTACTTGAAAATTGTTAAGAGGTGTTGAATGTTCTCACCCACACGTGAAAAAAATGGAAGAGTGTTTGTAAAAATCTTTGCAAATGAGATAACACATTTTGTCTTTCACATTTGTCTTTGTATATATTTTTTCCTTACGCTTTGCATTTCTTCCAAGAGGTCGTGGTACTCCTTTACCAACTTGAAGGTGCTATCTCATTGTCTTCAGGCCTGTTGCTGGCGGATAAGAAGGCTGCTCTCCATCTAGCGGTTTTCCTTCTCTCTGGTGGTTTTGAATAGTTCCCTGTGCTTTTCCTGTCCTATAATGTTATGCACTCCAATGTGGCTGTGCTGGAGTGAGTACTTTTATTTGCATTGTTCAGAACTTGCTCAGATGGTTTAATTTGAGAATACAGCGTTATTCTTGAAAATTTTCAGATGTCTGATTCTTTTCTCTGATTCTCTTCATTTCCTTTCTAACACTACTAGGTATGTGCCTCTCATTCTAAATGTCATGTTTCTTAATTTTTCTTTCATAATTTCTTTCTTTCCCTTAGCTACATAATAGAAAATTTCTTCCAGTTTGTCATTTTGTTCTTCATTTCAAAAAATTTATTTTTTATTGAGTATAATTGAGTAACAGTGTTGTGTTAGTTTCACGTGTACAGAAAGAACAGTGCTTCAGTTATACCTATACACTTATCTATTCTTTTTCAGATTCTTTTCCCATGTAGGTTATTCCAGAATATTGAGCAGAATTTCCTGGGCTATAGAGTAGGTCCTTGTTGGTTATCTATTTTAAATAGAGTGGTGTGTACATGTCAGTCCCAAACTCCCATTCTGTCCTTTGCTCCCACCCTTCCCGGTAACCATAAGCTCCTTCTCTTAAGTCGGTGAGTCTGTTTCTGTTTTGTAGATAAGTTCATTTGTCCATATCTAGATTCCACATAAAAGCTGTAGCACATGCAATTTGTCTTTTTTGGTCTTGCTTCACCTAGTAGGATGATCTCCAGGTCCATCTATGTTGCTGCCAATGGCATTATGTCATCCTTTTTAATGGCTGAGTAATAGTCCATCGTATATACGTATCACAGCATCTTTATCCCGTCATATGTTGACGGATGGTTAGGTTGCTTCCATGTCACGGCTATTGTAAACAGTGCTGCAGTGCACATTGGGGCACATTCATCCTTTAGAACCATGTTTTTCTGTGGATTATGCATTTGAGTGGAATTGTTGGGTCATATGGTAGCTCTATTTTTAGTTTTTTAAGGAACCTCCATACATTTCTCCATAGTGACTGTACTGATTTACATTCACACTAACAGTTTAGGGGAGGGTTCCCTTTTCTCCAAGCCCTCTCCAGCGTTTATTGTTTATAGATTTTTTTTTCATGATGGCCATTCTGACTGGTCTGAGGTAATATCTTATTGTAGTTTTTTTTTTTTTTTAAAGATTTATTTATTTATTTATTTTGGGCTGGGATTGGGTTGGGGAGGGAGGGGAGCGGGCGGGCCACTTCTATTGGTCTTTCGTTTCTCTCTTCTCATCCATCTTTGTTCTTTGGCTCCTGTGGGCCTCCCATCGCAGTGGCGTCTGTCGATGCAGAGCACCGGCTCTGGGCGCATGCGCTCTAGAGCTCTGACTCGGTAATTGGACACATCAGTCCAGCCGCTCCGCGGCACGTGGGATCTTCCCAGGCCAGGGATCGAACCAGTGCCCCTCGCACTGCAAGGCGGTGTCCCTACCCACTGGACCACCAGGGGAAGCCCCTTATTGTAGTTTTGATTTGCATTTCTCTAGCAATTAGTGATGTCGAGCATCTTTTGGTGTGCTATCTCTTGTATGTCTTTGGAGACACGTAGTAGGTCTTCTGCTCAGTTTTTTTTTTTTCAATTAATTTATTTATTGGGGTATAGTTGATTTACAATGTTGCATTAGTTTCAAGTATACAGCAAAGTTATTTTTTACAGAGTTTTGTTGTTTACAGCTATGCATAATCCCAAATCAGTCAGAGGGATATCCCTGACCCCTCCCACCTGAGCCTCACTTCCTCTTCCCCTTGTCCCACCCCTCCAGGTTGTTGCATAGCCCCCATGTAAGTTCCCTTGGTCTTACAGTGTATTCACAATGGTTATCTCTTTTACGTGTGATAGTGTAGGTTTCCATATTACTCTTTTCATACCTCTGACCCAATCTTCCCTCGCGCCAATGTCCATAGGTCTGTTCTTTATGTCTGTTTCTCCATTGCTGCTCTGTGTGTATTTATGGGTACCATTTTTCTAGATTCTATATATATATGTTAGTATACTGTATTCGTCCTTCTCTTTTTGACTTACTTCACTTTGTATAATAGGTTCTAAATTCATCCACCACATTAGGACTATATTCTGCTCAGTTTTTGATTAGATTCTTTTTTTACATTAAGCCACATGAGCTGTAGATTTCTAGACCAATCCCTTGTCAGCCACATCATTTGCAAATAATTTCTCCCAATCTGTGGATTGTCTTTTCATTTTGTTTATGATTTCCTTTGCTGTGCGAAGAGCTTTTGAGTTTAATCAGATCCCATTTGTTTACTTTTGTTTTTATTTCCATTACTCTGGGAGACAACTTGAAGACAGTATTACTGCAATTTTTGTCAAAGAGTGTTCTGCCTATGTTTTCCTCTAAGACTATTATAGTATCTGGTCTTACATTTAGGTTTTTAATCCCTTTTGAGTTTATTTCTGTGTAATGGAGTTAAAAAATGTTCTAATTTTGTTCTTTTACATGTAGCTGTCCAGTTTTCCCCGCACGATTTATTAAAGAGAGTGTCTTTTCTCCATTGGATAGTCTTGCCTCTTTTGTTATAGATTAATTGACCAAGGGTGCATGAGTCTGTTTCTGGGCTTTTTGTCTTATTCCATTGATCTGTATTTCTGTTTTTGCACCAGTGCCATCTTCTTCAGTTTTTAAATCCATACATTGAAGTTTCAGTTTGGAAGTTGAGTGACAATATTTTTATTTCATTCTCATATCTTCTTCAGGTTTTTAAATCCATACATTGAAGTTTCAGTTTGTTGTTTACTATGCATAATCCCAAATCAGTCAGAGGGATATCCTGACCCTCCCACCTGAGCCTCACTTCCTCTTCCCTTGTCCCACCCTCCAGGTTGTTGCATAGCCCACATGTAAGTTCCCTTGGTCTTACAGTGTATTCACAATGGTTATCTCTTTTACGTGTGATAGTGTAGGTTTCCATATTACTCTTTTCATACCTCTGACCCAATCTTCCCTCGCGCCAATGTCCATAGGTCTGTTCTTTATGTCTGTTTCTCCATTGCTGCTCTGTGTGTATTTATGGGTACCATTTTTCTAGATTCTATATATATATGTTAGTATACTGTATTCGTCCTTCTCTTTTTGACTTACTTCACTTTGTATAATAGGTTCTAAATTCATCCACCACATTAGGACTATATTCTGCTCAGTTTTTGATTAGATTCTTTTTTTACATTAAGCCACATGAGCTGTAGATTTCTAGACCAATCCCTTGTCAGCCACATCATTTGCAAATAATTTCTCCCAATCTGTGGATTGTCTTTTCATTTTGTTTATGATTTCCTTTGCTGTGTAAGAGCTTTTGAGTTTAATCAGATCCCATTTGTTTACTTTTGTTTTTATTTCCATTACTCTGGGAGACAACTTGAAGACAGTATTACTGCAATTTTTGTCAAAGAGTGTTCTGCCTATGTTTTCCTCTAAGACTATTATAGTATCTGGTCTTACATTTAGGTTTTTAATCCCTTTTGAGTTTATTTCTGTGTAATGGAGTTAAAAAATGTTCTAATTTTGTTCTTTTACATGTAGCTGTCCAGTTTTCCCCGCACGATTTATTAAAGAGAGTGTCTTTTCTCCATTGGATAGTCTTGCCTCTTTTGTTATAGATTAACTGACCAAGGGTGCATGAGTCTGTTTCTGGGCTTTTTGTCTTATTCCATTGATCTGTATTTCTGTTTTTGCACCAGTGCCATCTTCTTCAGTTTTTAAATCCATACATTGAAGTTTCAGTTTGGAAGTTGAGTGACAATATTTTTTATTTCATTCTTTTTTTTCATATTTCTGTTTCATACTGTTTTTTCATAGCCTTTGTTTGTTTTTTTTCCTCCCTAATAATATCCCGTTCTAGTCTTTGGTATGTACGCCTTCTCCTCGGATGTTTTAAGTACATTTGTTATAAAGGACTTTAGGTCATTTTGTTATCTGTTTCTTGAAGTTGCTTCTGTAGGTTGCATTTGCTGGCATTTCTTCATGGTGGTTATTTCTCACCGGGTCTATCACTTTTTCATTAGCTTCTCTTCAGCAGAGGTGGTTTTCCATCAGGGGGTCAAGTGTCCCAGGTATACTGATGTCCCTGCAGGGTGATTTTTCTGTTCTCTTCTGCCAGGATCCTCCAGGTTTCACTGTAGGTCTAGGTCTCCTGTTTGTTTCTCAGCAGGGGGATTCCTTCCCTGTAAAAGTAATGCATTCTGACTTGTTCAGGCCAGGATGTACAATCTTTAAGGGTGATTCACCTCGCCCTGGGCCTGGAGTGCATTTTCCTTGCTTCTTTCCAATGCCAGTGCTGGAATTCTTCTGGTTTTGATTTCAGTGACAGGGTAGCTCTTGGTAGCATGCAGCTTTATGCAAAGAGAGAGAACCCTGGACTCTGTGGGGCTGAGGTCTATCCTCTGGGATGTGACAGAGATCCAGGCCTGGGGCCAGGTACTAACAGGGACAAAGGTACCAACCAGGGTTCTTGACCTCTTTAATCAATAGAACTTAATCAGCAGCCAGACAAGAAATTCAGGAAGGGATTTATTGAGGTCCCTCCAGCAGCAAGGGCGAGTGAGGACCATCAACAAGTTGTCTTACTCGCTTGCTTCCTGGGTGTTGGACAGTGGTGGGGGCTAAGCTTGTTCCTTATATAAGTTGAGGGTAGAGATGCGTCCAGGGGGTCAGGCTGGAGAGGTGGCTTAGTCTGTTTGCTCACCCCTTTGTGGTGGGGTGTGCCAAGGGCATGCACAGTTCTGTGCTTTTACTCCTGACTCCCTGATTTTTTGCTCTAGACTCTTCAAAAGTGGCAGTGGGTTTTTCGGTCTCTTTGTATCTTTTGTTTAGAATTTGCTGCAACTGCACATGCATTCAGTCCCGCGCAGTTTCTCTGTATTTTGTTGCTGGAGGAGAGGTGTGTCCAGGCGTGAACCTTGTAGCACTGCCGCAGAGGGTCCCAGGTCCCGGCCTGTCTCACAAGGGCACACAGTGGGGGACTGAGGGGGCGGAGGGCCCCGCTCACTTCTTCCTGGCTACTCTAAGTCAGTTGGTTTGTGTTCCTGGCACCTTTGATTTCCTTGCTAAGCTTCCAGTTTTGGCTACCGATTAACATTTTTCAAGATTAGATTTTCACACAGCAGTTCTCTTTGTTCATAGTGAGAGGTGAGGTCTTTGTGTGTCAGCTCCATGGTCCACAGTATTGTTGTAAAGTATTAGATTGTTTTCTGGATTTGCCTAGATCTAGTGTTTTCAAATGGGACACATTTTGTATACACATGGGTGTCCCCAGGCTCTTGAAACATACATATTTTATTCATCTACTTGGTTCATAATCCTTAATTTAGCAAAGATTTTGTAGGCCCTCGACTAGGGTCCTTTAGCACAGACACGGATGGGGTGGGCGGGCTTCCTAACACAAGACCCTCAAACACTCAGATCTTCAGGTCAGACAGCTCTCCCAGGGGTTAAATTCCTAGTCACAGGTGGCACTGTTTTCCAGTGACTGTAGAGATGTTCGACAAAGCCTGTGTGACAAAGCTGTTTTCCTCTAAGAGATGCCTCTGGTTTAGTTATGGTAAGTTCTCTGCAGCGAAGGCTTCTCCGGCACACACATTCTCTAGTTCCTGATCATTCATAGGAATTCTCCACAGTAAAAATGGGCCTGCATGCTGCTGTTTAGAGGAAGGGAAGGGAAGAGGTAAAAAGTGCTCCAGCAGCAAGGCGGTGAGGACCATCAACAAGTTGTCTTACTCGCTTGCTTCCTGGGTGTTGGACAGTGGTGGGGGCTAAGCTTGTTCCTTATATAAGTTGAGGGTAGAGATGCGTCCAGGGGGTCAGGCTGGAGAGGTGGCTTAGTCTGTTTGCTCACCCCTTTGTGGTGGGGTGTGCCAAGGGCATGCACAGTTCTGTGCTTTTACTCCTGACTCCCTGATTTTTTGCTCTAGACTCTTCAAAAGTGGCAGTGGGTTTTTCGGTCTCTTTGTATCTTTTGTTTAGAATTTGCTGCAACTGCACATGCATTCAGTCCCGCGCAGTTTCTCTGTATTTTGTTGCTGGAGGAGAGGTGTGTCCAGGCGTGAACCTTGTAGCACTGCCGCAGAGGGTCCCAGGTCCCGGCCTGTCTCACAAGGGCACACAGTGGGGGACTGAGGGGGCGGAGGGCCCCGCTCACTTCTTCCTGGCTACTCTAAGTCAGTTGGTTTGTGTTCCTGGCACCTTTGATTTCCTTGCTAAGCTTCCAGTTTTGGCTACCGATTAACATTTTTCAAGATTAGATTTTCACACAGCAGTTCTCTTTGTTCATAGTGAGAGGTGAGGTCTTTGTGTGTCAGCTCCATGGTCCACAGTATTGTTGTAAAGTATTAGATTGTTTTCTGGATTTGCCTAGATCTAGTGTTTTCAAATGGGACACATTTTGTATACACATGGGTGTCCCCAGGCTCTTGAAACATACATATTTTATTCATCTACTTGGTTCATAATCCTTAATTTAGCAAAGATTTTGTAGGCCCTCGACTAGGGTCCTTTAGCACAGACACGGATGGGGGTGGGCGGGCTTCCTAACACAAGACCCTCAAACACTCAGATCTTCAGGTCAGACAGCTCTCCCAGGGGTTAAATTCCTAGTCACAGGTGGCACTGTTTTCCAGTGACTGTAGAGATGTTCGACAAAGCCTGTGTGACAAAGCTGTTTTCCTCTAAGAGATGCCTCTGGTTTAGTTATGGTAAGTTCTCTGCAGCGAAGGCTTCTCCGGCACACACATTCTCTAGTTCCTGATCATTCATAGGAATTCTCCACAGTAAAAATGGGCCTGCATGCTGCTGTTTAGAGGAAGGGAAGGGAAGAGGTAAAAAGTGCTGAACTAATTTAGCTGAGCTTTTCACGGCTCTTCTGATTTTTCTCACTGCACAGCAGTTACTGTTCTGTTCCTCTCCTCCCTCAATCAGCCCCACCCACCGTGGCAGTGAACACCTGTAGTTCACAGCTGAAGACCAGCACACAGCCCGGGGTGAAGTTGCTCCAAGGGTGAGGGAGAATTTGTGTACATTTCCTACTTTCTGGGCCCCTCTCTTCATCAGATCTGGATGGGACCTCAGCTCACTTCCTGCTTCCAGCTGGGAATGCGGCTTCTGTTGACCTTTCTCTTTATGGCCAGTTGAGATGGGAATAGAACGTTTGGGTGGCCTGGAGTCATGGGTTATAGACAGGCTTGACCTGTGTTAGCCCAAGGGGTGAGGGAAGATTTCGGGGAGGAGGAAGGAGTGGAACAACAAAAAATCAGTACAAATGAGGACAGCCTCTGGGCTTCTCCCTGTCTGGGAAGCACCATGGCCATTATGGCAGTCGGATTGACTGTCCAGAGCTAGCTTGAAGCTGTGACTGATGGGGCAGGCCCTGAAGGCCCTGAGAGGGACTGGAGTAACCTCTTAGAAAGCCCAGGATTGCCTCTTGTGGACAAGGAGAGCCTCTCGGCCCTGTGCTGGTTGCCTTTCCCAGCATAGTTGGACAGGAACTCCTAATTCCTAAGCCTGTTGCCCTTCCCATGCACATGGCTTGGATTGGATTATGAAGCCATCCCCTCATGGCGGTTAAGTTTGGTTTTCACCTTTGAAAGAGAGACTTCCTTAGCATGGCTACAGACCTGCAGAGTCTTGTCCACCTGGCTGCCCCAGCCGCCTCCCTGCCGTCTCTGCCCTTATTCCCCACCCTGTTATCTCTCCAGCAGCCCTCTACCCTGGGGCTCTCTGTGCTCCCTTCTGCTTCAGGGCTCTTGACTTTGATCTCCCCTCTCCCCTGTGCCTAGTGAACCCTCCTGGGAACAGTGACAGGTCCTTCTCCATGTTCCATTGGCTGTATGTCCAACTGACACTCCCGCAGCTGTGGTTGGGATCTAACTTCCTCCAGGAACGAGGCTACTTGGGATTTCTATTGTGGACTGAAGGTGAGAACACCCAGTAGTCATCAGCAGTTTTGTTTTTTGTTGTTGTTCAGTTGCTAAGTCATGTCTGAGTCCTTGCGACCCCATGGACTGCAGCACACCAGGCTTCCCTGTCCTTCGCTATCTCCTACTAAAGTTTGCTCAAGCTCATGTCCATTGACTCAGTGCTGCCACCCACCCATCTCATCCTCTGGCATCCCCTTCTCCTCCTGCCTTCAGTCTTTCCCAGCATCAGGGTCTTGTCTAGTGAGTCATCTCTTCACAGGTGGCCAAAGTACATTGGAGCTTCAGCTTTAGCATCAGTCCTTCCAGTAGCTATTCAGGAGAGAGATGTGGCCTTTGCCTCCTATTGAGATAAAATACTTCCTCTTTCCAGATTTCCAGTTAGAGTTTTCCATCTGAAGATGGTTTGCCTCTAAATTTCTCTTTACATGCAGGTGGGAGAGCTGATGGTTTATCATTCCAGTATTTATAAATGGATGAAGAAGCAGAAAGAACGTTTTCATTCCTGTTGCATTTAGTGTTTGCCTATGTGCCAGCCTGTCCTGATGGTCTCTGAGTGGGTTGACAGGAAAGGGCTAGCTAGGTACAGCCGTAGAGTTGATGGGAGAAGCTGGTTTTGTAAAGTCACTCTGCCCTCCCTCGACACTAGCCCCCTTCCTTAGTCTTCCCTGGGCGCTGCCGAGGCTGTGGTGCCCGTGCACCGGGCTCTTGCACCCTCGAGGCCCACATCAGGGCTTCTCTGCAGGGTCTTCCTCTGACTGCAGTTGCCCACTGTGGCCTCTGCTTCTGTAGACCTGTTTGTCCATATCATGCACTTGCAGCCTAGTGTGTGCTGTCTCGCCTGCAGTTTAGGGCCTGTGTTTGGGGAGCATGTGTGTGAGTCAGTCGTATCTGACTCTGGATCCCATGGACTGTAACCTGCCAGAATCTGGTGTCCATGGAATTCTCGGGCAAGAATACTGGAGTAGGTTGCTGTTGCTCTCTCCAAGGTGATCTTCCTAACCCAGAGATCAAACTCGGGTGTCCTACATTGCAGGCAGATTCTTTACCATCTGAGCCACCGGGAAGGTAGGGGGTAGGGACTGCTATTTCTCTGTTCTGTCTCAGGGATGCATGGTAGGTCATGGGCGAGTATTTGTGGAGGCTGCTCAGGGCACTCAGTAAAGGCACAGAGGACACAGTGGTTTAAGATTTTAAAATAATGAAGGAAAAGTGACTCTTCTCCTCTTTCTCTCTAGCTACAAGCTGTTCCCAAACTGTGTCCCCTCCTTTGGGTTCCGCCATCTGCTGCCTCTGACAGACAGAGTGGACAGTTTCAACGAGGAAGTTGGAAAGCAGCGGGTGTCTCGGAACCGCGATGCCCCCGAGGGCGGCTTTGATGCAGTGCTCCAGGCGGCTGTCTGCAAGGTACCTCCCCTCTGCCCTGTCCCCGCAGGGGAGGTGGGTGAAGAGGCAGAGTGTGGGCGCTGGTGCTGCCTGCAGATTCTGAGCCACCCCAGCCTGTGGGCTCCTGTCCACTCCTGCGTCAGAGTGTGAGCTCAGGGGGCCCTTGGGAAAATCTCCAGCCATCAGACCAGCTGGAGTGCAGGGATGGCTGGGGGCTGGTGTGTGTCGGGGTGTGGCTGTGTGCAGCGGGAAGTCGTCTTTGCCAGCAGACAGCTGTTCTGTTTCTGCTTTTGACTCATTTGCCTCTTTTTTGGTGACGGGGGCGGAGTAAAGCCATATACATAGAACCTGATAGAGCTCTGTGGCCCGGTTTTGGTGAATATTAAAGATGGCTGTCTTGGGGAATCAAACCAGAAAAAAGAGAATTGCTTGTCATCTTTGGTTTTGTTTCTGTGTGTTTGTTTTTGTCCTGTTCCTCTGTAATACATGAATCCGGAGGGAGGGCACAGACTTCGGTCAGAAATGAACTCATGCTTTGAGAGCTTCCAGTCTCAGAAAAATATATAAATGGAATGTTGGTAATCATTTATCCTTAAAATAATTTTCTCCTGTCAAAACAATCCAATAACATCAACAAATGATAAAAATGAATGACACTTTTGAATTTGCTATCCCAACACTTACTTAGAAATGTTTTCCATAGTGGTCATCATGCACTGTGCATAATTGGTAAAGCTGTCTTGAATGTGTCAGTGGGCTCAGCAGGGCGGTGGTTGGGACGCTCGTGTCTGGGGCAGGGCGGGGCAGGGAGGTTAGAGCTCAGTTTGGAGAGGCTGCGTGTCTGACCTCAGAGAGGCTGTGTGTCACAGTCACTTCTCCCCGCTCAGTCTTTGATGAAATGAAAAGAGGGCCATGGTTGTCCTTCTGGAAATATTAATAAAAACTCCAAACGGTAGATAGAGGGGGATAAGGAGAAAGAAAAAGGTGAAGAAACAGCATGGCCTGCTCAGTCGTCTTCTTGGTCCCACTGCCATTCTGCCCGTCCCTGCGTCCTTAGAGCCACTCTGGTGAGCTAAGTCTCACAGTGGCCCCCACCTAAGATGGCTGCAGAGCGGACCCTGTTCATCTGCTGACCAGAGCAGAATGGTTTGATTCAGAGGCCCCTGATGCTTTATAGCAGCCTGAGAAAGCCAGACGGGACCCCAGCTAGATTCAGGTCTCAATCTTCCAAGTGCGTCACAACATAGTTCATGGATTTGCCTCAGGAAGAAAACTTAACGTTTCTGAACTGGCATTCAGATATTGATTGTATGGGGCGCTGTCTTCAGAGATGTTCTGCCAAAGCTACTGCTTAGCAGGGAAAACTAGTGCAGGGAAAACACAGAGTCCCTCTCATCTCCCCATCCTGGGAGTATTGGGGGAAGGATAGGGGTTTTCTTTGGCAGAGAGGAAATCACCTTTAAGACTTGGGGGAAAGAACCCAAGTGACAGGCCTGAGCAGTGTCCAGTTATCTTACTTCTAATGAGATGAAACAGAATGGCCTGATGAAACACGAGGTTCGGTGGTCTGGGAGGAGCTGTTTGATTTGCTCTTTGCCAGTGGAACTTTCCTGTGCTGCCCCAGACCCATGACAATATCCTTTCCTTTGAAAACTCGATATTTTAAAACTCGAATGTTTCACAGGAGATGCTAACAGATTTCTTAAAACTTAGTGCCCGCATCTGGTTGTGAATTGTTGGCTGAGAGGCATTTTAGCACGTGTTTCAGTTTTATATCTTTTGGTTATTTTCTCTTATTCCCCACCGTGGCCTTTGTTGTGGGGAGTCCCTGGAAAAGGACTTAATTGCCTGGAATTAAGCAGTTGATGCGACCCCAGCTTTCCTCTTTGCCATTTCTCTTCCTTTGTGCAGTCAATCTGGGTTTGGGAGTCCCTTTTTCTGAGGCGGGGCAGGGGGGTTAGAGCTCAGTTTGAGAGGCTGCGTGTCTGACCTCAGAGAGGCTGTGTGTCACAGTCACTTCTCCCCGCTCAGTCTTTGATGAAATGAAAAGAGGGCCATGGTTGTCCTTCTGGAAATATTAATAAAAACTCCAAACGGTAGATAGAGGGGGATAAGGAGAAAGAAAAAGGTGAAGAAACAGCATGGCCTGCTCAGTCGTCTTCTTGGTCCCACTGCCATTCTGCCCGTCCCTGCGTCCTTAGAGCCACTCTGGTGAGCTAAGTCTCACAGTGGCCCCCACCTAAGATGGCTGCAGAGCGGACCCTGTTCATCTGCTGACCAGAGCAGAATGGTTTGATTCAGAGGCCCCTGATGCTTTATAGCAGCCTGAGAAAGCCAGACGGGCCCCCAGCTAGATTCAGGTCTCAATCTTCCAAGTGCGTCACAACATAGTTCATGGATTTGCCTCAGGAAGAAAACTTAACGCTTTCTGAACTGGCATTCAGATATTGATTGTATGGGCGCTGTCTTCAGAGATGTTCTGCCAAAGCTACTGCTTAGCAGGGAAAACTAGTGCAGGAAAACACAGAGTCCTCTCATCTCCCCATCCTGGGAGTATTGGGGAAGGATAGGGTTTTCTTTGGCAGAGAGGAAATCACCTTTAAGACTTGGGGGAAAGAACCCAAGTGACAGGCCTGAGCAGTGTCCAGTTATCTTACTTCTAATGAGATGAAACAGAATGGCCTGATGAAACACGAGGTTCGGTGGTCTGGGAGGAGCTGTTTGATTTGCTCTTTGCCAGTGGAACTTTCCTGTGCTGCCCCAGACCCATGACAATATCCTTTCCTTTGAAAACTCGATATTTTAAAACTCGAATGTTTCACAGGAGATGCTAACAGATTTCTTAAAACTTAGTGCCCGCATCTGGTTGTGAATTGTTGGCTGAGAGGCATTTTAGCACGTGTTTCAGTTTTATATCTTTTGGTTATTTTCTCTTATTCCCCACCGTGGCCTTTGTTGTGGGGAGTCCCTGGAAAAGGACTTAATTGCCTGGAATTAAGCAGTTGATGCGACCCCAGCTTTCCTCTTTGCCATTTCTCTTCCTTTGTGCAGTCAATCTGGGTTTGGGTACCTGTCAAGCAATTTCTTTTTCACTGAGATCACCTGTTTATAACAGATAACATCTTCCTGGTTGACCACAGACTGACTTACAGTAGCTAAATATTGGAAATAGATTATCGCCTGTCTATTGATGAAAGATGGTAATATGCATACCCTAAAAGAATATTTGAGCACTTAAATAATTCTTAAATAAGAGAGGAAGGAAAGACAAGTGATAAAACAGTATAGATGTATGACTCTTATTTTGCAAACAAAAGAAAGAAAACTATGGAAAAGATTGGAAATAAACAGACCAAGTATTAACAGCAGTTGTCTCTGGTGATAGGATTCTGTGTAATTTTTATTGTCTTTGTGTTTTTTAATTTTATATTTTCCTTAAATTTTTCACAATAAATAGCATGTAATGGAACATTTCAAACACGTAAACGTAGAGAGAATAGTGAAATAAAACCCCTGTGCCCATGTTCCCTTCCTGGAGAGTTACCAATCTGTAGCCAGTCTTGTTTCATTTGTGTTCCTCACCACTTTATTCTCATTACTTGAAGTTAATCCCAGATCTCATTTATTTCTGTGAATATTTAGATTTTTAATGTTAGATTTCAGTGATAATGAGATTTTAAAAGTTCTAAAGTCTTAGGCATGCCTTACTTTGTTGAGTGTATTTTCTGCCTCCTCCTGATTTGTCCAGATTAAAGGCCCTTCCTCTTAATCCTACAAACTGATTGTGACGGCGGAGCAGGCCTGTAATCTCCGCAGTTGGAGAGGCAACTCCTGCAGGCTGGCGCTGGCTGGGCAGTCCTGGCTGCACTGCCAGCCTGCTTCCTGTAGCCCCACGCCCTGGAGATGGAGCTGACAACAGGCCTACCTCACCACTCACAGGGGTTCTTTGTTCTGATTTCATTCTCACTCTGGCTTCCCTTGGATGGACCCTTAGTTATCAACTTGAGGGACTTAGGGGTGTGGAATGCTCACACAGATCTCTTATTCCCCACCGTGGCCTTTGTTGTGGGAGTCCCTGGAAAAGGACTTTCTAAACTTGCGACCCCAGCTTTCCTCTTTGCCATTTCTCTTCCTTTGTGCAGTCAATCTGGGTTTGAGTACCTGTCAAGCAATTTCTTTTTCACTGAGATCACCTGTTTATAACAGATAACATCTTCCTGGTTGACCACAGACTGACTTACAGTAGCTAAATATTGGAAATAGATTATCGCCTGTCTATTGATGAAAGATGGTAATATGCATACCCTAAAAGAATATTTGAGCACTTAAATAATTCTTAAATAAGAGAGGAAGGAAAGACAAGTGATAAAACAGTATAGATGTATGACTCTTATTTTGCAAACAAAAGAAAGAAAACTATGGAAAAGATTGGAAATAAACAGACCAAGTATTAACAGCAGTTGTCTCTGGTGATAGGATTCTGTGTAATTTTTATTGTCTTTGTGTTTTTTAATTTTATATTTTCCTTAAATTTTTCACAATAAATAGCATGTAATGGAACATTTCAAACACGTAAACGAGAGAGAATAGTGAAATAAAACCCCTGTGCCCATGTTCCCTTCCTGGAGAGTTACCAATCTGTAGCCAGTCTTGTTTCATTTGTGTTCCTCACCACTTTATTCTCATTACTTGAAGTTAATCCCAGATCTCATTTATTTCTGTGAATATTTAGATTTTTAATGTTAGATTTCAGTGATAATGAGATTTTAAAAGTTCTAAAGTCTTAGGCATGCCTTACTTTGTTGAGTGTATTTTCTGCCTCCTCCTGATTTGTCCAGATTAAAGGCCCTTCCTCTTAATCCTACAAACTGATTGTGACGGCGGAGCAGGCCTGTAATCTCCGCAGTTGGAGAGGCAACTCCTGCAGGCTGGCGCTGGCTGGGCAGTCCTGGCTGCACTGCCAGCCTGCTTCCTGTAGCCCCACGCCCTGGAGATGGAGCTGACAACAGGCCTACCTCACCACTCACAGGGGTTCTTTGTTCTGATTTCATTCTCACTCTGGCTTCCCTTGGATGGACCCTTAGTTATCAACTTGAGGGACTTAGGGGTGTGGAATGCTCACACAGATGGTCTATAGCATGTGACCCACCTCTACAGTAGACTTTACATTTCTTGGGAAGCTGCTCTTTGCAAAAAGAAGGAAACAGTCTGTTTCTACTTAGGATTCTGTTTAGGATAAATAGAACTCTGCTTCCACCAGTGGACTTGCTGAGTTGCCGTCTCTCGGCCCTGTAGGTCACATTGTTAGGAGAGGCCATGGGTCAGCGTCCACGGCTAAGGAGCCCCTCTGTTACCAGTGCAGCCGTTTTTTCCCAAGGCTGTACCGGCCTGGGCTGGGACAAGGGAAAGCCACTACCCCTAATTTCTTACCTTTACCTAGAGACCTATTAATAAACTTGTTTATACTTTTTTTGGTCTGAGTAATCGTTGCTCCTGTGACTGCTTCTGTTGTGCTCCTGAGACTTTCTAGACGTTGGCTCTAGGTTGCTTACTCTGAAGTTGTGTAGGAGTGTGAGCGGTTCAGATTAGAACCATGGCTGCTTTCCTGTTCTCCAAATTGGGAGCACTGGTGCCCTGGGGAAACAGGGTGGGGGGCCCAGGTGCTCTGAGTTGTCATTCTCAGGTTTGCTGTTCTCCGTGGCTCTCAAGTCAAAGAAATTTCCTGCAAAGTTAAGCCTGGCCTGGGCGTGTCCCGGCTACGTGGATTCTTTGCGCTGCTTGCTCCTGTCGGAGACAAAAATCAGATCTGTGCAACCCAGTCTGTTTCCCTTTCGGCCTCACTTTCTAGCCTGCTAACATTTATCATCCTTGCCCTTCTGGACAGATTTTCTATTTTAATCTCAATTATCTAATTTTGCATTACTTACTACTTTTTCAAGCGTTGGATGTCTTCTCAGAAATAGGTAAGTACATCTCAAAGCAAAGTAGGTTTGGGTGTGAACAGTCTTGGCATGGCTTGGGTCCTTCATCCCTTGACTAGCGAGAGCATCTGAATCTAAAATGGGGACCACAGCCTCGGAGAGGCTGGAGGGACAGTTTCCTCTGGAAAGACTTCCTGCAGGAATGTGGATTCCGGGGCCTCTGGAAGCAAAGTGATGGCTGCTTTGTTCTGATTTCATTCTCACTCTGGCTTCCCTTGGATGGACCCTTAGTTATCAACTTGAGGGACTTAGGGGTGTGGAATGCTCACACAGATGGTCTATAGCATGTGACCCACCTCTACAGTAGACTTTACATTTCTTGGGAAGCTGCTCTTTGCAAAAAGAAGGAAACAGTCTGTTTCTACTTAGGATTCTGTTTAGGATAAATAGAACTCTGCTTCCACCAGTGGACTTGCTGAGTTGCCGTCTCTCGGCCCTGTAGGTCACATTGTTAGGAGAGGCCATGGGTCAGCGTCCACGGCTAAGGAGCCCCTCTGTTACCAGTGCAGCCGTTTTTTCCCAAGGCTGTACCGGCCTGGGCTGGGACAAGGGAAAGCCACTACCCCTAATTTCTTACCTTTACCTAGAGACCTATTAATAAACTTGTTTATACTTTTTTTGGTCTGAGTAATCGTTGCTCCTGTGACTGCTTCTGTTGTGCTCCTGAGACTTTCTAGACGTTGGCTCTAGGTTGCTTACTCTGAAGTTGTGTAGGAGTGTGAGCGGTTCAGATTAGAACCATGGCTGCTTTCCTGTTCTCCAAATTGGGAGCACTGGTGCCCTGGGGAAACAGGGTGGGGGGCCCAGGTGCTCTGAGTTGTCATTCTCAGGTTTGCTGTTCTCCGTGGCTCTCAAGTCAAAGAAATTTCCTGCAAAGTTAAGCCTGGCCTGGGCGTGCCCCGGCTACGTGGATTCTTTGCGCTGCTTGCTCCTGTCGGAGACAAAAATCAGATCTGTGCAACCCAGTCTGTTTCCCTTTCGGCCTCACTTTCTAGCCTGCTAACATTTATCATCCTTGCCCTTCTGGACAGATTTTCTATTTTAATCTCAATTATCTAATTTTGCATTACTTACTACTTTTTCAAGCGTTGGATGTCTTCTCAGAAATAGGTAAGTACATCTCAAAGCAAAGTAGGTTTGGGTGTGAACAGTCTTGGCATGGCTTGGGTCCTTCATCCCTTGACTAGCGAGAGCATCTGAATCTAAAATGGGGACCACAGCCTCGGAGAGGCTGGAGGGACAGTTTCCTCTGGAAAGACTTCCTGCAGGAATGTGGATTCCGGGGCCTCTGGAAGCAAAGTGATGGCTGCTTTGCTCCACCGTCGTCCGTGCTCCTTGTCCTCCACGCTCATGTTGTGTAGACACTCGCTCTGCTTCTCACAACAGCCCTGCAGTGTATTGCTTGTGCCCAGTTTACAGGTGAGGAAACTTGAGTATCCCAGGCTTCATTATATTGACTGTTGTAAGGGGGAGAGCCAGGTTTGAACCAGACCCAGTTCACTCTAAAGCCCAAGCCCTGTCTGTTTCCTGGCCCAGTGGGAGGTGGCAACAGTGCCATGCAGAGCAGAGAGGACTTGACCTAGAGGCCTCTTGTTTGGAATCAGGCTGTGTCCCTTCTGCTACTCACGGCTCCATGGGGTTGTGGGGCTCATCTGGAGGGTGCAGGTGGGGAGGCTGGAAGGGAGGAGGTCTAGGGTGCCCTCCCGATGTGCCATCAGTGCCTCTTTTCACAAAGGACCTGTCACAGCCTTGTTTGTACCCCTTTGCCCAGAGCCCTTGGTTTTGCTTTTTGTCTCTCTTGGTTCATGCTTGGGCCCAGGCCAGACAAGAGGTGCTGTGGATGCAGCAGAGGGTGGAGAAGTCTCCATTCCTGGAGGCAGGCTCCTCTCCGAGAGGTTTTCACTCTGCTCAACCTCCCCTAGAGTTGAGTTGGCTTCTTTCGACTGTTGTCTGACTTTGTTTAGACCTGAGTCTTGTCATTTTTCCAAGTTCTAACTGAGAAATGTAGACAGTTGCTTCTCCCACTGAGAAATGTAGACAGTTGCTTCTCCTTCTGAGTTATCTGTCTGAGCGTGCGTGAGCTGTCTCTGCTGGCAGATCACACAGTGGTGTCTGGGGCCTAATGCAACCCGCCCTGCTTGCTTGTCCTCTGGTCTGGTGTCTTCATGAAGCCCGGGAAAGTATCGGATTTGCCTGTGGCCCATGGGGCTGTGGGGCTGTGTGGCTGGCACATGGGCCCTCTGCCCACGTTCATCCTATGTTTCTGTCAGCAGTGGTAAAGGTTCTCCTTGGCTTTCTTTTTTGCAAATGGCTGTGGTTTAATGTGGGGCTTCCCTGGTGGTCCAGTGGGTAGAGAGTCTGCCTAGCAGTGCACACGGGTTTGATCCCTGGCCCAGAAAGATCCCACATTCCGTGGAGCCGCTGGACCTGTGTGTCTAATTACAAGCCAGCACTCTGGAGTGCGTGCGCCCAGGGCCTGAGCTCTGCAGTGAGAAAGACCCCTGCAATGGGAGGCCCACACAGGCTGAAGAATAAAGATAGATGAAAAATAAATAGATGAAAAATACATAAATAAAAACTATCAATAAAAAGAGGTCAAAAGTAAAAGAAAAAAAAAAAGTCTGCCTGCAGTGCAGTAGCAGTCCCTGGGTTGGGAAGATCCCCTGGAGAAGGAAATGGCAACCCACTCCAGTATTCTTTTTTTTTTTTTTAATTATTTTTTTTTTTTTGGCCACTTCTATTGATCTTTCATTTATTTATCTTTGTTTTTCGGCCTGTGTGGGCTTCCCATCGCTGTGGCCTCTCGTTGCAGAGCGACCAGCTCTGGGTGCATGCACTCCAGAGTTCTGGCTTGGTAGTTGGACACATTGGTCCAGGCACTCAGCGGCACATGGAATCTTCCCAGGCCAGGGATCAAACCAGCACCCCCTTCACTGCAAGGCGGTGTCTTTACCCACTGGACCACCAGGGAAGCCCCCACTCCAGTATTCTTGCCTAGAGAATTCCACTGGTAGAGGAGCCTGCAGTCCATGGGGTCACAGAGTCGGACACGACTGAGCGACTAAGCATGCATATGTGGTTTAATGTGAACTTTTCCATCACTCAACTGCCTTGGTCCTTCGGGTAATGTGTCCTTGTTCTCCCTCCTGCCTGTGAGCTGTGCTGTAGGCTGCACTGTCCTGCTCCCAGCCACTGGTTCTCCACGAGGGGTGGGAACAGACAGAGCTACAACTCAGAGTTATCAACAGGGCACAATGGGAGTTTGTCTCTTTTTTAATGAACTATTTACGGTTGCTCTGGGTCTTTACTGTGTAATCTCTCTAGTGGCAGTGAGCGGGGGCTACTCTGTAGCTGTGGGGCGTGGGCTTCTCATCTCAGTGGCTTCTCAGGTTGTGGAGCCTGGGTTCTAGATGAGTGGGCTTCAGTAGTTGTGGCTCATGGACTTAGTGTGTGTGGGATCCTCCCAGACCAGGGACCAAACCTGTGTCCCCTGTGTTGGCAGGTGAACTTTTTACCTTTGAGCAACCAGGGAAGCCCATATCTCTTTTTATCCTCCCGTGTAAACCTCAGTTACCTGTGTAGGTCTGCCCACGCCTTGGCCCCCTTTGCTGATGTTTGCAGGGAGGAATCAAGTTGGGGAAAATTAGAAAGCCCCTTCAGTGAATGAGGCTGTATTTCTATACCTGGCAACAGTGTCAGGTGTTCAAATCATGGGCTCGTTTTTCTTCTAAATGTCCATTTGGGGAGAAGAGGAGAAGTGACAGGGGCTTCTTCCTGAGCTCTCCTGGCCCTGCTCCTCCCACTCTCCACCCTGGCCTGTGTGTTTGAGCCACAACGACCTTGAGCCTGTTACTTTGACTCATGGGAGGCCTTTTTCATGTGCTGTTTACTCTTGCTTGGAATACTCCTCCCTTGGATTCTTGCATTTCTTTCTTTTCAAAACAAATTAATAGACTGTATAATAGACTGTATTTTTAAAGAGCAATTCTCTGTTCATAGTAAAATTGAACAGGAAGCACACAGAATTCCATATACCCTCCTCCTGTACATCGCCTCCATGACCAGAATGACACCTTGCTCTCTCACTGGGTCCATAGTTGACAGTGTCTTTCTGGGTCGTTCTTTAGAGGTGACGTGTCCCCAGTGTCATATCACATAGAACATTCCCAGTGCCCATGCGCCTTTCTTCACGAGGTCGGACACGACTGAGCGACTAGCATGAAAACTTTTCCATCACTCAACTGCCTTGGTCCTTCGGGTAATGTGTCCTTGTTCTCCCTCCTGCCTGTGAGCTGTGCTGTAGGCTGCACTGTCCTGCTCCCAGCCACTGGTTCTCCACGAGGGGTGGGAACAGACAGAGCTACAACTCAGAGTTATCAACAGGGCACAATGGGAGTTTGTCTCTTTTTTAATGAACTATTTACGGTTGCTCTGGGTCTTTACTGTGTAATCTCTCTAGTGGCAGTGAGCGGGGGCTACTCTGTAGCTGTGGGGCGTGGGCTTCTCATCTCAGTGGCTTCTCAGGTTGTGGAGCCTGGGTTCTAGATGAGTGGGCTTCAGTAGTTGTGGCTCATGGACTTAGTGTGTGTGGATCCTCCCAGACCAGGGACCAAACCTGTGTCCCCTGTGTTGGCAGGTGAACTTTTTACCTTTGAGCAACCAGGGAAGCCCATATCTCTTTTTATCCTCCCGTGTAAACCTCAGTTACCTGTGTAGGTCTGCCCACGCCTTGGCCCCCTTTGCTGATGTTTGCAGGGAGGAATCAAGTTGGGGAAAATTAGAAAGCCCCTTCAGTGAATGAGGCTGTATTTCTATACCTGGCAACAGTGTCAGGTGTTCAAATCATGGGCTCGTTTTTCTTCTAAATGTCCATTTGGGGAGAAGAGGAGAAGTGACAGGGGCTTCTTCCTGAGCTCTCCTGGCCCTGCTCCTCCCACTCTCCACCCTGGCCTGTGTGTTTGAGCCACAACGACCTTGAGCCTGTTACTTTGACTCATGGGAGGCCTTTTTCATGTGCTGTTTACTCTTGCTTGGAATACTCCTCCCTTGGATTCTTGCATTTCTTTCTTTTCAAAACAAATTAATAGACTGTATAATAGACTGTATTTTTAAAGAGCAATTCTCTGTTCATAGTAAAATTGAACAGGAAGCACACAGAATTCCCATATACCCTCCTCCTGTACATCGCCTCCATGACCAGAATGACACCTTGCTCTCTCACTGGGTCCATAGTTGACAGTGTCTTTCTGGGTCGTTCTGTGGGTTTGGAGAGGTATAGTGACGTGTCCCCCAGTGTCATATCACATAGAACATTCCCAGTGCCCATGCGCCCCTCCCTTCTTCCATGAACCCTCTTTTAATGTTTGCCCTTCGCCTACTTTTGCTTTGGACCTCTGCTTGTTTGCCTTATGTCAAGGAAGCTTTCCCTGATTGATCCTCCTGAAGCGGCTGGAGCCCCTCTGCACCAGGCCCTCAGTCACATTAATACCGGTTATATTTTATTTTTATCTGAGTTATGCCCTGAGTGATGTCTGCCTCCTCTTTGAGACTGGAAGCTTCCTGAAGGCAGGGAACCATGTTTGTTTTCGCATCACCGAACTCAGCCGCACGGAGCTCATTGCCTGCACACAGCAGGCTCTCCTTGAACATTTGGTGATCAAGCAGATGCTTGGTCCTCTTCGGCTCCTTTATGCTTCTGAAGTTCAGGGCACCCAGGTCTGCCAGGCTCCAAGTGCTCCATGTCATTCACAGGTGCTTCACCTGTCCACTAAAACCGAACCAGAGATACTGCTCCTGGACAACACTTTGCAACTCAGGAGTGTTTATTTTGTGTCCAGTAAGTGCTCAGTAGCAGGGATGGTGAATAACATTAAAGATGAGAAAAAGTCCTCATCCTCAGGGATTTGATTTGAGCTTACAGATGCACTATGAACAATCTGTTTGTAAGCATTGGATGGAACCATGTGAAATTATGGGCATTTTACTATCATTGAAGTTTGATATTTGACTGTTGATAATTTCTCCTGCAAAAATAAAAAACACATACAGTTCAGCCTCATATACTGCAAATGTTGTCTTTAGTTCAGATTGGATTCCCCATAGAGTCTACATCAGACATGTTCTGCTGCATGTTTGTCAGGGCTTAGGCTCCAGATGAATGTCTAAATGCTGAGCTGTGGGCTGAGATTTCTTCTCCCTGACGAATGAAATATGACATTTTCACCCTTGAGTTTAACCACAGACAGATTTTTAAAAAATATTTTTCCTTGTAAAGCACGGATGGAAACAGAAACAAATTACTGATGGGAGCATGTTTACTGTTACAAAGTGATAGAAGGCTTGAACGTCCACCTGACGGGGGAAGCGAATCACAGGGAGAATCCAGCTTTGTTTTTCCTCATGGGCATTGTTTTGGGGGCACTTAGCTGCAGGGTGCCCCGTTAGCTGCTGCGAGGGATGCACAGGTGAGGAAGCCACAGCTCTCAGCCCCGGAAGCATCCTTCCAGTTGTACGACGGATGCCTGTACGACAGTCTAAGGTACCAGCGGAATGCACAGACTCTGTAGAGGGTCTTGCCTGGAGGACCCAGTGGTTAAGTCAGCGTTCTTTCTCTTCTAGGGGTCACCTCCTCTTTGAGACTGGAAGCTCTCAGGGAACCATGTTTGTTTTCGCATCACCGAACTCAGCCGACGGAGGTCATTGCCTGCACACAGCAGGCTCTCCTGGAACATTTGGTGATCAAGCAGATGCTTGGTCCTCTGCGGCTCCTTTATGCTTCTGAAGTTCAGGGCACCCAGGTCTGCCAGGCTCCAAGTGCTCCATGTCATTCACAGGTGCTTCACCTGTCCACTAAAACCGAACCAGAGATACTGCTCCTGGACAACACTTTGCAACTCAGGAGTGTTTATTTTGTGTCCAGTAAGTGCTCAGTAGCAGGGATGGTGAATAACATTAAAGATGAGAAAAAGTCCTCATCCTCAGGGATTTGATTTGAGCTTACAGATGCACTATGAACAATCTGTTTGTAAGCATTGGATGGAACCATGTGAAATTATGGGCATTTTACTATCATTGAAGTTTGATATTTGACTGTTGATAATTTCTCCTGCAAAAATAAAAAACACATACAGTTCAGCCTCATATACTGCAAATGTTGTCTTTAGTTCAGATTGGATTCCCCATAGAGTCTACATCAGACATGTTCTGCTGCATGTTTGTCAGGGCTTAGGCTCCAGATGAATGTCTAAATGCTGAGCTGTGGGCTGAGATTTCTTCTCCCTGACGAATGAAATATGACATTTTCACCCTTGAGTTTAACCACAGACAGATTTTTAAAAAATATTTTTCCTTGTAAAGCACGGATGGAAACAGAAACAAATTACTGATGGGAGCATGTTTACTGTTACAAAGTGATAGAAGGCTTGAACGTCCACCTGACGGGGGAAGCGAATCACAGGGAGAATCCAGCTTTGTTTTTCCTCATGGGCATTGTTTTGGGGGCACTTAGCTGCAGGGTGCCCCGTTAGCTGCTGCGAGGGATGCACAGGTGAGGAAGCCACAGCTCTCAGCCCCGGAAGCATCCTTCCAGTTGTACGACGGATGCCTGTACGACAGTCTAAGGTACCAGCGGAATGCACAGACTCTGTAGAGGGTCTTGCCTGGAGGACCCAGTGGTTAAGTCAGCGTTCTTTCTCTTCTAGGGGTCACCTCAGCCTCTTTGCCTCCCTGTGTTGGCCCTGAGGCTGTGATGCTGGTGACATTATTGATTGCCACTGTCTGAATGCTTTCTGAGAGCCAGGCTCTATGCCACGGACTTCATGGGGCTGGTTTTACTCAATCCTTTGAAGGTGGTTTTATTGTCCTGTTTCGCCGATCGAAACAAGCCTGGAAAGGTTGAGTCACAACTGAAGGTCTTACAGCTGGAAAGGACAGAGCCAGAGATGGAACTTCACCCACTCGCTCAGCTCCAGAGACCGAGTTCTGAACCTTTGTAGAGCCTGCAGCCTTTTGTGGCCTCACAGGCGCGGAGAAGTGGGAAGGGCATGCTTCCAAAGAGGGCAGTGTTCTTGTCTCAGGAAGCATTTTGGTTTCCCATGTGACTCAGTTCTCCAGCCGTCGAGCCAGGACCAAATCTGTCCCAGGGGAGACGGCCCCCACATGCCGCAGTCCTCTGGAGCTCATTTTCCTGTTTATCAGGAGCAGTTACAGCACGGCTCTGGCAGCCTCCGGGTTTGCTAGGGAGGTCACAGGTACCGTCCCAAACTCTGTGCCTGCCGGGGCCCAGTCCTTTGAGTGAGCCTGCTTGTCTTTGTCTTTGGCTTCCCCATCTGGGAGGTAGGAACGCCCAAATATTTTTCTCAGCATCTGGGAACCGTGGCTCTGCTCTTCCGTTCTCCCACATAGCACCCTGGAGACACTTTCTCAGACGGTGCATCCTTCCCAGCACTGAGGGAGCACGTGGCTGGTGACTCCTCAGGGACAACTGAGGCCCGTGGGCTGTGTCAATGCCTGGCTGGAGGACCTGGGTGTTTGGGTGACCATTGATTTTACTCAGGCTGACACTGAGAACAGAGCACTCCATGATTTAAAGCTGGTGTTCCGTCCTTGCAGAAGTGGCTGGCTGCATGGCATCCTGACCCTAGGCCTCCCCTGTACTGAACGCATTTGGGTGACTGCGCCCATGTCCTCTAGGGCTGCTGGGTGGGGCGTTGGCGTTCCTCAGGGTCCCAGGGATCAGTGTTCCAGGCACTCACCCCACAACCTCCCACAGGGCGCCCTTGAGCCTCCCTCTCACACGTGCCCTGCTCCATTGTGGTCTGTGCGGAGGGGCAAGTCACTGGGATGTGGACATTGGGACCCACAGGCTTCCGTGAACCTGTCAGAAGATGCAGCTGCCTGCAGTCCAGCCCTGCCTTCCTCTGCAGCTGGGCCACGTCCAGGGGCCCGTGCCTGCCTGCGGGGCTGTGTGTAAAACAGACGTTGCTAGCTGGAGAGCAGAGAGGGATGAGAGTGTGTGATGGAAACCGCACCTCTGAGCAGTGGTTGCAGGTTAACCAGGAGGAGAGACACCACAGGAAGAAGTATGTTACCCGACCTCAGACATCACTGTGGAGAGGCTGTGACAGGGAATTGTACGAGAGTGGCCACAGAGAAACAGGTTCACCTTCAAGGCAAGGGAGAATTGTCTAACAGAGACCTCTGCTCAGGGGGGGAAACAGGCTGCCGGATGAGGCATTGGGTCTGTTGGGGACCCTGGGCCTGTGGGGTTGGGGTGCCAGATAAAAGATCCCCGCTCAGGATGGCACGTGGACGAGTCAACCGCTGAGGCTCCTTCCAAACCCCAGGTGCTGCATATTTCCTCTGAAGCGACTTTTCTGCCCAGTAACGCACTGGGGTTTCTGTTCTGTAGGGACCGCTCCTAGCCTGTTTCCTTTGGGCCTCACTGCCCCCTCTAAGCTGCATTTGTATTCAGCCACTGTGACCATGCACTCTGCCGTGCACACTCATTCTGTGTGCCAAGCACAGCCAGCCTGAAGCGGGTGCCCAGAAAAAACCTTCCGCTCCTGATGGTTTCCCCGTGGAGCCTCCTTGCCCAGTGGGCAAAAGTCCAGGTGGGGTGGGTAGCTGTGCAAGAGGACCCGGAGGCGGTCAGGAGATGGAGAGGGAGGATGGAAGCCAGCTCCTGGTCCTCTGAGTGACCTTCTTCCTTTGTTAGACTGCCTAGCCCTTTGCATGGACTCATTCTAACCCCAGAAACCAAAGCCGCACAGGCCAGAGCTTCCTATCCTCAGACAGAGAAACAACACCCTTAGTCCCTGGCCCTTACTCCTGCCCCACCCCATGCTGGGGCCAGACGTTGGAGGTGAATGAGCCTGCAAGTCTGTCTTCACTCTTGGGGGGAACCAGTTTCTGTTTTCTCAAAGGCTGTAAGGCCTGGTGGTCCATCTCCAGTCTGCTTCCCCTTTCCGTGCACCTGCTCGCCTTTTCCATGCACCTGCTCCCTCTTTGTCATTTTGGGGTCCCAGGTCCCCCATCTTCCAGGCCTTGCTGCCCAGGGCTTCCAGTAACCATCCTGCGGACCGCCTGTCCACCCTCCCGTTCCCCCGGCTTCTGAAGTTTGTATCAGGCAATCGCCTGGGCCTGCAGCCACTGTTTCTGCAATTCCCATTAGTTTTCTCAGCTCTCAGCCTGTGACAGGTGATTGGATGAAATATTTTCAATTAAGCTAGCCCCTTAATGCTTCCCATTAGAAGAGGCGGTTTGTTGGATTCCAAAGTATATTAAATAGTTGGTGGAACTGGGAGTGCTGTGATTGAAGACGTCTAGACACCGTGGGGGAGAATTTTGTTACCCAGCCCTGATCTTGTGCGTGTGTCCACTGACCACTCAGCCCTCGCTGAGCACCAGGCATGTGCTAGGTGCAGAGCTCTGTGTTGCTCTGGGCCCTCCACTGCTCCTGTCTTCCTGTCTTCTCTCTGCTGCGTTCTGAGGACAGAGCAGAGTGTTGGTAAGCTCTCCACCAGGCTTCCCACTGGAGAAGTCACCTCCAGCCCCAGCACAGAGTGGACTGGTTGACCCTCATCCAACCAGAGGGTTTGCCTCTTGGGACCTATACAGAGTCAGACATTCTGGGCTTGGTAATGGATCCCCACGCCTCACCCCAACTCCTGACTCCTGACATGTATGTCTGGTGTCTGTGGATGGCTGTTTTTCCCGTAGCATGGTCTCCTGTGCGGATGTGTGGCTCGCCTGAGACAGCTGGAGTCAACGTGGGCCACAGAACACATCCCCCTCCGGTGGCGGGGTGCAGGCTGGTGGCTGAGAGAGGAGTGGGCCTGGGGCTTTGCATGCTCACCCAGAGTGGGCTTAGGAACCCAGGGTGGGTCGTGCAGCATTGCCCAGAGGCTCTGGCTCAACACAGGCTGTGGGGATGGACTGTCAGACAGAGTGGGCAGTTTGGGACTGGACAGGAGCTGTTGAGTGACCAGGAAACTAGGATGAAAAAGACACTTCTGAGTTTTCTCGGTAAGTTATGTGGTGGTTCCTTTGTCAGAAGCAGGGAAGATGGTGCATCAAGTTGGGAAAAGTTGAGTTTTGGGTGACAGCAGACATTTGGTCTAGACCTGGGACTAAAACTCCGGGAGGAGGGCAAGAGGAAGAGGTCATTGTGAGTGTTCAGGCAGATGCATGTCAGTTGGGTAAATCTCCTCCAAAGACAGTGTTACCTTTGACCTCATCCAGGGCTGGGAGAGGAAGTGGAATCTGGGAGCAGCCGGAGGGGATGGGGGCATGGGATGGTACAGTGTCCACCACACCAAGGGCAGAGAGCTTGAGGGAGGCCCTGCTTGGCAACAGAGGTGGGAGAGCAAGGTGAGAGGATGGCTGTGGGGTTAGTGACAGGGCCTCAGCATGTGCTTCAGCCTTGTCTGCCCTGGAGCCCACATAGGAGCTTTAAGAACCCACCGCCTACCCCCCGTCCCCTGGTGGCTGGGCTACAGGTCCCAGGAGAACCACTAAGCATCAGCATCATTCAGGTTGCCTCCAGACCCTCGAGGGCACCCAGGGCCGAGAACCCCTGTGGGGAGCAGCTGGAACCGCTGTGTGTGGCTCTCACCGGCTTCCCATGAACCCCAGAGGGTGGACTGGTTGACCTCATCCAACCAGAGGGTTTGCCTCTTGGGACCTATACAGAGTCAGACATTCTGGGCTTGGTAATGGATCCCCACGCCTCACCCCAACTCCTGACTCCTGACATGTATGTCTGGTGTCTGTGGATGGCTGTTTTTCCCGTAGCATGGTCTCCTGTGCGGATGTGTGGCTCGCCTGAGACAGCTGGAGTCAACGTGGGCCACAGAACACATCCCCCTCCGGTGGCGGGGTGCAGGCTGGTGGCTGAGAGAGGAGTGGGCCTGGGGCTTTGCATGCTCACCCAGAGTGGGCTTAGGAACCCAGGGTGGGTCGTGCAGCATTGCCCAGAGGCTCTGGCTCAACACAGGCTGTGGGGATGGACTGTCAGACAGAGTGGGCAGTTTGGGACTGGACAGGAGCTGTTGAGTGACCAGGAAACTAGGATGAAAAAGACACTTCTGAGTTTTCTCGGTAAGTTATGTGGTGGTTCCTTTGTCAGAAGCAGGGAAGATGGTGCATCAAGTTGGGAAAAGTTGAGTTTTGGGTGACAGCAGACATTTGGTCTAGACCTGGGACTAAAACTCCGGGAGGAGGGCAAGAGGAAGAGGTCATTGTGAGTGTTCAGGCAGATGCATGTCAGTTGGGTAAATCTCCTCCAAAGACAGTGTTACCTTTGACCTCATCCAGGGCTGGGAGAGGAAGTGGAATCTGGGAGCAGCCGGAGGGGATGGGGGCATGGGATGGTACAGTGTCCACCACACCAAGGGCAGAGAGCTTGAGGGAGGCCCTGCTTGGCAACAGAGGTGGGAGAGCAAGGTGAGAGGATGGCTGTGGGGTTAGTGACAGGGCCTCAGCATGTGCTTCAGCCTTGTCTGCCCTGGAGCCCACATAGGAGCTTTAAGAACCCACCGCCTACCCCCCGTCCCCTGGTGGCTGGGCTACAGGTCCCAGGAGAACCACTAAGCATCAGCATCATTCAGGTTGCCTCCAGACCCTCGAGGGCACCCAGGGCCGAGAACCCCTGTGGGGAGCAGCTAGAACCGTCTGTGTGTGTGAGAGAGAGTGCGGGGACGTGTGGAGAGGCTGCGTTATACGAAATTGGGGAGAGGGAGTAGAGGCAACCTGTCTGCCAGTGGTAGAGGGGATGAGAGAAGCTGAGTCAAAAGCAGGGTGTTTATTTTTAAGTGGGTCATGAACATATTTTTAGGCACAAAGAAGGAAGCAAAGGAAATTGACTAATGGAACAGTGCCCAGAGAGGGTGGGGTTTGGGGACTGCATTTCCTAGGGGAGGGAGAACACGCCTTCCTTTCGGGCAGTAGAACCAGAAGAGAGGCCAGGAGGACACCCCATTTATCTGTGACAGAGAGACATCCTTGAGCTGTGGAAGCAGATGCTGAGCGCTTGGAGTAGACAGGTTGTTCCCTATGACTGTGTGAAACTGGGAGCTGGAGGCTGAAACGGACCTTGTGTGACTGTGGTGCAGACTTGACTGAAGAGAAGGCGAGTGAGCAGCTGTCTTGGCCAGACGCTGGATTTTTGGCTTCTGAGTCCAGTGAGTTTCCGTCCCGCCCACCCCTGACATTTTCATCTGAGGGCTGACCTCTATCATGCGTAAGGAGATTGGCTTTTAAAAATCTTGTTTTTTACCCAGAGACTTGGAGAAAAGTTTAGCTAAACAAATCTTTTTTTCTATTAACATAGTTTTGTATAAAAAGAGAATATATTCCTTTTAAAAATTTAGAAAATGCAGAGAACAGGAAGGAAGTAAACATCACCCGTAACCCTACAATCCAAAAAGAAGATTATGTGTTTCCAGATTTAAGTCCCAGATTTTCAGCTTCATGGAAATCCCAGGGGCAGTCATTGGGCAGTCCTTGTCTATTGATACCAGGCAGGTACTAGCCGGTTGTTCCTCGTGTGTGGTTTTTGTTTTAATCTTCTCAGCAGCCCCGTTCTATCAATACTATTACCTCCAGCTTATGTCTCAGAGTTGGGAAAGATTAACTTGCCCAAGGTCACAAAGACAAGCTGAGAGAAGGTGTAGGCATGAACCAAGCTTTGCCATTTATCCATTCATCTGAGCCCACGCACCCAGCTGTTCTGTGGGCACTGCCACCAATCAGAGGATAGTACATAACTGGTATTCCGGCATAGTACTGACATCAAGTCTAGTCATCTTCATTTTCTGTATTTGAATGACTTTCTAAGCAAGCCAAGCCTTCTTTTAAAAAAAGAGAAAAAAAGAAAAAAAATCATTAAGGTATAATGGATGTACGGGTTTCCCAGGTGGCTCACTGGTAAAGAATCCACCCACCAATGCAGAAGACACGAGTTTAATCTCTGGATTGGGTAGATCCCCTAGAGGGAGGAAATGGCAACCCACTCCTATATTCTTGCCTGGGAAGCCCAATGGACAAAGGAGCCTGGCGGACTCCAGTCCATCAGGCCATAAAGAGTCAGACACAACTGAGCAACTGAGTATGCGTTCAATAGATGTGTAATAAGCGTCTGTGCACGTGCTCGGGCATGTTCAACTCTTTTGCAGCCCCGTGGATAGTAGCCTACCAGGCTCCTCTATCCATGTGATTCTCCAGGCAAGAATACTGGGGTGGGTTGCCATGCCCTTTTCCAGTGCATCTTCCTGACCCAGAGATGGAACCTGGGTCTCCTGCATCTCCTGCATTGGCAGGCAGATTCTTGACCACTGAGCCACCTGGGAAGCCCCTAGTCTGACAAACTACAATGTGCTGAAAGTATACAGTCTGACAAACTTTGACCTTCATGCATACCCATGAGACACATATGCACCGCAGCCAAGATGACGACTGTATATCCTTCTCCCCACAAAGAGTGTGTGTGTTCTTTTGTCATTTCTCCCTCCTGCGTCTCCTGCCCTCTTTCCCTAGGCCCCCAGTATTTTGTTTTCTGTCACTACCCATGAGTTTGCATTTGTTAAAATTTTATAAATTCAGTATGTCCTTTTTTATCTTGGCTTATTTCAGAACAGTTGTTTTGAGATTCATCTGTGCTGTTGAATGTCTCAATTCATTCCTTTTGTTAGAGACTAGTATCCCACCGTATAGATACACCACAGTTTATCCAGCCATCTGTTGATGGATATCTGGGTTGGTTTGGATATTTGGTAGTTTTTGCCTGTTATAAATGGATCTGCTATAAATGTGCTCAAGTCTTTGTGTGGACGTGTGCTTTTATTCCTCAAAGGTCTGTCCTTAGGAATCGGATGACTAGGTCATATGGAAGGTGTTTAACTTTTTTAAGAAACTGTCCAACTGTTTTCCATAGTACATGTATCTTTATATTCCTGTAGACAGTGTATGTTGGCTTCCTCCCTTAGCATTTGATAAGGCCAATCTTTATAGTGTTTAGCCATTAGGTGTGTGGTAAAATCTCAGTGATTTTAATTAAGACAAGGCTTTTAACCTTCTTGGTTTGCAATTCGTCATTGTCCCTGTAGCAATATGGGGCTCACATTAAACAGTAAAGGAGAAGAGATGTAAAAGTTATTACTAGTCTGAGAGTAATAATTATTGTTGTTCAGTTGCTCAGCTGTGTCCAACTTTTGCAGCCCGTGGATAGTAGCCTACCAGGCTCCTCTATCCATGTGATTCTCCAGGCAAGAATACTGGGGTGGGTTGCCATGCCCTTTTCCAGTGCATCTTCCTGACCCAGAGATGGAACCTGGGTCTCCTGCATCTCCTGCATTGGCAGGCAGATTCTTGACCACTGAGCCACCTGGGAAGCCCCTAGTCTGACAAACTACAATGTGCTGAAAGTATACAGTCTGACAAACTTTGACCTTCATGCATACCCATGAGACACATATGCACCGCAGCCAAGATGACGACTGTATATCCTTCTCCCACAAAGAGTGTGTGTGTTCTTTTGTCATTTCTCCCTCCTGCGTCTCCTGCCCTCTTTCCCTAGGCCCCCAGTATTTTGTTTTCTGTCACTACCCATGAGTTTGCATTTGTTAAAATTTTATAAATTCAGTATGTCCTTTTTTATCTTGGCTTATTTCAGAACAGTTGTTTTGAGATTCATCTGTGCTGTTGAATGTCTCAATTCATTCCTTTTGTTAGAGACTAGTATCCCACCGTATAGATACACCACAGTTTATCCAGCCATCTGTTGATGGATATCTGGGTTGGTTTGGATATTTGGTAGTTTTTGCCTGTTATAAATGGATCTGCTATAAATGTGCTCAAGTCTTTGTGTGGACGTGTGCTTTTATTCCTCAAAGGTCTGTCCTTAGGAATCGGATGACTAGGTCATATGGAAGGTGTTTAACTTTTTTAAGAAACTGTCCAACTGTTTTCCATAGTACATGTATCTTTATATTCCTGTAGACAGTGTATGTTGGCTTCCTCCCTTAGCATTTGATAAGGCCAATCTTTATAGTGTTTAGCCATTAGGTGTGTGGTAAAATCTCAGTGATTTTAATTAAGACAAGGCTTTTAACCTTCTTGGTTTGCAATTCGTCATTGTCCCTGTAGCAATATGGGGCTCACACATTAAACAGTAAAGGAGAAGAGATGTAAAAGTTATTACTAGTCTGAGAGTAATAATTATTGTTGTTCAGTTGCTCAGCTGTGTCCAACTTTTTGCAACCCCATGGACTGCAGCACACCAGGCTTCCCTGTCCATCACCAACTCCTGGAGTTTACTCAAACTCATGTCCATTGAGTCAGTGATGCCATCCAACCATCTCATCCTCTGTCGTCCCCTTCTCCTCCTGCCTTCAATCTTTCCCAGCATCAGGGTCTTTTCCAATGAGTCAGTTCTTCCAATCAGGTGGCAAAAGTTTTGGAGCTTCAGCATCACTCCTTCCAGTAAATTTTCAGGGTTGATTTCCTTTAGTATTGACTGGTTTGATCTCTGTGCTGTCTAAGGAACTCTCAAGAGTCTTCTAGCATCACAGTTTGAAAGGGTCAATTCTTAGGAACTTAGCCTTCTTTATGGTCCAGTTCAACTCTCACATCCATACATGACTACTGGAAAAACCATAGCTTTGACTAGATGGACCATTGTTGGTAAAGTGATGTTTTGGCTTTTGAATATGCTGCCTAGGTTTGTCATAACTTTTTTTCCCAGGATCAAGCATCTTTCAATTTCATGGCTGCAGTCACCATCCAGAGTGATTTTGGAGCCTAAGAAAATAAAGTCTGTCACTGTTTGCATTTCTTCCCCATTTATTTGCCATGAAGTGATGGAACTGAAGTGATGCCATGATCTTTGTTGTGGTTCTTTTTGTTTGTTTGATTTCATTTTTGAATGTTGAGTTTTAAGCCAGCTTTTTCATTCTCCTCTTTCACCTTCATCAAGAGGCTCTTTAGTTCCTCTTCACTTTTTGTCATTAGCGTGGTGTCATCTGCATATCTGAGGTTATTAATATTTCTCCCAGCAATCTTAATCCCCGTTTCAGCTTCATCCAGCCCAGCCAATCTTAATCTCGCAATAGTAATGTTATTTCTGTCCAACTGTTTTCCATAGTACATGTATCTTTATATTCCTGTAGACAGTGTATGTTGGCTTCCTCCCTTAGCATTTGATAAGGCCAATCTTTATAGTGTTTAGCCATTAGGTGTGTGGTAAAATCTCAGTGATTTTAATTAAGACAAGGCTTTTAACCTTCTTGGTTTGCAATTCGTCATTGTCCCTGTAGCAATATGGGGCTCACACATTAAACAGTAAAGGAGAAGAGATGTAAAAGTTATTACTAGTCTGAGAGTAATAATTATTGTTGTTCAGTTGCTCAGCTGTGTCCAACTTTTTGCAACCCCATGGACTGCAGCACACCAGGCTTCCCTGTCCCTCACCATCTCCTGGAGTTTACTCAAACTCATGTCCATTGAGTTAGTGATGCCGTCCAGCCATCTCATCCTCTGTCGTCCCCTTTTCCTCCTGCCTTCGATCTTTCCCAGCATCAGGGTCTTTCCCAGTGAGTCAGCTCTTCTAATCAGATGGCAAAAGTTTTGGAGCTTCAGCATCACTCCTTCCAGTAAATTTTCAGGGTTGATTTCCTTTAGTATTGACTGGTTTGATCTCTGTGCTGTCTAAGGAACTCTCAAGAGTCTTCTCTAGCATCACAGTTTGAAAGGGTCAATTCTTAGGAACTTAGCCTTCTTTATGGTCCAGTTCAACTCTCACATCCATACATGACTACTGGAAAAACCATAGCTTTGACTAGATGGACCATTGTTGGTAAAGTGATGTTTTGGCTTTTGAATATGCTGCCTAGGTTTGTCATAACTTTTTTTCCCAGGATCAAGCATCTTTCAATTTCATGGCTGCAGTCACCATCCAGAGTGATTTTGGAGCCTAAGAAAATAAAGTCTGTCACTGTTTGCATTTCTTCCCCATTTATTTGCCATGAAGTGATGGAACTGAAGTGATGCCATGATCTTTGTTGTGGTTCTTTTTGTTTGTTTGATTTCATTTTTGAATGTTGAGTTTTAAGCCAGCTTTTTCATTCTCCTCTTTCACCTTCATCAAGAGGCTCTTTAGTTCCTCTTCACTTTTTGTCATTAGCGTGGTGTCATCTGCATATCTGAGGTTATTAATATTTCTCCCAGCAATCTTAATCCCCGTTTCAGCTTCATCCAGCCCAGCATTTCACATGATGTACTCTGGATATAAGTTCAATAAGCAGGGTGACAATATACAGCCTTGACATACTCCTTTCCCAGTCCAATGTGTGGTTCTAATTGTTGCTTCTTGACCTGCATACAGGTTTCTTAGGAGGTCAGTAAGATCATTTGGTATTCTCATCTCTTTAAGAATTTTCCAAGAGAAGAGATATAAATGTTATCACTGGTCTGAGAGTAATAGCTATAGATCCTTTTTAAAATTCTATCTTACGTACTAAACACTTGTCAACCTAGCATCCACCCTGCAAAGTAGGATTGTCTTCATTTCACAGATGGAGAAACTGAGACTTAGAGAGATGCAGTGACTGACTCAGCATCTTGAGAAGCAAAGACTTGAACTCAACTTTGTCTGTGTCAAAGCTCTCATATGCTGGTGCCCATGCCACACTCCCATTTTGTAATTATTTCCTTAAAAAAAATCCACTTTCCCACTGCTGCTCTCTGCCTCAAGTGTGGATACAGAACTTAAGGCTTCAAAACAGTCCAGTCAGACAGTGGGAAAATTATTTCTGTTGTAAATTCTCTGTGGAGTCAGTGCTTATAAAATCTCCAAGCTCCAAAGCCCAACTGAATGAATAAGCATGTCATTCTCCACAGCCCGATCTCTTAGCCAGGTTTGTTATCACTTACATAACAAGAGTTCACTTTAGAGAATACAGAATTAATATTATCATGCTATGCTACTCTTCATTTGTGGAACTTTTTATGTTTCTGATGCAGTCTTCCAGTTCAACAAACATTTCGGATCCAGCAGTCCTTAGCTGAGAACCCACCATGTACTTTTTTTTTTTTTTTAATTTTGGTCTCTTTTATTGATGCTTCATTTATTTATTTTCATCCATCTTAATTCTTTGGCCTGTGTGGGCTTCCCATCGCAGTGGCCTCTCTGGTCACAGAGCACCCGCCCTGGGGCACATGCGCTCCAGAGCACTGGCTCGTAATTGACACACCGGTCCAGCTGCTCCATGGCATGTGGGATCTTTCCGGGCCAGGGATCCAACTGGTGTCCCTTGGACTGCAAGGTGGACTCTTGACCCACTGGACCACCAGGGAAGCCCCCACTATGTACTTTGAACTATATCAGTTACCACACACCCTCCTTTCTCCCTGTGTAATTGGATAGTTCAGGTTTGTGGGTAAGAGGCAGGTCATCTGAATCTGACTTCTCTAGTCCTTACTGGTTCAGTGACCTTGGGTTGGTGGCTTGCTTCTGAAAACCAATATCCTCATCTGCAAGATGGCAGTATAACGTCATCAGGACTAAAGTGAAGATGGAATGGAAGGTGATCAATACATGTCAAGTATTATTATTGCTGTCTTAACAGAAGAAAAAACTTAGAGGTGTGAAATATTGTGGTCAAATCTACACAGGCAATTGGTGATGGCAAAAAACTCCCAGGCCCACCTTCAAGCTTCCAAATTTCATGTTGTTCTGTCTGCTCATGGTCACTCCCCTCTAGGTTCCTACATGCCCCTTGAGAAACTGGCGTGGAAGAACTGGAAGCTGAAAGAGTTAAATGAAAGAGCCCACCATTCAAGCCTACTAGTCTTTGAAAGTAGCACTTGCTTACTAAAGATGGTTTGAAGAAAAACTGGCAAAAAGATACTGCCTCTAATCTTCACCCTACCAAGATTATGGTGTGTTTTGTTTCAACCTCTTTTTAATAGAAAGCGATGGTTGTTTCTTACATAGTTTGTAATCACACTGTAATTACAGTGCTGTCTTCTTGGTGTTTCCCTTTGTTATACATGTTTACACATAATTTCCTACTTTTTATGAACATAATTTCTAATGGCAGTGAGGAGAGACCTCAGTTTACTTACCTGTTCCCAAGAAGAGGGGATTCACCTCTTTCCCGTTTTGTCACTATTAGTAAGAATACTGCTATGCATATTTCAGAATGCTTCTTAGCAATAGATTCTCCCAAAGGAGAGTCATTGAGTCAAAACCCTTCTTTAAGGGTTTTTTACAGTCAGGTGTATTGAGGGATAATTTACATAGAGTAAAATTCACCCTTTTTTCTGTATAAAGTCTTACAGTCACCCCCACAATTAAGATATAGATGAAGAAAAAAATTGACAATAAAAGAGATGTAGATGATTTCTTTCACCTTAGAAAGTTTCTTAGTGTCTGTTGTTGACTTCTGTCTTTGCTCTCTTTGCCCTCAGACTTTGTCAATCACAGAACTGTTTTCTGTCCCTGTATATTTAGCTTTCCATGAATATCTTCTGAATGGAGTCAGGCAGTAAATTGCCTTTTCTCACTTAATCTAGTGTTTTGGAGATCCATCTAAGTTGTGTGTATCAGTGGTTTGTTCCTTTTTGCTGCTGAATAGTATTCCATCATAGAGATGTATGACTGTGACAGTAGGTCTGTGCATTCACCGCTGGATGGACATTTGGATTCCTTCTAAATTTTGGTGATCTTGAATATCTTATAAATAAGTATTTGCAACAACAAAACTCTGTAAACATAAAAAGTAAAATTAAATTAAATAAAAAGTATTTGCATTGTAGTTTTTATGTGAGCATAAGTTTTCATTTCTCTTGGATAAATACCAAAGAGTGAGATTGCTGAATTGATGGTCAGTGCATATTTAACTTTATAAGAATACGCCAAACTGTTTTTCCAAAACATTTTGTATTCTCACTAGCAGTTTATGAGAGTTCTGACTGTTCTACATCCTTTCCAGGACTTGGTATTTTCAGGGCTGTTTCTTTGCCTTTGGCATAGCTCTCTGATGGCATCTCATCGTGAATTTAATGTGCGCTTCTTTAATGATTGGTGATGCTGAGGGTCCTTTTGTGTGCTTATTTCTATCCATATCTCTTCTTTGGTAACATGTCTCTTCAAGTTTCTATCCTTTAAAATTCAATTGTTTGTATTGTAATTGACCTATGAGAGTTCTTTGTACATTCTGAGTACAAATCCTTTATCAGATTTTTAATTTTTGCTGAACATTTTCTCCCCCATTATGCCTTGCCATTTCATTTTCTTAGTGGTAACTTTCAAAGAGAAGATGGTTTTAATTTTGGTGAAGTCCAATTCATCAGATTTTTATCCTGTGAATCATTTAAGAAATTTTTGTCTATACGAAGATTACAAGGCTTTCCTTGTTTCTTTCTTTGGGACATTTTATAGTTTTAGGTCCGTGATCCACTTTGAGTTCATTTTTGTATATAGAAAGAAGAATGAGTTAAGCTTCATTTTATTTTTCATATGGATGTCTAATTATTCCAGTACCTTCTGTCAAACTGACCATGCATGTGTGGGTCTGTTTCTGATCTCTGTCCTGTTCATTAGTCTGTATGTCTGACCTTTGGTTAGTACCACACTGTCTCAATTACTGTGGCTTTATAGTAAGTCTTGGCCTTAGATGACATGTATCATGTGCATGCACGTGTGCTTGGTTGCTCAGTTGTGTTCGACTCTTTTCAACCCTGTGAACTGTAGCCTGCCAGGTTCCTCTGTCCATGGGCTTTTCCAGGCAAGAATACTGGAGTGAGTTGTTGTTTTCTTCTCCAGGGGATCTTCCCCACACAGGAATCGAACCCGGGTCTCCCATATTGCAGGTGGATTCTTTACTGGCCAAGCCACTGGGAGTCGCCCCCTCCCCCAGCTCAGTGGCTCAGAAGAAAGAGCCTGCAATGGGGAGATCTGGGTTCAATCCCTTGACGGGGAAGACCCCTGGAGTAGGAAATGGCAACCCACTCTAGTACCCTTGCCTGGAGAATTCCATGAACAGAGGAGCCTGGCAGGCTATGGTCTATAGGATCACAAAGAGTCAGACCCAACTAAGTAACTAACACTTCTTAGATAATGAATACTGAGACTTGGTTGTTGTTTTTCAAAATTGTTTGGTACGTTTTCATTGTTTGTCCTTCCATATATGCCAGTTATCACTCCTGCCCCAACATCCACCCAGTCCTGCCATCAAGGGGAATCACTCGCCTCCACGTCTAATACCTTAAATTAGTTTTGTCACAACTTAGAATCTTATTGCTGTAAGAGACTTTCTAGGTTTCTTTCTCTGGGTTCTGAAAATGTGTCTTTACTCATGCCTAGAAAACATCCCCAACTTCTGCCTTTCCTCCTCATGCCTTCTTCCAGCTTCCTTGAGGGGCCCTCCTCGCCTTTAGCTCAGCTTCTGTTTCCTCTGCCCTGGGAAGCCTTTCTTTCTTCCTCTCCCAGTTTCCATTGAGAGTGTATTTGCCTTCATTAGCACACTTCTTCCGACATGTTGAAGCTGTGTTTCTGCTTGACCGCAAGCTTTTTGAGGTCTGGAATGGATTGTTTCATAGACTCAGCACCTTCCATGGGGCCTACAAGTGGTAGGAGGTTAGTAATTGTCTGTTGGATGAATGTTGAGGGTCTGGGAAACTGATTCCTCAAAGGTGGATTCCTTGCTCCCAGCTGGCCTCCTGGCTTTTTAGTCCTCACTGACTTCCTCTCAAACCACCTTCTCTTCCTTGTCTTACTCTTCACTTTTTGTAACTTATTGCTATGCTGCTTTTAGAGTGAATGAGAAAATAGCATAGCTCTTAAAGGCTGTTTTATCCATCACTTCAGTGATTAGAAAGATGATACCCTCACCCCCTCATCTGCCATAACGTGGTACGTTTTAATTTGGAAAGTCTGTGAATCCTGTCTCCTATTTCAGGGTCACATGTACATGTGTAGGTAACTCAGCAATGTTTAAAACCTTCCTATATTCATCCTGCTACTGACAAACTTCCTTTCACTACTAGTATGAAGCCACCCCATCCCAGTTTTTGTTGCCCTGTATCAGAGTTTTGCTGCTTCTAAGAATAATGACTAGGAGTGTTTTGTGTTGGAGGAGGGAATGGCAACCCACTCCAGTATTCTTGCCTGTAGACTTCCATGGTTGGAGAAGCCTGGGGGCTGCAACTGCGGTCCTTGAGGTCACACAGAGTAGGATACAACTGAAGTGACTCAGCAGCAGCAGCAGGAGTGTTTTGTGTGGTGCCAGGGCCACCGTGGTTAGAGATAAAAAATTGGGTCCTTCCTTGGCCACATAGCCCGTGTTGAGCCGTGCCTCTGTCTGAAGAACAGATACATTCCATACAGTGATGCAGCAAAGGGAGAAGAGCTAATCTGATTGACCTGAATCGCTGGAAGTAGTTTAATTGCTGATTGGAGTGGTTTCCACCTACCAGAAAGATTTTACGGAATACTCCAAAGACAGATCCATCTATTGATCATTTGGGTGCTCTGTTCTGAATGATTCGTGTCTAAATGGGGGACTGATGTGATCACTTACCAGTCATCTTAAACCAGGGCAGCCAGCTGAGTGTGTTGTGGAGAGGTTGGGGTGGGCTAAAGGCTGTTCTGTGGATGGAATACTAGGTGAGACTCAAAGGGGCGGCATCCAGGAGGAGTGGCCGTCAGGTAAAGAATGGGAGCAGGGAGGGCAGGATGACCTACAGCTGGGGGTTCCAGACACAGGTGGGCCCTGCCATGGAGATTCATCTCTGCAGCTTGGCTTCCTGGGTCAGCTGGCTCTCTGCTGAGCTCTGTGGGACTCCCCAGTGGTTGTAGAGTGCTCCCCGGCTATGCATGCAGAGGAATGCCTCTGATCTGCACCCCAGCCCCAGAGAAGGGGCAGTGCCCCGTCTGATATGCCCCAGGGCAGGCTTAGGCAGCAGCCAGGAAGCCTTTAAACCCATCAACCTCTGTCCCTCAGGAGAAGATTGGCTGGCGAAAGGATGCGCTGCATCTCCTGGTGTTCACGACCGACGACGTGCCCCACATCGCCCTGGATGGGAAGCTGGGGGGTCTGGTGCAGCCGCACGATGGCCAGTGCCACCTGAACGAGGCCAATGAGTACACGGCATCCAACCAGATGGTGAGTGCCAGGAACTGCCACCTCCCCTGCAGCTGCCTGTGGTGTGAGGCCTCGCCTGGCCTTGGCCACCTCGCTCTGCACCTCTGACTTTCCAATCCATTGCTGGGATTCTTTTCCATCTCCTCAAACTGGGCTTACAGACCATCTCCTCATCTTTACCCTAGAGCATTTCTCCAGGGTTTCTATAGCTGGTTCCTCTTTCTGCTGTTGCACACCCACATGGGGAGTGTTTAGTTCATGGAAGAGGTGGGAGAGATAGGAAAAATCTCAAAGGGAAGAGGTGATTTCATATGAGAGAGAGGACTGTGTTCCTGCAGAGACAAAAACTAGGACAGAAATTTTGCGGCAAGACTAGGAAAGAAAAAACTTCCTGATTCTAGACCTGGGTTTCCTGAGGTCCTAAGTTCCGTCAGTTTGGGGAGCAGGTGGCAGGTATCCTGTGTGGGGTGAGAGGCCCTAAGAACCTGCCACTCTAGGTAGTCTGTCCCTGTGGTTATGCAATTAAATAGAATTTATGCAAAATTTCAAGCATCCAGTAGATCATTGAGATGAACTTCTACCTACCTATCACCCAGACCCAGCAATTAAGATTTTTCCATGTTTGCTATGCAAATTTTTTCTCCCCAGATATACTCCCTCTTCCTTCCCATATGTACTCTGGTGGCCAACTAGAGAGAAATTCTTTCTAAATCTTGCTGTACTGTCCCATTTTCTCCAGTTTCAAGAGGTGGTCAAGAATAATGGAGTCTAGAGAAAGAAGTTCTAACTGTACAACCTGACAACTGTAGAACCTCACTCATGAGGACCCCTGGGCCCATCATTGACCCTAAAAATCCATCAGGATATTGGAAAGCTGCCTCACAGCGTCCTGCCTCTCTCCCCAATCTGCATCCCTCCCCCATCGTAGCCCAATTTTTAGTCCAAATGTCAGCAGCCTCTTAGGCCCGTTCTGAGCCACGAGAGGACTGAGCAGAATCTCTGCGGACCTTGGCAGGTCCACCATTGGGCATAAAAGGAAAATAGGGCAAGAAGATCAGGAAAAAAAGTCTTAGGGAAGAGAGGACAGATAAGAGGTGTTGATGTTTGGATGTGGTGGCTGTTCTTTAGGGGGCTTCCCTGCTCTGCCCCATTCCTACAGAAGGGATGGAGACATGGACCGAATATGAGAGACCTCCGCTCATCACTTCTTCATTCTGGGTTGAGAGGGGCAGGAAGAGTGAGTCTAGTTTGGTGGGTTCCAGAGGGTCCTTTCCTAGAAAATCTCCTCTACACAGTTTCTCAGTAAGGAGCTGCCTGGGGGGCTTGGCTATTAAGGGGCTGCCGGGGGAGATGCTTATTATAATGGCAGGTGATGAATTACTGAGTGAAAATGGCAACCAGGTGCTGGTGTCTCCACTTGCATGTTACAGCCTTGACTTTTGCCTTGGCCCTAGGACTATCCATCCCTTGCCTTACTCGGAGAGAAACTGGCAGAGAACAACATCAACCTCATCTTTGCTGTGACGAAAAACCACTATATGCTCTACAAGGTATATCTGGAGGGAGCAAGGGGGGTTTGTGGCCTGAATCTGGGGACCTAGCTGACTCTGAGACGAATGGGAGATTGTAATGTGGGGCCAGATAAAGAGCAGGGAGGCCGGATGAGGAGTGTTAACAGCCCTGCTGTGTGTGGGCAGAGATCCAGAGGAGGGTGGAATATAGTCCTGTCTTGATCGAGTGCAAAATAATAGTATTAAGGAAGCTCTTAAGCACTCACATAGCAATGCATACCAAGGAAGTTAAACATATGGTTTCCAAATTTTATAATGAGGCTTGAAATAATATCAAGTCCCGATGATGATGAAATGTCAGTTTTCAGATGTTGAAATGGAAACAGCCAGGGAATGGGGAAGGATGATATAAAAAGGAAAATGTACAGAGAGAACACTAGACATCTAATGTTGGACTACATCCAGAGTTTGCATACCTTCCTGCAGAGTACGGGAGACGGGTGGGTTAGTCTGGGTCAGGAATTTCCAAAGAAAACAGTGAGTGTCCTGAGTGCGCAGAGCAGTCTGTATGATACTGTTCTAGGAGAGACTTTCCTGTTCATCCCATGGGCCGCCTGTATACACTCCCTCATGACTGTGCTGATCCACATGATCACAGGCAGGTTGCCTTTCACTAGACCTCTCCTCCAGGCTGCTCATGGAGTGTTCACGTGAGCTGAGCATGAAGCCTAGCTCACTCGACAGCCTTTGAAATGAGAGGTTATGAGAAAATGATAGGTTATGACTCTTCTACCTGGAACAGTCCACCGCAGTCCCTCTGGATGGCTCTTCAATATCCACAAGAGCACTTCCAGAGAAAATCTCCTCTACACAGTTTCTCAGTAAGGAGCTGCCTGGGGGCTTGGCTATTAAGGGGCTGCCGGGAGATGCTTATTATAATGGCAGGTGATGAATTACTGAGTGAAAATGGCAACCAGGTGCTGGTGTCTCCACTTGCATGTTACAGCCTTGACTTTTGCCTTGGCCCTAGGACTATCCATCCCTTGCCTTACTCGGAGAGAAACTGGCAGAGAACAACATCAACCTCATCTTTGCTGTGACGAAAAACCACTATATGCTCTACAAGGTATATCTGGAGGGAGCAAGGGGGGTTTGTGGCCTGAATCTGGGGACCTAGCTGACTCTGAGACGAATGGGAGATTGTAATGTGGGGCCAGATAAAGAGCAGGGAGGCCGGATGAGGAGTGTTAACAGCCCTGCTGTGTGTGGGCAGAGATCCAGAGGAGGGTGGAATATAGTCCTGTCTTGATCGAGTGCAAAATAATAGTATTAAGGAAGCTCTTAAGCACTCACATAGCAATGCATACCAAGGAAGTTAAACATATGGTTTCCAAATTTTATAATGAGGCTTGAAATAATATCAAGTCCCGATGATGATGAAATGTCAGTTTTCAGATGTTGAAATGGAAACAGCCAGGGAATGGGGAAGGATGATATAAAAAGGAAAATGTACAGAGAGAACACTAGACATCTAATGTTGGACTACATCCAGAGTTTGCATACCTTCCTGCAGAGTACGGGAGACGGGTGGGTTAGTCTGGGTCAGGAATTTCCAAAGAAAACAGTGAGTGTCCTGAGTGCGCAGAGCAGTCTGTATGATACTGTTCTAGGAGAGACTTTCCTGTTCATCCCATGGGCCGCCTGTATACACTCCCCTCATGACTGTGCTGATCCACATGATCACAGGCAGGTTGCCTTTCACTAGACCTCTCCTCCAGGCTGCTCATGGAGTGTTCACGTGAGCTGAGCATGAAGCCTAGCTCACTCGACAGCCTTTGAAATGAGAGGTTATGAGAAAATGATAGGTTATGACTCTTCTACCTGGAACAGTCCACCGCAGTCCCCTCTGGATGGCTCTTCAATATCCACAAGAGCACCTTTGTCCCATGGTGTGTTTCCATGGCTCCTGTCTGAGATTATCATTGATAAAGTGCCACTTACATCTTAAGTTCTTTATCTTTAGTCTGAATCATACCAACTGAGCCACCAGGAAAGCCCTGAATTAATTTTAGATGAAAACAAGGGAAAGAGATTTTTTGGTCTTTGTTTAGTGAAGGTAGCAGGATAGGACGTGGTAACTTACAAGGACCATTTTTAGAGAGCACAGGTGCACAGACTGTACTTGATGCTTCAGGAGAGAAGAGACCCACCTTGGCTTAGGCCATCCTTGCTCAGAGCCAAGGACCTCTCATGTAGGGAGGAGGTGTCCAGTCCAAGGCAGGCTGAGGGTGGCAGGTAGTTCTAGATGTTTCTGTCACTTTAGTAAGTGACATACCCAGGCCATGGTACCAGTGAAAGAAGAAAAGTAGTTACTTCAAGGCCTCCTGCTTTTCCAAGGACTTCTTCTAGAGAAGTCCATACCTCCTTGGAAGACACCATTCACATTCAGTTCCCTCCTAAGAAAAGGCGGTGTCTTGGAACCCCTTGGTAGAGTTTCCTCTTTCACTTTTCCTGGACAGGTTGAGGGCGTACTTGAACTGAACCCAGAAATACCTATGTAGTTTAGGGAAGAGAGGACAAGAACATCAATATATTGATGGTGGTGGTGGTGGTTTAGTTGCTCAGTCATCCGACTCCTATGACCTCATGAACTGCAGCCCACCGGGCTCCTCTGTCCTTGGGATTTCCCAAGCAATACTACTGGAGTGGGTTGCCATTTCCTACTCCAGGAGATGTTTCTGACCTGGGGGTGGAACCCAAATCTCTTGCATTCCAAGTGGATTCTTTACCGCTGAGCCACCTGTATTGACTAATAGAGGGTGGAATTTCAGAGCATTGTCCATTACCTGACAGAGAGGAGGGGTCTCCAGGAAGAAGCCTGACATTTTACTTTAGGAACTGATCTTGTTGGACCCTTTTAGACCTTGGAGAACTGAGATTCCACAGCAGACTGTAGCAACTCCGTTCCCTTGTGCCAGTTCTGGCCTCTGTGGCGTCCTCTCTAAGCTGTGATGTGAGAGAACGGCAGAATCGGTGCTGAGTGTGAGCTAGTGGGAAGCCTGGCTCACCTCTGACATCCTCTGTTTGAGCTCAGTAGGCAGAGTTCACCCTGTGATAGGATGGAAAGGCAACATGGGCTTATTTCTTTTCTTCTGTCTTTTTTCCCCCAAGAATTTTACAGCCCTGATACCTGGCACCACGGTGGAGATTTTACACGGAGACTCCAAAAATATACTTCAGCTGATTATCAATGCGTACAATGTAAGTCACCGGTGCTTCTCCCACCCTGTCCCCCACTACCACCTCCAGCCTCTCCTGTTGCAGCTCCAGGAGCTGGGGTGGACTCAGACGGAGGACTGGCATCATGTTGGGGTACTTGACTCTGCGTCCTGCCTCTTGAGTTTGGCGCCTTCCTCCTCATTTGGGTTTGGGGTAGAGAAGACCTCCTGTCTGTGCATCCCTCTCCCTCATCTCTGCCATCTTGACTCACATCATAAGCGGATCCCAGTGAAGCAGCACATGGCCTAGTTCATCTCAGGCAGGTGGCCCCTAGACATGCTGCAGCCTGACTGCGTGATAACCCCGGGCCCCATCAGGGCACCACACTTGGGTGGGTGCAGGTACTCTACGTCTATTTGGCTTCCTGGCCCCTCCTGTGGCTGTGTTCACCGTGGTGAGAAGTGAGAAGCACACAACTTGATCTCGCCTCGCAGTGGGCAGGACTGAAATTCCCAGGGCTTCTGGAGCTCCATGTGGAGCCACAGACGAAAATGGGTCAGAATAATCCAAGAAGGGTCAACAGTAGGTCTTTGGCTTACAGAGTTAGGATCTGATTGTCATCAGGCCCTTTTTGAGGGATCCTGAGAAGGCCTGTTACATAGAGTGCTGTTGTAACTTCGTGAGCCTGTCTCTGCTAGAGTGAGTACCGGGCTTACGGATGTGGTCTAGGAGTCACTACTATATCCCAAGCCAGGCATCCACAATTCCCAAATCCTTATCCTTCCTGCTCCCTTCCCTCCACTCCTGACACCCAGAAAGTACTTGACTCAGCCCTACGTGTCCTTGGGAAAGTGGCGGGCACAGATTCCTGCACTGAGAAATATGTGGTCCTCACTCGGTGAAGCCTGCAGGGCACGGCCAGCCCCTCATGAGGTCTGGCAATTCCCAAGTTGGAATTCAGAGTCCATCTGCCCAATAAAACCAAGTTCTACCTAGGGAAATGTATTATGTGTGTGTGAGCTCCGTCGGTGGCTCTTATTATGTAGAATAGACTTGTGGGTTCACCTGGGAATGTCATCAAGTGCTCTAGCATCCCAGGTGTGTCAGAAAAACCATCTTACTTTCCCATGAATGATGTACAAATGTGAACGTAGAGCTCTGCCTTTCCAGTTGAATTTGTTACCCACTGTGGTGGCCCTATTTTGAACGGCAAAATACTGCTCTGCTAGACCAGGAGCTGCAGGCAATGCCCTGTCACGGGGACGCAGAGCTTGGGTGCCAGCCCTCTCCTGGTCTCCTGAAGGTGGTGAGTGAATGGCAGTGAGGAGTTGGGGCAGGTTTTTCATTGCCCCCAGCCCCTAATCCTGGGCAGGGTCTTCTAAGGGTCTTCTTTCTCCACACAGGCTCTGATCCTCGTTCTGGAAACTGAGTGCACACACATCCAAGGACTTCCTTCTCCTTTCCTAACTCACTCCTCTCCTACTAACATCCTCTTTTCTGATCTCTGACCTTTGATCTTCATTGTCTCCAGCTGCCACCTCAGGGCCCAGTGAGACCGGGTTTCCAGGTTAGCTACACCTTGTGATTGTCAGAGTCCACAGTGCATGGAGGTATAACGGAGTGAGGGGGTCTGAGCAGCGTGTGTGTGAGGGAGGCGCCGGGCCTGCCCAGTGTCTCCCCATCCCGAGGGCCACTCCTGACTGATGCCCAGGGTCTCAAGCTCTGGACACGGAACAGAGCAACTGTTGGAGCCTGCCCTGAGCTGCTTGCCCCATCCTTCTGGGGTCTGCGGCTTGGAGACCCCTGGGTTAGCAGAGGGACTGCTGCTGGGCTGGCTCTCAATGGTTCGATGGCCACTGTTTATCTCCTGCTAGGCCAGGGATTTTGGGAAGAAATGGCTGAAGAGTGATCACATCCTGGGCTCTGGCATGGGGTGCGGTTTCTCTTGGGTTTCTGGGGAGTGGCCACCTCTAGTATCTCCATCCTCAGTCAGCTCCTGAGTTCCAGCGCCCTGGGCAGCTGGCTACCAGAGCTCTGGGGCTCCCCTGGGAGTGCTTCCTGCCCCTGACGCAGACCCCTGCTCCTCATGGGCCTAGCAAAGGAGGGCATCATGACACTTCGTTTTGTAGAGCTAGCAGGCCTGTGCTCACCAGAACCAGAAATGCATTCTGCTCAGTCAGTGTTCCATTGGCTGAGCAGTCTGCACATCCACAGCCGTGTGCGGTCCCACTGCAGACCAGGCGTGTGGGGCCTCGGTGGTGGCTCCCTGGGCTGGACTTCATAGACGCTCAGTGCTGCTCTCTCTGAGGCACGGTGCGTGGACCATGAGCAGAACTCATGGCAGATGAATTCTTAGATGAATCCAGGGGCCTGGGTTAGGCAGAGGTCTGGAGAAGAACTGAGGGGAGCGCTCTCTGTGGTTGAGGAATCGGGAACCAGCAGAGTGGAGAAAGGATCAGTTCCAGGCAGAGGCGGAGTTTGGAACCGTGGCTGGCCTCTGAGTTAAGTTGGTCTGTCTGTAAGAGAACTTGAGAAGAAATCAGACATCTGACTCACGACTGAATGCGTAAAACTCAACCATTTCTGGGCGTTTATGGGATACTCCTCACAATAGCTATTCAAAATCAGGAGAAAATGGAAACAGATTTATTGAGAAATAATTAACAAACAGTGCACTGTAGAGATGTAAAGTGTACACTTGGGTAAGTTTTGGACACTCGTACACGCCTGCCAAACCATCACCACATCAAGACAGTGACTGTGTCCATCACCCTAAAATGGTGGGACCCTTGGCCCCTCCCCACTTGTGCTCTTTCCTTCAGTGTATATCTTCAATCAGATAAGTATAGAAGTGTGACATAGCAAGGTATCCAGAGCAAACTCTAGTTGGTGGAAGCACTGTTGGGGGCTCATTGGTGCTCAGTGTTCATTAGCACCCGCTTCACTGGTCGCGGTCCTTTCTGGCAAAGGGGAGGGCCTGGGCTGGGCCTCACCCGTCCGCACGTCTCCTGGATTTGAGCCTGTGTGGGCCTGTGTGTGTGGTGGGGGGTGAGGGGGTGGGGCGTGCGTGTGTACTTTGGCCCATGGTAGGGGCTCTGGGTGTCCTTTCACCTGCTTCTCTCCCCAGTCAGGGTCAGGACACGGCTCTAACTGGACTGTTTGCATTTCTTGGTATCTCCTGGTGGATTTCCTGTGAGTCACACAAGGTGTGACTCAGCATGGTGCGGACTCCTGCCTCCTGCAGCGCTGGCACACCATCAGTGGGGACGTCCTGAAGGGACTTCAGCAGGGCACACACAACAGTGAAGTGGCTATGGCGTGACTCGAGGCTGGGGAGGGAGCACAGCCGGAAGGGCATGTTTGATGTAACTTCTCATAGGATTGAGTCTCTTGTTCTCAGCTTTCACGTTGTGAATTCTGCACCCCGGACTTTCATTTCTATGTTTTACCTTGGCTCTGATTTCTACGTTTTTCCCTCTGTGCCAGATTCTGCATTGTGAGGGATAACACACAATGTTATGCCCTGGGTGTTGATGAGCAGGGCCTTTCCAGAGCTGGGAGGTGGGGCCCTGGGTGCCTGCGTGGGCACACGCACGACAGCAGCTTGTGTCACGTGGGCAAAGGGTGGGTAGGACTCAGAGAGAAATCATGGGGGTCCCTTTTCAGAATGAGCCAGGACAAAGTGAGCTGGAAATCCCTAGAGCTGCAGTGGAGCCAGGACACAAGTGAGGCTTGGGGGAGCTATTTTCCTCACAAGTGCACTGTAGAGATGTAAAGTGTACACTTGGGTAAGTTTTGGACACTCGTACACGCCTGCCAAACCATCACCACATCAAGACAGTGACTGTGTCCATCACCCTAAAATGGTGGGACCCTTGGCCCTCCCACTTGTGCTCTTTCCTTCAGTGTATATCTTCAATCAGATAAGTATAGAAGTGTGACATAGCAAGGTATCCAGAGCAAACTCTAGTTGGTGGAAGCACTGTTGGGGCTCATTGGTGCTCAGTGTTCATTAGCACCCGCTTCACTGGTCGCGGTCCTTTCTGGCAAAGGGGAGGGCCTGGGCTGGGCCTCACCCGTCCGCACGTCTCCTGGATTTGAGCCTGTGTGGGCCTGTGTGTGTGGTGGGGGGTGAGGGGGTGGGGCGTGCGTGTGTACTTTGGCCCATGGTAGGGGCTCTGGGTGTCCTTTCACCTGCTTCTCTCCCCAGTCAGGGTCAGGACACGGCTCTAACTGGACTGTTTGCATTTCTTGGTATCTCCTGGTGGATTTCCTGTGAGTCACACAAGGTGTGACTCAGCATGGTGCGGACTCCTGCCTCCTGCAGCGCTGGCACACCATCAGTGGGGACGTCCTGAAGGGACTTCAGCAGGGCACACACAACAGTGAAGTGGCTATGGCGTGACTCGAGGCTGGGGAGGGAGCACAGCCGGAAGGGCATGTTTGATGTAACTTCTCATAGGATTGAGTCTCTTGTTCTCAGCTTTCACGTTGTGAATTCTGCACCCCGGACTTTCATTTCTATGTTTTACCTTGGCTCTGATTTCTACGTTTTTCCCTCTGTGCCAGATTCTGCATTGTGAGGGATAACACACAATGTTATGCCCTGGGTGTTGATGAGCAGGGCCTTTCCAGAGCTGGGAGGTGGGGCCCTGGGTGCCTGCGTGGGCACACGCACGACAGCAGCTTGTGTCACGTGGGCAAAGGGTGGGTAGGACTCAGAGAGAAATCATGGGGGTCCCTTTTCAGAATGAGCCAGGACAAAGTGAGCTGGAAATCCCTAGAGCTGCGAGTGGAGGGGGACATCTGAATGCCGAGCACATGTTTCTCTTTTTGTTGTTGCCATGCAGTCTGCTCCCCCAGCTCCACTGCTGGTCTGCCTTAAAACGATTGCAGATGTCACCTAGCCTGAGTGCTTAACGGCCTTTAAACTTCTGAGATTCTTGGCATTGTCTTGTCCTAGCGTGGGGAGTAAGGAATCATGTTCAGAGGGAAATTTGGGAGGTGCTGGTTGAATTGCAGAAGTGATGCATACATTTTCATGCATCACAACTGCACTGGCTTTGACCAGTGCTTTGACCCTCGACTGTATCCTGTACTCCATCCATTTATCCCATTTATCCCTTCTTCCTTTCCTTCAACAAATGTAGACTCCCAGCCTCACGAGTGGCGGGCATTGTGCTACACCTTGGGGACAGAACGGTGACCAGAGCACAACCCTACCCCTCAGAAATTGATCATCTTTGAGGAGACTGACTTAACCAGGATACAGCCTGACCATCCACACTCCAAGGTCACAGCTGTTTTCTTAACAAAGAAGGATCCAGCCTGGTGACTGCCGAGGGTATGGCAGGGGGACCCAGAAGACCCGATTCTGGTCCTGCCTACCCCTGGCAGCGGTGTGGCCTCCAATCCCACTTCCATGAATTGGGAAGTTTGAACAGAATAATCTCCCGAGTTCCTACTCTTACGAACATCTTAAGAGTTTCTAATTCCAGAGACAGAGAGATTGGGAATAATACAAATGGCAGGTCTGAACACAAAACTTGGGGGTCTCCTGGCCAGAGCAGGACAGAGGATTCCATGTCCATCCACTACAGCTACCGATTCATTGACCAGGAGTCCAGTCCCCTGTGTCCTCTCCCTCCGCCAGGTTCCCTATTAGTGCTTCCAGGGGGCGGCTTCAGCAATCTTGACGGCAAGTGCTTATGCTTCTTCCCAGCATCTTGTTTGTGAGCCATGGGGCCCTTGCATTTCGTGAGACTGAGCCCAGGAAGCCTAAATAGCTCTAGTCTACCCAGCCCTTTAACGATAAACTGCTTTACCGTATCCTCACACTTAACAATTAAAATATACAGTTTTAATTTACGTTGTCTTCCAAACATTTGATTCCTCTAGGCCTCAGCTGCCTAGCGTAGCTGATGCTAAGAACATCTGTCTTTCCTTCTATCCATCCATTCAGCAAAAGCTTGTGTTCAGTCCTAGAGAGAAATACAATATGGTTCTTGGAATTTACACCTCACTGGGGACAAGAGATTTGTGAAAAACTAATCACATTCAGCAGGGCTTCCTTGGTGGCTCAGCAGTAAAGAATCCACCTGCAGTGTTGGAGACGCAGGTTCAATCTCTGGGTCAAGGAGATCTCCTGGAGAAGAAAATGGCACTGCACTCCAGTGTTCTTGCCTGGGAAATCTCATGACAGAGGAACCTAGTGGGCTACAGTCCACAGGGTTGCAAAGAGTCCGATAGGACTGAACAACTGAACAGCAATGGATCCCATTCAGCAGGAAAGCCGAGTGCTAAGTGGCTCTCTCGCAGGCCTCTGCCAGTGGAGGCTGGCACTCACAAGAGGAAGCGGATTTAAGACAGTATTTTTAGATGTGTGGGAGCACTTAGACAATTTGTTGCAAAGGGAGAGACTATTTTTTACAGAGTGTTTTCAATAAGCTGTTAATGTGTTAGGAAAGCTACATATTTAACTGATGCAGGTTTAACACTACATGCTCAGCATAAAAAGAAAGAAGAAACCCTGGAGAGCAAGAGGCTCTTCTGCCTTCCTCTGCCCAACATACTGTTGGCTGGAGCGCACCTGAGAAGGGAGATGGAAGGCTGAAGGGCCTCAGTTGATCTGGAAAGGGAGGTCCATGTGTCTCTTGGAATGTGTGTGCACCCTGCTGTTCTGAGTGCATTTAGTGTATAAAAAAATCATTTTTATGAGATATACTCTAACTACAAGTCAGTTGCTTCATTTGCCCTCTGTCTCCAAAGTACATCCTCCATAGAGATTTATGAAGATTGTGTAGACTTTTCAAAAAATAAATACACCCGAGTATCGAGCCAAAATAGAATATTACTATTACAGCGTCCAGAACTCTTATGTCCTCTTCTATTACTGTCCCCCGGGGGTGGTATAAATAAACAGAATCATACAGTGTGTATGCCGTGCGCGTCTGGTTTCTGTTGGTCTCTGTGATATTTATGAGATCATCTGTGTGGACAGGCAATCATGTTTCACTCCTTCTCGTACTGTACGGTATTCTGTGTGGGCACACCATAATTTGGAAAAAGTATTCGGTTGGTTAAGCATTTGGATCGTACTGTACGGTATTCTGTGCTGGGCACACCAATTTTTAATCAGAGTTTGTGAAAAAGGGGGGCTAATCACATTCAGCAGGGCTTCCCTGGTGGCTCAGCAGTAAAGAATCCACCTGCAGTGTTGGAGACGCAGGTTCAATCTCTGGGTCAAGGAGATCTCCTGGAGAAGAAAATGGCACTGCACTCCAGTGTTCTTGCCTGGGAAATCTCATGACAGAGGAACCTAGTGGGCTACAGTCCACAGGGTTGCAAAGAGTCCGATAGGACTGAACAACTGAACAGCAATGGATCCCATTCAGCAGGAAAGCCGAGTGCTAAGTGGCTCTCTCGCAGGCCTCTGCCAGTGGAGGCTGGCACTCACAAGAGGAAGCGGATTTAAGACAGTATTTTTAGATGTGTGGGAGCACTTAGACAATTTGTTGCAAAGGGAGAGACTATTTTTTACAGAGTGTTTTCAATAAGCTGTTAATGTGTTAGGAAAGCTACATATTTAACTGATGCAGGTTTAACACTACATGCTCAGCATAAAAAGAAAGAAGAAACCCTGGAGAGCAAGAGGCTCTTCTGCCTTCCTCTGCCCAACATACTGTTGGCTGGAGCGCACCTGAGAAGGGAGATGGAAGGCTGAAGGGCCTCAGTTGATCTGGAAAGGGAGGTCCATGTGTCTCTTGGAATGTGTGTGCACCCTGCTGTTCTGAGTGCATTTAGTGTATAAAAAAATCATTTTTATGAGATATACTCTAACTACAAGTCAGTTGCTTCATTTGCCCTCTGTCTCCAAAGTACATCCTCCATAGAGATTTATGAAGATTGTGTAGACTTTTCAAAAAATAAATACACCCGAGTATCGAGCCAAAATAGAATATTACTATTACAGCGTCCAGAACTCTTATGTCCTCTTCTATTACTGTCCCCCGGGGGTGGTATAAATAAACAGAATCATACAGTGTGTATGCCGTGCGCGTCTGGTTTCTGTTGGTCTCTGTGATATTTATGAGATCATCTGTGTGGGACAGGCAATCATGTTTCACTCCTTCTCGTACTGTACGGTATTCTGTGTGGGCACACCATAATTTGGAAAAAGTATTCGGTTGGTTAAGCATTTGGTGAGTTCCAGTTTCTAGCTGTTACAGACAGCATTGCTGTGAACCTCCTCGTTGTGTGTCTTCTGGTCAGTGCACATCTCTGGATGTAATTCTAGTGTGAATTGCTTGTCTGAGGTTGACCTAAGCATTAGTAGCTACTCACTGATATTTTTCTCAAGGGTTTTGCCAGTTCACACTCCCACCAGCGGATGATTAGAGCGCCAGTTGCCCCAACTCCTTTCTAGCATTTGGTATTTTTATAGTCTTTTGTTTTTCTATTCTGATGGGTAATTTTGGCTTGATTTCATCCATTGTCTTGAGGACCTAATCCACACATAAGAGGTTAGTCTCTCAGAAAGTCGCTGAGAGCTCATGAGTGTGGACCTTCTCTGAAGGCAGATGAGTGTGACAGGGAGGGAGGAAAGGGTGGGTTCCTTTGGAACTGGGGGAACAGGATGATGGGGAGCTAGCAGAGGGTGGGGGCAGGGAGGCAGGAGAGAAGCAGCTGAGCAAAGGGACATTATTCCAGACACATGGAAAGGCCCACGGTCTAGAGGGCATGTGGCAAGATTTGAAGAGCTCCTTATCTGAAGCTCAGGGTGGGATGAGAGGTGACCCTGCAAAGATGAGCAGGGACAGAGCATCACCCCTGGAAGCCAGTGAGGTCCTCGTGCAGCAGGTAGACCATTAACTTCTCTGAGCTCACAGAGGGAGACCTCAGGCCCAGGCTAGTAAGATTGGGTGTGGAGAGGAGGAAAGGGATGAGGGAGGGACAGCAGACCTAGCCCACTGGCTCTCACCTTGGCTTGAGACCCCAGAGTTAGAGGAAACCATGTGGGCATCAGAGAACCAGGGAGGAGAGCCTCTCACCTGCAGCCTTTACTGACAGGCTCTGGTTTCGTCTTCTCTCTCATTCAGAGCATCCGGTCTAAAGTGGAGCTATCCGTCTGGGATCAGCCAGAGGATCTTAATCTCTTCTTCACTGCTACCTGCCAGGATGGTGTATCCTACCCTGGTCAGAGGAAGTGTGAAGGCCTGAAGATCGGAGACACGGTAAGTTCGTACCCCCCGTGTATTTATACTTGTTAACATTGGTCATCATTCTTTGGCTTCTGATAACCTTTGTGACTTATTAGCCACCTTTAGGAGTTTGTGTTCTGTCTTCCACCTCGGCCTACTCTGTGCTGTGCCTTCAGGATGCAGGTGGACTTGTTAAAAACTCCCGTCAGTACACAGCCCTCAGTATGTTGCTACCTAAGGCTTCCTCAAGTTGACATGGAAACTTTGGTGTCTTTGAAATGAAGTGAAGTGAAAATTGCTTAGTTGTGTTCAACTCTTTGCAACCCCATGGACTGTGACCTGCCAGGCTCCTCTGTCCATGGAATTTCCCAGGCAAGAATTCTGGAGTGGATAGCTGTTTCCTTTTCTAGGGGATCTTCCCGACCCAGAGATAGAACCTAGGTCTCCCACATTGTAGGCAGATTCTTTACTGTCTGAGCCACCAGGAAAGCCCCGTTGATGTGTTTATCTTTTGTTTGCTATCTTTGTTTGACAGAAATGAAATTGGGTGGTGGAATGTAAGTGGAGAGAAGCAGCTGAGCAAAGGGACATTATTCCAGACACATGGAAAGGCCCACGGTCTAGAGGGCATGTGGCAAGATTTGAAGAGCTCCTTATCTGAAGCTCAGGGTGGGATGAGAGGTGACCCTGCAAAGATGAGCAGGGACAGAGCATCACCCCTGGAAGCCAGTGAGGTCCTCGTGCAGCAGGTAGACCATTAACTTCTCTGAGCTCACAGAGGGAGACCTCAGGCCCAGGCTAGTAAGATTGGGTGTGGAGAGGAGGAAAGGGATGAGGGAGGGACAGCAGACCTAGCCCACTGGCTCTCACCTTGGCTTGAGACCCCAGAGTTAGAGGAAACCATGTGGGCATCAGAGAACCAGGGAGGAGAGCCTCTCACCTGCAGCCTTTACTGACAGGCTCTGGTTTCGTCTTCTCTCTCATTCAGAGCATCCGGTCTAAAGTGGAGCTATCCGTCTGGGATCAGCCAGAGGATCTTAATCTCTTCTTCACTGCTACCTGCCAGGATGGTGTATCCTACCCTGGTCAGAGGAAGTGTGAAGGCCTGAAGATCGGGGACACGGTAAGTTCGCACTTCGTGTATTTATACTTGTTAACATTGGTCATCATTCTTTGGCTTCTGATAACCTTTGTGACTTATTAGCCACCTTTAGGAGTTTGTGTTCTGTCTTCCACCTCGGCCTACTCTGTGCTGTGCCTTCAGGATGCAGGTGGACTTGTTAAAAACTCCCGTCAGTACACAGCCCTCAGTATGTTGCTACCTAAGGCTTCCTCAAGTTGACATGGAAACTTTGGTGTCTTTGAAATGAAGTGAAGTGAAAATTGCTTAGTTGTGTTCAACTCTTTGCAACCCCATGGACTGTGACCTGCCAGGCTCCTCTGTCCATGGAATTTCCCAGGCAAGAATTCTGGAGTGGATAGCTGTTTCCTTTTCTAGGGGATCTTCCCGACCCAGAGATAGAACCTAGGTCTCCCACATTGTAGGCAGATTCTTTACTGTCTGAGCCACCAGGAAAGCCCCGTTGATGTGTTTATCTTTTGTTTGCTATCTTTGTTTGACAGAAATGAAATTGGGTGGGAGAATGTAAGTGGAAACCTAAAAGACCCTGCCTTCATTCATAGTCTCCTGCAGCTTGCTCTGTGCCTTAGATAATCTGACCTTTAGGTTTCCCTTCCGTAAAATATGAAGAAAGTATTCACCTCCTGATCTGGTAAGATGAAAACGGATAACTCTGTCGCAGTGGAGGGGGCATGGTGCCTCGTCTGGATTTCAGTGGATGTACTTAAACACTGGGGAAGAAGTACTGCATAAAAAGATGTGTTCCAGAACTTGAGGGAGGGAGGAAGATGCACGAGTGATGAGAACAGAGGTGAACACTGGCTCAGCGGCTGGCAGAATGGTGATGGAGAGCCACAGTTCTAGAGATTTCTGTCACCAGGGACACCAGAAGCAGGCTGTGAGACCCATTCTTTGCTTTATCGACAGTTTCATTGCTCAGAAAATGGAAAGGCAGTGAGCAAAAGTTCTCTTCTGTAATGAAAGAATCTGGTTGGGAACAGAAAAATTATAGGGACCTTAAAAACACATGACCAAAAAAAAAAAATACATGACCATATCGTCTGGGCTTTCATCAGCGCTAATGCTGATCCAGGTTGAGGTAGACAGTAGACAGACATATAGCCTGGACTCCAGGGAAATTGCTCAGAAAGACATAGGTGTGGTCGCACGACTGTCCACACGGCAGGGTGGTCTTTCGGAGTTTCCTCATGTTCTGAAGTTGAGTCTGTCCCTCCTTCACCTTCCCAGCTGCCCTTCGCCCACTTTACAGCCCACAGGCACACATCACACCCATTCTAAACCTTACAGCGGTGCCTCGCCCCAGCCAAGGGGCCATTCAGAATGCGGTATCAAAATTGAGAAAATGAAGGACTCTAATGACTAGGTAACAAATCTTTTTCTGACACAGGTGTTTTTTTTTCCCAAGGGGAGGGAGGAAGATTAGCCTAATCAAGTTGTCAGGTGATGAATCATCAAAATTTTTAGATAATTATTTATGGCTTTGAGCTCAGAAGACACTCATAGAGTAAAGTGATGACGCTGTAATGGACTACTATTCCCATCTTCTGTTGACGTGAATAGATTTTGCAGAGTGGTTTAATCTGTACAAAGAAAAGATAGGAGTAGAATGGATGCTGATCCCTGTCTTATGTAGTAAGAAGTCATGTATTTTTTTTTAAAGTAACTGACTTTATTGACATGATACATGTACAGAAACCGTGTGGAAAGAAGTCTCCTGCAGCTTGCTCTGTGCCTTAGATAATCTGACCTTTAGGTTTCCCTTCCGTAAAATATGAAGAAAGTATTCACCTCCTGATCTGGTAAGATGAAACGGATAACTCTGTCGCAGTGGAGGGGGCATGGTGCCTCGTCTGGATTTCAGTGGATGTACTTAAACACTGGGGAAGAAGTACTGCATAAAAAGATGTGTTCCAGAACTTGAGGGAGGGAGGAAGATGCACGAGTGATGAGAACAGAGGTGAACACTGGCTCAGCGGCTGGCAGAATGGTGATGGAGAGCCACAGTTCTAGAGATTTCTGTCACCAGGGACACCAGAAGCAGGCTGTGAGACCCATTCTTTGCTTTATCGACAGTTTCATTGCTCAGAAAATGGAAAGGCAGTGAGCAAAAGTTCTCTTCTGTAATGAAAGAATCTGGTTGGGAACAGAAAAATTATAGGGACCTTAAAAACACATGACCAAAAAAAAAAAATACATGACCATATCGTCTGGGCTTTCATCAGCGCTAATGCTGATCCAGGTTGAGGTAGACAGTAGACAGACATATAGCCTGGACTCCAGGGAAATTGCTCAGAAAGACATAGGTGTGGTCGCACGACTGTCCACACGGCAGGGTGGTCTTTCGGAGTTTCCTCATGTTCTGAAGTTGAGTCTGTCCCTCCTTCACCTTCCCAGCTGCCCTTCGCCCACTTTACAGCCCACAGGCACACATCACACCCATTCTAAACCTTACAGCGGTGCCTCGCCCCAGCCAAGGGGCCATTCAGAATGCGGTATCAAAATTGAGAAAATGAAGGACTCTAATGACTAGGTAACAAATCTTTTTCTGACACAGGTGTTTTTTTTTCCCAAGGGGAGGGAGGAAGATTAGCCTAATCAAGTTGTCAGGTGATGAATCATCAAAATTTTTAGATAATTATTTATGGCTTTGAGCTCAGAAGACACTCATAGAGTAAAGTGATGACGCTGTAATGGACTACTATTCCCATCTTCTGTTGACGTGAATAGATTTTGCAGAGTGGTTTAATCTGTACAAAGAAAAGATAGGAGTAGAATGGATGCTGATCCCTGTCTTATGTAGTAAGAAGTCATGTATTTTTTTTTAAAGTAACTGACTTTATTGACATGATACATGTACAGAAACCGTGTGGAAAGAAGTCATATTTTTAACATAGATGGACTATTTGGGTGGGGAAAGCCCCATCTCATTAAAGTGGCATATATGACAAAATTTTATTTTTTTAATATTTGTCATATTTGTAATATACATATGCTGTTTTGATCAGCTGCAATGATGAAGCAATACAGACGGTATTTTAAAAAACACGGTAGCTTTATAGTCACCGAGTTTAAAGAGGCAACTATGAAAAATGGAAGGAGGCAGAAAAATATACATGTAAGTGGATTCTGTAAGTTCAGTGCAGTGTGTCAGGAAAGCGAAAGAAGGGTGTATGAAAAACACCCAAACGAAGAACACTTTACCTGGAGAAATAGGTACCATGAGACTGAGGCGAGGAGGAGGATGGGCAGTGTACACACTAGCCGCCTGGGTGACCAGGATGTCTCTTGACAATTTCTAATGACATCCATACACAAAGACAAGTAGCATGGGTTGGCAGTGGTACAGCTGGGCAGAAGCATAGCTGAACAAACCTGCTCTCTAGGAGTGTTGATGACGTCAGCTGGAGGAAGATTTGACTGAGGCTGCAGCTGTCTCCTGTCTCTTCATGGCTCGAGATTAACTCGTGGGTTGGTGGTTTAGTTGCTCAGTCATGTCCAACTCTTATGACCCCATGGACTGGGGCCCACCAGGCTCCTCTGTCCATGGGATTTTCCAGGCAAGAATACTGAAGTGGGTTGCCATTCCCTTCTCCAGGAGAACTTCCCAACCCAGGGATGGAACCCTGGTCTCTTAGGTCTCCTGCATTGTAGGCAGGTTCTTTACTGACTGAGCCATGAGGAAAGTCCCAGCCCATGGGAGAACTGCTTATCAAAGATGAGAAGGTCGCAGAGCTGGAGAAAATAGGCTATAGAGAATGATGACGCTGTAATGGACTACTATTCCCATCTTCTGTTGACGTGAATAGATTTTGCAGAGTGGTTTAATCTGTACAAAGAAAAGATAGGAGTAGAATGGATGCTGATCCCTGTCTTATGTAGTAAGAAGTCATGTATTTTTTTTTAAAGTAACTGACTTTATTGACATGATACATGTACAGAAACCGTGTGGAAAGAAGTCATATTTTTAACATAGATGGACTATTTGGGTGGGGAAAGCCCCATCTCATTAAAGTGGCATATATGACAAAATTTTATTTTTTTAATATTTGTCATATTTGTAATATACATATGCTGTTTTGATCAGCTGCAATGATGAAGCAATACAGACGGTATTTTAAAAAACACGGTAGCTTTATAGTCACCGAGTTTAAAGAGGCAACTATGAAAAATGGAAGGAGGCAGAAAAATATACATGTAAGTGGATTCTGTAAGTTCAGTGCAGTGTGTCAGGAAAGCGAAAGAAGGGTGTATGAAAAACACCCAAACGAAGAACACTTTACCTGGAGAAATAGGTACCATGAGACTGAGGCGAGGAGGAGGATGGGCAGTGTACACACTAGCCGCCTGGGTGACCAGGATGTCTCTTGACAATTTCTAATGACATCCATACACAAAGACAAGTAGCATGGGTTGGCAGTGGTACAGCTGGGCAGAAGCATAGCTGAACAAACCTGCTCTCTAGGAGTGTTGATGACGTCAGCTGGAGGAAGATTTGACTGAGGCTGCAGCTGTCTCCTGTCTCTTCATGGCTCGAGATTAACTCGTGGGTTGGTGGTTTAGTTGCTCAGTCATGTCCAACTCTTATGACCCCATGGACTGGGGCCCACCAGGCTCCTCTGTCCATGGGATTTTCCAGGCAAGAATACTGAAGTGGGTTGCCATTCCCTTCTCCAGGAGAACTTCCCAACCCAGGGATGGAACCCTGGTCTCTTAGGTCTCCTGCATTGTAGGCAGGTTCTTTACTGACTGAGCCATGAGGAAAGTCCCAGCCCATGGGAGAACTGCTTATCAAAGATGAGAAGGTCGCAGAGCTGGAGAAAATAGGCTATAAAGTAGGGAAATGAATATTTAAGACCTTTTTTCAAAATTGAGCTGAGTTGAACTCATCAAGATTAATATCCTGCATTTAGTTTAGAATATTAATAGGACAGATGGAACTTGGCTTGATAGTAGCTTTTAAGAAAAGGATCTCATAGATTCTGATTCTCAAAGGCTCCATGTGAATAAACAGTGTTGCTTTAAAAAAAAAAAAATAATGCCAAGTGAGACTGTGTTAAAGGAACCCAGAGATCATGGCTTCACTCTTCTTGGTGTGGGTGAGACTGCATCTGGAGTCCTTTGTTCAGTTTTTTCCCCAAAATGGTAAATAAAAAGCAACTTTCATGATGAGATGTCTAGAAATCAGGAAGGTCAAAAGAACTAGTGTTTGTTGATAAGAACAGCATAAAGTTGGCATTTTTTTGGATGCAGAAAACTCAAGCCAGTTTATGCTGCCATAAGCAAGAAACAGGATTATAAGAATATTGATTTTTTTAAAAAAGATTTATATATTTATTTATTTTGGGCGGGGGTCTTGTTGGGGAAGGAGGGGAGCAGGCAGGCCTCTATTGGTCTTTCATTTTTCTATTTTCATCCATCTTTGTTCTTTGGCTCCTGTGGGCCATGGCGGTGGCGTCTTTCGTTGCAGAGCGGCGGCTCTGGGCGCATGCGCTCCAGAGCTCTGGCTTGGTGATTGGACACATGGGTCCAGTTGCTCCGCGGCACGTGGGATCTTCCCAGGCCAGGGCTCGAACCGGCGCCCCTTGCACTGCAAGGCGGTGTCCTTACCCACTGGACCACCAGAGGAAGCCCAGAATATTGGGTTTCTAATGGACCCGGGGGGGCAATGTAGTTAGTCTTGGAAAGTAACTGGACAGAGTTAACTCCATGTTCCTTACCGGGTACCCTGTAAAGAAAGTAGTTGTTCACACTGGTTGATGAGAAAACACTGAGGCAGAAAGGGTTCAATTAATCACCCAGGTAAGTAGCCAGTGAGTAGCAGAGTGAAAGGCCGGGCTTTCCGGCTCTGACGCCAGCACTCATGCCCTCCACGTTGGCACTTGCTGCTCATGGCTCTGTTCCATCACGCCTGTTCAGAGGGCTTGCCTCAGAGCAGAGAATAATCACAAGGGCCGGGCCTCCGAGGGTTTTGCAGTGCCAAGATATTTAAGATTTTTCAAAATTGAGCTGAGTTGAACTCATCAAGATTAATATCCTGCATTTAGTTTAGAATATTAATAGGACAGATGGAACTTGGCTTGATAGTAGCTTTTAAGAAAAGGATCTCATAGATTCTGATTCTCAAAGGCTCCATGTGAATAAACAGTGTTGCTTTAAAAAAAAAAAAATAATGCCAAGTGAGACTGTGTTAAAGGAACCCAGAGATCATGGCTTCACTCTTCTTGGTGTGGGTGAGACTGCATCTGGAGTCCTTTGTTCAGTTTTTTCCCCAAAATGGTAAATAAAAAGCAACTTTCATGATGAGATGTCTAGAAATCAGGAAGGTCAAAAGAACTAGTGTTTGTTGATAAGAACAGCATAAAGTTGGCATTTTTTTGGATGCAGAAAACTCAAGCCAGTTTATGCTGCCATAAGCAAGAAACAGGATTATAAGAATATTGATTTTTTTAAAAAAGATTTATATATTTATTTATTTTGGGCGGGGGTCTTGTTGGGGAAGGAGGGGAGCAGGCAGGCCTCTATTGGTCTTTCATTTTTCTATTTTCATCCATCTTTGTTCTTTGGCTCCTGTGGGCCATGGCGGTGGCGTCTTTCGTTGCAGAGCGGCGGCTCTGGGCGCATGCGCTCCAGAGCTCTGGCTTGGTGATTGGACACATGGGTCCAGTTGCTCCGCGGCACGTGGGATCTTCCCAGGCCAGGGCTCGAACCGGCGCCCCTTGCACTGCAAGGCGGTGTCCTTACCCACTGGACCACCAGAGGAAGCCCAGAATATTGGGTTTCTAATGGACCCGGGGGGGCAATGTAGTTAGTCTTGGAAAGTAACTGGACAGAGTTAACTCCATGTTCCTTACCGGGTACCCTGTAAAGAAAGTAGTTGTTCACACTGGTTGATGAGAAAACACTGAGGCAGAAAGGGTTCAATTAATCACCCAGGTAAGTAGCCAGTGAGTAGCAGAGTGAAAGGCCGGGGCTTTCCGGCTCTGACGCCAGCACTCATGCCCTCCACGTTGGCACTTGCTGCTCATGGCTCTGTTCCATCACGCCTGTTCAGAGGGCTTGCCTCAGAGCAGAGAATAATCACAAGGGCCGGGCCTCCAGCAGGGTGCGCTTCACCATGTGCTGTGTACACGCCCTCTCCATGCTGCACTAGGGCTTTGCTGCCGCTTCCTCTGCTGGCTGCAGTCCTTGTGTCAGTCAGGTAGACGTTACTTCCCATTTTACGTGAGAAAGACTGAGGATCCCAGCGGGGGCCTGAGGGACTGCCTGGTAGTCTGACTGCTGGTAAGCACGCATCCCAGGAGACAAGAGAGGCAGCAGCTGATGTCCAAGTCCGTGCTTTTCCTCTTACACCTCGTGCACTTTTTAAAAAAAATTTTGGCTACTTTTATTGGCCTCTCATTTATTTATTTTCATCCATCTTTGTTCTTTGGCCTGTGTGGACCTCCCATTGTAGTGGCCTCTCTCACTGCAGAGCACTGGCTCTGGGTGCGTGTTCTCCAGAACTCTGGCTCGGTAATTGGACACATCGGTCCAGCCGCTCTGTGACATGTAGGATCTTCCCGGGCCAGGGATTAAACTGGCACCCCTTGCACTACAAGGTGAAGTCTTTACCCACTGGACCACCAGTTAAGCCCTACCTCATGCACTTTGAAAGTAAGTTTCAGGGAAGCGAAGGTGATATATCATCACCACGATTGTGGGTCACTCTAGTGTAAAGATGTTGTTTTTGTTAGGATACCTCAGCAAAAATAGGAACATTGTCCAGAAGACAGGACAGAATTCTAAGTGGTATTTTTTCACAAATGTGAACAATCTCAGATGTATTTGTATGGTTTCTGGAGCGTCTGAAGCAGGAGGAGAAAGGGTGTTTCTCCCACACCCTGCACAGCACCTCCACCCCAACCAGCGAGCCAGCGTCTCCCTTGGGCTCTGAGGAGCTGTGGCCCGGTTGAGACCACAGCCCAAGGCAGGCCTCCTGTGCTGGCTCTGTGTTTCCTCTCTCTGTCCAAGAGGCCACAGTCACATGGCACTCGGCTCCGCCACCAAAGCCGTGAGGCTTTGTTTTCTGGGGATGGAGACAGGCTGGCACAGAGCAGTGGCCACTCACCCAGGACAAAATGGAAATGTGCAGTCCTCATTCAGAAATAGCTTCAGACAGCAAGCGTTAAATTAAGCTTGGGCCCTTCTGACGGGGTGGCCCTGTGTGACCACACAGGCACACGCCCACCCTGCTGGCCTAGTCCAGGGATTGGGGGACTTCCCCTCAACCCCCTTTTCGCTGAGGGGGAGGTGTACTTCTATCCCTTCTTGCAGGCTGAACCTTACCCAGAGAGTTGACAGGTACGCTTAGGTTTGCTCCTGAGCATGCAGGCATTTCCATCTTGATGTTTGTCCCGGGGACAAATCAGCTGGAGGGAATGTGTATGCAAAGGAGTTAGTTCCATAGATTTGGGGCACGGTGATGACAGCCAGGCCTGGTGCTGTGGGAGCCCCAGGGAAGAAGGGCCCCCATCTCAGAGTGGGTACTACTTGAGCTGAGGCTCAAAGTTTTCCAGACATAGGAAAAAGGTCAGAAGGCCCCATCAGTGGTGAATCCATGAGGACGTGAAGAAACGTTGCCCCTTTGCAGGTCGGAAGCAGCTGAGGGGAGTGGGCTGGTCCTGAGAGGGAGGGTGGCAGGGACAGAGGCAGCGTCGGGCCGACTGGTAGGGACGTATGTAGCAATACTGTGTCTGTCCGTTACTTGGTGGGCGTTTCTGTTCTTTAGCACCACGAGTCGGGAGGACTGTGGGCAAGTCAGGAAATGGCGAGGAAGGTAGGCAAGGGTACAGCGCAGAAGGGGGGAAGGTTAGGGACTGCAGACGGGCTGGAACTACCACAAATGTGAACAATCTCAGATGTATTTGTATGGTTTCTGGAGCGTCTGAAGCAGGAGGAGAAAGGGTGTTTCTCCCACACCCTGCACAGCACCTCCACCCCAACCAGCGAGCCAGCGTCTCCCTTGGGCTCTGAGGAGCTGTGGCCCGGTTGAGACCACAGCCCAAGGCAGGCCTCCTGTGCTGGCTCTGTGTTTCCTCTCTCTGTCCAAGAGGCCACAGTCACATGGCACTCGGCTCCGCCACCAAAGCCGTGAGGCTTTGTTTTCTGGGGATGGAGACAGGCTGGCACAGAGCAGTGGCCACTCACCCAGGACAAAATGGAAATGTGCAGTCCTCATTCAGAAATAGCTTCAGACAGCAAGCGTTAAATTAAGCTTGGGCCCTTCTGACGGGGTGGCCCTGTGTGACCACACAGGCACACGCCCACCCTGCTGGCCTAGTCCAGGGATTGGGGGACTTCCCCTCAACCCCCTTTTCGCTGAGGGAGAGGTGTACTTCTATCCCTTCTTGCAGGCTGAACCTTACCCAGAGAGTTGACAGGTACGCTTAGGTTTGCTCCTGAGCATGCAGGCATTTCCATCTTGATGTTTGTCCCGGGGACAAATCAGCTGGAGGGAATGTGTATGCAAAGGAGTTAGTTCCATAGATTTGGGGCACGGTGATGACAGCCAGGCCTGGTGCTGTGGGAGCCCCAGGGAAGAAGGGCCCCCATCTCAGAGTGGGTACTACTTGAGCTGAGGCTCAAAGTTTTCCAGACATAGGAAAAAGGTCAGAAGGCCCCATCAGTGGTGAATCCATGAGGACGTGAAGAAACGTTGCCCCTTTGCAGGTCGGAAGCAGCTGAGGGGAGTGGGCTGGTCCTGAGAGGGAGGGTGGCAGGGACAGAGGCAGCGTCGGGCCGACTGGTAGGACGTATGTAGCAATACTGTGTCTGTCCGTTACTTGGTGGGCGTTTCTGTTCTTTAGCACCACGAGTCGGGAGGACTGTGGGCAAGTCAGGAAATGGCGAGGAAGGTAGGCAAGGGTACAGCGCAGAAAGGTTCGGGGCGCTTGCCTGGAGAAGAGGGATTAGGGACTGCAGACGGGCTGGAACTACCATCAGGTGGATCTCAGGGGCTGGCTTGTGGATGAGGACGTGGCCCATGGGGTGGGGGAACCGTGGGACAGCTGGCTTCAAGTGGCCTTCAGGAGGGTCTTGCCACTGTGTAACCCCTGAGCTTCCTGTGGAAGTGAGGTGGTGGGCATTGGCGCCGGAGTCCCTTCCAACCAGAGGCTGTGGTTCTGTGACCGTCCTGTGTTAAGAGATCTGTCCAGGCAGGGGGCGGAGGAGGTGGTAGGGATTGAGGGACAAAGGTTGTCCTCAGAGAAATAGTCCTTAAATGAATTTGGAAATCCCAAACCCAAGGATTTCCATTTTTACCCTAGTTTTCCTCCCAACACCAACCAGGACTGACTGAGCAGGCCTGGCCATTGGGAGTTGGTTTTCTCATGAACTGGCTTTGACAAATCAGTATGCAAGTGGCCTGCTGTGCGGCCAGCACTAACGCCTGGTACAAAGGGCCCAGTGAGCCTCATCATGGGCTCCCCACAGCGTCCCCTCTCCTATCCCCTCCCCTGGGGCTTTCCGCCCTGGGTCCATGGCCTTTGTCTCAGGGAGCTCCTAGTGAACTTGGCACCTGCACAGCTTGGATTTGGTGGGTTTGGGTGGGGGTCGGGAAGCCCCCATGAAAGGATGGATTAGGCCAGCAGCCTTGCAGGGGAACCAGGAGCATCCCGATGAGGCTCAAAGAACAAGACTGGGCAGGAGAAAGGGCTGGTGTGTGTGTGACCTTCCTCTGAAACCTCAGAGTGGGAAACAGAAAGTCTCCGGAACTGGGGGGCCTTCACTGTCAGCTCACAGTGGTTAGAGAAGAGAAGCCTCATTCCGGCCACCCGACAGGCCCCCAGGATTCTTTTCTGATCCCTCAGGGAAACGGACACAGGGGAGGGCTGGCAGAACAGATTGACTCACTGTTCCGGAAGTGTTTTTATTAAAGCACTCCTATACTCAGTGCGACCTGAGACTTAGTGGCTGAACCAGAGCCATTCTCTGGTTATCAGGTGGCTGGTCACATGGGGCTCGACAGCCAGGGCCTTGGTTAGACCAGAGCTTGGCTGAGGAAGGCCAGCGGGACCTGCTGAGAAGCCAGGCCCTCCTCCTCCTCCAGCCAGAGAGTTGGGGCAGACAGTGGGTGAGCCTTTCTGAATGCGGGGCGAGTGGCTGCCAGCACCATGCGGGGGGCCCTCACCTCTGCACTTCTTCCCAGCAGACACAGACACGGGCAAGTCCCAGGAGATCTAACCCCCTCTTTGTTACTTAATCCCTCCACATAGGCGAGTTTTCCTGGGAAAACCAAGACACAGACACGCAGATCGTGAGATCTGTCCAGGCAGGGGGCGGAGGAGGTGGTAGGGATTGAGGGACAAAGGTTGTCCTCAGAGAAATAGTCCTTAAATGAATTTGGAAATCCCAAACCCAAGGATTTCCATTTTTACCCTAGTTTTCCTCCCAACACCAACCAGGACTGACTGAGCAGGCCTGGCCATTGGGAGTTGGTTTTCTCATGAACTGGCTTTGACAAATCAGTATGCAAGTGGCCTGCTGTGCGGCCAGCACTAACGCCTGGTACAAAGGGCCCAGTGAGCCTCATCATGGGCTCCCCACAGCGTCCCCTCTCCTATCCCCTCCCCTGGGGCTTTCCGCCCTGGGTCCATGGCCTTTGTCTCAGGGAGCTCCTAGTGAACTTGGCACCTGCACAGCTTGGATTTGGTGGGTTTGGGTGGGGGTCGGGAAGCCCCCATGAAAGGATGGATTAGGCCAGCAGCCTTGCAGGGGAACCAGGAGCATCCCGATGAGGCTCAAAGAACAAGACTGGGCAGGAGAAAGGGCTGGTGTGTGTGTGACCTTCCTCTGAAACCTCAGAGTGGGAAACAGAAAGTCTCCGGAACTGGGGGGCCTTCACTGTCAGCTCACAGTGGTTAGAGAAGAGAAGCCTCATTCCGGCCACCCGACAGGCCCCCAGGATTCTTTTCTGATCCCTCAGGGAAACGGACACAGGGGAGGGCTGGCAGAACAGATTGACTCACTGTTCCGGAAGTGTTTTTATTAAAGCACTCCTATACTCAGTGCGACCTGAGACTTAGTGGCTGAACCAGAGCCATTCTCTGGTTATCAGGTGGCTGGTCACATGGGGCTCGACAGCCAGGGCCTTGGTTAGACCAGAGCTTGGCTGAGGAAGGCCAGCGGGACCTGCTGAGAAGCCAGGCCCTCCTCCTCCTCCAGCCAGAGAGTTGGGGCAGACAGTGGGTGAGCCTTTCTGAATGCGGGGCGAGTGGCTGCCAGCACCATGCGGGGGGCCCTCACCTCTGCACTTCTTCCCAGCAGACACAGACACGGGCAAGTCCCAGGAGATCTAATCCCCTCTTTTGTTACTTAATCCCTCCACATAGGCGAGTTTTCCTGGGGGAAGATTATGCTCACAGATGGACACTCCCCACGGTCTTACAATAATTGAATACCTTAGGCTCTTGGTCCAGGTTATTTCTTCGTAACTTTTTCCATTTCTGACACTCAGCTTTCTTTGCAGGGAGCAGAGATTTCCATTGAACAAGTCTAGTAAAGTTGCTCCCCTGGGAAGCAGTAGGCTTCTCTCTGAGCCCAGAGGGAGGGATGTCCACATTCTTGATGCCTTGACACCTCGGTCAGGTGTAGCCTCCCTGTCCTTCCATCTTCTGGCTCAGGTTATCCCCAGCCCAAAGCAGGAGGGTTTAAAGAAGCCTCTGGTCAATACGTCGGGGGTCCCCACCTCTGGTCCCTGGTGTGAGCTGGACCTCTCCCTCTGTATGCATCTCTGGATGCTGGACACCTGTCTCATCCTCTACTTGTAGGAGGTGGTGTGCCCAGGTACACCTGGCACCCCTCCTGTGCTGGGTGACCAGTTAAGCCCCCTGAGCCCACCAACCCCGCTTTCTCTCCGGTCTGTGAGGATGCCTCCTCCTAGGGTGCATGAATGAGATGTTCAGGGAAATGCCCAGCAATGTGCCTGGTTTGTGTTTTCAGCCCTCAGCCCCTGGTAACCATTGGGCAGATGGCACTGCTCTGGGTGGGTCCCCATGTCCCTTCCTTACCTCAAGAGCCCACCTGTACTGAGGCCCTTGGAACTTAGTCTTAAACTTGGCTTCTGTCAGTCTCTCCTTTTGCCCCCACCCACCCCCATGTGAGATGCGGATGGGCTAGTCCCAATTGTCTGCAGCTGGCTTGGTCCTCCAGCGTCTTGACCCTGGCTCATGGTCAGTGTCCTTGGCCCACCTGTCCAACAGCATGTGCTGTGACAGTCTTTCCCTAGTGCTGACGGCTGGTCCCTTGTTGCCAGCAGGATGCTCTCCAGGGCCTGGGAGCTGGGTCTCCTGCTCAGGCTCGCACACTCCCACCCTGGATGTCACCAATTTGAGGGGAGGCCTTTCAGAATCAGTAACGATCCCAAAGTAAAAGGGATTCATAGAGTGTTTACAAAAAAATATTTTGAGAATTTTCCGAAAGTATACCTAGAGAATGCCCAATAGAGCAGTTACTGATGACTTTTTTAAAAAATCTGGTTTGCCAGGGATATACTATATGACTAATCTGGGATTATACATATCTGTAAACAACAAAACTCTGTAAAAGTAAAAAGTAAAATAAAAATAATTATTTTAAAAAAAATCAGTTCTGTTACAACCCAAATAATAGAATTAACAATAACGCTAGCTCAAAGTGGTTCCTAACTTGTTTTGAGCTTCTAGAATGCTCAGAGGAGCCTTTTGAAAAAAAAAAAACATCTGGGTCAGAGGTGGTGGGTCCGTTTCTGGAGTGGGCCCAGGCCTCTGTTTGGGGGAGAAGGACTCAGGATGGTCTCTGGTCAGGTGTGCCAGTTACCTGTCTGCAGATTTCTACAGCACCCTGCTTGGAGGGCAGAGCTGGATGATTCTCACTGCACAGTGTGGGAGGGGAGGTGACGTCATGCTCGACTTCTTGGGAGAATCCTGGGGAAGCAAGCAGTAGCCTACCCTTTCCTCCCAGCCCAGCCGTGTGGGCTGCTGATCGGCATGTTTCCTCTATTGCCGTATGCCAGCGAGGTCCACCTTCCTGCCTGTTTCCATGGCAACTCATAACTAGCTCAGGAGTTGGCAACATTCCTTTACATGATTTGTTTAATAAGGAAAAGTCTGTCCAGAGAAGGATTAATATTATATGACATCCCTTTTATGTGGATTCTAAAAAGAAATGATACAAATGAACTTATTTACAAAAAAAAAAGAGACTCACAGCCTTCAAAAATGAACTTAACAGGCTTCTCTGGTGGTCCAGTGGGTAAGGACACCGCCTTGCAGTGCAAGGGGCGCCGGTTCGATCCCTGGCCTGGGACGATCCCACGTGCTGTGGAGTGGCTGGACCAATATGTCCAACTACTGAGCCGGAGCTCTGGAGCGCATACGCCCAGAGCCAGTTCTCTGCAGCGACAAAGGCCACTGCGATGGGAGGCCCACACCAGGCAGGCCAAAGAACAAAGATAAATAAACGAAAGACCAATAGAAGTGGCCAAAAATTAAAAAAATTAATAATAAAAAAACTCAAACTTATGGTTGCAGGGGAGAGGGAATGGTTGGGAACTTTGGGAAAGAGTTGTACGCACTGCCACGTTTGCAATGGATAACAAAAAAATCTATGGTATAGCACATGAAACGCTGCTCAATGTTATGTACCAGCCTGGATGGGAGGGAGGTTTGGGGAAGAATGGATACATGTATGTGTATGGCCAAGCCCCTTCACTGTTCACCTGAGACTATCACAAAATTGTTAATTGGCTACACCCCAATAAAATTGGTTTTGGTGTTAAAAAAAAAAAAAAAATTAAAAAAAGAAGAAGTCCGTCCACATGTATCCCCGGTGACTCACATGGTAAAGAATCTGCCTGCAATCCAGGAAACTCAGGTTTGACCCCTGAGTTGGGAAGATTCCTTGGAGGGGAGGGCATGGCAACCCATTCCAGTATTCTGGCCTGGACAGTCCCATGGACAGAGGAGCCTGGCGGGCTGTGGTCCCCGAGGTCGCAAAGAGTCAGACATGACTGAGTTACTAACACTCTCACTTTTCTATCATCTCTAAATGCAGTCTCAGGGTCATGGGCCAATTGTGGGGACCACACAGAGAGAAACTGGGGCAGAGGGGGCTCAGGTGTATCTGCGAGGAGACAGATAAGCTGGAAGGGACCCAGGGGTGCTCTCTCCCTTCTCCAGCAGAGGAGGAGACTTCTCCGTAGAAGGGCCAGTTGACCTCAGCGTCGCATGTGTGAAGGGAGCATGTCTAGCCTGGCAGGGGTGACGTGCCTGGTAAATTGTTGCCTATTTTGTTGACTTTCAAAATGGAGATGGAGTGAAGATAGGATAGAAGAGAAAAGAAAGGGAAGAAAGAGAATTGTGTCACCTTGACTGACTCTTCTTATGGAAGCCTTTTGCCTCCAGGGTATGAGGGTTAAGAGATAAAATGCATGTTAATGAAATAAGCACTATGCCTGTCAGATGTTGGTGCCTGAGCACCCGGTTTCTGGGTAAAGGAATGGCTGGCTGACTCCGGGCCTCACCCTCCTTGGCTGGCCTGAGAAGCCTTCCTGACGGAGGAGCTGGCTTTGGCCCCAGCGTGGCCAAAAATTAAAAATTAATAATAAAAAAACTCAAACTTATGGTTGCAGGGGAGAGGGAATGGTTGGGAACTTTGGGAAAGAGTTGTACGCACTGCCACGTTTGCAATGGATAACAAAAAAATCTATGGTATAGCACATGAAACGCTGCTCAATGTTATGTACCAGCCTGGATGGGAGGGAGGTTTGGGGAAGAATGGATACATGTATGTGTATGGCCAAGCCCCTTCACTGTTCACCTGAGACTATCACAAAATTGTTAATTGGCTACACCCCAATAAAATTGGTTTTGGTGTTAAAAAAAAAAAAAAAATTAAAAAAAGAAGAAGTCCGTCCACATGTATCCCCGGTGACTCACATGGTAAAGAATCTGCCTGCAATCCAGGAAACTCAGGTTTGACCCCTGAGTTGGGAAGATTCCTTGGAGGGGAGGGCATGGCAACCCATTCCAGTATTCTGGCCTGGACAGTCCCATGGACAGAGGAGCCTGGCGGGCTGTGGTCCCCGAGGTCGCAAAGAGTCAGACATGACTGAGTTACTAACACTCTCACTTTTTCTATCATCTCTAAATGCAGTCTCAGGGTCATGGGCCAATTGTGGGGACCACACAGAGAGAAACTGGGGCAGAGGGGGCTCAGGTGTATCTGCGAGGAGACAGATAAGCTGGAAGGGACCCAGGGGTGCTCTCTCCCTTCTCCAGCAGAGGAGGAGGCTTCTCCGTAGAAGGGCCAGTTGACCTCAGCGTCGCATGTGTGAAGGGAGCATGTCTAGCCTGGCAGGGGTGACGTGCCTGGTAAATTGTTGCCTATTTTGTTGACTTTCAAAATGGAGATGGAGTGAAGATAGGATAGAAGAGAAAAGAAAGGGAAGAAAGAGAATTGTGTCACCTTGACTGACTCTTCTTATGGAAGCCTTTTGCCTCCAGGGTATGAGGGTTAAGAGATAAAATGCATGTTAATGAAATAAGCACTATGCCTGTCAGATGTTGGTGCCTGAGCACCCGGTTTCTGGGTAAAGGAATGGCTGGCTGACTCCGGGCCTCACCCTCCTTGGCTGGCCTGAGAAGCCTTCCTGACGGAGGAGCTGGCTTTGGCCCCAGCTCTTCCCTGAAGGCCTTGGAGGAAGTGTGCTTGGGCTCTGGGTGGCGGGGAGGCCAGGACAGGGAGCAGGAGGCCCAGAAGCACCATGGCCACAACATCCCCTCTCTTTTCTCCCCTCTCTCCCCCACCAGGTGTCCTTTGAGGTGTCGGTAGAGGCCCGGAGCTGCCCAGGCAAACATGCGCAGCAAACGTTCACCCTGCGGCCCGTGGGCTTCCGGGACAGCCTGGAGGTGGGGGTCACCTACCACTGCAGGTGCGGCTGCAGTGCGGGGCTGGAGCCCGACAGCGCCAGGTGCAGCGGCAACGGGACTTACGTCTGCGGCTTGTGTGAGTGCAACCCCAGCTACCTGGGCACCAGGTGTGAGTGCCAGGAAGGGGAAAGCCAGAGCGGGTACCAGAACCTGTGCCGGGAAGCGGAGGGCAAGCCGCTGTGCAGCGGGCGCGGCCAGTGCAGCTGCAACCAGTGCTCCTGCTTCAAGAGCGAGTTTGGGAAGATCTACGGGGCCTTCTGCGAGTGTGACAACTTCTCCTGCGCCAGGAACAAAGGCGTCCTCTGCTCAGGTAGGCACCCCGCCAGCACTTGCGCTCCGAGCCAAAACATGCCTGTTATGCATTGCCACAGTCCTGCTGGGAAGCAGGCGAGGACCAGCCTAGGGGGTGGCACCAGCATGCCGAACACAAAAGAGGCAGCACTGCTGTGTGACGGGGACTCTCGGGATTGGAGGGGGCTCTGCTGTGCATTCTCCAGAATTTACCCACATAGCATTCCTGACTTGGAGCTCATCAGCCTCTTTGTGATTGCCCTTGGGACAAGGAGCTCCCTGGGGCCATTAGTGGTCATTATTAGGCACTCATTCATCTCCTATGGCTGCTCTCATGAGTTTCCATAGATTTAGGGGCCTCAAACAACCCAAGTTTACTCTGTCCAAGTTCTGGAGGTCAGAAGTCTGAAGTGGATGTTGTTTGGCTAAAACCCAGGGGCTGCATTTTTCTAGAAGCTCTGGGTTCTGTTTGGCTGGAAACATCATTCCGGAATGGCTGGCTGACTCCGGGCCTCACCCTCCTTGGCTGGCCTGAGAAGCCTTCCTGACGGAGGAGCTGGCTTTGGCCCCAGCTCTTCCCTGAAGGCCTTGGAGGAAGTGTGCTTGGGCTCTGGGTGGCGGGGAGGCCAGGACAGGGAGCAGGAGGCCCAGAAGCACCATGGCCACAACATCCCCTCTCTTTTCTCCCCTCTCTCCCCCACCAGGTGTCCTTTGAGGTGTCGGTAGAGGCCCGGAGCTGCCCAGGCAAACATGCGCAGCAAACGTTCACCCTGCGGCCCGTGGGCTTCCGGGACAGCCTGGAGGTGGGGGTCACCTACCACTGCAGGTGCGGCTGCAGTGCGGGGCTGGAGCCCGACAGCGCCAGGTGCAGCGGCAACGGGACTTACGTCTGCGGCTTGTGTGAGTGCAACCCCAGCTACCTGGGCACCAGGTGTGAGTGCCAGGAAGGGGAAAGCCAGAGCGGGTACCAGAACCTGTGCCGGGAAGCGGAGGGCAAGCCGCTGTGCAGCGGGCGCGGCCAGTGCAGCTGCAACCAGTGCTCCTGCTTCGAGAGCGAGTTTGGGAAGATCTACGGGGCCTTCTGCGAGTGTGACAACTTCTCCTGCGCCAGGAACAAAGGCGTCCTCTGCTCAGGTAGGCACCCCGCCAGCACTTGCGCTCCGAGCCAAAACATGCCTGTTATGCATTGCCACAGTCCTGCTGGGAAGCAGGCGAGGACCAGCCTAGGGGGTGGCACCAGCATGCCGAACACAAAAGAGGCAGCACTGCTGTGTGACGGGGACTCTCGGGATTGGAGGGGGCTCTGCTGTGCATTCTCCAGAATTTACCCACATAGCATTCCTGACTTGGAGCTCATCAGCCTCTTTGTGATTGCCCTTGGGACAAGGAGCTCCCTGGGGCCATTAGTGGTCATTATTAGGCACTCATTCATCTCCTATGGCTGCTCTCATGAGTTTCCATAGATTTAGGGGCCTCAAACAACCCAAGTTTACTCTGTCCAAGTTCTGGAGGTCAGAAGTCTGAAGTGGATGTTGTTTGGCTAAAACCCAGGGGCTGCATTTTTTCTAGAAGCTCTGCGGCAGAATCTGTTCCCTGGTCCTTCGCAGCTTCTGGAAACCATCTGCATTCCCTGGCTTGTAGCACCTTCCTCTGTTTCCACAGCCAGCAGCGTAGCATCCTCACATCTCTGTCTGCTTTGCTCAGATGCTTTTTGCTTCCTTCTTCTAAGGAACCCCACGACTGTGTCTGACTCACAAGATAATCCAGGCCAGTCTCCCCATTTTAGGATCCTTGACTTCATCACATCTTCAGGGTCCCTTCTACTTTGTAAAGTAGCACTGATACAAATTCCAGCGGCGAGGCCCTGCACATTTGAGAGCCAGCCTTCCCCCTCCCACAGATATGGCCTGAAAGTGTCTTTTTGTATCTAACAGGAGATTGTTTCTGTGTCACTTCCTCCCGGTGGTTCACAGTTTAGGCTTCCTCCTCCATATGACAGCCTGTCAAAGATCTGACAACTTCTTTGTTCCTGTTCTCTCTCTCTTTTCTTTTTAATTAAAAAAATTTAATTGTTTTGTTGTCTTTTCTTATCCAGGCTTGATGCCAGGTCGCTTCCTTCTCTGAGGTGCTATCATGTTGTTAAACGTGCTTCTCAGAATCAGGCTCAGCCCCAAGTTAGCTAAACATTTGCTTCCTGTGACCTGAACATTCCACTTCCATTAACACCTCCTAACACTGCTCACTTTTCTCTTCTATTAAACAGTGCCGTTAACTCTTGAACTGAATTTTAATTTGACTCCCAAAAATTGAAGATTAATATTTTGAATGAACTGTAGCCAAGCCACACCTCTGTTGTGTCACAGCTGAGCACTTACGTTTTTGAATTGCAGCCTAGGACTTTATATGGATTGCAGTTAAACTGCAGCTTGGCAGTTCCCGTTCTGGAGTGTCACTGTGGTGAGATCCTGGGTCTCGTAGTGTGTCTCCAGAAGGTCATTCTGTCCAACACCGTGCCACCTGCAGATCGAGGAAGTGGAAGTGTTATAGGCAGGATTGTAGTTTCTCCCACTGCCGCTTATTTTATATGTTCTGTGTGTATTTGGTTGCTTCCATGATCCCTTCTTCATGAGTTTACTCTGTCCAAGTTCTGGAGGTCAGAAGTCTGAAGTGGATGTTGTTTGGCTAAAACCCAGGGGCTGCATTTTTTCTAGAAGCTCTGCGGCAGAATCTGTTCCCTGGTCCTTCGCAGCTTCTGGAAACCATCTGCATTCCCTGGCTTGTAGCACCTTCCTCTGTTTCCACAGCCAGCAGCGTAGCATCCTCACATCTCTGTCTGCTTTGCTCAGATGCTTTTTGCTTCCTTCTTCTAAGGAACCCCACGACTGTGTCTGACTCACAAGATAATCCAGGCCAGTCTCCCCATTTTAGGATCCTTGACTTCATCACATCTTCAGGGTCCCTTCTACTTTGTAAAGTAGCACTGATACAAATTCCAGCGGCGAGGCCCTGCACATTTGAGAGCCAGCCTTCCCCCTCCCACAGATATGGCCTGAAAGTGTCTTTTTGTATCTAACAGGAGATTGTTTCTGTGTCACTTCCTCCCGGTGGTTCACAGTTTAGGCTTCCTCCTCCATATGACAGCCTGTCAAAGATCTGACAACTTCTTTGTTCCTGTTCTCTCTCTCTTTTCTTTTTAATTAAAAAAATTTAATTGTTTTGTTGTCTTTTCTTATCCAGGCTTGATGCCAGGTCGCTTCCTTCTCTGAGGTGCTATCATGTTGTTAAACGTGCTTCTCAGAATCAGGCTCAGCCCCAAGTTAGCTAAACATTTGCTTCCTGTGACCTGAACATTCCACTTCCATTAACACCTCCTAACACTGCTCACTTTTTCTCTTCTATTAAACAGTGCCGTTAACTCTTGAACTGAATTTTAATTTGACTCCCAAAAATTGAAGATTAATATTTTGAATGAACTGTAGCCAAGCCACACCTCTGTTGTGTCACAGCTGAGCACTTACGTTTTTGAATTGCAGCCTAGGACTTTATATGGATTGCAGTTAAACTGCAGCTTGGCAGTTCCCGTTCTGGAGTGTCACTGTGGTGAGATCCTGGGTCTCGTAGTGTGTCTCCAGAAGGTCATTCTGTCCAACACCGTGCCACCTGCAGATCGAGGAAGTGGAAGTGTTATAGGCAGGATTGTAGTTTCTCCCACTGCCGCTTATTTTATATGTTCTGTGTGTATTTGGTTGCTTCCAGGATCCCTTCTTCATGAATGGTCTTCCAGTGGTGAAGTGTTGATTCGGAAGGTACTTAGTCTGGCAGGGAAGAAGAATCACAAGCATGGGAAGTGAATTGGAACATATAAATGATCTGTCCGTGTGCGAGGAGTAACCATCTGTCCACGGGAGAACTAGGATTGCTCAGGGAAGGGTCAGCTGGTGAGGTCTCCTGGGCAGACCACACTGTGAGACGAGTGGGAGCACATCCATGGGTGTGGCGGGTGTTCAAAATTGGAACTGTTCCAGGAAGCGCGGGATGTATGATGTCATAAGAGTCAGCTAGCTCCTAGGGTTGGGATTGGATGTGCTGGACAGGCAACAGGGATCCACTCCTCCTGACGGATTGGATGGTTCTACTGGATTAACAGAAAGGTGCTTAGGATCAGGCAGGCCTGGGCCTGAATCTAGCACCATCATAGGCTGCTCGTGTCCCTTGGGACACAGAGCTATTGTGAGCAGTGAGAGAACGTGTCTAAGCACCTGGCACATTGCCTCGCTGACTCTTGGCTCCTCCAAGAGTGAGTGCCACGCACCCCTGTGAGCCTCAGCCGCTGCCCAGTGTGCAAGCGGGGCCGCCTTCCCCCTGAAAGGGCCAGATGGACGGGCTGACCGTTCACTTTAGCAGTCACCATAAACGCCCCAAGACTCCTGGCTGTGTGTGTAATTGGCTTTCAGAAGTGCTTTTTTTTTTTTTTTTTTCATAACCTATTAGCAAGTATTATGGAATGCCCTCCTTTCCCCTCAAGTGCCAGAAATAATCCTCAAATGAGTCTTTGCCCAGAAGGCTGCTTGTGTCCGTGTTGCCTGAGAGTTGGGGCTGCTGGGTCGGATGACCTAGGAAGGTCCCATCTCCGGGGTTTGTCTATCTACCAGCTGGGTTATCTTGGACTTTGGATTGTCTTGTGTCTGTAAACACCCTAACATCTCTTATTTCTGCATCGTTTTGAGAACTGAAGGAGAAGACCTAGGTAAGGACCTGGCGTGGTGGTTGGCAGGGAACAGGGCGCAGCGCGTAGGGGTGTCTCCTCTCCCTTCCTCAGATGTCCTGTTCCCCTGGATACAGCACAGAGCCTGGAGGGGCAGGGCAGTTGGTATGTGTCCTTTGGTTGGCTTTAGTAGAGAAAACTGGTCCTTTTGGAAATGGGAGTATCTTGTAGCTGAGTGAACACCCCGGAAACCCACAGTGCTCCTGAGCTAGTCTTGCCTTTCAGGCTCTTCTCTTTCCTTTGCTCTGTCCAGCCCTGAGCTGGTGGGAGACTCACATGTCCACGAGTGAGGGAGCAGGAGGTTCAAGCTGCCTTTGGGCCTTCCACGTGTATGGTGCGTTGAGTCACTAACTCCTTGAGGTTGCTGAGCTGGATGACTTTTGTTCCCTCATTGGAAAATTAGAAAAATGCAGGGGAGCCAATGGATGTGTGGTCAGTTAAGCTGTCTGTCTCCTTCTTGGTGACCAGGATTAATTGGGACCATCTGGTGAAGCAGACAAGGAGCTTCTTTTACCCTCTGTGTCCTCAGTCAAGAGAATGACTCCAGCTAGCTGGAAAATTATTCTTAGGTCTAGAATATTCTAAAGAGAGAGAAATTGTTCATTATTCCAGCATTCATATTTTGAGAGGTTTTCCTTCTAAATATTTTTCTAAATGTGGTGTGTATCCAATTTTGTATCTTGCTTCTTTCATATAACATTATATCCTAAGAAGCTCCTGAAGGTGAATTATATGAACACATCAATGATTAGAATATTTGGCTGTCTTTCCACTACATCTGCAATCAGCCTTCGCGTTCTGGCTCGGACAAAGAATCCACCTGCAATGCAGGAGACCTAGGTTTGATCTGTGGGTTGGGAAGAACCCCTGGAGAAAGGAATGGCGATACACTCCAGTATTCTTGCCTGGGAAATCCCATAGACAGAGGAGCCTAGCGGGCTGTAGTCCATGGAGTCGCAAGAGTCAGACATGACTGACCAACTAAACCACCACCACCATCCCTACTCTTTGAAATAACAACTAGTTGAGACAATCCAGGTCTTCCTGGAGACAGTAGTTTCTGCGGTCAGGGGGTGTGGGTGGTGTGAGGTCATCCAGGAAGGATGCCCAGCTCCAGGCAGGACCTATCTGCGTGTGTGCAGCCCTGCCCATCCATGTAATGCCCAGCTCTTTGCTGCTTGTCTGACAAACACTCCCGCTTGATCAGGAAGCAGTACTGGGTGGGTGAGGGGTCCACCTGAGTTCCTTGTTCCTGAGGTCATCCTGGGGCTCCTGCTCTGGAATTGAGCCCTCTGGTTTCAAGCTCTCAGATTGCTCTTACATTTGGGGTTTTGTGGGGAAGAAGTCTTATTTCTCAACAGCCGCTCTGGTCTTGAGATGCTGACTCAGAGACTCACCAGCAGCTGACTTCAGCGTTCTCTCAGCCCTCACCGCTGCAGCCCTTCCCCCTGTGGGGGCTGTGAGGTTGTGGTCTATTCTCAGACGGGTTGAGGCAGAGCCGGCTCAGAGCCGGTGGGGATGTCCTGGAGACGTTTGTCTATAAGAGGCTTCTGGTCCTTATCCTCAACCAAGACACAGGACCAGGGGGCGGGGAAGAGATTACAGGTTTAAGAAATGTTTTAGGTCACAAAAGTTAGCAGTGAAGGGAACCCAACTAAGGTCTGGAAGCAGTTGAACAACTTGGTTATTACTTTTGTGATGCTCTGTCACGGCAATGCGTGTGCAGCCAGGGCTGCTGTTTCTCCCTCTGGTTTCTAGAGGCAACATAGCTCAGAGTGGTTCTATCCACAGACCATTCCTGGGAGGACAGCGGGAGCCACGGGGCCACGCTGAGGGTTTCTGTTCTTTTGAGACTCGTGAAGTGTTGACCCTTCACAATCCTTCTGTTCATAGTACCTATAACATGGGTCTGTTTAGTTGTTTTCAGTGTAATTAAAGGTCATTGCTCAAACTTTGTTATTCTTTGCTGGTTTCTGAACCCAAACAGTGCGCTTCCTGGGATTTGAGTTCGCCTGTTATGGTAAACTGTTGAAATCATCCCAACCCGAGTGCTTTTGGCCATCTCTGTTCTTAAAATGCCTGCACTGAGGTTATCGCGAGTCGACATGCTGACCAACTAAACCACCACCACCATCCCTACTCTTTGAAATAACAACTAGTTGAGACAATCCAGGTCTTCCTGGAGACAGTAGTTTCTGCGGTCAGGGGGTGTGGGTGGTGTGAGGTCATCCAGGAAGGATGCCCAGCTCCAGGCAGGACCTATCTGCGTGTGTGCAGCCCTGCCCATCCATGTAATGCCCAGCTCTTTGCTGCTTGTCTGACAAACACTCCCGCTTGATCAGGAAGCAGTACTGGGTGGGTGAGGGGTCCACCTGAGTTCCTTGTTCCTGAGGTCATCCTGGGGCTCCTGCTCTGGAATTGAGCCCTCTGGTTTCAAGCTCTCAGATTGCTCTTACATTTGGGGTTTTGTGGGGAAGAAGTCTTATTTCTCAACAGCCGCTCTGGTCTTGAGATGCTGACTCAGAGACTCACCAGCAGCTGACTTCAGCGTTCTCTCAGCCCTCCCCGCTGCAGCCCTTCCCCCTGTGGGGGCTGTGAGGTTGTGGTCTATTCTCAGACGGGTTGAGGCAGAGCCGGCTCAGAGCCGGTGGGGATGTCCTGGAGACGTTTGTCTATAAGAGGCTTCTGGTCCTTATCCTCAACCAAGACACAGGACCAGGGGGCGGGGAAGAGATTACAGGTTTAAGAAATGTTTTAGGTCACAAAAGTTAGCAGTGAAGGGAACCCAACTAAGGTCTGGAAGCAGTTGAACAACTTGGTTATTACTTTTGTGATGCTCTGTCACGGCAATGCGTGTGCAGCCAGGGCTGCTGTTTCTCCCTCTGGTTTCTAGAGGCAACATAGCTCAGAGTGGTTCTATCCACAGACCATTCCTGGGAGGACAGCGGGAGCCACGGGGCCACGCTGAGGGTTTCTGTTCTTTTGAGACTCGTGAAGTGTTGACCCTTCACAATCCTTCTGTTCATAGTACCTATAACATGGGTCTGTTTAGTTGTTTTCAGTGTAATTAAAGGTCATTGCTCAAACTTTGTTATTCTTTGCTGGTTTCTGAACCCAAACAGTGCGCTTCCTGGGATTTGAGTTCGCCTGTTATGGTAAACTGTTGAAATCATCCCAACCCGAGTGCTTTTGGCCATCTCTGTTCTTAAAATGCCTGCACTGAGGTTATGTGCAATCATGCACTAGAAACCTGCCTCTTAGGTTTAATATACTGAGAAAATTTATATCAAATAGGATCTAGAATTTTGGACAGAATGCTTTTGGTCTTGTGACTGTGAGATCCTAGAAGTATATCTAAGTAAGGTCTCATATTTTACTTCATCCACTAGGTTATTTGACCAATTTATCCATATAAGTATATATGAATCTCTTAACATGTGGCAGGCAATTAGAGGTCAAGGGGCAACTGCGGTTTTCTCCCAGATGTAAAGAGAAATGGAGAGCGGCATCATTCCGAGTGGCCAGCGCCAATGTCCAGACAGCGTCTGTTGGTCTGGGTGGCTGGTTTCCAGAAGGTTTTACGGGGTTGTGTTAAACCTCTCCTGTTAAAAACTCCTCAGGGGGCTTCCCCTGGTGGTCCAGTGGGTAAGGACACCGCCTTGCAGTGCAAGGGGCGCCAGTTCGATCCCTGGCCTGGGAAGATCCCATGTGCCATGGAGCGGCTGGACTGATGTGTCCAATTACCGAGCCGGAGCTCTGGAGCGCATGCGCCCAGAGCCGGCGCTCTGCAACAACAGATGCCACCGCGATGGGAGGCCCACACGGGCCAAAGAACAAAGACGGATGAAAATGGAGAAATGAAAGACCAATAGAAGTGGCCCGCCCGCTCCCCTCCCTCCCCAACCCGACCCCCACCCAAAAAAAAAAAAAAAAACAACAACAACAACAAAACAAAACTCCTCAGGCATGATGGCCTCCTTCTGGATGTCTTGAGTCTTGCCAAATGAAACACCTCCCATGGCAACAGTTATCCGGATATGTTTATAAAAGTACTTCTCACCCTGTTTATACTGTTTTCTTCAGAAATGTAATTTTCACACTCAGAGTAATGAGTGTCCTGGTGACCATCTCTGTGGCTGTGGTCACAGCGCTGCCTTCTGTCACTGCGTTGCGGTTGCGTATTTCATAAATGACCTATAGGACCTTCTGGAATGTGGCTCCGTGACAGCGACCTCAAGAAGTACCTTCTGAATGAACCAATATTTGACATAGTTAAGTTCCTAAGAAGAAAGGGGTCTGTTCATGGGATTACTACCACTGCGTGCCATCTCTGTTCTTAAAATGCCTGCACTGAGGTTATGTGCAATCATGCACTAGAAACCTGCCTCTTAGGTTTAATATACTGAGAAAATTTATATCAAATAGGATCTAGAATTTTGGACAGAATGCTTTTGGTCTTGTGACTGTGAGATCCTAGAAGTATATCTAAGTAAGGTCTCATATTTTACTTCATCCACTAGGTTATTTGACCAATTTATCCATATAAGTATATATGAATCTCTTAACATGTGGCAGGCAATTAGAGGTCAAGGGGCAACTGCGGTTTTCTCCCAGATGTAAAGAGAAATGGAGAGCGGCATCATTCCGAGTGGCCAGCGCCAATGTCCAGACAGCGTCTGTTGGTCTGGGTGGCTGGTTTCCAGAAGGTTTTACGGGGTTGTGTTAAACCTCTCCTGTTAAAAACTCCTCAGGGGGCTTCCCCTGGTGGTCCAGTGGGTAAGGACACCGCCTTGCAGTGCAAGGGGCGCCAGTTCGATCCCTGGCCTGGGAAGATCCCATGTGCCATGGAGCGGCTGGACTGATGTGTCCAATTACCGAGCCGGAGCTCTGGAGCGCATGCGCCCAGAGCCGGCGCTCTGCAACAACAGATGCCACCGCGATGGGAGGCCCACACGGGCCAAAGAACAAAGACGGATGAAAATGGAGAAATGAAAGACCAATAGAAGTGGCCCGCCCGCTCCCCTCCCTCCCCAACCCGACCCCAACCAAAAAAAAAAAAACAACAACAACAACAAAACAAAACTCCTCAGGCATGATGGCCTCCTTCTGGATGTCTTGAGTCTTGCCAAATGAAACACCTCCCATGGCAACAGTTATCCGGATATGTTTATAAAAGTACTTCTCACCCTGTTTATACTGTTTTCTTCAGAAATGTAATTTTCACACTCAGAGTAATGAGTGTCCTGGTGACCATCTCTGTGGCTGTGGTCACAGCGCTGCCTTCTGTCACTGCGTTGCGGTTGCGTATTTCATAAATGACCTATAGGACCTTCTGGAATGTGGCTCCGTGACAGCGACCTCAAGAAGTACCTTCTGAATGAACCAATATTTGACATAGTTAAGTTCCTAAGAAGAAAGGGGTCTGTTCATGGGATTACTACCACTGCGTGCCTCAGGCAGGGGAGCCTTGAACATTTTTCACATCTTTTCATGTATATGAGTTGCTACTCAGTTTCTTGATGGTTACCAGGATGCTTTTTGGCAAATACAGGGATGCACTATTTATGAGTGTGAAAATTCTGTCCAGATATTGCTCAAGCTTATTTGAAAGACAGCAAGGTACCCAAATTTAGGGCTTAGTCAGTCATATAACCAACCAATGTACCTATCAGACTGGCCACATGAAGCAAGTGAGCTGGGCTGCTCAGCTGTGCAGTCATCCAGCCTCTTGCAGCCTGAGGCTGGAGAAAGCTGTTTGGAAAACCTGTAGTGTAATAAGTATCTAATCTCAGTAATGAGCAGCTACAGACACCGAGACAGTGACCTCTCACTGGACTCATCTTGCTTTAGGTCGAGTGCTGCATTCGTCTCATTCAGGAGTTAGCACTGAGCTTTCCTCGAGTTCCAGGTTTTGTACCAGGTGCCATGGGTGCAGAGTTGAAATTGCTTACAGTATCGAATTAATTTTTACCTGTTTGTTGTTCCTAGACTTTTCTGCTCCTCAGAAATTTTCTGGGATTGAGGAATGAGGCTATGAATCACTTACACTTCTTCTTTCACTATCCAGACTTGTGTGAGATCTTGAAAGATAAGAAGCATGTTGGCAAGCCATTTTGAGAAGCTGCCTTTCTCAAAACGATCTCAGCTCTGGGAATGGAATTTTCTTACTTACCGTGCTCACTGCTCAGATCCTGATTTCAGAGACATCTTAAGCAACAATTTACCAGTGGCTATAAAAGCTGGAGTAATCTGAGCATTGGGCCTCACCTTACCATCCTTCTCTCTCTTCTTAGAAAGGGAAGTGTACAAACAAGAGGAGCCTGTCCTGTGAGGACTCTGCACATGCCTTTGAACTTCAGGCCTGATCCAAGGTCGTGGAATTTGGCTTGTGAAGGAAATAATGAAACTTAAAAAAACAAAGGAACACCGCAGGAAATCCACAAAAATGCCAGATAAAATCTTAGTCATCTGTAGAATCGGGTGACATTAGCTTGTTGGTACTCTAGAATCACACATTAGGAAATTTTCCATTTTCAGTTAAACTAAAAACAGTGAAAGACCTCTGGAGACTGACATAGTTATTCTTAGGGCTCCTTTGGTTCCATTTCTTCAGTGTTGAGTTGTCACTTTTGAGTTTGGTCTTGGTTTTGGAAACTGTTACATAACTGCTTCTAGGACTCCGGTGCTCAGTGCCTTGGGTGGGGTGGGGCGGGATTGGATGGAGCCCTGTTTTCCTTTGGGGTAAGCGTTCTTGACTGTCAGAGTACTGGCCTAAGAACTCCAGCCAGATCCAAACATTCCTTGTTGTCTGAAAGTTGCTCTGAGTTCAGCCTCCAGAAATTTTGCATCTTCTTATTCATGAAAGGAACTGGGGTCTGTTAGCCCAACATGCTTCAAAGCCAATTTACTGACACTGGGTTTGGGTGGAGGAAAGCACAGTGTTTATTGCAGGTGCCGAGCGAGGAGGATGGGTAGCTTGTGTTGAAGGACCTGAACTCCCCAAGGGCTTTCAAGGAAGAGTTTTTAAAGACAACATTAGGAATGAGGGTTACAGGGGGCCTGGTCAGCTCATGGACATTCTTCTGATTCGCTTATGGTGAGGTAACAGCGTGATATTTTGGGAATTTCAACTGGTTTGGGGCCTACCATCTGGAAGCTATGTGCTGGTGATCAGCATGCAGTCAACTTTCTCTACTTGGTGGGGGTTTTAGTTTCTGCAGAACAGCTCAAGGATATGACTCAGGATGTCATTGATAGACCTTGGGGAAGAGTCAAAGGTCTTTGACTTTGTTTTGTGGCTAACTTGTTATTATTTTGTCTTGCTCGATTGCATTCCTTTGTTTCTGTATTTTCTCACTTCTCTTATTAAATTCACTCTTTGGAATTTGGGGAGGACCTAGGAGGAGGCCAAACCTTTTCTACAAACAAGAATCAAGAGGACACAGGGCAGGGAGAAGGTCTATCCCTGGAAAAGCCCTCGGGTCCTGCTCTCTTCTGGACATCTTCCTGAGCCCTTACCTGTTGGCCCTCTGACCCAGAGGAGGGGACCTCCTTCACCCAGCCCACAAACCCTGCCACCAAAAGTCTTGATCAGGCAACCCACCATTTAAGCTAAAGGAATATGCTCCCAAGTTGGTATTATATGTTATTTGACATCACAGCATTGGCCTTTAGGCAAATATTGTAATAATGCAAGGAGAATTCTGGAGACTGACATAGTTATTCTTAGGGCTCCTTTGGTTCCATTTCTTCAGTGTTGAGTTGTCACTTTTGAGTTTGGTCTTGGTTTTGGAAACTGTTACATAACTGCTTCTAGGACTCCGGTGCTCAGTGCCTTGGGTGGGGTGGGGCGGGATTGGATGGAGCCCTGTTTTCCTTTGGGGTAAGCGTTCTTGACTGTCAGAGTACTGGCCTAAGAACTCCAGCCAGATCCAAACATTCCTTGTTGTCTGAAAGTTGCTCTGAGTTCAGCCTCCAGAAATTTTGCATCTTCTTATTCATGAAAGGAACTGGGGTCTGTTAGCCCAACATGCTTCAAAGCCAATTTACTGACACTGGGTTTGGGTGGAGGAAAGCACAGTGTTTATTGCAGGTGCCAAGCAAGGAGGGTGGGTAGCTTGTGTTGAAGGACCTGAACTCCCCAAGGGCTTTCAAGGAAGAGTTTTTAAAGACAACATTAGGAATGAGGGTTACAGGGGGCCTGGTCAGCTCATGGACATTCTTCTGATTCGCTTATGGTGAGGTAACAGCGTGATATTTTGGGAATTTCAACTGGTTTGGGGCCTACCATCTGGAAGCTATGTGCTGGTGATCAGCATGCAGTCAACTTTCTCTACTTGGTGGGGGTTTTAGTTTCTGCAGAACAGCTCAAGGATATGACTCAGGATGTCATCGATAGACCTTGGGGAAGAGTCAAAGGTCTTTGACTTTGTTTTGTGGCTAACTTGTTATTATTTTGTCTTGCTCGATTGCATTCCTTTGTTTCTGTATTTTCTCACTTCTCTTATTAAATTCACTCTTTGGAATTTGGGGAGGACCTAGGAGGAGGCCAAACCTTTTCTACAAACAAGAATCAAGAGGACACAGGGCAGGGAGAAGGTCTATCCCTGGAAAAGCCCTCGGGTCCTGCTCTCTTCTGGACATCTTCCTGAGCCCTTACCTGTTGGCCCTCTGACCCAGAGGAGGGGACCTCCTTCACCCAGCCCACAAACCCTGCCACCAAAAGTCTTGATCAGGCAACCCACCATTTAAGCTAAAGGAATATGCTCCCCAAGTTGGTATTATATGTTATTTGACATCACAGCATTGGCCTTTAGGCAAATATTGTAATAATGCAAGGAGAATCTACTTCAACACACTTCTTAGTATGTTGAGATATTTTCCCTTGGCTAGTTTGTCCTCTCCAGGAGCAAGCATGAAATAGTGGGATTATTTGCATCTCCTGTCTTTCCCACCACCACCAGTCACACGCACAGTGGGACAGCTGTCTATTACCTGCGTCTATGATTTGCATTGTGGGAAACTGAGGCCCAGAACCTGGTCCACATCACTTTGTGATTATTGGTTATAGATTCAAACCAGGAGAGCCTTGCAAGTAAATAGTTAACCTCATTTGTACCGAATTTTGCTCATTTTGATTAGCTTCAGACTCTTTCCAAATCTCTTTATTACCCTTCCAGTCGCCACTCAAGCATTTAGCCCACATTTTCCAAGTCTTCCCTAATACGTGCCCTTTATTTTGGTCAGAATTTAGGAAACATTTAGTCCTTGTTTTACTCAGTGAGTTTTCTCTGGGTTACATAAGTGGAGAGGAGGCACAGAAAACCAGGCTGAAGGACACATGTGGACCAAGAGACCAGCCAAGGTGCCCGTCCTCTCATGACCGTTACTTGATGAAAAGCACAGAGTGTGCCTTTTAGTAGTCAGTGGGTGTCTGGCTGTTGTTATTGGTTAGGCTGGATGCACTTCTCCTTACATGAACCTTGCTTAGCCTCTTCTAATTTATATAACGCTCTGACGCGAATGATCTCATTTGGTGGTTGTTCCTCTGTTGAGACATGGTGGGGGCTGTGCCTGATCAGCCCCGTGAGGGAGGCTGTGGCTGAGAAGACTGGCATGTTGGCCATGCTCCCCAGTGGTGATTGGCCCAGAGCCTTGACCTTAGCAGAGCCAACTTACCCTAACCTTCAGGGAATGCTCTTCTGTGGGCAGCTGCTTCCTGCTGTCTTGTGAGTTGGCTGGGCTCCTGGCCACCAAGCATCAGCCTGGCCTACTCATGTGACATTCCAGATAGACTCTGCCCATTGAGAGTGCTGCTCCAGGCTCTGAACAGTGGCCAGCTGAGGATGGAATACGACACCTGTTCACCAGCCATGACAACATGTCAGCTTTCCAGGTTGAAAATAGTCATGCTTGCATCCTGTCGTGGTGACCAAGGGAAAGGGGAATGAATCCACGTCTCCCCAGATCCTGTTATCCTGTTGGCGTTTTCCCCAGAAGTGCCTGCCAGGCAGATCGGGCAGGTTAAGCCAGACTCAGGAAGTTGATCTGGGGCTCCTATGTTTATTTTGACCGTTGAACTTCTGTTTTCTTTTCTGAGTCAGCATTCTTGGGGACCTGTGAGGACTATGGTTCATTGCTCTCAGCCGATCACACTTCTTTGAAACTGGAAAGGTGAGTTCATTAAGGAACTCGGGATTTTTCCGTCTTCCTTCCATGGCCCTAATCTCCCTGTGATTGATGGAGATGGGCTAGATGCCAAGTCCTTCCTTTGGTGCCCTCGGGTGAAATACAGAGGTAATAAGAAGGACTTGGCAGTGGGGCATGGAGAAATCAGTTGGTAAGACCAGAAAGGCAAAGATGTCCTTTGAGAGGGCTCTGTTACCTTTGACAACGGACTCTTGGCTTTCTAGCCAGACCTATCATCTCAAAGTAATCTTGAGGTTTGGAGGATCTTAACTTAAAGCAACATCACCTTATTTGCTTAGTAGTGGTCATGTTTTGCTGCTTGTATTCATAATGCAGTCCAGCAAATGAAGGCACTTGTTGGGGCCTCACCTACTGGGAAACAGCATCAGTTGAGCTTGTCAGGGCTGGTTTATTGACACTAAGCCAAGGACATAGGAGCAGCTGGTCCCAAGACTAAGGATGTAGCATTGCTTACATCTCTGAAGAGCCTTTTGCTGGTGAAATCTGAACATGAAGGGACAGTAGTGAATGCAAAGCCTATGACTCCTGCATAGCCGTGGCCATGTGCTGCAATAGGAGTGTTACTAATGTTTATTTCTCGTGTTATCCTGAAGTCTATGGGTTTCTTGGGCATTTGTTAAGAATTTGAAATATCCCAAGAATCATGTTTACATTTATAAGCATCAGTAATACTCCTGCTTGTTCCTTCTCTTAACTGCAGCATCAGACGTCTTCCCCAGGGCTTCCGGCTTGTCCTGATGGTGTTCACAGCCTCCAATAGCCAGCAGCATACTCTGAGCATCTACCATGTACCCGACACCATGCTCGGCACTGAACAAGAAAAAATCAAACACCATCTCTGATTTTGTATGGGTTTGCAGGCTGAGAGGAGTCCAAGGGGCAGACAAATGTGTCTGTGTGATAGGTGATGTGTATCTCTACTCTCCCTGAGAACTATGTATTCTGATTGCTTAGAATATGCTCAAGACCCACCATTCTTTAAGGAAAAAAGAACAGAAAAAGAGAAAACCTCAACTCCCCATCCCCTCACTGTGACCTCCTCTCCTCCATACTCACAGCTACTCAATTCCTTTTTGAAACTGGAAAGGTGAGTTCATTAAGGAACTCGGGATTTTCCGTCTTCCTTCCATGGCCCTAATCTCCTGTGATTGATGGAGATGGGCTAGATGCCAAGTCCTTCCTTTGGTGCCCTCGGGTGAAATACAGAGGTAATAAGAAGGACTTGGCAGTGGGGCATGGAGAAATCAGTTGGTAAGACCAGAAAGGCAAAGATGTCCTTTGAGAGGGCTCTGTTACCTTTGACAACGGACTCTTGGCTTTCTAGCCAGACCTATCATCTCAAAGTAATCTTGAGGTTTGGAGGATCTTAACTTAAAGCAACATCACCTTATTTGCTTAGTAGTGGTCATGTTTTGCTGCTTGTATTCATAATGCAGTCCAGCAAATGAAGGCACTTGTTGGGGCCTCACCTACTGGGAAACAGCATCAGTTGAGCTTGTCAGGGCTGGTTTATTGACACTAAGCCAAGGACATAGGAGCAGCTGGTCCCAAGACTAAGGATGTAGCATTGCTTACATCTCTGAAGAGCCTTTTGCTGGTGAAATCTGAACATGAAGGGACAGTAGTGAATGCAAAGCCTATGACTCCTGCATAGCCGTGGCCATGTGCTGCAATAGGAGTGTTACTAATGTTTATTTCTCGTGTTATCCTGAAGTCTATGGGTTTCTTGGGCATTTGTTAAGAATTTGAAATATCCCAAGAATCATGTTTACATTTATAAGCATCAGTAATACTCCTGCTTGTTCCTTCTCTTAACTGCAGCATCAGACGTCTTCCCCAGGGCTTCCGGCTTGTCCTGATGGTGTTCACAGCCTCCAATAGCCAGCAGCATACTCTGAGCATCTACCATGTACCCGACACCATGCTCGGCACTGAACAAGAAAAAATCAAACACCATCTCTGATTTTGTATGGGTTTGCAGGCTGAGAGGAGTCCAAGGGGCAGACAAATGTGTCTGTGTGATAGGTGATGTGTATCTCTACTCTCCCTGAGAACTATGTATTCTGATTGCTTAGAATATGCTCAAGACCCACCATTCTTTAAGGAAAAAAGAACAGAAAAAGAGAAAACCTCAACTCCCCATCCCCTCACTGTGAGCTCCTCTCTCCTCCATACTCACAGCTATATTCCTCAGAACATTTGTCTACACCCACCGACTTCATGTATCACCTCCCAGGAAGCCCTCACCTCCATCCGGTTTGGATTCAGCCCCATGATTCTACCACAGCGAGTCTTCCAGAGCCTAGGTGACTGTGTCCTGCTGCGTCTAAGGCCTGTCAGCCTCCTCTTACTCGACTGTTGGAGGGCAGCTGTTGACCAGGCCCCCTTGAAGAGCTCTCTCTCCACTGTCTGTCGCAACTGCATATGCTGCTTTGCAGGCTGCTTCTCTGCCAGTCCTTTCAGTGCTGGGATCGTCCGAGGCACAGCTTAGCCGTCTGCTCCCCGAGTCTCTCTTGGGCATTTCGCCATGCCCTCACCTTCAGTCACCCTTGTTGCTCAGTAGCTCAGACCTGCTTCCGAGCTCCCTTCGGCTTTGTACGTCTTAAATGTACCTCAGTCTCAAGATGTTTCAGACTGATTTCATGATCTTCCCCTCGGCCGTGGTTCTCTTTTGATTTTCCTTATCTCCACGTTTCATCCAGCTGTACAAGCCGAAAACTCCAAAATCACTCTTTTTCTGAGCGCCTCCTCAACTCCCACGTTCCATCTACCACCACGTCTTGTCCACTCTGCTCTTGTATTTAAACTCGTCTTCTCCCCATCCGTGCTATACCACCATCTTAGTTCATCTGCTCCCCACGCTGCAGCCGAAGTAATTCTTTCAAAACAAGATAATGCTGAAGTCCAACATGTTTCAGAGGCTTGGAGTGGTTTGCAATGGCCAGAACGTGGGGTGCCCAGGGGGCGCAGGGGCAGGTGAACAGACTCAAGAAGTAGGCCATGAACAGCCTCGTATGTTGGGGGCAAAAATTTAAAATTAAAAGCCGTGCTTTTGGAGGTTAGGAACCGTTGAGGGGTTTAAGCAAAAGAGCATCATGACGTAGTTTACACTTTAGGGAAATGATGGAAGAGGCCATGGGGACACTGAGCTGGGGGAGGGGCAGGCCACGGTGTGCGTCCTCCACCAGGAGCACGCTGCCACGCCCACCTGTGCCTGTCAGCCGCCCTCTCGGGGTGGGAGTTTATTGTCAGGCCACTTGAGGGTTGAATCTGCCCTCAGGCTCTCCTTCCTCCGCAGTCATCCTCCTCCTTTCCCTTCCTTCCTTCCTTCCTTTCTATTTAATTACACACGTCTGCAGACACACACGCCTAGAAGCACACGTGCAGACACGCAGGCCCACGTCTAGCTGCTGGACACCCATTCTCATCTTACCCCTGCTCTTCACATACTCCCCTTCCAGGCTGCCCACTCTCTGTTCATCCTCACGAATGAATGCATCCTGTGTTTCACACCCACAATGGCTTCTCTCCTCTACTGTTCCAAAACCTGTAGCTTCGCCTGGAGCCCGTGCCAGTGTCTCTGTGCGCTGACCTGGAACAGCAAGTCTGTGTTGGAAGCGGGGAAGAGCTTACCTAGTGACTGCTCTTAATGTTCACATAGGAAAGCAGAGGCCAAGAGGGACTTGATGATCAGTGATTAAAAGATCCAGACTTGGGAATGGGTCTTTTGCACATTTTTAGACTATAAAATACCCTGGGTCACCTTGAACATTTATCCTATGTGTCATTTCAGTTTTTATGGCTTAGTTGTGAGTTGTGACTGGATGACACTGGAGAGGCAGTACCTGCAGTGGCTAGGACTGTGGGCTCCAAAGCTCAACAGATGTGGTTCACATCCCAGCCCTGACACCAGCCTGCTGTGTGACTTTGGAGAAATAGCTTCGTTTCTCTGTGCCTCATTTTCCATATTTGCAAAAATTAGGTAATAATTATGCCCCCACGTACGGTGGTTGTGACCACTAATGAGAACATTTGAATTAAGTGCCCAGAACAATGCCCGTCCTGTTGTAAGTACTCCATGAAGTTTCTCTATTAAGAGATTTTAATGACTCGATGTCTCATTGAAAGTAGAAATTTCTTGAAGGCAGCAGACCATACAATTCTTGTATTGCACATTTACAGAGAATTCCCCCAGCCTTGTGTGATAGACAGACCACTGTCCCTCTTTCACTGATGAAGAAACTGGACCTCTGCCCGAGCCAGCAAGGGACTGGGGGAGGCTGACATCTCCAGCTGAGGGGTTCCCAGCCGAGGGACGGGGTGGGGCCGAGTGGGCCTGAGGCGGCTCTCCATGGAGCTGGCTTCGGGGTTGGTGCAGAGCGAGGAGCGCTGTGCCGTCTTTGGGAGGAGCAGCCCTTCGCTGGCAAGTTCTCCAGTTAGTAACTCATCCTTGGCAAGAGCAGGCTGTGTTTACAGGCTTGGGAAGCCCGGGGTCAGAAGGGCGCCACCTCTCAAGAGCAGCTTCTCTCCTGCCCTGGAGATTTATTTAGTTACTGCTGAGGTGCTCGGAGCCAGGCCAAGAGTCCTCAGGAGGGAACTGGGGTTGTCCGGTACTCGTCCGGAACCCCTGTTCTCTCCGGCAGCAAAGCCAGAGCAGGAATGCTGAGACAGTGGGAGGGGCCCTTCCCATGGGGACCATACTCGCCGCACAAGCGGGAAGAGCTTACCTAGTGACTGCTCTTAATGTTCACATAGGAAAGCAGAGGCCAAGAGGGACTTGATGATCAGTGATTAAAAGATCCAGACTTGGGAATGGGTCTTTTGCACATTTTTAGACTATAAAATACCCTGGGTCACCTTGAACATTTATCCTATGTGTCGTTTCAGTTTTTATGGCTTAGTTGTGAGTTGTGACTGGATGACACTGGAGAGGCAGTACCTGCAGTGGCTAGGACTGTGGGCTCCAAAGCTCAACAGATGTGGTTCACATCCCAGCCCTGACACCAGCCTGCTGTGTGACTTTGGAGAAATAGCTTCGTTTCTCTGTGCCTCATTTTCCATATTTGCAAAAATTAGGTAATAATTATGCCCCCACGTACGGTGGTTGTGACCACTAATGAGAACATTTGAATTAAGTGCCCAGAACAATGCCCGTCCTGTTGTAAGTACTCCATGAAGTTTCTCTATTAAGAGATTTTAATGACTCGATGTCTCATTGAAAGTAGAAATTTCTTGAAGGCAGCAGACCATACAATTCTTGTATTGCACATTTACAGAGAATTCCCCCAGCCTTGTGTGATAGACAGACCACTGTCCCTCTTTCACTGATGAAGAAACTGGACCTCTGCCCGAGCCAGCAAGGGACTGGGGGAGGCTGACATCTCCAGCTGAGGGGTTCCCAGCCGAGGGACGGGGTGGGGCCGAGTGGGCCTGAGGCGGCTCTCCATGGAGCTGGCTTCGGGGTTGGTGCAGAGCGAGGAGCGCTGTGCCGTCTTTGGGAGGAGCAGCCCTTCGCTGGCAAGTTCTCCAGTTAGTAACTCATCCTTGGCAAGAGCAGGCTGTGTTTACAGGCTTGGGAAGCCCGGGGTCAGAAGGGCGCCACCTCTCAAGAGCAGCTTCTCTCCTGCCCTGGAGATTTATTTAGTTACTGCTGAGGTGCTCGGAGCCAGGCCAAGAGTCCTCAGGAGGGAACTGGGGGGTTGTCCGGTACTCGTCCGGAACCCCTGTTCTCTCCGGCAGCAAAGCCAGAGCAGGAATGCTGAGACAGTGGGAGGGGCCCTTCCCATGGGGACCATACTCGCCGCACAAGAGCACTCGGCTGTTACGTAATCCTCACCTGCGCATCAGCCTGGCCCTGGAAGAGGGCCTCTTGGAGGGTTTTCCCCTTCCTGGCCCCGGACACAGAGGGCGGGCCCTTTAGAAGCCTGCGCGCGTGCTTGGCTGTCGAGAGCTCAGCCTGCATCTGGCTGTGGTTCCGCTTGGAGACAGTGTGAGCGCTGGGGTGTCTGTGCCCGTGGCCCCCTCCGCTGTGAGTCCACCGGCTCAGAGAGCGGCTCTGAGCACTGCTTGATGCTTGGCTGGTGGCACACACAGCTCTGAGTTGGTTTTCTCGTTCTTTTTTGAGACAGCTGTTGAAGGGTTCTAGAGGCTGGGCGCCGGCCGTCACCGAGGTGTGCACACCACCGACCAGACTTGACTTATGTGGCAGAGAAGTCACCCGATGAGCAGAGGTTTTCCAGCCCACACTCCTTTTTCTTTTTTCTCTTAACCATTTCCTGTTTACATGTGGCCTGTCCTGAGAAGAGAGGAGGAGTGGGGAGAGGGAGCTGATGGGCAGACAGGTGGCTGTGGGAGGGGGGATGCTGGGGCTGTGGGAGGCAGAAGCTAGAGGATATACTTGGGTGAGAGAGGGATGCTCCGGAGAGGGAGACCGGAAAAGGGCTGAGCACAGCCCTCCCCTCCGCAGCCCTCTGCCAGCCTCAGCAGCCTCCAGGAGAGGAGGGGCTGAAAGCCCATCAGTGAAGGAAGCGCCGTGCATTCCCGAGCTGGATGGAAACTATTTTTGGACCTGCTCTGGAGAGATGGTTTGCACTCGGGAGGTCTGGCATCTGTTGTGATCCTTGCTCCTGGGCCGGGATGGGGAGACCCGCTTCTTGTTTCTGCTCCGTCCCAGGCTGGCACCTTTCTTCCAGGGCTCTCACGCAAGTCCTCTGAGGTCACCCCAGGGTGGCCCCGGGTCTCTGCAGACCAGAGTCCAGCTTGAGGCTGAGGGCCACGTATGCTGTGCCTGAGACATCCTGCTATCCCCTTCCTGCTGAGGCTGGAGATCCCTCATCCCATCTCTCCGCAAAGCAGGACCTCCAGTGCCATTGGGTGTCAGCCTCTACACCAAAGCTCTGGGGTCCAGCGAGCAGCTCCACCAAGTCCCGGGAGTTCTGTCTTTGGGCTGGTTGTGAATGAAGTAACTTTCTGGAAGCTTCTAACTCTGGAAGTCCTTTTTTTCTTTTTATTCGGCTGTGCCGTGCAGTTTACTGTCAGTTAGTTCCCCAACCAGAGACTGAACCCTGAGTCCCAGCAGGGGAAGCCCTGAGTCCTAACCACTGGACCGCCAGGGAATTCCCTAACCCTGGATACCTTTGACCCAAGTTCCCAGAAAGTGTTCCCTGTCCCAGCCTCCAAGATCATCTACTCCCAGCTTCCCCTCTCCCACACTTCGTTATTATGATGGCAACAGCCGTGCTTATGCTAGCTAGCCTTAACTGAGCGGTTGGTTGTTTAGTCACTGTGTCTGACTCTTTGCAACCCCATGGACTGTAGCCCACCAGGCTCCTCTGTCCATGGGATTTCCCAGGCAAGAATACTGGAGTGGGTTGGCAATTCCTTCTCTAGGGGTTCTTCCCAGCCCAAGGATCGAACCCGAGTCTCCTGCTTGGCAGGTAGATTCTTTACCAGGGAAGCCCACATGCCAAACACTAAGTGCTTTATACATGTTAAGTGATTGAACTCATAACAACAACCCTACCAGGGAGGCATCTTCATTGGCCCTATTTTATTTTTTTAGGAGTGTTTTAAATTTTATTTGAAGTTACAGTTTATTGGATTTATTTTTCGGCTAGGCCACATGGCATCAATGCAGGACCGTAGTTTCCCAGCCAAGGATGGAACCCGTGCTTCCTTCAGTGGAAGCATGGAGTTTTAACCATGGGACCATCAGGACATCCCTACTAGCCCTACCTTAAAAAGAAGAAACCGAAATGCAGAGGGGTTAAACATCAGTTACTTCTGGCATAGAGGAGATTCAGGAGGCCAGCCCAGGCACTCTGATTTCAGAAGCCATGTGTTAGCCCCCACGTGGACTCTACTCTCAGTTTCTGAATCTTTCCTTGTATCTCTGCTCTGTTGCCCATCACTCATGTTCCCTGGCATGTTGACGCCCCTCCCCCGCTGCCTCATGCAGGAATGCCCGCCCCTCCTTTTCCTGAGGTCAGGAGCCTGGCTGCCTCCCACTCAGTCACCCCTCACTCTGCAGATCCTTGCCTTCCAGCTCCTAGAACTCCCCCACCTTCGAAGCTGTGTCCCCCGCTGCACAGCCCCCAGCTTTTTCTCATCCCTCTCTCCTGGTCATCCCTGCGCAGCCCTGTGACCACTGTCCAGTGCACCCATCCTTGCATACTCAGCTCCCAGGGGCAGCGCTGGGCCAGTGGCCGTGGTAGGGGCCTGATTTGCAGTAACATCAGTATTTCTGACGACACTCCCGTGAGGAGGGCGTGGTCCTCAGTGACAGATGAGGAAAAGATCATCCGGCAGGTTTAAGATTTGCCCAAGGTGACACAGCACGTGTGCAGGACACATGTGAACATGGCTCACACACTTGAACAAGCGTGCACAGCTCCCCGTCTCCCCTACGACTGGTTGGGGTCGTCCTGAGCTCCTCTGGTCACAGTCCTTACCCCTAGCTGCCGGCTCTCCCCCCGCCCCGTCTCCTCCCTCCCCCTCAGTCTTTCTCTGCTGCTGTGATTTCCTTGGAGTGTGTTCATCCCTTGATTCATCTGCTTTCTCCCGAATTTCCTCTTTATCATTCCAAGTGATTGAACTCATAACAACAACCCTACCAGGAGGCATCTTCATTGGCCCTATTTTATTTTTTTAGGAGTGTTTTAAATTTTATTTGAAGTTACAGTTTATTGGATTTATTTTTCGGCTAGGCCACATGGCATCAATGCAGGACCGTAGTTTCCCAGCCAAGGATGGAACCCGTGCTTCCTTCAGTGGAAGCATGGAGTTTTAACCATGGGACCATCAGGACATCCCTACTAGCCCTACCTTAAAAAGAAGAAACCGAAATGCAGAGGGGTTAAACATCAGTTACTTCTGGCATAGAGGAGATTCAGGAGGCCAGCCCAGGCACTCTGATTTCAGAAGCCATGTGTTAGCCCCCACGTGGACTCTACTCTCAGTTTCTGAATCTTTCCTTGTATCTCTGCTCTGTTGCCCATCACTCATGTTCCCTGGCATGTTGACGCCCCTCCCCCGCTGCCTCATGCAGGAATGCCCGCCCCTCCTTTTCCTGAGGTCAGGAGCCTGGCTGCCTCCCACTCAGTCACCCCTCACTCTGCAGATCCTTGCCTTCCAGCTCCTAGAACTCCCCCACCTTCGAAGCTGTGTCCCCCGCTGCACAGCCCCAGCTTTTCTCATCCCTCTCTCCTGGTCATCCCTGCGCAGCCCTGTGACCACTGTCCAGTGCACCCATCCTTGCATACTCAGCTCCCAGGGGCAGCGCTGGGCCAGTGGCCGTGGTAGGGGCCTGATTTGCAGTAACATCAGTATTTCTGACGACACTCCCGTGAGGAGGGCGTGGTCCTCAGTGACAGATGAGGAAAAGATCATCCGGCAGGTTTAAGATTTGCCCAAGGTGACACAGCACGTGTGCAGGACACATGTGAACATGGCTCACACACTTGAACAAGCGTGCACAGCTCCCCGTCTCCCCTACGACTGGTTGGGGTCGTCCTGAGCTCCTCTGGTCACAGTCCTTACCCCTAGCTGCCGGCTCTCCCCCCGCCCCGTCTCCTCCCTCCCCCTCAGTCTTTCTCTGCTGCTGTGATTTCCTTGGAGTGTGTTCATCCCTTGATTCATCTGCTTTCTCCCGAATTTCCTCTTTATCATTCTCTTTAATCAGAAGGATGCTCAAATGTCCCCTCTCCAAACTCCCCAGCCTCCATCCTCCCCAGCTCTTCTTTCCCTGAACAACCAGGTTCCTTATGGGAGTTGCCAGCCCTCCCCGGGCCACTTCCTGGCCACTCTGCCTCTGGATTCCACCACCGCACCGCACTGCCTCTGGCTCTGGTCACCACCGCACCGCACTGCCTCTGGCTCTGGTCACCACCGCACCGCACTGCAGGATTTGTCTTTCTTGAGCTTGGCCGAGCGCTGGGCCTGAGACTTCCTCGCACGCCCCCTCCTTGCATTCCAGCAGCTCCTTCCCGCCTGTGTCCAGCATACCCCTGCCTCTGAATAGTTGGTATTCTACTCTATCAAGGGAGACAGGGGGCTACATCCTGGCCCGTGGCCTGATGGAAAGCTGTTGAATTCTGTAGAGGTGAAATTCTGTATAAATAGACACATTTACAACTTCCTGTCCATTTAGCTCTCAGTCATTCTAACAAAGATACTAATAGTAACTTGCACATGTAACCCTTTCACAGCTCACAAAGTGCTTTCACATGCCCTTCAGTATCCCTGTCTATGTGTAATGAAAATATTTTTTTATGTCTGCACAGTATTAAACAGGCATCATGGAATTCAGCACACTCTGCCAAGGTGCTGGGGAGGCGTTATAAATGAGCTTGAGGAGTCCTTGCTTCAGCCCTCTGGGTGCTGTTAGCCACGATCGTGTTCCCCTTCCCCGTGCAGCTCCCCTGGTGATGGATGGGTTATTGAGCCTGGGGACGGGACCCAGTGACCCTTGTCATTTTAATAATATGTGTTCCTCCCTGGGCATTAGGAGAGGCTGAACAGAAGATTGGGTGTACGGGTCGAGGGAAAGGCAGGCTGAGGCCCAACCGCAGGAACTGGTATGTTTGCAGTAAAATACATTGTGACCAGATGTACATGGTTTGTGATGCTCTGCAGGGGTTCCCGGTGAGCTGCCGGCTCTCCCCCCGCCCCGTCTCCTCCCTCCCCCTCAGTCTTTCTCTGCTGCTGTGATTTCCTTGGAGTGTGTTCATCCCTTGATTCATCTGCTTTCTCCCGAATTTCCTCTTTATCATTCTCTTTAATCAGAAGGATGCTCAAATGTCCCCTCTCCAAACTCCCCAGCCTCCATCCTCCCCAGCTCTTTTTTCCCCTGACCAACCAGGTTCCTTATGGGAGTTGCCAGCCCTCCCCGGGCCACTTCCTGGCCACTCTGCCTCTGGATTCCACCACCGCACCGCACTGCCTCTGGCTCTGGTCACCACCGCACCGCACTGCCTCTGGCTCTGGTCACCACCGCACCGCACTGCAGGATTTGTCTTTCTTGAGCTTGGCCGAGCGCTGGGCCTGAGACTTCCTCGCACGCCCCCTCCTTGCATTCCAGCAGCTCCTTCCCGCCTGTGTCCAGCATACCCCTGCCTCTGAATAGTTGGTATTCTACTCTATCAAGGGAGACAGGGGGCTACATCCTGGCCCGTGGCCTGATGGAAAGCTGTTGAATTCTGTAGAGGTGAAATTCTGTATAAATAGACACATTTACAACTTCCTGTCCATTTAGCTCTCAGTCATTCTAACAAAGATACTAATAGTAACTTGCACATGTAACCCTTTCACAGCTCACAAAGTGCTTTCACATGCCCTTCAGTATCCCTGTCTATGTGTAATGAAAATATTTTTTTATGTCTGCACAGTATTAAACAGGCATCATGGAATTCAGCACACTCTGCCAAGGTGCTGGGGAGGCGTTATAAATGAGCTTGAGGAGTCCTTGCTTCAGCCCTCTGGGTGCTGTTAGCCACGATCGTGTTCCCCTTCCCCGTGCAGCTCCCCTGGTGATGGATGGGTTATTGAGCCTGGGGACGGGACCCAGTGACCCTTGTCATTTTAATAATATGTGTTCCTCCCTGGGCATTAGGAGAGGCTGAACAGAAGATTGGGTGTACGGGTCGAGGGAAAGGCAGGCTGAGGCCCAACCGCAGGAACTGGTATGTTTGCAGTCAAATACATTGTGACCAGATGTACATGGTTTGTGATGCTCTGCATGGGGCTTCCCAGGTGGTGCTAATAGTAAAGAAACTTCCTGCCAATCCAGGAGATGGAAGAGACATGGATCCCACGGACAGAGGAGCCTGGTGGGCTACAGTCCATGGGGTCGCAAAGAGTCAGACATGACTGAAGCAACTTAGCTCGCACGTAGGGGTTACAGTTTCTAAAGGGAGACGGAGAAACTTTAAACCGAGATGGCAAGCAGCTGTACCTGGTGATCCAGCTCCACCAGCTGGGAGAACCTCCCTGGAGGACAGTGTTGAGGAGGGTCCTGAGGCCAAGCCCAGGCTTCCTGGCAGAGACTCCCCTGACTAGATGGGAGGGTCTACCATGGGAGTGAAGGAGATTGACGCCCCACATGCCCCCTCTCTGCCGTAACCGCTTTTCACTGTCATGGGAGGCAGAAGGCTACCTGACGACAAACTGGGGCTGGCCAGGGTGTCCCTGAGGACCGCTCTCGGGCGGCCCCAGCCATATCACTGAGGGTGGCTTCTCTCCTAGTTGGACCTGCTGAGACTTGCATTGGAGCTGGCAAATGTTTGAGGCTAAAGAGCCCCATGGACGAGGACTTTCCCGGGCCCTGCAGCCCTCAGCGGCTCCTACTTGCTGAAAGGCAAAGAAAGGGTTAGTTGCTCAGTTGTGTCCGACTTTTTGTGACCTCATGGACAGCAGCCCACCAGGCTCCTCTGCCCATGGGATTCTCCAGGCAAGAATACTGGAATGGGTTGCCATTCCCTTCTCCAGGGGATCTTTCTGACCCAGGGATCCAACCTGGGTCTCCTGTATTACCAACCAGATTCTTTCCAGTCTGAGCCATTGGGGAAACACCTGCTTGCTGGCCCTCCTAGTAAACAGCAGGGCTCTGGGTGTTCTCACTCACAGGCTCTTTACACAGCGTTTCTTTCTCACCGTGTGCTTGTTTCTCAGGTGTGAGAGGGGTTCCAGGGATGGCTTCCATTTCTGGCCATGAGTCCTGGCCCTCTTCATGGAGCCGTGGTGACCTCTGGTGATCTGCCCGTGACTCCTTATTCTAGTCACACCCCAGACCCGGGGCATACTCGACTGCTTTGACCTTGGGCTGGACTTTGGAGCTTTCGGGCCCTCATGGGGTCGCATGTACCCAAGGTAGCTGGGCGTACTTGCCAGTCAGCAGTCATGGTGGAAAGCACAGAGCAGTGGGCACTTCTGCTGTCTTCTCAGTGAGCAGGTCTTTTCCCATGCCGTTTTCAGTCAGGGGAGGAGAAAGTTCTTGCAACATACACACAAACCACACTTCACCCAAAACAAAATAATATACTACCTCTTCTCCAAACCACTGACAGACTGGAACAATGCGTCAGGTTACCTTTGGCTCATTTCTCATTGCTGCCAAATACAGAGTAAGAAGGAAACCCAGCACTCAACTGGGTCAAACAAAACGGTCCCTCTGGCCTGAGCAGTGTCTTTGCTGCTTGTAAATATGGCACCAGTCGTGCCTCCTCTGGTGTTTTGCTTAATGGGATGCCATGATGAACTAGCCGTTGGAGAGACCAGAGCTAATTTAAAAACCTACCCCTAAAGTGTGCTGATAACTGAAACTCACTTTGAGATGCATTTTAGAAATATCTGGGTGGTTGGATGGAGGGATGTGTGATGGAGCAGCGGGTAATGTGCTAATGTGGAGGGGCTGGTAGGCAGGTGGGTGCTCCCTGGACAAGCTTTCCATCTTGGCTGCAGATTTGGAATTTTCGTAATAAAATGTTGGGGGTGGGGTGGGGAATTACCCTAATAGTGAACCATTTCAATTTAAAGCAGGTCCTTGACCAGTGTGATCCTGAGGCCGGCTGAGGGCAAGGGAACTGTGTGGACAGGATCTGACTCATTTGGGAAGACTTTCTGTGGGGGGTACTTTCCCGCCTGCCAGGGCTGTTCAAGGACGAGTGGAGAGGAGGGGTATGCAGGCGCCCCCCTTGGGTGAGCTGTGTGCTCTGCCCTCCCCCTGCCCCCACCCCGCACTGACCATGTAAGCATTGGGCAGGGTGCCGCTCTCCTGTGGCCCACATACCACAAGCCAGCTTCCAGGCAGTTAGATGGCACTCCACAGCCGCCTCCTGGCTCGGGCTGGCTTTCCTCGCCTCCAATGCCATGTGCCTCGGCACTGCCCTTGGGCTGGACTTTGGAGCTTTCGGGCCCTCATGGGGTCGCATGTACCCAAGGTAGCTGGGCGTACTTGCCAGTCAGCAGTCATGGTGGAAAGCACAGAGCAGTGGGCACTTCTGCTGTCTTCTCAGTGAGCAGGTCTTTTCCCATGCCGTTTTCAGTCAGGGGAGGAGAAAGTTCTTGCAACATACACACAAACCACACTTCACCCAAAACAAAATAATATACTACCTCTTCTCCAAACCACTGACAGACTGGAACAATGCGTCAGGTTACCTTTGGCTCATTTCTCATTGCTGCCAAATACAGAGTAAGAAGGAAACCCAGCACTCAACTGGGTCAAACAAAACGGTCCCTCTGGCCTGAGCAGTGTCTTTGCTGCTTGTAAATATGGCACCAGTCGTGCCTCCTCTGGTGTTTTGCTTAATGGGATGCCATGATGAACTAGCCGTTGGAGAGACCAGAGCTAATTTAAAAACCTACCCCTAAAGTGTGCTGATAACTGAAACTCACTTTGAGATGCATTTTAGAAATATCTGGGTGGTTGGATGGAGGGATGTGTGATGGAGCAGCGGGTAATGTGCTAATGTGGAGGGGCTGGTAGGCAGGTGGGTGCTCCCTGGACAAGCTTTCCATCTTGGCTGCAGATTTGGAATTTTCGTAATAAAATGTTGGGGGTGGGGTGGGGAATTACCCTAATAGTGAACCATTTCAATTTAAAGCAGGTCCTTGACCAGTGTGATCCTGAGGCCGGCTGAGGGCAAGGGAACTGTGTGGACAGGATCTGACTCATTTGGGAAGACTTTCTGTGGGGGGTACTTTCCCGCCTGCCAGGGCTGTTCAAGGACGAGTGGAGAGGAGGGGTATGCAGGCGCCCCCCTTGGGTGAGCTGTGTGCTCTGCCCTCCCCCTGCCCCCACCCCGCACTGACCATGTAAGCATTGGGCAGGGGTGCCGCTCTCTCCTGTGGCCCACATACCACAAGCCAGCTTCCAGGCAGTTAGATGGCACTCCACAGCCGCCTCCTGGCTCGGGCTGGCTTTCCTCGCCCCTCCCAGAGGGCTGCCATGTGCCTCGGCACTGCCCGTGGAGTGGGGGCACTGGCGCCCAGCACAGTGTCCGCCGGCGCTCTGCGTCCCTGGGCTGCCGAGAGGCTGTGCTGAACGCGTTGGAGGGAGGAGAGGCTTGTCCGCTCCAGACGGCCACCCTGTCTCCTGCCGACTCCAGGCACTGCAGAGTGAACCAGGCAGGGAGGGGGACAAGAAGGAAGTGGCATTGCAGAGGCTCCCTGAAGTTAGGTCCTGCTCTAAACTGTGGGTCACACTCCCTGGGGGTCTCCCAGAAGGTGCTGAGGTCCACCTGTCAGGATCATGACTCAGATGTGGAAGGAAAATGCAAGCCCCTCCTCTGATGCTACCTGCCGACTGGTCTGTTAGTGGGTCTGTGGATTCTCAGTGAATACAGACTCTTGGTCCTGTTAATAGCAGCCGTAGCAGAATGGCATGAGGAGGGAACGAATGCTACAGTGGTAGTGTAAGGAAGGTGTTTGTGTTTTTGTTCTTTTTAATTTTGGCCTCTTTTATTGATTTTTCATTTATTTATTTATTTTCATCCATCTTTATTCCTTGGCCTGTGTGGGCCTCCCACTACCGTGGCCTCTCTCATTGCAGAGCTCTGGCTCTGGGCGCATGCACTCCAGAGCACTGGCTCGTAATTGGACACACCGGTCCAGCCGCTCCGCAGCACGTGGGATCTTCCTGGGCCAGGAATCAAACTGGCGCCCTTTGCACTACAAGGTGGACTCTTTACCCACTGGACTACCAGGGAAGCCCTGGAAGGAATTTTTAAAAAGCTGCTAGTCATATATAGTGCTGCTTTCTGCTGTGTTAGCACAGAGAGAATCCGTGAACTGTCAGGGCCCCTGGAGACTGATCCTCCCTGTGCTCCTCACCACCCGGCAGGCATGCACATGGGCCTGGTGCACACACTCAGTCCTCTGAGCCCAGTGCCTCCCTGCCCTCAGCACCTGCAGAACATGGAGGATGCCCAGTCCTCCTGTGGCCCACATACCACAAGCCAGCTTCCAGGCAGTTAGATGGCACTCCACAGCCGCCTCCTGGCTCGGGCTGGCTTTCCTCGCCCCTCCCAGAGGGCTGCCATGTGCCTCGGCACTGCCCGTGGAGTGGGGGCACTGGCGCCCAGCACAGTGTCCGCCGGCGCTCTGCGTCCCTGGGCTGCCGAGAGGCTGTGCTGAACGCGTTGGAGGGAGGAGAGGCTTGTCCGCTCCAGACGGCCACCCTGTCTCCTGCCGACTCCAGGCACTGCAGAGTGAACCAGGCAGGGAGGGGGACAAGAAGGAAGTGGCATTGCAGAGGCTCCCTGAAGTTAGGTCCTGCTCTAAACTGTGGGTCACACTCCCTGGGGGTCTCCCAGAAGGTGCTGAGGTCCACCTGTCAGGATCATGACTCAGATGTGGAAGGAAAATGCAAGCCCCTCCTCTGATGCTACCTGCCGACTGGTCTGTTAGTGGGTCTGTGGATTCTCAGTGAATACAGACTCTTGGTCCTGTTAATAGCAGCCGTAGCAGAATGGCATGAGGAGGGAACGAATGCTACAGTGGTAGTGTAAGGAAGGTGTTTGTGTTTTTGTTCTTTTTAATTTTGGCCTCTTTTATTGATTTTTCATTTATTTATTTATTTTCATCCATCTTTATTCCTTGGCCTGTGTGGGCCTCCCACTACCGTGGCCTCTCTCATTGCAGAGCTCTGGCTCTGGGCGCATGCACTCCAGAGCACTGGCTCGTAATTGGACACACCGGTCCAGCCGCTCCGCAGCACGTGGGATCTTCCTGGGCCAGGAATCAAACTGGCGCCCTTTGCACTACAAGGTGGACTCTTTACCCACTGGACTACCAGGGAAGCCCTGGAAGGAATTTTTAAAAAGCTGCTAGTCATATATAGTGCTGCTTTCTGCTGTGTTAGCACAGAGAGAATCCGTGAACTGTCAGGGCCCCTGGAGACTGATCCTCCCTGTGCTCCTCACCACCCGGCAGGCATGCACATGGGCCTGGTGCACACACTCAGTCCTCTGAGCCCAGTGCCTCCCTGCCCTCAGCACCTGCAGAACATGGAGGGGATGCCCAGTCCTCCTCCCCTGCAGGTTACGGAACAGGTCCCTTCTGCCAGGGGGAATCAGGGGGACCCTCAGCTGGTTCTTCTCATGATTAGAGCCTGCTCTGTCTGTCCTCTTCTCCCAAGCGACGGCAGATCTCAAGCTCAGACCAAGGACCCTCGAGCCATATTGCTGGTTTGGGTCCTGGCTCTGTGGCTGCCCCCAAACTGCTTCGTCCTTCCATGTGTTGTTTTCATCCCTTGGGAGCACGAGATGCTTGTAAGATTTCCTCGAGGTCACGCCGTAAAGCCTGACACACACGTGGGGAGTTGAGAGTTGCCGTTGGCGTCCCTGCACCTGCTTCTGAATCGTTCCGCTCTGGGCCACGGCTCCAGAGTCCGCGTCTGCCTGAGGTGCAGGAACAGTGTGTTGGTTTCCCTTGTGGCTGTGAGAGGTTACCATCCATTAGTGAGTGAAAACAACTCCCGTGTGTTCCCTTTCAGTTCTGGAGGTCAGGGTCTGCCATCATTCTGCCTGGCTACGGGGCAGGTGCCAGGAGGGCTTAAGGCCTTGCCAAGGCTCCAGGGGAGGGGCTTTCCCGTCTTGCAGACCTGTGTCCCTTGCTATTCCTAGGCTCCTTGAGGCCTCTTCCTCCTCCATCCTCAGTGCTGGCAGCACAGCATCTGCTTCTCTGGGCCATGGCCATGGCCACCGCCATCTGCGGTTAGATCTCCCTTTGCCTACCCCCTCCCCGCCCACCTTGCACCCTTGTAGTAGCATATGAGACCCCAGGAGAATTTCTCATGTCTCAAAATCCTTTACTTACTCACTTTGTAAAGTCTCCTTCACCATATGAGGCCACCCCCAGGTCCTGGGGCCGTTATTCACATAACAGAGGAGACAGGAAGGAGCTCTCTGGTGTCCTGGGCCTGTGGCCTGACATGGCCAAGTTCTGGGCCAACGTGGAGCAGCACCCAGCCCAGGAGGACCACACACACGGCCTGAGCGCCCTACCGTCCCTGTGTGATGGCACCAGGCCCTCTTTGTCTGCCCGGTTGGAGTCTGAGGGCACGGTCCGTGTCTCATTCTGTTGGATCCCCAGTGCCCAGCGTGTGGCAGGTGCCACGTGGTTGGTTGTGTGCTTGTGTGGGCAGGCGGGCACTGATGTGCGGTGTGTGTCCTCTTAGGCCATGGCGAGTGTCACTGCGGAGAATGCAAGTGCCATGCAGGCTACATTGGGGACAACTGTAACTGCTCGACAGACACCAGCACGTGCCGGGCCAGGGACGGCCACATCTGCAGCGACCGCGGGCACTGCATCTGCGGGCAGTGCCAGTGCACGGAGCCGGGGGCCTTTGGGGAGACGTGTGAGAAGTGCCCGACCTGCCCGGATGCCTGCAGCACCAAGAGGTAAAACCCCACCCAGCTTCTTCCCCGTCCAGCCTAGTATTCAGCCAGTCCACCTCCAGGGCTGTCAGCCTCCCATCTCCCTCACCTCCCCCAGCCAGCCTGGCAGGGGAGCGACACTCTTACTAACATTAACTAGAATAAGCCTTGGAAGCACTGGTTCCATGAGTTTTTGTTAAAACAAAACAGAACAGCAACACAACAAGACTATTATTCATGTTTAGAAATAACCAGATTACTAAGTTAAATAAAATTAAACTGATTTGGGTACCAAACTAGCATCTTCTTGAGCCTTTAGTGTGCCACTGCGTATTTCAAAAGGACATTGAGTGTGCATCTGTTTTCCAGATGAATTTGACTTTTCCCCACAGGCCTCCATCCCTGTATGCCAAATACAGCTTTAAACAAAGCATCATCCGAAGGTAAACTGGACAGGAGGCCCCCTGACCTAGATAAGGCGTGCCAGGCACGAACCGCAGTGGCTTTTGAATTTTCTGCTCCATTTGTACAGATAATGGAGCGAGGCTCATGCTGCTGCTGAATGCAGAGATTGTCCAGACACGGGCTCCAGGCCTCCGCTGACCCAGCCACAGGGTCACGCTCCCTGGTTGACCTCCTCACGGCTCTGCCCTTCACACCCTGCCAGAACCCAAGTGAGAGGGAGGGGGAGAGAGCAGGGAGCTAAGGCATCAGGGAAGCCAGAGGGACAGCGTCCCTTGATTCTGCTAGAGAAACAGCTGTGCCATCATCATCCATGCGCTGAGCAGCCAGGAGGGAGGGGCACAGACCATCAGACACAAGTAATAATACAGACGTTGTTTCCTTTTGGCTGGGAGGCGCAACTGTGCAATTTTTTTTGGCAGATTTCCCTTCCACATGCCTGGCTTGGGCTCCTAATGAGAAGAGTTCATGCTCCCTGAGCGGCCGGGGCTGTCGGTCAGTCTGCACTCGGAGACATTCCGGGTGGCAGAGCCCCTGTTTGGACGTCGGCCACAAATAAGCCAGGCGTGGGTAATTGAAAGCTGGCCGCAGATGGGGAGACAAGATAGACAGGGCCAGATTTTATTTTGTGTCATTAGAGGAAGCCAGGCAGAGTAAGGGAGAAGAAACGCAGATCCACGGGACACCTGCTAAGAGTAGAGACACAGCAGAATTCCAAATGGAAGCCTCCCAGGGGAGGAAATCAGGATTTTGGATCTGGAGCCCAAATAACTGGCCATCTGAGCCTGGACTTCTAGCCACTATCAACATGGAATGCCCGAGGGAGGTGCCCTCCCCCTGACTCCCACCAGCAGAGCCCTTTGGAATCTGTGCCCCCAGACCTTGGGGCATATGAGGCTGATGGGGGGTGGGGATCAAGCTGGGACACTACACAGGAAACCAGTAAAAGCAGATAAGACCGTTTCTTCCCTTCTTCTGGAACAGCAAAGCAGTATAGAGTTGGCTCAGGTCAGTGGAAAGGCCCCTTGGGAAGACAGCCTTAACTTTAAATGTTTAAAGCATTCATTTCCAAGAATCATGGACTTGATTTGTTATCTGTTTAAACGATACCAAAGGAGCACGGAGAGCAAGAGCTGCCATCAGGGAACCTCACTTGCTTCTTACTTGTCTCTGGGCCACACTGACACTGTCTCTCATGGCCTACTTGTAATTTTTAAAAAAACAAAACGAAGGCCCTTTGATAGGGCCTTATTTCAGGCTGTTTTTCTGCTTGCCACTTTGCTGAGATCCACCAAGTTTTCAATGCCCTGTGTCCTTTTTTCTCCCTGGGACTTCAACGCAAGCAGTCTCCACTTTCTAGAATTAACCAAACGCGTCCTTCACCTTGGGTGAGTTCCTATATTCAGCCTCAGCTGATTTCAATTAACAGGCTTCCTGAGCAAAGTCTGTCTCAGCAACTTCTTTATTTCAAGGCCAGAATTACCTTCATATGTGACTATGATGAATTGGAAGTTTCAGCCCAGTGTGAGGAGCACACGGGTGAAAGGGATTTGTCCACGTGAATGGTTAGGGAATGTCCTGGAAGCTGCCCTGTCGTTTCCCATGCAGGTGGAGGCAGGTGGAGGCCTCTGAGAATCCTCATGGAGGTCGGACGCCCCACCTTTCTTTGCAGTGTGTTAATCTGGGTGTGGGGGGTCTTCAGTGTAAATGATCAGAGCTGGAGCCACCCCTTGCTGCTGTCCAGCCAAGTCTCAGAAACCCACCTGCTGAGCTCTGGCCTCAGGGGAAATGCAGAAATTACAGCTTGCTTAACTCCAGTATGTTTCCATGAAGTCATTGCCAGGAGAGTGGAATTTTGTGGCCAATCCTGGGGTGGTTGGATTCTTAAGCATGTTAGAACCCTGCTTGAAAAAGTCTTACCTGCTTTCTCTCCACAGTCTACTCACTCAACCAGTCGTCCTCAGCATTCAGAAAGCGGAGGAAGGAGTGGAGGAGGGACTTGATGGACAGGCAGGGCTGCTGCTGCTGCTGCCACTGACTCCTCATTTCCCTCGCTTGTAGAATAGGGCGGCTTAATGAAACGCTCCCAGCTCCCTTCAGGCCTGGCATCCATGTCGTAACTGGCCCCTCCATCCCAAGGAATTTAAAACTGATAATGATAAAGGTGATGCATGGCAGTTGTATTTCCCTCCATATTTTTTTGCCAGAGAGCTTTCCAAACACGTGGTCCTGTTGGCCCCCATAGGCCTGTGGGGTTTGCTGTCCCCTGTGGCTGAGGCTCTCTGAGGTCCCCACCACCACACTCTGGTGCCAGGGTGCAGCTACAAGGAGCCAGTGGCCCTCCCAACATGCTTGGTTCTGGCATGCTCACCCCATTTCCTGGGGAAGCCCCTGTTTTGGGGTGCTTACCTCCTTGCAGGTCATGAGGCACCATCATCTTAGAAAGTTTTACCCTGCAAGTTTACCATCAGCTGGAGGTTTTATTGCAACCCTCTGAGTTCTCAGCACCGCATTTATGCCCCTCTCTACCCCACAGTCCCCCAGAGGAGTGAGGGACCCTCTCTTCCTCCACAACAAGCTCTTTGAACCCTTAGAGGTTAGCGCCCCTGCCACGTGGGTTCTGTCTGAGAGGGAGAAAGGGGCAAGGGCCGAGAGTCCCCACGACAGTGGTTCTCAGCCCTTACTTTGACTCAGAGTCCCTGGGAGCCAGGCTCTGGCCCCAGAGATGCAGATTCCGTGGGTGTGGTTGGGCCACGGCAGTGGCGTCCTGAGAGCCCCCCCAGAGAAGTTCATGTGCAGGAGGGCTGAGAGCCCCGACTGCCTGAGGTCCCCAGGTGGGTATCCTGGGAGTTGGGACTATGGGGTGTGAGGACCCCTCTTTGAGGCCAAGAGCACTTCCTTTTATCATCAGAAACTCCATGTTTGGGACAGACTCCTCGGGGAGGCGTTTGATGCACTGGAGTGCAGATGAAAGTGGCTCCTGGTGTCAGAACTGGAAAGGCCTCTGACCTGTAACGTGCCGTGGGGACCACACACGTCTCTAAACACACATAAGTTCTTCCCAGGACCCTCAGGCTTCCCAACATGAGAACGACAGGAAGGACAGAGCAGAAATGTTCCCTGAGGCCAAATGACTGAAGCTGCGGAGGTTACAGCCTCAGGGCCCCGTGGGAGGGCCGGAGCCCACACCCTTGGGGCACGCACCCAGTTACATATGTGCAGCTGATCCACAGCATCTGACACCCACATGTATTGTCTCTTTTCCAAAGAGACTGTGTCGAGTGCTTGCTGCTTCACTCCGGGAGCTCAGCTGACAACCAGACCTGCCAAAGCCTGTGCAAAGATGAGGTGATCACACGGGTGGACACCATTGGTGAGTGGGCGGAGGGGGCAGAGTGGGCGGAAGGGCCCCTTTTGGATCCTGGCAGGCACGTGGAGACTCTTCCTTGTAGGGACGATCCTCAGGGCTGCCTGGCAGACTGGAGGGTGGGTTTAGCCTTGAGTTAGGAAGCAGCCTCAGGTCCTTGGCCAGTCCTTGCTGGCTCCCCAAGAGGACTTGGGGTACTGGGCAAGAGCACAGTTTCCAGGCTCTCCAGGGATAAGACCTCCCTGTTCATAAATGTCTGTCCCTGGAGCCCAGTCCCTTCCTAGCCACATCTTCTCCCAGGCTTCCTGAGAGGTTGTTTATTAGTTAGAATGAGTCCTATTAGTTGCCATGACACACCAACCCCAGACCTCAGTGACATAACAAAAGAGAAGTTGGCTTATCACTGCAAGTCCAGAGAAGATGTTCCTGACTGACAAGGTCTCCACTGGTCCTTCTGGAGCCCAGGTATTCTCTCAGCTGTGCTTCCACCTTCCCCCTCGGCCCTCAGAATCCTCTCCGTTGAGTCTGGGGGAAGATGGCGGGAGGTTTACGTGGGCTAGGCCTGGAAGTAGTGCCCATAACGTAACCCCAGCTCTCAGCCGGCACATTCACTGCAAGGACGGTGGGAAATGTCCAGTTGTCCTCAGGAAGCTGGGAAACCATGTTTGGTGACCAGCCAGCCAGCCTCTGCCCCATTTGTCCTCAGCCCAGCACAGCTCTCGCGATGCTGCCAGCGTCAGCCAAGACAGAGCCCGCATTCCGTCCAGACGAACCCAGCGTAGAAGTGCGCAGGTCCGTCTGCTCCTCGGTGCTGCCTCCCTGGTCTTGGCTGATGCTCTGGCCAAACCGCGGCTCCCAAGGATGCCGAGTCGTGTCAGCTACCAGCACATACTCACTGAGCACCTTTTGTACATCAGGGCGGGTGCTGCACCCAGGAGCCTACTGGGAGCCCCCCACCAGTCTGCTTTCTTACGCTGCTTTCCCTGCCCTGCTTCCATCTTTGGACTTGAGGTCTAGCTCAAAGGAAGTTCTGCCTGCAGACCTGGGGCTGTTGCCCCTTGACTGGGCACCCCCAGAAAGACAGGGCGATGCCTCCCCAGCCCCCTAACTGCTCCCTCCCTCTGGAGCAGAGGCTGCTGTTCACACACAGCTGCCTCCCAATTGTCCCTGGGACCTGAATCACAGAGAAGGTTTCTGTTCCAGTCCACCAGTTATGCTTCTCCTTCCTTCCCCCGGCTTTTTCACACACACGCACGCACGCACGCACGCACGCACGCACGCACGCACACATGCACTCACACTCACCCAGACTGGGCTTAGGGTTGGGGGTTGAGAGGAAAAGCCCGGGCCTCCATGTCTCATCACCAGCCCCATCCCAGGGAAGCCCTGAACGCGGATAATGCCCAAGGGCCTGGCGGGAGGTGATACCTTCACGTCGGGTAACAGCTGTGTGGGGACAGCAGGTGTGAGGCAGCGGGAGGAGGGGAGCCGCGCGCACCGCGCTGGGGCCGGGCGCCTCGGGCAGTCTCTCCGTCCCTCGTCGTCTTCACCTCGTGGGTCTCTGGTTTCCTGTCTCAGGACAGCACTGCCGCCCCTTGGCCTCCGCGGCCGACTGTCAGCCAGGGGACTCGAGCGTGAGCTCTCGCGAGGCCTCGCTCCGCAGGCAGCAGGAAGGCCCTTTCTGTATCCAGGTCCGTTGTCCAGTCCCGCCCTGGCAGTGGTGCATCCTCTCCCTCCACCTCCGCACAGTGAGCGCTGAGGAGGGTCCCTCCCGTCGCAGGGCCTGCGCCTCCCCAGGGCAGCCTCGCTCCGCGCTGGGCCTGCGTCCTGGATGTGAGCGCGCCTGAACTCACTCTTAAGCCCCAGCTGGCGCTTAAGCCTCTGCACATCCCCGTCCTCCTCGGCGGGATTCGGCCCCTCACCCCATTGCTCAGCAGTCTGAGTGACTCAGACACACACTCGGGACATTTTCGCTTGGTTTTCTTCCAGTGAAAGATGACCAGGAGGCCGTGCTTTGTTTCTACAAAACCGCCAAGGATTGTGTGATGATGTTCACCTATGCAGAGCTCCCCAGTGGGAAGTCCAACCTCACGGTCCTCAGGGAGCCAGGTGGGTGAGGGCCAGCCCCGTCTGCTCCGCACGGCTGCGCAGTTTCTGACATATCGCCCATGCTCTCCTCCGCGTCCTTTCTAGACTCCAGAGAGAGGAAGGATTCAGTTTCCTACGAAGATCAGGACTTAAGCCCTCCTCTACCTGACTGCTCTAGTTCAGAAGAACCATGACTGTTCCTCTGGGACCACTGCAGGGGTGGAGCTTGGGGGTCTTGACTGGGAGACGGGAGTCACGGGAAGATAGGGCCCTGCCCTGCGGGGGTGGCGCATCTCAAAGGAGGGAGCGAGAGTGAGCACAGAACATACTTCACATGCACGGCTAATGGTGATGTGAGTGTATAGGGCAGCTCTGGACCATCCAGGCTGGGCATCAGGGAGCATCTGGGTACATACACGGCTCTGGCTGGGCTGCCACTTCTTGGAGTGGACTCTAGGAAGGGCAGATGGAGCGCTGGGTTAACATTCCCCCAAGTGCTGTGCTCAGCTACCTGGGCCACTGAGGATGGCCTTCTCTGATCTAGCACAGGCAGGTCTGCCTCACACTCTCGGTCCGGGGACCAGTAGCTATGGTTTTTGTCTGGAAGAGGATGGGGCCGGGGGTCGAGGTGCAGAAAAAGATGGACTGTCTTGAGTTCACAGCATTGCAAACTGTTTCCAATTGGGGCCAGACCACATAATGTGCCTTCCGTAGGCAAAGGCAGAGGGAAGGGTTGTGCTCTCAGCCCAGGATGCACACCTCAAGAATGAAGCTTTGTTTCCAAGTACTGTCTTTGTGGTTCTTTGAAAATAAGCACATTTGCTCCAAAGGCTCCTCACTAAGGACTTACAAATGCTGGCTGGCCCCCAGCCCAGTCCTTGTGGAGTGGCTTTGTGAAACCTCCTGCCGCCTAGTCTGCTTCTGAAACCGTTTATGTGAGAGCTGAGACGTGGTCCTGCGTCCTGCTTGGGAGTCGGGGCCAGGCTGGGGCATGCGTGCTTCGAGTTGGGGAGAACGCGGCACGTGGGAGAACGTGGAACAGCCTCTAAGGTTCTCCTGGACTCAGCTATTGGCTGGCTGTGTGGCCTTGGGACAGTCACCAACCTTCTTTGAATCTTTTATGTGTGTTGGAGAAACCTGCCTACCGCCCACGTCTCTCAGAAGCCTTGTGAGGGTCTTGTGACTTAAGGGACAGGCCTTTGGGGAGAGCGGGTGGGCCTGAGGTCAGGTGGGGGTATGGCGATGCCAATGGCTTGCTCACCGTGCCCTGGTCCTCTAGAGTGTGGGACGGCCCCCAGTGCCCTGACCATCCTCCTGGCTGTGGTCGGCAGCATCCTCCTGACTGGTTTGGCGCTTCTGGTCATCTGGAAGCTCCTCGTCACCATCCACGACAGGAGAGAGTTCGCCAAGTTCCAGAGTGAGCGATCCAGGGCCCGCTATGAAATGGTAAGACAGTGGGAAGCTGGAAGTAGGAAAAAGGTCAAGTTCAGGGGTTCAGTTGAGTTCAGGCAGAGGTCTGCTAACACTGTTAGCATTCAGAACAAAGAAACAAAGCCTGAGAGGCGGTGTGTGCCCAGGTCTGGGCGTCCTGCACGGAGCCTTGCACCAGGCGTGGGTTGAAAGGCTCACTAGCAGAGGTGCTGGGGACAGCCTGAGCAGGGGAGGGTCTGGACGGTCTGGACACAGTCCAGCAGGGGATGCCACATGCCCACAGTCTACCGCAGTGTCCCTGTGTGCCTTGCCTCCCCAGACAGACTGTATGCTCCCTAAGGATGGAGCACAGAGCGAGCGCCCCCTGAAGCCCTAGTTAGTTTCTTTTAAAACTGGAAGGGACTTTAGAGACCGTCTGATGGATGAAGCCTCTCATTTTAAAGATGGAGAGAGAATGCTCAGGGAAGGGTGGGACTATCCCAGGCCAGCAGGTTGAAGGAGCCAGCCTTGCTGCCCAAGGCAGGCGCCTCCACCCAGATGCTAGGCCTGCTGCCTTCCTGGGTGACTGACCCCAAAAAGGCCCCAACCCTGTGTGTGTTCAAATAAGTGGATGGACTAACACGTGTCCTCTTACCTTCCGTGTTCTCTAGGCTTCAAACCCTCTGTACAGAAAGCCCATCTCCACACACAATGTGGATTTCACCTTCAACAAGTTCAACAAATCCTACAATGGCACCGTGGACTGACAGCCCCTTCCCCTCAGAGGGCTGGAGGGGCATGCGCCCAAAGCCAGGGGCGGGCCCGCTTTGGACAGCCGCTCAGCTTGATCCCAGCTCCCTGCTCTGCCAAGCGCAGAGATCTTCCGGCGAGCCAGGGCAAGGAGCCCGCGCAGGAAGGCGCCCAGCCGTGCCACCTGGCCACCCCTCCAAGCCAGGCCGCGGCGTTCTCGGCTGTCTTCAGCACATCCAGCTTGTTGTCTCAATGAACTACTGAGACGTGGCCACCTCCTCCTTCCAGGAAGGCTGGGGGCTCTGATGTAGCCCCACAAGAAGGCTCCTGGGAGTGTCAGAGTGTGGAAAACCCACACAGTCTGACTTCGCTCATGTTGATCATTTTTGTATGAAATAAAATGATTGTGCATTTATGTATAGTTCTGATTCCTGAGAATTACCTGCCTCGTGTCTCTGCCTTGCACATGGGGGGTTGGTGATGGGATCCTCAGACGCCTGCTGAAGGCAGGTTTGCAGACGTCAGCTCTCTTCTCCTGTCTGTGTTCGTGTAGTACTTTTGTAACGAAAAGGAAAGAGATTGTTTGGGATTGAAAGTAAAGATTAAAACCAAAAGATTTTGTATTTGGCTGACACTGTTTATGATGTGCTTATTCCTTTCTGAAGTGACTGTGAATGGTGCCCCAGCAGGACCCCACGCAAGCCAGTTCCATACTCCAGGCCGGGGCTCTTCGCACAGTTTCCTGAGGTGCTGAGGGGTTTGCAGGGGGCTCCAGGGAGGGCTCAGCAAGTGTCTTTGGACCCTCCCAGCTTTTTCTTAGGCTGAAAACTATGAAGACCACCCCTTTGCTGGAAATAGGTTGTGCAATTGAAGAAGGGTCAAGATGTGGCTTCCACACAGAGTAGTTACTTCTTGCACATTATTAACAAGTTCCTGTCTGCTGTCCTTCCTTCACACCCCCCTGTGTGTGTTCAAATAAGTGGATGGACTAAGTGCCCATCCCCACAAACCCTCTGTACAGAAAGCCCATCTCCACACACAATGTGGATTTCACCTTCAACAAGTTCAACACATCCTACAATGGCACCGTGGACTGACAGCCCTTCCCTCAGAGGGCTGGAGGGCATGCGCCCAAAGCCAGGCGGGCCCGCTTTGGACAGCCGCTCAGCTTGATCCCAGCTCCCTGCTCTGCCAAGCGCAGAGATCTTCCGGCGAGCCAGGGCAAGGAGCCCGCGCAGGAAGGCGCCCAGCCGTGCCACCTGGCCACCCCTCCAAGCCAGGCCGCGGCGTTCTCGGCTGTCTTCAGCACATCCAGCTTGTTGTCTCAATGAACTACTGAGACGTGGCCACCTCCTCCTTCCAGGAAGGCTGGGGGCTCTGATGTAGCCCCACAAGAAGGCTCCTGGGAGTGTCAGAGTGTGGAAAACCCACACAGTCTGACTTCGCTCATGTTGATCATTTTTGTATGAAATAAAATGATTGTGCATTTATGTATAGTTCTGATTCCTGAGAATTACCTGCCTCGTGTCTCTGCCTTGCACATGGGGGGTTGGTGATGGGATCCTCAGACGCCTGCTGAAGGCAGGTTTGCAGACGTCAGCTCTCTTCTCCTGTCTGTGTTCGTGTAGTACTTTTGTAACGAAAAGGAAAGAGATTGTTTGGGATTGAAAGTAAAGATTAAAACCAAAAGATTTTGTATTTGGCTGACACTGTTTATGATGTGCTTATTCCTTTCTGAAGTGACTGTGAATGGTGCCCCAGCAGGACCCCACGCAAGCCAGTTCCATACTCCAGGCCGGGGCTCTTCGCACAGTTTCCTGAGGTGCTGAGGGGTTTGCAGGGGGCTCCAGGGAGGGCTCAGCAAGTGTCTTTGGACCCTCCCAGCTTTTTCTTAGGCTGAAAACTATGAAGACCACCCCTTTGCTGGAAATAGGTTGTGCAATTGAAGAAGGGTCAAGATGTGGCTTCCACACAGAGTAGTTACTTCTTGCACATTATTAACAAGTTCCTGTCTGCTGTCCTTCCTGCAGGGCCCTTTTAAGTCCCCTCTGTTCCTGTGTCTGAGTCAAGTTATCTGATCCTATCCCCTGTTTATAGAGGAGTAAACTGGTCTCTGGAGAGGGGGCGGGGCTTTCCCTGGTGTCACGAGGCTCACTAACGACAGGCTGGTACGAAGGGCAGGCCTCCAAGCTGAGGTCTTTCTGCAGCATCGCTTTCACTAATCGTTTGCTGCCACTGGCATCTCTTCCAGGCTATTGGGCTTTCCTTCCAAATTCATCTGTTCTCAGCGTTGGACCAAATCCCCTTTACTTCATTTTGGCAACCGTTAAGACAAATGCCTATCAGTAAATAGCCCTATTTATTACCTAGAGCAGATAGGAACAGATTCTGTATTTCCTTTGTCCTGTGTAATTCGGATGAAACAGAGACCTTGCAACTTGCTGACGCTGCCTTAAATCTTTATTGGAATAAAGCCAAATGTAGGTAAATATACAGAATAGACAAAAGGTGGTTTTGTGACTTTTCTAAACTGAGAAAATATGATTTTGGAAGAAGTGTTGGCTGTTTTGTTTGATTGTGGGTTTCCTTTAGAAGCATCGTTAACCTGTTCGAAGTCTTTTTCTGCCAGGCAGCTCTGCAAGGGCACAGCACTCTTGAGCCCTGGACAGAAAGGATGAACTGCTCCAGGCTTTCACCTGATGTGGAAGTTTGAGCTATTTCCTGGGTAACTCCAGATGGCTGTTGAGTCGAGATGTCACACACAATGCCCTGCCGCCCCCTGCTGGAAGCTCTGGGGACAGCTGTTCAATGACCTGACTCCTGAGATTCTGACCCAGTAGGCGATCCCCTTGCTCTCCTCTGGTGGTTTGGCTATGCCCTCACCGCCCCCAGTTAACACAGATAACGGAGCAGGAGCTGAGGGTAGGCTGCAGAGCTCTCAGACCGAGGGCTGATGGGTCCTTTCCGCTGTTGCTGGGCTGTGGAAGCACACAGATGAGAGGGAGCCTCCTATGGCAGAGGGACCTGCCCTTGTGTGGCCACTGGGGCACCTGGCTGGGGGGTTCTTGAATACGAAGAAGGGTCAAGATGTGGCTTCCACACAGAGTAGTTACTTCTTGCACATTATTAACAAGTTCCTGTCTGCTGTCCTTCCTGCAGGGCCCTTTTAAGTCCCCTCTGTTCCTGTGTCTGAGTCAAGTTATCTGATCCTATCCCCTGTTTATAGAGGAGTAAACTGGTCTCTGGAGAGGGGGCGGGGCTTTCCCTGGTGTCACGAGGCTCACTAACGACAGGCTGGTACGAAGGGCAGGCCTCCAAGCTGAGGTCTTTCTGCAGCATCGCTTTCACTAATCGTTTGCTGCCACTGGCATCTCTTCCAGGCTATTGGGCTTTCCTTCCAAATTCATCTGTTCTCAGCGTTGGACCAAATCCCCTTTACTTCATTTTGGCAACCGTTAAGACAAATGCCTATCAGTAAATAGCCCTATTTATTACCTAGAGCAGATAGGAACAGATTCTGTATTTCCTTTGTCCTGTGTAATTCGGATGAAACAGAGACCTTGCAACTTGCTGACGCTGCCTTAAATCTTTATTGGAATAAAGCCAAATGTAGGTAAATATACAGAATAGACAAAAGGTGGTTTTGTGACTTTTCTAAACTGAGAAAATATGATTTTGGAAGAAGTGTTGGCTGTTTTGTTTGATTGTGGGTTTCCTTTAGAAGCATCGTTAACCTGTTCGAAGTCTTTTTCTGCCAGGCAGCTCTGCAAGGGCACAGCACTCTTGAGCCCTGGACAGAAAGGATGAACTGCTCCAGGCTTTCACCTGATGTGGAAGTTTGAGCTATTTCCTGGGTAACTCCAGATGGCTGTTGAGTCGAGATGTCACACACAATGCCCTGCCGCCCCCTGCTGGAAGCTCTGGGGACAGCTGTTCAATGACCTGACTCCTGAGATTCTGACCCAGTAGGCGATCCCCTTGCTCTCCTCTGGTGGTTTGGCTATGCCCTCACCGCCCCCAGTTAACACAGATAACGGAGCAGGAGCTGAGGGTAGGCTGCAGAGCTCTCAGACCGAGGGCTGATGGGTCCTTTCCGCTGTTGCTGGGCTGTGGAAGCACACAGATGAGAGGGAGCCTCCTATGGCAGAGGGACCTGCCCTTGTGTGGCCACTGGGGCACCTGGCTGGGGGTCTCTGAAAACTTTTAAATGTTTGGACTGATGATTAGTAATGCACTTGTTTGCTGGAAAGGAAGAGTGAGGAGCAGCTATTTACCATGCAATCTTTATTGACTCAATACAGATTTCCAAATGGTATTTTATCAATTTTTTATGATTTACTTTTTCTAATTGCAAAAATAGTACATGGAAAAGATGAAAAATAGATGATAAAGAAAGTGAAAATCTTACCACACCACATCCCTTGCCCTCTTTGTGGAGGATGCCTTGGTCTTTTTTACTGTGCATATGTATGTCATCTTAAGAAAATTGAAATTATGCAGTTACTTCTCTCCGGAGGGCTAGAGGTTCTCATTCCACTTGGTTGACTAGTACTTTGTCAAAGTGACTAACAAAAGCGGCCTCTTCCGGGATGAGGTGTTTCTTAATTTGCTTAAATTAGGGTGCAAGCTGGCGGTGATTATCATGAAGCTCGTGAGATGAATTTCAGGTAACAGCCAACAGATGGGGAGGTCAGAGGGGTGGGGAGATGGTCTTTTCCTCTGTTCACATGACATCTCTTAATTGAACAGCTCCGCCCTCTCTAGAGGACTGAGTGCAGGGCTCCTGTTGCTTCTGAGAAGCGCAGCCTGGCAAGCTCGGCTTCCACAGGCCTTAGTGACTGGCTGGGGACGGGGCAGTGGAGCGGAGGAGGAGCACAGCAGCCTGGAGGACCCTCAGGAGGAGGTAAGAGCCTCGAGGCATCCTTGTGGACCTGCGGGGCCCCTTCGGGAGACTGTCAGCACGCCTGGTTGGGGAGGGCTGAGGAGGCTTGGTCTCCTCCTCTGACTTCTGTTCTCACCCAGCTCAAGGGCTTTAGGCTTCTCCGGCAGGAAATGACTCCGTTCTGACCCTCAGGGAGGATGTCAGTGGAGGCGAGAGAGACGGATGAGCTCAAAGGAGGGGTGTGGCTTATGCCCTCACCGCCCCAGTTAACACAGATAACGGAGCAGGAGCTGAGGGTAGGCTGCAGAGCTCTCAGACCGAGGGCTGATGGTCCTTTCGCTGTTGCTGGGCTGTGGAAGCACACAGATGAGAGGGAGCCTCCTATGGCAGAGGGACCTGCCCTTGTGTGGCCACTGGGGCACCTGGCTGGGGGTCTCTGAAAACTTTTAAATGTTTGGACTGATGATTAGTAATGCACTTGTTTGCTGGAAAGGAAGAGTGAGGAGCAGCTATTTACCATGCAATCTTTATTGACTCAATACAGATTTCCAAATGGTATTTTATCAATTTTTTATGATTTACTTTTTCTAATTGCAAAAATAGTACATGGAAAAGATGAAAAATAGATGATAAAGAAAGTGAAAATCTTACCACACCACATCCCTTGCCCTCTTTGTGGAGGATGCCTTGGTCTTTTTTACTGTGCATATGTATGTCATCTTAAGAAAATTGAAATTATGCAGTTACTTCTCTCCGGAGGGCTAGAGGTTCTCATTCCACTTGGTTGACTAGTACTTTGTCAAAGTGACTAACAAAAGCGGCCTCTTCCGGGATGAGGTGTTTCTTAATTTGCTTAAATTAGGGTGCAAGCTGGCGGTGATTATCATGAAGCTCGTGAGATGAATTTCAGGTAACAGCCAACAGATGGGGAGGTCAGAGGGGTGGGGAGATGGTCTTTTCCTCTGTTCACATGACATCTCTTAATTGAACAGCTCCGCCCTCTCTAGAGGACTGAGTGCAGGGCTCCTGTTGCTTCTGAGAAGCGCAGCCTGGCAAGCTCGGCTTCCACAGGCCTTAGTGACTGGCTGGGACGGGGCAGTGGAGCGGAGGAGGAGCACAGCAGCCTGGAGGACCCTCAGGAGGAGGTAAGAGCCTCGAGGCATCCTTGTGGACCTGCGGGGCCCCTTCGGGAGACTGTCAGCACGCCTGGTTGGGGAGGGCTGAGGAGGCTTGGTCTCCTCCTCTGACTTCTGTTCTCACCCAGCTCAAGGGCTTTAGGCTTCTCCGGCAGGAAATGACTCCGTTCTGACCCTCAGGGGAGGATGTCAGTGGAGGCGAGAGAGAGACGGATGAGCAGGAGGTGGTGCGAGGAAGGGAGAGCTCGGCCTTCTCGGCCCCCAGGGCTCCGCCCGCTGAACCTGCAGCTTTGGGAGGGTCGGTCACTGCCCAGCCAGCCCCAGCTGATGGCCGCCTCCAGGATGGGTTGGTGATGTATCACAGTGACAGAAGGGGTCTCCGTGTCTAATTTGTGTCTCTGGAGTTGAGTGCTGGGATATAGGACAAACATACCGTGGAACTGTGTAATCTAACTTTGGCGTCTCGATGTTGTGGTTTTGGTTGTTTGAGATTGTCGAGAGGCCCGGGAAGTCAACGCCAGGAAGTGGGACCCACCTCCAGTTCTTACTGGGATCCCCCTGCTCTCCAGGGAACGCCGCCCCCTCCGCTGTCCCCCATCCTTGCCTGTCTACCCCTCCACACACACTTTCTGATCCTCCTGATCAATGTCGTTCTGCATAGTGCTTCATTTTAAGTGGCCTTGAATTCTTGTTGCAAACAGGCCAGCTCTGAGCTGTAAGTAACCACAGGAACTTGTGCTACGGTAACCTTCTCAGAGAGGAGTTCTTAACCACATTGTGTGGGGGACCCTTGTGGTGGTCTGGTGAACTCTTGTCAGAATGACGCGAATGCGTGTATAAACAGGGATCATACTAAAAAGCCTGGGCCTGTATATCAGGGCAGCTGGTTCCCATTTACCATCTTTGACTTCAGAAACCCCTTGGAATGTTTGCCAATTACAGCTTTATTGGTTCTGCCTGCGTCGACCGTCAAACGCCTGAAACGAGAAGCAGCCTCTCCTTGTGAGACCCTCCCAGTAGGCCCACCTGGTGTTCAGGAAAGGTCTTTCCCCATCTTACTAAGGAGCAGACTGAGAAAGGGTCAGCACATGAGATCCCAGCTCTAGACTGATGCTCTCTCCTCTGTGTTCACCTGCTGGGAAAAGCAGGGCTGTCATTTCTTAGAACTCTGAGGTGTGGCCAGGGGGCGTCTGAGTTTCTGCCTTGGAGGCACATCTCTATGTGCAGATGTAGAGACTATGTGTCTTCCCCCTCCCTCTTGCATCTTTTTCTCTCATTTTCATCTATCAGCAATCTCTGGTATATGTGTGGGAACCAAAAATCCAAGTACAGGTCAAAGAACTTTTTCTATTTAGTAATTGAGAGGGGCTTCCCTGGTGGTCCAGTGTGCAGAGAGTCCACCTTGCAGTGCTAGGGACGCCAGTTCGATCCCTGGCCCAGGAAGATCCCACATGCTGTGGAACGGCTGGATCAGTGTGTCCAATTATGAGCCAGCGCTCTAAAGTGCATGCGCCCAGAGCCAGTGCTCCACAGCGAGGGCGGCCACTGCAATGGGAGGCCCACACAGGTCAAAGAATAAAGATAGATAGAAAATAAATAAATAACAAAACCAAAAATAGGCCAAAATTTTTTTAAAAAATTGAGGGAAGATGATAGCTGACACACATTTCATGATTGTGCAAAAGTTCAATAGTTCAAAGACTCTTTTCCATAGAGATGACCATAGGTTGGTGCAGACACTGGTTCCATAGCTCGTCTCCCTGCTGGTTCAGCCAACCCTGCAAGAATGGAGGATTTGTATGAGCAGTTGTATGTGCTGGTTGGTGTCCACATCTTTGCCTGTGAGTAAGTCAATATTTTAAAGAAACCTACACTGCACAGAACACACTGTCAACTGAGGGTTGTGGATTGCACCCTGTGTGAAGGTCCCACATGGGTGGGAGAGCTGGCCAGAGGCCTCAGGAGAGATGAGGAGGCCAGGGCTGTCTGACTCTCCACCTGCCGCACGTCCCTGAGGGCTTGTTCCTGCTCAAGCCTCAGAGATTGTAGGATTGACTTAAAAGATATCCCTTATCGGATGGACCCAGAGTTAAAAGGGGAAGAAAACAACAGGAGGGGAGGGAAAGGGGATGTTCCAGCCCAAAAGGAGACCACAAGGGTTTGGGGAAGTCTGAGGGCAGCAGGATGTCAGGGGTGAGAGTGGAAGAGGAAGATATAAAAGAAGGAAGGAGATCAGGCTGATGATGCTGTTTTTCTCTGAGCAAATTCTTTTTTTTCTCCTTAAAGTTTATTTTTTATTTTTGGTAGCACTGGCTCGTCATAGGTGCTCGAAGTCTTTCTCTTGTTGAGGCAAGCTGGGGCTACTCTCGTTGTGGTGTGTGGGCTTCTCACTGCAGGGGCTTCTCGTCGCAGAGCACAGGCTCCAGTAGTGCAAGTACATGGACTCAGTACTGTGCACAGGGGCTTGGTTCCTCCACTGCATGTGGAATCTTCCCGGACTAGGGATCGAACCTGTGTCCCCCCCCATTGGCAGGTGGATTCTTATCCACTGTACCACCAGGGAAGTCCTCCCTGGGCAAATTCTATCAGGTAAATAAGACTCTTTAGATCACCATTCAGGTGTGCAGAAAGCATCATTTTAAAAAATCTCATCATCTCTACTTTGTGTCTGTTCAAGTGATGGTAGAAAACAAAGCTACTAGGTAAAGAGGGCAGTGTCTTGTTAAACACAGTCGTTTCAAGGTCCCCGAGGCCACCCTGCAGGCTAAGTGCAGCATCATGACACTGGAAGCAGGCCCACAGAGCTCTCTGTGCACACGAGCCTTGCTAGGATGTCTGTCCTCAGAATCATGGTCCACCAAAACCCCCCTGCGTGGGGGTGGGAGAGAGCCTTTAGGTCTACCAGGTCGGTTTCTCAGTTAATGTCCAGACCCTTTTCAGGGAAATGCGGCTTCTCCCTCATGCCATCTGGAGCCACAGGACACGTCAGCCTCAGGCTCTGCTCCAGCCACCCCCAGCCTCCAAGTTCACAGTCCCTTTCTGTGCTAGGGTCTCTGGTGCCATGCTGTCCTGTCCTGGGCTCCTCCTAGAAAGCGAGGCCCAGAGCTCCTCTGCTGTCTGTGGATCAATTTCCCGCCCTAGGTGCCCTCCCTGCCTATAGCACAGCCCCCCGGGGCCTGTCCGTGACCACTGACTGCTCTCCCCCGGCCAGAAGAACACCCCTCCCCGCTCCCCTGGTAGGAAGGAGAGAGGTCCAGGTTTGTCCAAACCAGTCCTATGCCAAGACCTTGAACTTTAGAAGTTAAAAAATATTCTAATTGTTTTGTTTCTTTTTGTGTTTCCATTGTGGCATCCCTTTCCTGTGACAGAGAGGCCAACTGTGGGCTTGGAAGGGCCGTGGAGAAAACAGATTGTGGAGCAAAAAAAGAATCACTTGATCATTCATACAAGGCCAGATTGTGACCTTGAAGTGCCCTAAGATGACCTAAAAAGGATACAGCATCTCCTGTTCTATTATCTAAAAACAGCATTTACTAAGCTAGCAGTAGCTACTAAATAAAGACCCCCAAGACATCCTGACTCCTGTCCCTCCTTTTTAAAAAATACTAGATTTCTTCAAAAAACGTGTTTCAGTATCCTTGCTCCCTGGTCCTCTTAGCCCATGCTCAGCGAAGCAGTGATGTGTCCCAGCTCTGAGGGCACGCATCACGTCCATGGGCTCGGGCGGAGGAATTGCAGAGTCCAGGGGTGACCCACTGACTGAGGCTGGGCTCCTTGTTGAAGTACCATATTCACACAGGAGCTGGGTCACTGTTTGTTTTGAAGAGGTCACTAAAAGCAACCACAGGTGAAGGCGGGAAGGCGGAGTCTTGGGGGAATCAGGTTTTTGTTTCCCTGGTGACCAGGGCTAGAAGCAGGGGAGCTGCAGCACTCTTGAATGTGCTCGTCAACTGTTGCTGCACAGCCACCTCCCAGCCCGAATTCCACGGCACACACTGATGAGCATGCATTACAGCGCACAGGCTCACAGGCCCGGTGGGGCCCTGGCATCAGGCTCTGGAAGGCTGCTGTGGGCCCTGCTCTGTTTTCATTCTCCTGGGATGTGGGCTCATCAGGGCGTATTCTCATGGTAGTAGCAGAAGTGAAAGGGGTGAGCAGAAACATAAGGCTAGGCTCAAAATTGGGTCCCTGTTCCCTCCTCCCCCCATTCCATTGACTACACAGAGAAGGTTACACAGCTGAGCCCATCAGTGGGGTGTGGAAATTGTCTCCACCTCAAACGGGAGGAACTACGGAGTCATAAGAGAAAGTACATGGATTCAGGAAGGAAGGAGGGGGACATTAGTAGAATTGTTACTTGTTTGGGTACTTCCTGCTGAACCTTGGTAGCAGTGAAGCATGTGTCTCTGAGTTGTGACTGATGGTGGTACTGACCAGGGTTCTTGGCCTCCTTCATCAATAGAAATTGATCAGAGACCAGACAAGAAATTCAGGCAAGCTTTGCTGGGGCCCCTGCTGTAGCAGTGGGAAGCAAGAACAAACAAGTGAGGAGTGAACTTGTTCCTTATGTGAAGTGAGAGTAGGGTTGTGTCCAGGGTGGTGGGCCAGAGGGATGGTGGTGTTCAGTTGGTAAGTTGTGTCCAATTCTTTGCAACCTCATGGATTGCAGCACGCCAGGCTTCTATCCTTCACTCTTCTGGAGTTTGCTCAAACTCATGCATTGAATTAGTGCCATCCAACCATTATACCCTGTCATCAGGGGTCTTTTTAGCCCATGCTCAGCGAAGCAGTGATGTGTCCCAGCTCTGAGGGCACGCATCACGTCCATGGGCTCGGGCGGAGGAATTGCAGAGTCCAGGGGTGACCCACTGACTGAGGCTGGGCTCCTTGTTGAAGTACCATATTCACACAGGAGCTGGGTCACTGTTTGTTTTGAAGAGGTCACTAAAAGCAACCACAGGTGAAGGCGGGAAGGCGGAGTCTTGGGGGAATCAGGTTTTTGTTTCCCTGGTGACCAGGGCTAGAAGCAGGGGAGCTGCAGCACTCTTGAATGTGCTCGTCAACTGTTGCTGCACAGCCACCTCCCAGCCCGAATTCCACGGCACACACTGATGAGCATGCATTACAGCGCACAGGCTCACAGGCCCGGTGGGGCCCTGGCATCAGGCTCTGGAAGGCTGCTGTGGGCCCTGCTCTGTTTTCATTCTCCTGGGATGTGGGCTCATCAGGGCGTATTCTCATGGTAGTAGCAGAAGTGAAAGGGGTGAGCAGAAACATAAGGCTAGGCTCAAAATTGGGTCCCTGTTCCCTCCTCCCCCCATTCCATTGACTACACAGAGAAGGTTACACAGCTGAGCCCATCAGTGGGGTGTGGAAATTGTCTCCACCTCAAACGGGAGGAACTACGGAGTCATAAGAGAAAGTACATGGATTCAGGAAGGAAGGAGGGGGACATTAGTAGAATTGTTACTTGTTTGGGTACTTCCTGCTGAACCTTGGTAGCAGTGAAGCATGTGTCTCTGAGTTGTGACTGATGGTGGTACTGACCAGGGTTCTTGGCCTCCTTCATCAATAGAAATTGATCAGAGACCAGACAAGAAATTCAGGCAAGCTTTGCTGGGGCCCCTGCTGTAGCAGTGGGAAGCAAGAACAAACAAGTGAGGAGTGAACTTGTTCCTTATGTGAAGTGAGAGTAGGGTTGTGTCCAGGGTGGTGGGCCAGAGGGATGGTGGTGTTCAGTTGGTAAGTTGTGTCCAATTCTTTGCAACCTCATGGATTGCAGCACGCCAGGCTTCCCTATCCTTCACTCTTCTGGAGTTTGCTCAAACTCATGTCCATTGAATTAGTGATGCCATCCAACCATTATACCCTGTCATCAGCTTCTCCTCCTGCCTTTAGCCTTTCCAGGCATCAGAGTTTTCTAATGAATCATCTCTTCACATCATGTGGCCAAAGTAATAGAGCTTTAACTTCAGTATCAGTCCTTCCAATAGAACTGTTGATTTTCTTTAACATTGACTGGTTTGATCTCCTTGCTGTCTAAGGGACTCTCAGGAGTCTTCTTCAGCACTACAGTTTGAAAGTACCAGTTCTTTGGTGCTTAGTCTTCTTTAGGGTCCAACTCTCACATCCATACGTGTCAAATGGAAAAAGCCTCCACTTTGACCATATGGGTCTTTGTTGGCAAATTGATGTCTCTACTTTTTAAATACACTGTCTAGGTTTATCATAACTTTTCTTCCAAGTTCCGAAGAAAAGTTTGTATTTTAAAAATACACAGATCTGTACAAAAAAGGTCTTAATGACCCAGATAACCACAATGGTGTGGTCACTCAGCTAGAGCCAGACATCCTGGAGTGTGAAGTCAAGTGGGCCTTAGGAAACACTACTATGAGCAAAGCTAGTGGAGGAGATGAAATTCCAGCCGCGCTATTTAAAATCCTAAAAGATGATGCTGTTCAAGTGCTGCACTCTAGATGCCAGCAAATTTGGAAAACTCAGCAGTGGCCACAGGACTGGAAAAGGCCAGTTTTCATTCCAATCCCAAAAGAGCGAGGGCGGGGTGGCCCACCCCTAGGTGGCGGTGTGTGCAGCTGGGCCTGCACAGGACCCTTCTGCTGACCTGCTGCTATTGCTCTGGGCTCTTCAAAAGTGGAAGTTGGTTTTGATAGAAATTGATCAGAGACCAGACAAGAAATTCAGGCAAGCTTTGCTGGGGCCCCTGCTGTAGCAGTGGGAAGCAAGAACAAACAAGTGAGGAGTGAACTTGTTCCTTATGTGAAGTGAGAGTAGGGTTGTGTCCAGGGTGGTGGGCCAGAGGGATGGTGGTGTTCAGTTGGTAAGTTGTGTCCAATTCTTTGCAACCTCATGGATTGCAGCACGCCAGGCTTCCCTATCCTTCACTCTTCTGGAGTTTGCTCAAACTCATGTCCATTGAATTAGTGATGCCATCCAACCATTATACCCTGTCATCAGCTTCTCCTCCTGCCTTTAGCCTTTCCAGGCATCAGAGTTTTCTAATGAATCATCTCTTCACATCATGTGGCCAAAGTAATAGAGCTTTAACTTCAGTATCAGTCCTTCCAATAGAACTGTTGATTTTCTTTAACATTGACTGGTTTGATCTCCTTGCTGTCTAAGGGACTCTCAGGAGTCTTCTTCAGCACTACAGTTTGAAAGTACCAGTTCTTTGGTGCTTAGTCTTCTTTAGGGTCCAACTCTCACATCCATACGTGTCAAATGGAAAAAGCCTCCACTTTGACCATATGGGTCTTTGTTGGCAAATTGATGTCTCTACTTTTTAAATACACTGTCTAGGTTTATCATAACTTTTCTTCCAAGTTCCGAAGAAAAGTTTGTATTTTAAAAATACACAGAAAAGCTATACAAAAAAGGTCTTAATGACCCAGATAACCAGAATGTTGTGGTCATTCACCTAGAGCCAGACATCCTGGAGTGTGAAATCAACTGGGCCTTAGGAAGGATCACTACAAACAAAGCTAAAGGAGGTGATGGAATTCCAGCTGAGCTATTTCAAATGCTAAAAGATGATGCTGTTCAAGTGCTGCACTCTAGATGCCAGCAAATTTGGAAAACTCAGCAGTGGCCACAGGACTGGAAAAGGCCAGTTTTCATTCCAATCCCAAAAGAGCGAGGGCGGGGTGGCCCACCCCTAGGTGGCGGTGTGTGCAGCTGGGCCTGCACAGGACCCTTCTGCTGACCTGCTGCTATTGCTCTGGGCTCTTCAAAAGTGGAAGTTGGTTTTTTGAGGGTCTTTTCGTATCTTTTGTCCATAATTTTGCCCAACCGTTTGCCGTTATTTTTAGTCTCACATGATTTCTTTGCACTTTGTTGCTCAAGGAGGGGTGCACCCAGGTGCAAGCCTTGCAGCAGAGGGTCTTGGGTCCCAGCCTTGTCTCATTCCCCCCTGAGAGACTGCACACATATTTTTTTTACACCAAAAACATTTTTTGAGGAGTACAGCCAATTAACAATTTTGTGATCGTTTCAGGTGAACAGTGAAGGGACTTGGCTATACACACATATGCACCCATTCTCCCCCAAATGCCCCTCCCACCCAGGCTGGTACATAACATTAAGCAGAGTTCCACGTCTGCACACTTACTCTTAAGGACTGAGGAGTTGAAGGTCTCTTCTGAAACGTCTTCCTGCTGGACATAGGCCGTAGCCTCTAGCCTCTCCTAGAGGTGAAGATGCCCCTCACTGACTGTTCCAGGAGCCTCTAGGCACCTGGGCCGTTTTCCACAGGAATGGACTGAATTCCTTGAGCCATCATGATCCTTACTCCAAACTTTTGGAAAGTAAAAGACACAAACTTAACCAAAAGATTAAACAAACAAGGGCTAAAAAAAAAAAAAAAAAAAAAAAAAAGCCATTAAAGGAACAAGAAAAGGAAGGAACCAGGTTAACTTTGGGCATCCTTAGCGGTCGACCATAATAAAATTGCCAAAATGATGAAGCCAGTTTGCCTGAGCACATGCTTCCTTAATATTAACTTTCATCTGCCCTGTCACATTGATCCAAGTGCAGCAGGAAGGATTAGTTACTGTGCAAACTCTGCTTTGTTCTGCTAGGAGTCAGGGGCAGGAAGATTGTCAAATACCACACCCGCAAGGAATCAAGAGAGGTCCCTAGTCCCGGTAAGGCCTCAACTACGGGCCAACCCACTACATCAGTTTTTTTTTTAATAGCAAGATTGTTATTGTGACTTTTTTTTGGTTGTTAATTTTGGCCTCTTTTATTGGTTTTTTGTTTATTTATTTTCATCCATCTTTATTCTTTGGCCTGTGTGGGCCTCCCATTGCAGTGGCCTCTCTCGTTGCAGAGCACTGGCTCTGGGCGCATGCGCTCCAGAGCAGTGGCTAGTAATTGGACCCACCAGTCCAGCCGTTCTGCGGTACGTGGGATCCTCCCAGGCCAGGAATCAAATCAGCGCCCCTTGTACTGCAAGGTGGACTCTACCCACTGGACCACCAGGGAAGCCCCCACTACATCAGTTTACTTACCTGTTGATTGTGCCTGTCTTTTGAATAGGTGTCTCAGGTTTTTCTCTGGCTTGCCATGTGTATTGTTCTTTTGTTACCTTCAGAAATCCACAGGGTTTCTGGAGGTAAAAGCTTTTGTCGGGACAAATGTACCCAACTAGATACCCCTTGCGGTTTGACAGCAGTGGGGGTGGTTAAAAGTACTTTATACAGGCCCTTCCATTTTGGCAGTAGTTGCTCTTGAGGGTACCCCTATTTCTAGGTTTTAAGAAGAACTTGGTCACCAGGGTTTATCTGTGCAGGAACTGCTCCTTCCTCTGTACGTTTAGGGGGAGCTGCCAGTGCCTTGTGGGCGTAGTCCCGGATTGCCTTCTGAACTTGTCCTAGATTAATAATGTATCTCAGGGCCTGTTCACATCCTCATCCAATAGAATGTCAGTAGTAAGAAAAGGCCTCCCATGGCCATTTTAAATGGGCTAAGTCTCAGACCACTCCTGGGGGCTACATGGACCCTGAGAGCGCAATAGGAAGCAAGCTGACCCAGGGTTCATGAGTTTCCTGACAGAGGTTTGCTAAAGTACAGTCATTTTCTCTAGCTTCTCTGAGGATTAGAGGTGTTAAGAGGTGTGTACCTCGTAGTCTTATCTCTAGGCCTGTTGTGAGCCCATGTGATTTTGGCTGTAAAAGACCCAGTATCACTCTGGAGGGACTTTGGAAGTCCAAACTGAGGATTTTTTTTTTTTGAAAGGGAGTTACCAGGGCTTCCCTGGTGGTTCAGTGGTAAAGAATCCACCTGCTAATGCAGGAGACATGGCTTTGATCCCTGATTATGTTTATTGTGACTTTTTTGGTTGTTAATTTTGGCCTCTTTTATTGGTTTTTTGTTTATTTATTTTCATCCATCTTTATTCTTTGGCCTGTGTGGGCCTCCCATTGCAGTGGCCTCTCTCGTTGCAGAGCACTGGCTCTGGGCGCATGCGCTCCAGAGCAGTGGCTAGTAATTGGACCCACCAGTCCAGCCGTTCTGCGGTACGTGGGATCCTCCCAGGCCAGGAATCAAATCAGCGCCCCTTGTACTGCAAGGTGGACTCTACCCACTGGACCACCAGGAACCCCCCACTACATCAGTTTACTTACCTGTTGATTGTGCCTGTCTTTTGAATAGGTGTCTCAGGTTTTTCTCTGGCTTGCCATGTGTATTGTTCTTTTGTTACCTTCAGAAATCCACAGGGTTTCTGGAGGTAAAAGCTTTTGTCGGGACAAATGTACCCAACTAGATACCCCTTGCGGTTTGACAGCAGTGGGGGTGGTTAAAAGTACTTTATACAGGCCCTTCCATTTTGGCAGTAGTTGCTCTTGAGGGTACCCCTATTTCTAGGTTTTAAGAAGAACTTGGTCACCAGGGTTTATCTGTGCAGGAACTGCTCCTTCCTCTGTCGTTTAGGGGAGCTGCCAGTGCCTTGTGGGCGTAGTCCCGGATTGCCTTCTGAACTTGTCCTAGATTAATAATGTATCTCAGGGCCTGTTCACATCCTCATCCAATAGAATGTCAGTAGTAAGAAAAGGCCTCCCATGGCCATTTTAAATGGGCTAAGTCTCAGACCACTCCTGGGGGCTACATGGACCCTGAGAGCGCAATAGGAAGCAAGCTGACCCAGGGTTCATGAGTTTCCTGACAGAGGTTTGCTAAAGTACAGTCATTTTCTCTAGCTTCTCTGAGGATTAGAGGTGTTAAGAGGTGTGTACCTCGTAGTCTTATCTCTAGGCCTGTTGTGAGCCCATGTGATTTTGGCTGTAAAAGACCCAGTATCACTCTGGAGGGACTTTGGAAGTCCAAACTGAGGATTTTTTTTTTTTGAAAGGGAGTTACCAGGGCTTCCCTGGTGGTTCAGTGGTAAAGAATCCACCTGCTAATGCAGGAGACATGGCTTTGATCCCTGATCCAGGAAGACCCACATACCTTGGAGCAACTAAGCCCAGGAGCTGCAACTGTTGATCCTGTGCTCTAGAGCCCAGGAGCCACAGCTACTGAGTCCACTTGCCGCAATGACTGAAGCACTTTCCCTAGAGCCTGTGCTCCTCAGAGAGAGACACTGCCACAGTGTGAAAGCCGCCCACTGCAACTAGAGGGTAGCCCCACTCCCCACAACTAGAGTAAAGCCCACGCAGCAAAAAAGCCCAGCACAGCCAAAAATAAAATTATTATTTTAAAATTTATTTTAATTAATTTATTTATTTTTAAAAACATTTATTTATTTATTTATTTTTGGCAGGGGTGGGGAGGGAGGGGACTGGGCGGGCCACTTCCACTGGTCTTTCATTTCTCTATTTTCATCCGTCTTTGTTCTTTGGCTCCTGTGGGCCTCCCATCGCGGTGGCCTCTGTCGTCGCAGAGCGCCGGCTCTGGGCGCATGCGCTCCAGAGCTCCGGCTCGGTCATTGGACACATCAGTCCAGCCGCTCCACGGCACGTGGGATCTTCCTAGGCCAGGGATCGAACCAGCGCCCCTTGCACTGCAAGGTGGTGTCCTTACCCACTGGACCACCAGGGAAGCCCTTAAATTTATTTTTATTTTAGTTTTGCTTACTGCTGTACATAAACCTGAATCAGTCATAGGCATACACATGATCTTTCCCACTTGGACTTCCTCCCATCTCCCTCCCCATCCCACCTTAGTCTTACAGTAGATTCACACTCTCTTTTACATATCATAATGCGAGTTCCCACATTACTGTTTCCATACATCTCACCCATTCCTCCCTCCCTCAGATGTCCATAAGTCTGTTCTCTATGTCTGCCTCTCCACTGCTGCTCTGTTCCCTTTTCTCCACACCCTCCTCTGCACTTGTTGTCTGTAGATTGTTCATGATGGCCATTCTGACTGATGTGAAGTAATATCTTATATAGTTTTGATTTGTATTTCTTTAATAATGAGCGACATTGAGCATCTTTTCATGGTTTTTTTGGCCATATGTATGACTTCTTTGGAGAGATAATCTGTTTAGGTCTTTTTCCCATTTATTATTTTTTTTAAAACCTTTATTTTGCTTTTAACTTTTACAGAGTTTTGTTGTTTACAGATATGCATGTTCCCAGATTAGTCATATGTATATCCCCCCCTTCCCACCCCTCCCAACCATCACACAGCACCCCTGAAAGATCCCCTTTTCTCACAGAGCAATGACTAGAGCTATTTTCTTCACTTATGATAGTACAGGCCTTCATGCTACTTCCTTTACACTTCCCACCTTCTTTTCCTTCCCCACAATGACCATATGTCCACTGTCCATGTCTGTCTTTCTGTTGCTTCACTGCGTGTGCCATCATCACCATCCTACTAGATTCCATATATATGTGTTAATATACTGTATTTGTCCTTCTCTTTCTGACTGACTTCACTTTTGATGATACGTTCTAGATCCAGCCACCTCATTAGGGTTGATTCTTCTGCATTTCTCTTTACAGCTGTGTAGTATTCCATTGTATATATGTACCAGAGCTTTTGGACCCATTCATTTGTCGATGGGCATCTAGGTTCCTTCCATGTTCTAGCTATTGTATAGAGAGCTGCAATGAACATTGGGGTACAGGTGCTTCTTTCAGATTTGATTTCATCAGGGTATAAGCCTAAGAGTGGGATTGCTGGGTCATACGATGCTTCTATTTTTAGTTTTTTAAGAAATCTCCAGACTGTCTTCCATAGAGGCTGAATCAATTTACACTCCCACCAGCAATGCAGGAGTGTTCCCTTTTCTCCGCAGCCTCTCCAGCATTTATTGTCTGTCGATTTGTGGATGATGGCCATTCTGACGGGTGTGAGGTGATATCTCATTGTAGTTTTGATTTGCATTTCTCTAATTATTAGTGAAGTTGAGCATCGTTTCATGTGCTTTTGGGTCATCTGTATGTCATCGTTGGAGAGGTGTCTGTTTAGGTCCTTTTCCCATTTTTTGATTGGGTTGTTCGTTTTCCCTGTGCTGAGTTGTCTGAGTTGCTTGTAGATTTTGGAGATTAATTCTTTGTCTGTTGTTTCATTTGCTATGATTTTCTCCCACTCTGTGGGCTGTCTGTTCAGCTTTTTTGTAGTTTCTTTAGCTGTACAAAAGCTTTTAAGTTTCATTAGGTCCCACATGTTCATTTGTCTTTTGAGTTCCGCTATTCTAGTAGGTGGGTCAGAGAAGATCTTGCTTTGATTGATGTCCTTGAGGGTTTTGCCTATATTCTCCTCTAAGAGTTTGATAGTTTCTGGCCTTACATTTAAGTCTTTAATCCATTTTGAGTTGATCTTTGTGCATGGTGTCAGGGTATGTTCCACCTTCATTTTTTTGCATGTAGCTGTCCAATTTTCCCAGCACCACTTGTTGAAGAGGCTGTCTTTGTCCCATTTTATAGTTTCGCCTCCTTTGTCAAAAATAAGGTACCCATAGGTGCGTGGGTTTATCTCTGGGTTCTCGATCTTGTTCCATTGGTCAATATTTCTGTGTTTGTGCCAGTACCATACTGTCTTGAGGACTGTTGCTTTGTAGTAGAGTCTGAAGTTGGGGAGGCTGATCCCTCCAGCTCCATTCATCTTCCTCAGGATTGCTTTGGCTATTCGAGGTCTTTTGTGTTTCCATATGAACTGTGCTATTCTTTGGTCTAGTTCTGTGAAGAATGTTATTGGAAGTTTGATAGGGATCGCATTGAATCTATAGATGACATTTGGTAGTATGGTCATTTTCACAATATTCATTCTTCTGACCCAGGAACATGGAATATTTCTCCATCTGTTTAAGTCTTCTTTAATGTCTCTCATGAGTGTCTTGTAATTTTCTGTGTACAGTTCTTTTGTTTCTTTGGGTAGGTTTATTCCTAGATATTTGATTCTTTTGGTTGCAATGGTGAAGGGGACTGCCTTTTTGATTTCGTTTTCTGATTTTTCATTGTTTGTGTATAGGAATGCCAGTGATTTCTGTATATTGATTTTGTATCCTGCGACTTTGCTGAATTCACTGATTATATCTAGTAGTTTTGTAATAGTGCGGGGTTTTCTTAAATGACTGAATTTTCACTGATTCCTTTGAGTTGTCTGAGTTGCTTGTAGATTTTGGAGATTAATTCTTTGTCTGTTGTTTCATTTGCTATGATTTTCTCCCACTCTGTGGGCTGTCTGTTCAGCTTTTTTGTAGTTTCTTTAGCTGTACAAAAGCTTTTAAGTTTCATTAGGTCCCACATGTTCATTTGTCTTTTGAGTTCCGCTATTCTAGTAGGTGGGTCAGAGAAGATCTTGCTTTGATTGATGTCCTTGAGGGTTTTGCCTATATTCTCCTCTAAGAGTTTGATAGTTTCTGGCCTTACATTTAAGTCTTTAATCCATTTTGAGTTGATCTTTGTGCATGGTGTCAGGGTATGTTCCACCTTCATTTTTTTGCATGTAGCTGTCCAATTTTCCCAGCACCACTTGTTGAAGAGGCTGTCTTTGTCCCATTTTATAGTTTCGCCTCCTTTGTCAAAAATAAGGTACCCATAGGTGCGTGGGTTTATCTCTGGGTTCTCGATCTTGTTCCATTGGTCAATATTTCTGTGTTTGTGCCAGTACCATACTGTCTTGAGGACTGTTGCTTTGTAGTAGAGTCTGAAGTTGGGGAGGCTGAGCCCTCCAGCTCCATTCATCTTCCTCAGGATTGCTTTGGCTATTCGAGGTCTTTTGTGTTTCCATATGAACTGTGCTATTCTTTGGTCTAGTTCTGTGAAGAATGTTATTGGAAGTTTGATAGGGATCGCATTGAATCTATAGATGACATTTGGTAGTATGGTCATTTTCACAATATTCATTCTTCTGACCCAGGAACATGGAATATTTCTCCATCTGTTTAAGTCTTCTTTAATGTCTCTCATGAGTGTCTTGTAATTTTCTGTGTACAGTTCTTTTGTTTCTTTGGGTAGGTTTATTCCTAGATATTTGATTCTTTTGGTTGCAATGGTGAAGGGGACTGCCTTTTTGATTTCGTTTTCTGATTTTTCATTGTTTGTGTATAGGAATGCCAGTGATTTCTGTATATTGATTTTGTATCCTGCGACTTTGCTGAATTCACTGATTATATCTAGTAGTTTTGTAATAGTGTCTTTGGGATTTTCTATGTATAACATCATGTCATCTGCGAAAAGAGAGAGTTTGACTTCTTCCTTTCCAATCTGGATTCCTTTGATTTCTTTCTCTTCTCTTATTGCTGTTGCTAGAACTTCCAGGACTATGTTGAATAAGAGTGGTGAAAGTGGACACCCTTGTTTTATTCCTGATCTTAGAGGGAATGCTTTGAGTTTTTCACCATTGAGGATAATGTTTGCTGTGGGCTTCTCATATATGGCTTTCACTATGTTAAGTTCCTTCTATGCCCATTTTCTGAAGAGTTTTTATCATAAATGGATGCTGTACTTTGTCAAAGGCTTTTTCTGCATCTATTGAGATGATCATGTGATTTTTGTCTCTCAATTTGTTGATATGGTGTATCACATTGATTGATTTGCGGATATTGAAGAATCCTTGCATGCCTGGGATGAACCCAACTTGATCGTGATGAATGAGCTTTTTGATGTGTTGTTGAATTCTGTTTGCTAGGATTTTGTTGAGGATTTTGGCGTCTAGATTCATCAGTGAAACTGGCCCATAATTTTCTTTTTTTGTGATGTCTTTGCCTGGCTTTGGTATCAGCGTGATGGTGGCCTCGTAGAATGTGTTTGGAAGTGTTCCTTCCTGTGCAATTGTTTGGAAGAGTTTTAGGAGGACAGGCATTAGCTCTTCTTTAAATGTTTGGTAGAATTCACTTGTGAAACCATCTGGCCCTGGGCTTTTATTTTTGGGTAGATTTTTGATCACAAGGTCAATTTCTGAGCTTGTGATTGGGTTGTTCATAGTTTCTATTTCTTCCTGGTTGAGTCTTGGGAGATTAATCTCTAAGAAACTGTCCATTTCTTCCAGGTTGTCCAGTTTGTTGCCATAGAGTTGTTCATAATAGTCTCTTATAATCCTTTGGATTTCTGCATTATCTGTTGTAATCTCTCCTTTTTCATTTTTGATTTTGGTGATCTGTATATTGATTTTGTATCCTGCGACTTTGCTGAATTCACTGATTATATCTAGTAGTTTTGTAATAGTGTCTTTGGGATTTTCTATGTATAACATCATGTCATCTGCGAAAAGAGAGAGTTTGACTTCTTCCTTTCCAATCTGGATTCCTTTGATTTCTTTCTCTTCTCTTATTGCTGTTGCTAGAACTTCCAGGACTATGTTGAATAAGAGTGGTGAAAGTGGACACCCTTGTTTTATTCCTGATCTTAGAGGGAATGCTTTGAGTTTTTCACCATTGAGGATAATGTTTGCTGTGGGCTTCTCATATATGGCTTTCACTATGTTAAGTTCCTTCTATGCCCATTTTCTGAAGAGTTTTTATCATAAATGGATGCTGTACTTTGTCAAAGGCTTTTTCTGCATCTATTGAGATGATCATGTGATTTTTGTCTCTCAATTTGTTGATATGGTGTATCACATTGATTGATTTGCGGATATTGAAGAATCCTTGCATGCCTGGGATGAACCCAACTTGATCGTGATGAATGAGCTTTTTGATGTGTTGTTGAATTCTGTTTGCTAGGATTTTGTTGAGGATTTTGGCGTCTAGATTCATCAGTGAAACTGGCCCATAATTTTCTTTTTTTGTGATGTCTTTGCCTGGCTTTGGTATCAGCGTGATGGTGGCCTCGTAGAATGTGTTTGGAAGTGTTCCTTCCTGTGCAATTGTTTGGAAGAGTTTTAGGAGGACAGGCATTAGCTCTTCTTTAAATGTTTGGTAGAATTCACTTGTGAAACCATCTGGCCCTGGGCTTTTATTTTTGGGTAGATTTTTGATCACAAGGTCAATTTCTGAGCTTGTGATTGGGTTGTTCATAGTTTCTATTTCTTCCTGGTTGAGTCTTGGGAGATTAATCTCTAAGAAACTGTCCATTTCTTCCAGGTTGTCCAGTTTGTTGCCATAGAGTTGTTCATAATAGTCTCTTATAATCCTTTGGATTTCTGCATTATCTGTTGTAATCTCTCCTTTTTCATTTTTGATTTTGGTGATCTGGTTCTTCTCTCTCTTTTTCTTGATGAGTCTGGCCAGTGGTGTGATGATTTTATTGACCTTTTCGAAGAACCAGCTTTTTGTTTTATTTATCTTTACTATTGTTTCTTTTGTTTCTTTTTCATTTATTTCTGCTCTGATCTTTATGATTTCCCTTCTTCTGCTGGCCTTGGGGTGTTTTTGTTCTTCTTTCTCCAGTTGTTTTAAGCATAAGGTAAGGTCGTCTGTTTGAGATTTTCCTAGTTTCTTGAGGTGGGATTGAATTGCTATAAACTTCCCTCTTAGAACTGCTTTTGCAGTATCCCATAGGTTTTGCACTGTCGTGTGTTCATTGTCATTTTCTTCTAGGAATTTTTTTATTTCTCCTTTGATTTCCTCAATGATCAATTGGTTTTTTAGGTACGTGTTGTTTAATCTCCATGTGTTTGTGTTTTTAGTGGTTTTTTCCTGTAGTTGATCTCTAATCTCACTGCATTGTGATCCGAGAAGATGGTTGATAGAATTTCAGTTTTCTTGAATTGACTGAGGTTTGATTTGTGGTCCAAGATGTGGTCTATCCTGGATAATGTTCCGTGAGCACTTGAGAAGAAAGTGTATTCTTCTGCTTTTGGATGGAAAGTCCTGAAGATATCAATGAGGTCCATTTCTTCTAGTGTGGCATTTAAGGCTTGTGTTTCTTTATTAATTTTCTGTTTGGATGATCTGTCCATTGGTGTGAGAGGAGTGTTAAAGTCTCCTACTATGATTGTGTTACTGTCAATGTCTTCTTTTATGTCTGAAAGTGTTTCTCTTATGTATTGGGGTGCTCCTGCGTTGGGTGCATAGATATTTATGATTGTTATGTCTTCTTCTTGGATGGATCCCTTAATCATGATGTAGTGACCTGCCTTGTCTCTTAGAAAATCTATTTTTGATATGAGGATTGCTACTCCAGCTTTGTGAAACCATTTTATAGTTTTTGATCCAATTTTGGTGATTGGGTTCATAGTTTCTATTTCTTCCTGGTTGAGTCTTGGGAGATTAATCTCTAAGAAACTGTCCATTTCTTCCAGGTTGTCCAGTTTGTTGCCATAGAGTTGTTCATAATAGTCTCTTATAATCCTTTGGATTTCTGCATTATCTGTTGTAATCTCTCCTTTTTCATTTTTGATTTTGGTGATCTGGTTCTTCTCTCTCTTTTTCTTGATGAGTCTGGCCAGTGGTGTGATGATTTTATTGACCTTTTCGAAGAACCAGCTTTTTGTTTTATTTATCTTTACTATTGTTTCTTTTGTTTCTTTTTCATTTATTTCTGCTCTGATCTTTATGATTTCCCTTCTTCTGCTGGCCTTGGGGTGTTTTTGTTCTTCTTTCTCCAGTTGTTTTAAGCATAAGGTAAGGTCGTCTGTTTGAGATTTTCCTAGTTTCTTGAGGTGGGATTGAATTGCTATAAACTTCCCTCTTAGAACTGCTTTTGCAGTATCCCATAGGTTTTGCACTGTCGTGTGTTCATTGTCATTTTCTTCTAGGAATTTTTTTATTTCTCCTTTGATTTCCTCAATGATCAATTGGTTTTTTAGGTACGTGTTGTTTAATCTCCATGTGTTTGTGTTTTTAGTGGTTTTTTCCTGTAGTTGATCTCTAATCTCACTGCATTGTGATCCGAGAAGATGGTTGATAGAATTTCAGTTTTCTTGAATTGACTGAGGTTTGATTTGTGGTCCAAGATGTGGTCTATCCTGGATAATGTTCCGTGAGCACTTGAGAAGAAAGTGTATTCTTCTGCTTTTGGATGGAAAGTCCTGAAGATATCAATGAGGTCCATTTCTTCTAGTGTGGCATTTAAGGCTTGTGTTTCTTTATTAATTTTCTGTTTGGATGATCTGTCCATTGGTGTGAGAGGAGTGTTAAAGTCTCCTACTATGATTGTGTTACTGTCAATGTCTTCTTTTATGTCTGAAAGTGTTTCTCTTATGTATTGGGGTGCTCCTGCGTTGGGTGCATAGATATTTATGATTGTTATGTCTTCTTCTTGGATGGATCCCTTAATCATGATGTAGTGACCTGCCTTGTCTCTTAGAATCTTCTTTACTTTAAAATCTATTTTGTCTGATATGAGGATTGCTACTCCAGCTTTCTTTTGATTTCCATTTGCATGGAATATCTTTTTCCAGCCTCTCACTTTCAGTCTATGAGTGTCTCTAGGTCTGAAATGAGTTTCTTGGAGGCAGCATATGTATGGGTCGTGTTTTTGGATCCATTCAGCCACTCTGTGTCTTTTGGTTGGGGCATTTAGTCCATTGACATTCAAAGTAATTATTGATACAAATGATCCTATTGTCATCTTCTTAAATGTTATGATGGGTTTGTTTCGTGGACCTTTTCCTTTTATACTTGTTGTCTATATAAGTCCCTTTAACACTTGTTGTAAGGCTGGTTTGGTGTGACTAAATTCTTTTAATTTTTGCTTGTCTGTAAAGCTTTTGATTTCTCCATCAATTTTGAATGAGATCCTTGCAGGGTAGAGGATTCTTGGTTGCAGATTATTCTCTTTCAGCCGTTTAAATGTGTCCTGCCATTCCCTTCTGGCCTGCTGAGTTTCTGTTGAAAGATCAGCTGTTAAACGTATGGGCTTTCCCTTGTATGTCACTAGTTGCTTTTCCCTTGCTGCTTTGAGAATTCTATCTTTGTGTTTAATTTGTGTTAGCTTCATTAATATGTGTCTTGGTGTGTTTCTTCTCGGATTGATTCTGTATGGTACTCTTTGTGCTTCTTGGACTTGACTATTTCTTTTCCCATGGTGGGGAAATTTTCAACTATAATCTCTTCAAAAATTTTCTCATAGCCTTTCTTTTTTTCTTCTTCTTCTGGAACCCCTATAATTCGAATATGGGTGTGTTTGATACTATCCCAGAGGTCTCTGAGGCTATCCTCTGCTCTTTTCATTCTTTGAGCTAGAGCCTGTTTTTCAGCAGTTATTTCCACCATTTTATCTTCCAGCTCACTTATCCAGTCTTCTGTCTCAGATACTCTGCTCTTGATTCCTTCTACAGTGTTTTTTTCAGTTTAGCAATTGAGTTGTTTGTCTCTGTTACTTTTTTGGTAAGTTCTTGTATTTCTTTATTCATTGTGTTAGTTGTGTCTTGCAATTTCTCTGAAATTCTGTTTTCAGTGTCTTTGATCATCTTTACTATCATTCTTCTGAAATCACTTTCAGAAAGTTTGTCCAAATTCTCTTCATTAATTTGATCTTGTGTGTTTGTGGATTGTTCCTTCGCTTGTGTGGTATTTCTCTGCCGTTTCATTGTTATTATTAATTTTTTAACTGACTCTGTTTGGGATTTCCTTTCCCCAGACTTTGAGTTACATCTGTTGGTGTTTGTTGTTTGGATGGGGCTTCTTATTCTGGGTGATGCTGGTGATTGGGTGATGTCAGGACTTGCACACAAGTGATTACCTTTGTTGGCGTTCTCACTTGTATACTGCTCTTTAGTGTTAGGCGTTGTCTAGTATTGTAGAGTTTTGGAGTCAGTGCTCCCTCCCTAAAGCCCCGGGACTTGTTGCCTGACCAGGGAATGAAGATTTGACAGCTGGTTTGTTATGGCATTAAATGATATTAAAACATATATATGCCAATGAGAAACAGAAGGTATACCTTTGACAAATGGCAATTAAAAAATTATGCAAATACTATCTAGCGTATTGAATTATACACATAAACATACAGAGCTGTAACATAACCCAAGCATTCCAACCAAAATACAGTACAATATGTTAGCACGGCAAATAGAGAAAAGCAAGAATGATATCCACCAGTTAATAACCAAACTAAGTAGAAGCACCAATTGGAGAATAATGTTAGAGCAGGGTCCCTGTTGGGGATAAGGCAATGAGGACAGAACAGACTAAGAAATATGGTGGGAAAAGGGAAAAACAGAAAGGGAGGATAGAAGAGAAATATAGAATGACACTGCAAAGTTAAATATAGGGAGATAAAGATTTGTATGTATTAGGATTTAGTGCTATAGGAAAGGAGCTTCAGAGAAAGCAAAGAATTATAGAGGAAGTGGTAGTACAAATGAAAAATTTTTAAAAATTAAAAGAGCTAATTATATAGAAAAATATAGAAAAACAAAGCAAAAATAATAAAAACAGACAAAACCCCCACAGAACCTTAAAAGACCAATGGGGAACCAGAAGTTTATACCAAAATAAAATGTGTGGTTTAAAAGGAAAAAGAAGAAAAAAAAATTATGTAAACTTGAATATATTCAGTCTTAACTGATAAGATTAGTAGCTTCAATAGAATTCAGTGAAGGAGATGAACACACCCACTCTCTCTCTCTCACACACACACACACACACACACCCCGAAAAAAAGAAAAAAAGCGGGGGGTGCACTGAGTGGGTTTGGAAAAAAGAGAAAAAAAAAATTGAAACAAAGTGATACAATACAAAAAATGAAAATTTAAAGTCCAGCAGTAACTCCAGCTTCAGACAAAACGTGAAAATAGTGTTTATGTTCTTCTGTCTCTTGCTGACTATTCAGGAATTATCAGTCTTTTTCTTGCCTCTGGCAGTGGTTGGATCTGAAGACCTCTTTGACTGCTTGTTTATTTCGGCCTATTCCAGAATTAAAAGGCCCGCCCAGGCTGGCCCTGGGAGTTTCTTAATCCAAATCCCTTTTCTTGCTGGGTGGAGCTAAGTCCCCTCCCTGTAGCTTGACCAGCAGCCAACCTACAGTAGGGAAAATGGCGTCTGTCTCACAGAGGATTTATTCCCACACGCTCTATGGGAAGCACTTCCACAGTGACCCCGACCCTGCTGCAGGCCACCGTCGACCCCCGCCACCGCGGGAGACGTCAGGTTACTCAGAGGTGAGTCTGGCTCAGTCTCATGCAGGATCGCTATTCCCCTGTCCCGGATCACAGTGCGCAGACTTTCCAGTCCTCCTCAGCGACTCTGTGATCGGGTTAATGGTAACCTCCTCCAAAGGAAACTGAGTGCCGTCCTTCCGAGGCCTGCTCAAGGGCACATCTAGCTCAGGGGGGCACCTGGACCCTCCAAAGCAGGTCTGGCTCAGTCCCTTGTGGGTGTCACTGCTCCTTTCCTGGGTTTTGATCTGCAACAGGCTTTGCGCCTTTGGCCCACCCAGCCTCTCTGGCTGGTATGAGGTTTGACTTTTCAAAGTGCGATTGGCCCCTCCTACCGTCTTGATGCGGCGTCTCCTTTGTTCTTCGATGTGGGGTATCCTCTCTGTGATCAGATCCAACCTCCTTTCGTCGATGGTTTCCCAGGAACTCGTTGCAATTCAGGCGATTTTGCAGGAGAGATGAGTGCACGTCCTTCTACGCCGCCATCTTAGCTCCACCCACCCTTTTTCCCATTTAAAAAAACAAAACAAAAACTTTTTTTTTTTTACAGTTTTGTTGTTTACTGCCACACATCGACCTGAATCCACCATACATATCCCCACCTCCAAACCTCCTCTGTCTCCCTCCCCATCCCACCGCCTGAGTGGGTTTGGAAAAAAGAGAAAAAAATTGAAACAAAGTGATACAATACAAAAAATGAAAATTTAAAGTCCAGCAGTAACTCCAGCTTCAGACAAAACGTGAAAATAGTGTTTATGTTCTTCTGTCTCTTGCTGACTATTCAGGAATTATCAGTCTTTTTCTTGCCTCTGGCAGTGGTTGGATCTGAAGACCTCTTTGACTGCTTGTTTATTTCGGCCTATTCCAGAATTAAAAGGCCCGCCCAGGCTGGCCCTGGGAGTTTCTTAATCCAAATCCCTTTTCTTGCTGGGTGGAGCTAAGTCCCCTCCCTGTAGCTTGACCAGCAGCCAACCTACAGTAGGGAAAATGGCGTCTGTCTCACAGAGGATTTATTCCCACACGCTCTATGGGAAGCACTTCCACAGTGACCCCGACCCTGCTGCAGGCCACCGTCGACCCCCGCCACCGCGGGAGACGTCAGGTTACTCAGAGGTGAGTCTGGCTCAGTCTCATGGAGGATTGCTATTCCCTGTCCCGGATCACAGTGCGCAGACTTTCCAGTCCTCCTCAGCGACTCTGTGATCGGGTTAATGGTAACCTCCTCCAAAGGAAACTGAGTGCCGTCCTTCCGAGGCCTGCTCAAGGGCACATCTAGCTCAGGGGGGCACCTGGACCCTCCAAAGCAGGTCTGGCTCAGTCCCTTGTGGGTGTCACTGCTCCTTTCCTGGGTTTTGATCTGCAACAGGCTTTGCGCCTTTGGCCCACCCAGCCTCTCTGGCTGGTATGAGGTTTGACTTTTCAAAGTGCGATTGGCCCCTCCTACCGTCTTGATGCGGCGTCTCCTTTGTTCTTCGATGTGGGGTATCCTCTCTGTGATCAGATCCAACCTCCTTTCGTCGATGGTTTCCCAGGAACTCGTTGCAATTCAGGCGATTTTGCAGGAGAGATGAGTGCACGTCCTTCTACGCCGCCATCTTAGCTCCACCCACCCTTTTTCCCATTTAAAAAAACAAAACAAAAACTTTTTTTTTTTTACAGTTTTGTTGTTTACTGCCACACATCGACCTGAATCCACCATACATATCCCCACCTCCAAACCTCCTCTGTCTCCCTCCCCATCCCACGCCTGTAGGTCACCACAGAACCCCCGTTTGAGATCCCCTAGTCCCACAGCATTTTCCAGTCCCTCACCCCAATGTTCATAACTGTTCTCCATGTCCGCCTCTCCACTGCTGCTCTGCATATTCATTTATCAGCACCATCTTTCTAGATTCCATATAAATGTGTCAGTATACAATATTTATCTTTCTCTGACATACTTCACTCTGTATAATAGGTTCTAGATTCATCCACCTCATTAGAACTGATTCAAATGTATTTCTTTTTATGGCTGAATTATATTCCATTGTATATATGTACCACGGCTTCTTTATCCATTCATTCTCTCGATGGACATCTAGGTTGTTTCCGTGTTCTAGCTATTGTAAATAGTGCTGCAATGAACAATGGGGTACATGCGTCTCTTTCAATTTTGACTTCTGCAGGATATATGCCTAGTAGTGGGATTGCTGGGTTAAGGGTGGTTCTATTCCTAGTTTTTTGAGGAATCTCCATACTGTCTTCCATAGTGGCTATAACCTACATTCCCACCAACAATGCAAGAGTGTTCTCTTTTCTCCACACCCTCTCCAGCATTTATTGTCTATAGATTATTTTTTTACGATGGCTATTCTGACTGGTGTGAGGTGGTATCTCATTGTAGTTTTGATTTGTGTTTCTTTTTTTTTTTTTTTTTATTCTTTATTTTAAAGGTTTTACAGAGTTGTGTTGTTCACATACATGTATGTTCCCAGATCAGTCATATGCATATCCATGGTCCCCACCCACCCAGATCCCCCCATCCCACCCCTCCAGACCTTTGCCCCAAGCCATTGTAAGCACTCCTATTCCCTTAGCACTGTGACACTAGCTATCTTTTCCACACATAACACTATAGGTTTCCTTGTTACTTCCTCCATGCTTCCCCCTCCTATTTATTCACCACGATGTCCCTATGTCTATGCTCTGTCTTTTTTTTTTTTCATGAGTTCCCTGTGTGTGATATCAAGACCGTCCTACTAGATTCCATATATGTGTGTTAGTATACTGTATTTGTCTTTCTCTTTTTGACTTACTTCACTTTTTTTGATAGGTTCTAGAGCCAGCCACTTCATTAGGATTGAGTCTTCTGCATTTCTTTTAACAGCTGAGTAGTATTCCATTGTATATATGTACCAGAGCTTCTGGATCCATTCATTCGTCGATGGACATCTAGGTTGCTTCCATGTTTTGGCTATTGTATAGAGAGCTGCAATGAACATTGGGGTACAGGTGCTTCTTTCAGTTTTTATTTCATCAGGATATAAGCCTAAGAGTGGGATTGCTGGGTCATAGGGTGCTTCTATTTTTAGTTTTTTAAGAAATCTCCATACTGTCTTCCATAGAGGCTGTATCAATTTACATTCCCACCAGCCATGCAAGAGGGTTCCCTTTTCTCCGCACCCTCTCCAGCATTTGTTGTCTGCAGATTTCTTGAAGATGGCCATTCTGACGGGTGTGAGGTGATATCTCATTGTAGTTTTAATTTGCATTTCTCTAATAATAAGTGAGGTTGAGCATCGTTTCATGTATTTTTGGGCCATCTGTATGTCCTCTTTGGAGAGGCGTCTCTTTAGGTCTTTTTCCCATTTTTTGATTGGGTTGTTCGTTTTCCCTGTGCTGAGTTGTCTGAGTTGCTTGTAGATTTTGGAGATTAATTCCTTGTCTGTTGTTTCATTTGCTATGATTTTCTCCCACTCTGTGGGGGGGTCTGTTCAGCTTTTTTGTAATTTCTTTAGCTGTACAAAAGCTTTTAAGTTTCATGAAGTCCCATATGTTCATTTTTCTTTTCAGTTCTGCTATTTTAGTTGGTGGGTCAGAGAAGATCTTGCTTTGATTGATGTCCTTGAGGGTTTTGCCTATATTCTCCTCTAAGAGTTTGATGGTTTCTGGTCTTACATTTAGGTCTTTAATCCATTTTGAGTTGATCTTAGTGTATGGTGTCAGGGAATGTTCCACCTTCATTTTTTTGCATGTAGCTGTCCAATTCTCCCAGCACCACTTGTTGAAGAGGCTGTCTTTGTCCCATTTTATAGTTTCTCCTCCTTTATCAAAAATAAGGTACCCATAGGTGCGTGGCTTTATCTCTGGGTTCTCGATCTTGTTCCATTGGTCTATAGTTCTGTTTTTATGCCAGTACCATACTGTCTTGAGGACTGTTGTTTTGTAGTAGAGTCTGAAGTTAGGGAGGCTGATCCCTCCAGCTCCGTTTTTCTTTCTCAGGATTGCTTTGGCTATTCGAGGTCTTTTGTGTTTCCATATGAACTGTGTGATCCTTTGGTCTAGTTCTGTTAAAATGTCAATGGAAGTTGAATAGGTATTGCATTGAATCTGTAGATGATATTTGGTAGTATGGTCATTTTCACAATATTGATTCTTCCGACCCAGGAACATGGAATATCTCTCCATCTGTTTAAGTCTTCTTTAATTTCTTTCATGAGTGTCTTGTAATTTTCTGTGTACAGTTCTTTTGTTTCTTTGGGTAGGTTTATTCCTAGATATTTGATTCTTTTGGTTGCAATGGTGAAGGGGACTGCCTCTTTGATTTCATTTTCTGATTTTTCATTGTTTGTGTATAGGAATGCCAGTGATTTCTGTGTGTTGACTTTGTATCCTGCGACTTTGCTGAGTTCATTGATTAGCTCTAGTAGCTTTGTAATAGATTCTTTGGGATTTTCTATGTATAATATCGTGTCATCTGCAAAAAGAGAGAGCTTGACTTCTTCCTTTCCAATCTGGATTCCTTTGATTTCTTTCTCTTCTCTTATTGCTGTTGCTAGAACTTCCAGGACTATGTTGAATAGTAGTGGTGAAAGTGGACACCCCTGTCTTGTTCCTGATCTTAGAGGAATGCTTTCAGTTTTCTCCATTGAGGACAATGTTCGCTGTGGGCTTCTCATAGATGGCTTTCACTATGTTGAGATAGGTTCCTTCTATGCCCATTTTCTGAAGAGTTTTTATCATAAATGGATGTTGTACTTTGTCAAAGGCTTTTTCTGCATCTATTGAGATGATCATGTGATTTTTGTCTCTCAGTTTGTTGATATGGTGTATCACATTGATTGATTTGCATTAGTGTATGGTGTCAGGGAATGTTCCACCTTCATTTTTTGCATGTAGCTGTCCAATTCTCCCAGCACCACTTGTTGAAGAGGCTGTCTTTGTCCCATTTTATAGTTTCTCCTCCTTTATCAAAAATAAGGTACCCATAGGTGCGTGGCTTTATCTCTGGGTTCTCGATCTTGTTCCATTGGTCTATAGTTCTGTTTTTATGCCAGTACCATACTGTCTTGAGGACTGTTGTTTTGTAGTAGAGTCTGAAGTTAGGGAGGCTGATCCCTCCAGCTCCGTTTTTCTTTCTCAGGATTGCTTTGGCTATTCGAGGTCTTTTGTGTTTCCATATGAACTGTGTGATCCTTTGGTCTAGTTCTGTGAAAAATGTCAATGGAAGTTGAATAGGTATTGCATTGAATCTGTAGATGATATTTGGTAGTATGGTCATTTTCACAATATTGATTCTTCCGACCCAGGAACATGGAATATCTCTCCATCTGTTTAAGTCTTCTTTAATTTCTTTCATGAGTGTCTTGTAATTTTCTGTGTACAGTTCTTTTGTTTCTTTGGGTAGGTTTATTCCTAGATATTTGATTCTTTTGGTTGCAATGGTGAAGGGGACTGCCTCTTTGATTTCATTTTCTGATTTTTCATTGTTTGTGTATAGGAATGCCAGTGATTTCTGTGTGTTGACTTTGTATCCTGCGACTTTGCTGAGTTCATTGATTAGCTCTAGTAGCTTTGTAATAGATTCTTTGGGATTTTCTATGTATAATATCGTGTCATCTGCAAAAAGAGAGAGCTTGACTTCTTCCTTTCCAATCTGGATTCCTTTGATTTCTTTCTCTTCTCTTATTGCTGTTGCTAGAACTTCCAGGACTATGTTGAATAGTAGTGGTGAAAGTGGACACCCCTGTCTTGTTCCTGATCTTAGAGGGAATGCTTTCAGTTTTTCTCCATTGAGGACAATGTTCGCTGTGGGCTTCTCATAGATGGCTTTCACTATGTTGAGATAGGTTCCTTCTATGCCCATTTTCTGAAGAGTTTTTATCATGAATGGATGTTGTACTTTGTCAAAGGCTTTTTCTGCATCTATTGAAATGATCATGTGATTTTTGTCTCTCAGTTTGTTAATATGGTGTATCACATTGATTGATTTGCGGATGTTAAAGAAGCCTTGCATGCCTGGGATGAACCCGACTTGATCATGATGTATGAGTTTTTTGATGTGTCGTTGAATTCTGTTTGCTAGGATTTTGTTGAGAATCTTGGCATCTAAGTTCATCAGAGAAATCGGTCTGTAATTTTCCTTTTTGATTTGTGTTTCTTTAATGAGTGACATTGAGCATCTTTTCCTGTGCTTTTTTTTTGGCCGTGTGCATGTCTTTGGAGCGATGTCTATCTGTTTATCCATTTTTGATTGGGCTGTTAGTCTTTTTTGGTGTTGAGTTGTCTAAGCTGCTTGTTTATTTTGGAAATTAATTCTTTTTTATTTTTTCCTATCTTTTTTGGGGGGGTGGGGAGGGAGGAGGACAGGCGGGCCACTTCTGTTGGTCTTTCATTTATCTGTTTTTACCCATCTTTGTTCTTTGGCCCGTGTGGGCCTCCCATAGCAGTGGCCTCTGTTGTCGCAGAGCACCGGCTCTGGGCGTATGCGCTCCAGAGCTCCGGCTGGGTAACTGGACATATCGGTCCAGCCGCTCCGCGGCACGTGGGATCTTCCCAGGCCAGGGATCGAACCGGCACCCCTTGCACTGCAAAGCGGTGTCCTTACCCACTGGATCACCAGGGAAGCCCTGGAAATTAATTATTGGTTATTTCATTTGCTATTATTTTCTCCCATTCTGAGAGTTGTCTTTACATCCTGTTTTTTTTGTTTTTGCTGTGCAAAAGCTTTTAAGTTTAAAAAGGGACTAAATTGACTTCCATAGCCTTTTCAAGTGAGGTAGGAAAGGCTTCAGTCTATCCTGTGAAAGTATCAACAAACACCATAAGATATTTATGTCCTGATCGTGGGGGCATTTGAATGAAATCTGCCAGTCTTCCTCATATAGTCTCTTGGCCTGGAATCACCCCTGTTATGAAGATCGGACTGGATGGGGCTGTGGGTTATTACAGGCACATAAATCATAGGCAAGCATTAGTTATTTTACTGTTTTTTAAGCTGCTTCCCTGAAAAAGCCTTTTGCTATCTATGTCCCATAGTGCATCCCTTCCATGGGTCAATCGTGTAAGCTCTTAGCGAGTTTCCGTGGTTGAGTTTCAGGGATTAGAACCTTATCCTTTATACCAACCCTTTTTTCCCTACTCATAGCCCCGTTTTTAGCATTTTCTTGTTCCTGTGGGAAATACTGGGGGAGGCTAGGGAGTTCGGGGGACCAACCTAGAGCCATAACTTGTTCAGGTTCCTGCTGTGCCTGTTTTGCAGGTTCTGCTATTCACGGCTCACAAAAGACCCGTTTCTGTGATTATCTCCCTGTAGAAATCCTACAGTGGACTACTGCTACCTGGGTCAGAAGCTGCACTGCTTCTAAAAGAGCCAGAATCAAACCTTTATGTCTCATGGGGGAATTTCTAGCGGTTAACATTCCTCTTTCTCTCCAAATGGCAGCATGAATCACGTGATATCCACATTTAGAGTCAGTAAGAATATTAAATTTCTTATTTTTCCCTAACGGCAAAGCTCTTTAATGCAATTAGTTCAGTCTTCTGGGCTGATGTCTGGGGTGGTGGGGCCTTGGCTTCTATGATTTCATCTAGACTGTAGCATACCCTACCTTTTGGGTTCCCATTTCTACAAAATTGTTTCCATCAGTAAACCATCTGACCTCAGGGCTGTCAGGAGGCTCATCTAGAAAGACCTACTGAAGGAAGTCTGTTCTAGGGTCTCTAATCACTGAGGCAGTAAGTCTCCTCTGTTTGTCGGAAGCAGAGTTCCCAAGCTTAGAGTCTGGCATACCTTTAAGGTAATGTCGGGGGTATCTATTAGGAGGGCCCGATATCTCATTAACCTTCTTCCAGTCAACCAGTAATGTCTTTTGCCTCTTAACCTTACTGTCCATCAAGTCTTGGTTATTACAGACCTTGAGGGCTGCCTCTTCCAAAGCTGACAGTGGGGTCTGAGCCCTGCCTCAAGCTCTTGTAATTTTCCCTGGATACCTGGAGTAGCATGGGTGATAAACTGCATGGCCAACAGTGCCTACTTGGCATCTGTACTGGGGGACCTCCTAATGGCCTCTGTCACCCTGCTCAGGAAGGCCAGGTTTGCATCATCTTCCTGTGTAACCTCTTAGACCTTACAATTTACAGGCTTCACTATGTACCTTTTCATTCCTTACGACAGAAAAGTAATAGAATGCCTTACCCTAGCCAGGCCTACACAGCCCTCTAGTCGCTGAGTGGGTCATCTTCTGAGGTTGCATCCTCACCCACCTGATGAGTTGGGTGGTATGGATGGGTGCCCAGCAGGCCATTGGAATGTTCCCTGGCCTTTCTCAGTGCATGCTCCTTTTCAGCCCTGGTGCAGCAGTGGGCCAGAACCACCATGATGTCCTGCCAGGTGAGAGAGAATGCCACATGCAGCCTGACAAATTTATCCCTAAACTTGTCAGGGATCTCTAGCACCTGGCAAGCCTCTCCTTACAGATGAGCCCAGTTAGTTTAGGAGCTGTCTCTGGGATGTTCTAGGGGTCCCCTGAAGTACCCCAAAGTTAACTAGAAGTCAAGAGAATTTCAGTTAGATCTTTTTTAATCCCACACAATGATTTAATTTTTTATTATTTTTAAAAGTATTAATTATTTGTCTTAGTTGCAACACATGGAATCTTGGATCTCTGTTGCAGCATGCAGGATCTTTAGTTGTGGATTATGGGATCTAGTTCCCTAACCAAGGACTGAAACCAGGCCCTCGGCATGAGTCTTAGCCACAGTACCACCAGGGAAGCCCTCCAGTTAGAATTTGGTATTTGGGAAGTCTGTAAAAAATTTTTAAAGTTTTAAAACACCCAGTCAGGTAGGTGTTTCAGTCATAGGTTTTTGTGAAACAATACGTATTCTTTGAATTTAGGTGAGAAAAAATAAATAAATAAATACACATCACTTAAAGGCAAAGAACTCATACAATCTGTTACCAAAAGTAGCATTCCAGGACTTTGTTCTCCTATGAGAGAGAGAAGCCAGGTGCAGTCTTGCATCAGCCTATTCTTGATAAAATCCATTTACCTAATTAAAGTTAATCCAACGTTAGAAAATCCTGACCACATACAAAAGTCTTTTCTCCATGTTCCACTTTCACAAACCTGCAACTTTCTGTAGCTGTACTGTCCATTCTTTCCCCGTTCAGAAGAGCCAGCTCTAGGACAAAATCACCCTTTCCCCTTACCAACAAAATACACTTGGAATTCTCATAACCTCTCTTTCGAAAACATACAGCCTACTTTCCTTAAGCGTGAACTGTCCTCCACATCAGCATCCTGTAAACTGGTAGGGACCCTCTCAAGGTGGCACCAGCTTTAGTTTCTCTCACAGGAAGACAAAGTTTTGACCGTTAAAACCCAGCAGGCCATTGGAATGTTCCTGGCCTTTCTCAGTGCATGCTCCTTTTCAGCCCTGGTGCAGCAGTGGGCCAGAACCACCATGATGTCCTGCCAGGTGAGAGCGAATGCCACATGCAGCCTGACAAATTTATCCCTCAACTTGTCAGGGATCTCTAGCACCTGGCAAGCCTCTCCTTACAGATGAGCCCAGTTAGTTTAGGAGCTGTCTCTGGGATGTTCTGGGGGTCCCCTGAAGTACCCCAAAGTTAACTAGAAGTCAAGAGAATTTCAGTTAGATCTTTTTTAATCCCACACAATGATTTAATTTTTTATTATTTTTAAAAGTATTAATTATTTGTCTTAGTTGCAACACATGGAATCTTGGATCTCTGTTGCAGCATGCAGGATCTTTAGTTGTGGATTATGGGATCTAGTTCCCTAACCAAGGACTGAAACCAGGCCCTCGGCATGAGTCTTAGCCACAGTACCACCAGGGAAGCCCTCCAGTTAGAATTTGGTATTTGGGAAGTCTGTAAAAAATTTTTAAAGTTTTAAAACACCCAGTCAGGTAGGTGTTTCAGTCATAGGTTTTTGTGAAACAATACGTATTCTTTGAATTTAGGTGAGAAAAAATAAATAAATAAATACACATCACTTAAAGGCAAAGAACTCATACAATCTGTTACCAAAAGTAGCATTCCAGGACTTTGTTCTCCTATGAGAGAGAGAAGCCAGGTGCAGTCTTGCATCAGCCTATTCTTGATAAAATCCATTTACCTAATTAAAGTTAATCCAACGTTAGAAAATCCTGACCACATACAAAAGTCTTTTCTCCATGTTCCACTTTCACAAACCTGCAACTTTCTGTAGCTGTACTGTCCATTCTTTCCCCGTTCAGAAGAGCCAGCTCTAGGACAAAATCACCCTTTCCCCTTACCAACAAAATACACTTGGAATTCTCATAACCTCTCTTTCGAAAACATACAGCCTACTTTCCTTAAGCGTGAACTGTCCTCCACATCAGCATCCTGTAAACTGGTAGGGACCCTCTCAAGGTGGCACCAGCTTTAGTTTCTCTCACAGGAAGACAAAGTAGGTAAATTTAGACCTGTTTAGCAATTAATGTTCTAGTATTTTATATTTGAAGTGGTCTGGATAGTCAATGAATTCCTGTCACTTAATTTTTAAACTTACCAAAATTTGGAAAGACTGTTTTGTTTTAGATGGACGTTTCCAGAACATAATTATTCCTGAACAGTTTACCAGAACCCATGGGTGTGGCTCTCCCGGTGAGTACACCAGTCCATAGAAATCTGCCCTTCAGCCCACTCCCAACAGGACTTCTCTTGGTGGCAGGAAAATAAAGGTGGGAATACTGGGACAACTGGACTTTGAGCCACTAGATGATATGAGGTTTAAACCTCTATCACACCCATAGATCGCCGGTCAGGGGGAGTCCGCTGAACCAAGGCCTGTGTGGTCTGAGGCAAGGCTCCCCAACCTCTGCTTGCCACCATCACAGGGAGCCCCTGACGGCCGGAGGGAGCAGGTCTCACAGGCTGAGGGGAGCGATGCTGGAGCTGCCTGACGTCCACTGTTTCGGAAGTGGAGGAGAGGACAGAGAAGAAGAGATTTTAGAAGAAAAGGGAAGAAGGACAAAGGGGAGGGGAAGTGTGGCCCGGATGAGGGCAGGAGGCCAGGAAGGCACTTACCAAACATGGTGACCCTGGGAGAGGGTCAAGGGTCGCTTGTCACCCACAGGGAAGCTGCACTGAGTGTCCCAGAGGTGTGCAGATCCTCTCCCCAGAAGGGGACAAACCCCATGTTGGGCACCACGAATTCTGTTGCCAACTAGGGTCCTTGGTCTCCTTGATTAACAGAAATTGATCACACAAGAAATTCAGGCAAGGCTTTCTTGAGGCCCCTGCTGCAACAGGCAGGATGGGAACAATCAACAGGTTCCCTTGCCGGCTCGTTCGTGGGGCAGTGCGAGCTTGTTCCTTACACGGGGTGAGGGGAGGGGTGTGTCCAGGGTCGGAATGGAGGGCTGGCTTAGGTGGTCTGCCCACCCATTTATGGTGGTGTGTGCAGGGGGCATGCGCAGTTCCCCACTTTTGCTCCTGACCCCCTGCCTTATTGCTGTAGGCTCTTCAAAATTGACAGGTAGGTTTTTCAGTCTCTTTGTATTTTTGTCCAGAATTTGCCCCAACTGCAAATGTGCTCACACCCGCATAGTCTGTATTTTGTTGCTGGAAGAGAGGTGTGTCCAGGTGCAGACACTGCAGCACCGCAGCAAAGGGTCCTAGGTCCCAGCCTGTCTCAGCGGAAGGAAAGACGAGCTGCTGTCTCTCATGATGGTACAGAAATGCTTTTGAAAGTTTAGTATAAGTTCCTTAATGCCTGGGATGATGTATGTCAGGTTCATTCCCTGTGTTCAGTAGATACTTCCAGCCTCCCCACAGTGAGCCTTTTCAAGAGCCAGCACACTGAGGTGCACCACGGACACCCACAGCCTGGGCTGCCACAGCCACAGGACCACGTGGCTGGGCTCAGGATTCCGGGTGGTGACAGGCCTTTGGCAGGGCCTGTGGCTGTCACCATCTGTCTCCCCAAGCTTCCAGCGTCACAGGTGACAGTCTGCTACTAGTTGGATTCCTTCATTTTGCAAGGAATGTGTTCCTCTGGATGCTGTCATCCTGTCCTTGTCCTTCTGAAGTAGGCTGGCTTCCTGTGGCAGCTCCCCTGCCCCCGAAGGCACCCACACTCCCACGCATTCAGAGGCCTCTGCTGGGCTTGTTCCGATGCAGTTAACACCGAACACGAGGTGAAATCCCTGCTCCTGGAGCTAGACAAGCTGTCCTCTTTGCTTTCTTCCCCTGGTTCCCAGGCTTCCTCAGGTACTTTCTTTTGTTGCCTTGCATCCCAGCATTTGACCATCAGGGTAGGAGACCTGTGGTCAGTAGGAGGCCCACAGGCTGCATCTATGGGCCAGTACTGTGCTGACCAGAATAAGCTGTTGGAAACCTCAGCTCCTTCCGAGCCAGGACCATCCAGTCGGTCCCCTGGTGTACACACACACTCGTGCACACGTACACAGGCATGTACTTAGTCCCGAGCCTGCCTACTCTTGCTCCTTGTGTCCCTGCACCTCAAAGGAGACGATACCCTGTACCTGTCCCCCTCTTTGGAGATCCTAGCAGGCTGTGGTGGTGCTTCTGGGCCTTGCCTAAGTGGACCCAGCAGCATTAGGTTCAGGAGAGGCAGGGGTCCCCACCCTGTGTGTCCCCAGGCTGCCATCCTCACCCTCCAGTGCCCTTTTCCACAGGCTGTGGACGTTCCACATCAGCACGGTGAGAGTGAGCTGGGTCTGAGGCCCCAGGCCTCACACGCTGGCTGTGAGCAGATCCCCGTACTTCTCCAGGTCTGTACTTCTGTAGCTCTAACAGAGTGGACAGGGTTTGGAGGGTCCTGTGGCGCTGCACGTCCACCACCTTATGCTCCACTGAGCACCTGGACTACAGAAGAGGCCAGTACTGATACCCTCCACTCCCATTACTCCTAGATGGTGCTCTGGGGGCCCTGTGAAGACTGTTCCCATGTTCTTCACCAGGGTGTGTTCAGTGGTTCTTGATCAAGAAAGGGCTGAACTTTCAAATGCCTCTAAAATATTCTTATGCTGAATCAGTTCAGTTCAGTCACGTGCAACTGCTTTTGACCCCATGAACAACGGCATACCAGGCTTCCCTGTCCTTCACCATCTCCTGGAGTTTGCTTAAACTCATGCCCACTGAGTCAGTGGTGCCATCCAATCATCTTGTCCTCTGTCATCTCCTCCTCCTTCTACCTTCTATTTTCCCCAGCATCAGGGTCTTTTTCAACGAGCTGTCTCTTCACATCAGGTGGCTAAATTATTGGAGCTTCATTCCAATGATTATTCCTTGGAAGGACCTTCCCTGGTTCCCAGGCTTCCTCAGGTACTTTCTTTTGTTGCCTTGCATCCCAGCATTTGACCATCAGGGTAGGAGACCTGTGGTCAGTAGGAGGCCCACAGGCTGCATCTATGGGCCAGTACTGTGCTGACCAGAATAAGCTGTTGGAAACCTCAGCTCCTTCCGAGCCAGGACCATCCAGTCGGTCCCCTGGTGTACACACACACTCGTGCACACGTACACAGGCATGTACTTAGTCCCGAGCCTGCCTACTCTTGCTCCTTGTGTCCCTGCACCTCAAAGGAGCGATACCCTGTACCTGTCCCCTCTTTGGAGATCCTAGCAGGCTGTGGTGGTGCTTCTGGGCCTTGCCTAAGTGGACCCAGCAGCATTAGGTTCAGGAGAGGCAGGGGTCCCCACCCTGTGTGTCCCCAGGCTGCCATCCTCACCCTCCAGTGCCCTTTTCCACAGGCTGTGGACGTTCCACATCAGCACGGTGAGAGTGAGCTGGGTCTGAGGCCCCAGGCCTCACACGCTGGCTGTGAGCAGATCCCCGTACTTCTCCAGGTCTGTACTTCTGTAGCTCTAACAGAGTGGACAGGGTTTGGAGGGTCCTGTGGCGCTGCACGTCCACCACCTTATGCTCCACTGAGCACCTGGACTACAGAAGAGGCCAGTACTGATACCCTCCACTCCCATTACTCCTAGATGGTGCTCTGGGGGCCCTGTGAAGACTGTTCCCATGTTCTTCACCAGGGTGTGTTCAGTGGTTCTTGATCAAGAAAGGGCTGAACTTTCAAATGCCTCTAAAATATTCTTATGCTGAATCAGTTCAGTTCAGTCACGTGCAACTGCTTTTGACCCCATGAACAACGGCATACCAGGCTTCCCTGTCCTTCACCATCTCCTGGAGTTTGCTTAAACTCATGCCCACTGAGTCAGTGGTGCCATCCAATCATCTTGTCCTCTGTCATCTCCTCCTCCTTCTACCTTCTATTTTCCCCAGCATCAGGGTCTTTTTCAACGAGCTGTCTCTTCACATCAGGTGGCTAAATTATTGGAGCTTCATTCCAATGATTATTCCTTGGAAGGACCGATTTCCTCTAGTATTGACTGGTTTGATCTCCTTGCAGTCCAAAGGACTCTCAAGAGTCTTTTCCAGCACCACAGTTTAAAAGCATCAATTCTCTGGTGCTCAACCTTCTTTCTGGTCCAACTCTCACACTCACACGTGACTACTAGAAAAACCACAGCTTTGACTATACGAATCTGTCTCGGCAAAGTGATGTCTCTGCTTTTTAATATACTATCTACGTTTGTCATAGCTTCCAAGGAGCAAGCATCTTTTAATTTCATGGCTGCAGTCACCATCCTCAGTGATTCTGGAGCCCAAGAAAATAAAGTCTGTCACTGCTTCCATTGTTTGCCCATCTATTTGCCACGAGGTGATAGGACCAGATGCTATGATCTTTGTTTTTTGAATGTTGAGTTTTAGGCCAGCGTTTTCACTCTCCTCTTTCATCTTCATCAAGAGGCTCTTTTATTCCTCTTCATTTTCTGCCATTAGGGTGGTGTCATCTGCATACCTGAGGTTACTGACATTTTTTCTGGCAATCTTGACTCCAGCTTATGCTTCAACCAGACTGGCATTTTGCACGATGACGAGAGGTCTAAGGTTTCACTTGGAGGTTTGCTGGAGGATCCTACCTGCACTGGGATCTGACGCTGAACCAGACTTTGGGGCAGAAGCGATTAAATGTAGACTGCAAGATAAGCCTTGAGGGCTTCCCTGGTGGTCCAGTGGGTAAGGACACCGCCTTGCAGTGCAAGGCGCGTTCGATCCCTGGCCTTGCAGTGAAGACCGCTTCTTGATCAAGAAAGGGCTGAACTTTCAAATGCCTCTAAAATATTCTTATGCTGAATCAGTTCAGTTCAGTCACGTGCAACTGCTTTTGACCCCATGAACAACGGCATACCAGGCTTCCCTGTCCTTCACCATCTCCTGGAGTTTGCTTAAACTCATGCCCACTGAGTCAGTGGTGCCATCCAATCATCTTGTCCTCTGTCATCTCCTCCTCCTTCTACCTTCTATTTTCCCCAGCATCAGGGTCTTTTTCAACGAGCTGTCTCTTCACATCAGGTGGCTAAATTATTGGAGCTTCATTCCAATGATTATTCCTTGGAAGGACCGATTTCCTCTAGTATTGACTGGTTTGATCTCCTTGCAGTCCAAAGGACTCTCAAGAGTCTTTTCCAGCACCACAGTTTAAAAGCATCAATTCTCTGGTGCTCAACCTTCTTTCTGGTCCAACTCTCACACTCACACGTGACTACTAGAAAAACCACAGCTTTGACTATACTGAATCTGTCTCGGCAAAGTGATGTCTCTGCTTTTTAATATACTATCTACGTTTGTCATAGCTTCCAAGGAGCAAGCATCTTTTAATTTCATGGCTGCAGTCACCATCCTCAGTGATTCTGGAGCCCAAGAAAATAAAGTCTGTCACTGCTTCCATTGTTTGCCCATCTATTTGCCACGAGGTGATAGGACCAGATGCTATGATCTTTGTTTTTTGAATGTTGAGTTTTAGGCCAGCGTTTTCACTCTCCTCTTTCATCTTCATCAAGAGGCTCTTTTATTCCTCTTCATTTTCTGCCATTAGGGTGGTGTCATCTGCATACCTGAGGTTACTGACATTTTTTCTGGCAATCTTGACTCCAGCTTATGCTTCAACCAGACTGGCATTTTGCACGATGACGAGAGGTCTAAGGTTTCACTTGGAGGTTTGCTGGAGGATCCTACCTGCACTGGGATCTGACGCTGAACCAGACTTTGGGGCAGAAGCGATTAAATGTAGACTGCAAGATAAGCCTTGAGGGCTTCCCTGGTGGTCCAGTGGGTAAGGACACCGCCTTGCAGTGCAAGGGGCGCCGGTTCGATCCCTGGCCTGGGAAGATCCCACGTGTTGCGGTAGCAGCTGGACCCATGTGTCCAATTACCGAGCCGGAGCCCTGGAGCGCATGCGCCCAGAGCTAGTGCTCTGCGACAACAGAGGCCGCTGTAATGGGAGGCCCACACGGGCCAAAGAACAATGAGGATGAAAATAGATAAATGAAAGACCAATAGAAGTGGCCCGCCCCCCCACCTTCCTCCCTCCCCAACCCGCCCCCCTCCACACACAAAAGATACGCCTTGAAAGTGTAGTGGGGACATTTCAAAATGATCATCTGAGCCCACACCCTGCCCTTCCCTTCTTCTAAGATGCTCCCTGAACAGACCAAAGAAATATACAGAGAAAATTTGTATCAATAATGGAGAGCAGGGACCATCCAGAAACTGAGGATTTCTAGGAAAGTGCACATGGGGCTAGAGTGAGGGGGCTGCCTGATTGTCACGGGCGTGAGGGAGGGCCTGCGAGGAGAGGAATACATGCCCAGCCCCAGCACCGCAGACACCCAGGGGGGCTGCCGCCAACCGCAGCTCTGTCGCTGGGCTCCTTTCTCTTCACTCCTCAGTGTGAAGGCTGAAATCCCTCTCTGGTCGTGGCCCTTGAGGCCATCAGGTAGGATCCTCCAGGAAACCTCCAGGTGAAACCTCAGACCGCTTGACACTGCTGCCTTTTTAAATAAATGAGGGAGCAGCTGGCCCATTTGTAATAGAGAAACGAGACAGAAGCCCTCTCCATGTTGAAATGAAAGCCAGACACTGGCTTCAGGGGCTCCTCTCCAGCCTCCCCAGCCGGGCCCCCTCCAGTGAGTGAGCAGAGGCATTGCTGGGAGCACCCACATGTAGACACCTGGACTATTACTTTTAGGCAGAACAGCAAATATTTATATGATTAGGGTACCACATTAGACACAGAATAAAGAACATAGAAATGTTTCAGTGGTTTTAGCTTCTTTATTACCTAAAATTTCTGTCTCATGGCAGTTAAAAGAATTAAAAGGTCTGATCTGGAGATTTGCAGGGGGGACCTCAAATGTGGAAGATTCTAACAAGATAGGACTGTGGTTGCCTAAACCACATCAATTTCAATAAAAGAAAGCCTGACCTGATTATAGCGACAGTGCAGTGATCACAAGTCATTGACTATTTCCTGTACAGCATGCTAACTCCAGTTCCACACAGGACCCATGGAAGATCCCAAGTAGGATTAAAAGGCTGCTTATTGTTTCAAGCCAGTACCATCTTAGGACTCCATGTGTCTATCTTCAAGGCCATGGAAAAAATGTACCCAAGACACTCAGACAGCAAGTCTACTCAGATAAGCTTCCCATGCAGCTTTTCTGTACATCTCGGCTGCTTCCAGATGATTAGCTGATGCTATGATGCCTCGGCCCACAATGATGATATCAGAACCTCGTTTGCCAATGACTTCTTGTGGGCTGTTGTACTGCTGGCCAAGATTATCACCTACAAAACACAAAGGTTTGTTTAATTAATACAGGGGAAAAAAACCAAAAAACAAAAACTTGTCATATCAGTATCTAATCTGATTTAAATAAAAATGTGACCATGTTCACATTATGATCCAGTATTTGGATACATTATGAACTGATCATCATGGTAAGTCTAATTAACATACATTACCTTATATAATTACAGAATTTTTTTTCTTGTGATAAGAATTTTTAAGATTTACCCTCTTAGCAACTTTCAAATAGCAACAATGCTGGCATGCTGTACATGAAATCCTCATGACTTACTCTACAATGGCAAGTTTGTACCCTTTGACTTCCTTCATCCATTCCATCCACCCCACCCCACCACTCTAACTAATGTTTTGTCTATGAGCTTGTTCTTCTGGTTTTTAGTTTACAAGAATATATGACCATGGAGTATGTGTCTTTCTCTTAGTTCACTTAACATAGTACTCTAAAGGGTCTCTGTGTGTTGTCACAAATGGTAGGATTTCATTTTCTTTCGGTAGCTGAATAATACTCCATGGTATATACACACCACACCTTCTCTATCCACTCATCCACCGTGGGCACTTAGGTTGTCTCCATGTCTTGGCTGTGGTAAACAGGGTTACAATGAACATGGGGTGCAATCTCTCTTTGAGTTAATGTTTTTGTTTTCTCTGGATAAATGCCTAGAAGTGGAGCTGCTGGATCATATGGTGGCTGTATTTTAATTTTTTGAGGAACCTCCATTCTGTTTTCCCTAGGAGCTGTAACAGCTGACATTCTCACCTACAGTGCACAAAGGTTTCCTTTTCTCTACATCTTCATCGACACCTGTTATGATAGTGGGTACTATCTTGTGATAGTGGGCATCCTTGTTTTGTTTCAGATCACAGAGGAAAAGCTTTGAGAATAGCCATTCTAACAGGTGGGAGTTGGTTTTAACGTGGTTTTGTTTTGTATTTTCCCTGATTAATGATGTTGGCCATCTGTACATATTTTGGGGGGACAAATGTCTATTCAGATCCTTTGCCATTTTTTTTTTTCTTCTTCCCCATCATGCCTTTTGCTCAGTTGTGTCTGACCCTTTGTGACCCCATGGACTGTAACCCACCAGGCTCTTTTGTCCATAGGATTCTCCAGGTAATATACCTAAAAACAAATTTTTCCCCTTGTCATATCAGTATCTAATCTGATTTAAATAAAAATGTGACCATGTTCACATTATGATCCAGTATTTGGATACATTATGAACTGATCATCATGGTAAGTCTAATTAACATACATTACCTTATATAATTACAGAATTTTTTTTCTTGTGATAAGAATTTTTAAGATTTACCCTCTTAGCAACTTTCAAATAGCAACAATGCTGGCATGCTGTACATGAAATCCTCATGACTTACTCTACAATGGCAAGTTTGTACCCTTTGACTTCCTTCATCCATTCCATCCACCCCACCCCACCACTCTAACTAATGTTTTGTCTATGAGCTTGTTCTTCTGGTTTTTAGTTTACAAGAATATATGACCATGGAGTATGTGTCTTTCTCTTAGTTCACTTAACATAGTACTCTAAAGGGTCTCTGTGTGTTGTCACAAATGGTAGGATTTCATTTTCTTTCGGTAGCTGAATAATACTCCATGGTATATACACACCACACCTTCTCTATCCACTCATCCACCGTGGGCACTTAGGTTGTCTCCATGTCTTGGCTGTGGTAAACAGGGTTACAATGAACATGGGGTGCAATCTCTCTTTGAGTTAATGTTTTTGTTTTCTCTGGATAAATGCCTAGAAGTGGAGCTGCTGGATCATATGGTGGCTGTATTTTAATTTTTTGAGGAACCTCCATTCTGTTTTCCCTAGGAGCTGTAACAGCTGACATTCTCACCTACAGTGCACAAAGGTTTCCTTTTCTCTACATCTTCATCGACACCTGTTATGATAGTGGGTACTATCTTGTGATAGTGGGCATCCTTGTTTTGTTTCAGATCACAGAGGAAAAGCTTTGAGAATAGCCATTCTAACAGGTGGGAGTTGGTTTTAACGTGGTTTTGTTTTGTATTTTCCCTGATTAATGATGTTGGCCATCTGTACATATTTTGGGGGGACAAATGTCTATTCAGATCCTTTGCCATTTTTTTTTTTCTTCTTCCCCATCATGCCTTTTGCTCAGTTGTGTCTGACCCTTTGTGACCCCATGGACTGTAACCCACCAGGCTCTTTTGTCCATAGGATTCTCCAGGTAAGAATACTGGAGTGGGTTGCTATTTTCCTCTCCAGAGGATCTTCCTGACACAAGTATTGAGCTAGCAGGGTCTCCGGCATTGCAGATAGACTCTTTACTGTCTAAGCCACCAAGGAAGCAATCATTTGGTAAGTTGCCTTTTTATTTTGTTGATGATTTTCTTTGTTCCATGGAAGCCTATTAGTTTGATGAAGTCCCACTTGTTCAATCCTAGTTTTGTTGTTTATGGAGTCATATTTAGAATAATAAAAAAACATTGCCAAGACCTATGTCAAGGAAATTACCACATATGTTTTATTCTAGTAATTTTATGGTTTCAGATTTTACATTCATGGCTTTAATCGACTTTGAATTAAGTTTTGTGTATGGCATATGACAGTGGTCCAGTTTCATTCTTTAGCATGTGGCTAACCGGTTTTCCCAACACCATTTTATTGAAGAGACTGTCCTATTCCTGTTGTATATTCTTGGCTCTTTTCAAAAATGAATTGTCCATATATGTGAGGGTTAATTTCTGGGCTATTTTGTTCCATTGATCTAGGTGTCTGTTTTTATGCAAATACAAAGCTGTTGTGATTACTATAGTTTTGTGATATAATTTGAAATCAAGGAGTGAGATGCCTCCAGTTTTATTACTCTTTCTCTAAACTGCTTTGGCTATTTGGTGCCCTTGGGGGTTCCAAAGGAATTTTAGGAATCTTTGTTCTATTTCTGTGAAAAGCGCCATTGGAATGTTAGTACGGATTACACTGAATCCATAGATTGCTTTGGGTAATTCAGACATCTTTACTACATTCTCATAGTATATAAGCATGAAATATCTTTCCATCTTGTGTGCTCACTTTCGTTCAATTTCAGTAAATGTGCTGCCGAAGCGAGCACTCCATTTCACTCAAAAATGATTTTGTAAAAACTTATAGTTTTTACTGTACAGGTCTTTCACCTCCTTGGTTAAACTTATTTGTAGGTATTCTTTCTGATGCAACAGTAAATGTGATTATTTTCTTAATTTCTAATTGTTTCTTAGTGGATAAAAATGCAACAGATTTTTGACTTTGTATCCTGTAACTTAATTGAATTTGTTAATTAGTTCTGTAAGTTATTTATTTTTTTTTCTGAGTCTCCAGGGTTTCCACACAAGTATTGAGCTAGCAGGGTCTCCGGCATTGCAGATAGACTCTTTACTGTCTAAGCCACCAAGGAAGCAATCATTTGGTAAGTTGCCTTTTTATTTTGTTGATGATTTTCTTTGTTCCATGGAAGCCTATTAGTTTGATGAAGTCCCACTTGTTCAATCCTAGTTTTGTTGTTTATGGAGTCATATTTAGAATAATAAAAAAACATTGCCAAGACCTATGTCAAGGAAATTACCACATATGTTTTATTCTAGTAATTTTATGGTTTCAGATTTTACATTCATGGCTTTAATCGACTTTGAATTAAGTTTTGTGTATGGCATATGACAGTGGTCCAGTTTCATTCTTTAGCATGTGGCTAACCGGTTTTCCCAACACCATTTTATTGAAGAGACTGTCCTATTCCTGTTGTATATTCTTGGCTCTTTTCAAAAATGAATTGTCCATATATGTGAGGGTTAATTTCTGGGCTATTTTGTTCCATTGATCTAGGTGTCTGTTTTTATGCAAATACAAAGCTGTTGTGATTACTATAGTTTTGTGATATAATTTGAAATCAAGGAGTGAGATGCCTCCAGTTTTATTACTCTTTCTCTAAACTGCTTTGGCTATTTGGTGCCCTTGGGGGTTCCAAAGGAATTTTAGGAATCTTTGTTCTATTTCTGTGAAAAGCGCCATTGGAATGTTAGTACGGATTACACTGAATCCATAGATTGCTTTGGGTAATTCAGACATCTTTACTACATTCTCATAGTATATAAGCATGAAATATCTTTCCATCTTGTGTGCTCACTTTCGTTCAATTTCAGTAAATGTGCTGCCGAAGCGAGCACTCCATTTCACTCAAAAATGATTTTGTAAAAACTTATAGTTTTTACTGTACAGGTCTTTCACCTCCTTGGTTAAACTTATTTGTAGGTATTCTTTCTGATGCAACAGTAAATGTGATTATTTTCTTAATTTCTAATTGTTTCTTAGTGGATAAAAATGCAACAGATTTTTGACTTTGTATCCTGTAACTTAATTGAATTTGTTAATTAGTTCTGTAAGTTATTTATTTTTTTTTCTGAGTCTCCAGGGTTTCCTATATAGGAATATGTCATCTACAAATGAGTTTTACTACTTCCTTTACAATTTGGATGCTTTTTTTGTTATACTTTTTCTTGACTGCTCTGGCTAGGACCTCCTAAACTAATTGAGTAAAAGTGGCAAAAGTGGGCAGTGCTGTTTTGTTTCTGATCTTAGAGGAAAACTTTTCATCTTTTTCAGTACTATGTTACCTGTGGTCTTAGTTAAGTTCTCTCTGTAGCCACTTTGTCAAGAGCCTTTAACATACATGGATGTTGAATTCTGTCAAGTGCTTTTTCTGCATCTATTGAGTCTCTATTCTTTTGTTTTCCTCAACTGTGTTATGATGACTTTCTTTGTGGTATGCTTAAGATTCCTTTCTCTTCATCTTCTGCCTCTCTACTATAGGATTGTGCTTGTGGTTACCATGTGGCTCAGATATAGTAACTTGTATCCATAAGTCTATTTGATAACTTAGGTGGATAGCTTAAGTTTGACTATTCTAAAACTCTACATTTTCATTCACTCCAAAAAGCTGTATGTTTTTGATGCCCTATTTTTTTCTTCGTCTTTTTTTTTTTGGCCACTTCTATTGGTCCTTCATTTATTTCCATCTTTGTTCTTTGGCCTGTGTGGGCCTCCCACTGCAGTGGCCTCTCTCACTTCAGAGCACCGGCTCTGGGTGCATGTACTGCAGAGCACTAGCTTGGTAGTTGGACACATCGGTCCAGCTGCTCCAGAGCACGTGGGATGTTCCCAGGCCAGGGATCGAACCGGCGCCCCTTGCACTGCAAGGCAGTGTCTTTACCCACTGGACCACCAGGGAAGTCCTGATGCCACATTTTACATCTTTTTCTCTTGTATATGTCCTGTAGTTATCATAGTTATAATTATTAAGTGATTGGTCCACTACCTTGACTATACATTTGCTCTTTCAGTGAAATTTACTCTTTCCTGTTTTCTTGTTACTAATTAGCACCCTTTCATTTTAGCTTAAAGAAGTCCTTTACACACACACACACACACACACATATACATACATATAGTTGGCCTTTTTTGTTTTTTTACTTATTTTCATCCATCTTTATTCTTTGGCCTGTGTGAGCCTCCCATCACAGTGGCCTCTCTTGCTGCAAAGCACTAGCTCTGGACACACGCACTCCAGAGCGCTGGCTCGTAACTGGACACACTGGTCCAGCTGTTGCATGGCACGTGGGATGTTCCCAGGCCAGGGATCGAACCGGCGCCCCTTGCACTGCAAGGCAGTGTCTTTACCCACTGGACCACCAGGGAAGTCCTGATGCCACATTTTACATCTTTTTCTCTTGTATATGTCCTGTAGTTATCATAGTTATAATTATTAAGTGATTGGTCCACTACCTTGACTATACATTTGCTCTTTCAGTGAAATTTACTCTTTCCTGTTTTCTTGTTACTAATTAGCACCCTTTCATTTTAGCTTAAAGAAGTCCTTTACACACACACACACACACACACATATACATACATATAGTTGGCCTTTTTTGTTTTTTTACTTATTTTCATCCATCTTTATTCTTTGGCCTGTGTGAGCCTCCCATCACAGTGGCCTCTCTTGCTGCAAAGCACTAGCTCTGGACACACGCACTCCAGAGCGCTGGCTCGTAACTGGACACACTGGTCCAGCTGTTGCATGGCACGTGGGATCTTCCCAGGCCAGGGATCAAACTGGTGCCCCTTGCACTGCAAGGTGGATTCTCTACCCACTGAACCACCAAGGAAGCCTTAAAGAAGTCCCTTTTAACATTTCTTGTAGGGTCAGCTTAGCAATGCTTGAACTCACTTAGATTTGCTAATCTGAAAAAAACTCTTCTTCATTCTGAATAACTGCTGGGTAGATTTCTTTGTTGCAAGTTTTAATTTTAGTTTTTCCTTTCACATTTTGGCCATATCATGCCACTGCTTTCTGACCTGTAAACTTTTTGCTGAAAAAAATATGCTGGTAGTCTCATGGGGGCTCACTTGTACATAAGAAGTTTTTCTCTTGCTGTCTAGTATTAATATTCTCTCATCTTTAGCTTTTAGTATTTCGAGTATAATGTGTTTGATGTGGGTCTCTTTGAGTTCATCTCATCTGGAACACTCTGGGCCTTCTGCATCTGGAGCCCATTGCTATCCCTAGGGTAGGGAAGCTTGCAGCCATTATTTCATGAGGTAAGTTGTTTATCCCTTTCTCTCTCCTCTTCTTTAGACTGCTATAACAAGACTGTCAGTCTGCTTGATGTATCCCTTAAGTCTTTTAAGCTGTCTTCACTTTTTTTGGCTTTGCTGTCCTGATAGGTAAGTTCCAGTGCCTTTCCCTCAAGTTTTCTTTAGTCTACTACTGAACCCCTCTAGTGTATTCTTCAGCTATGATATTGTATTCCTTAACTCTGTGATTATTCAATACATGTATTTCCCACCTGTGTTGAAAATGAGTTTGGGGGACATTTTTATGGCCATTACTCTGAGCTTGTTAAATAACTTATCTCCATTTCATTAAGGCTTTTCCCTTGAGGCTTTTATCTTGTTCTTGCTTTTATATTGTTCTTTCATTTGGAACACATGCCTCTGTTATCTTTATTTCGCTTGACTCTGGGTTGGCTTCTAGGCATTGGATGAAACAGCTGTCTCTCCCAGTCTTGAAGGAGTATATGAAACTTGTCATTCAACCCTACCCTATCTTCTAGTTGTTTCTCAAGTTTTCTGATTGTCAAAGCAACCTATTATATTTGTAACAGCTCCCAATACCTGAGGGTATGCCAAGACTTATCAGTGTCTCAAAGCAGAGGAGCTCAGTCAGCACCTAGATTCATTCTCTGATTGCCATAATTAGGACTTTCAAATCTCTATTGAATAAAAGTGGAGAGTGGGCATCTTCGTCTTGTTCCTGATCTTAAGAGGAAATGCTCTCAGCTTTTCGCCACTGTGGGTAGGTTTCCTCTATGCACATTTTCTGGCGAGTCGTTGCCATAAATGGGTGTTGAATTTTGTCAAAAGCTTTTTATCCATCTATTGAGATGATCATATGGTTTTTATCCTTCAATTTGTTGATGCGTTATAGTACAATGATTTGTGGATACTGAAAAATCCTTGCACCCATGGGATAAATCCCATTTGATCATGGTGTGTGATTCTTTTATTGTACTGTTGGATTCTGTTTACTAGTACTTTGTTAAAGGTTTTTGCACCTATGCTCATCAGCGATACGTGGCCTGTAATTTAATTTTCTTGTGGTATCTTTGTCTGATTTTTGGTGGCCTCATAGAATGAGTTTGAGAGTGTTCCTTCCTTTGCAGTTTTTTGTAACAGTTTCAGAAACACAGGTGTTAACTCTTTTCTAAATTTTATAGAACTCAACTATGAGGGCATCTGGTCATAGACTTTTGTTTGTTGGGAGTCTTTTACTGACAGTTTCAATGTTAGTACTTGTGACCTCAGTCTTTAATATTTTGTTTCTTCCTTGTACAGTCTTGGGAACTTAAACCTTTCTAAGAATTTGTCCATTTCTTCTAGATTGTCCATTTTATTGGCATATAGTTGCCTATATTAGTCTATTACGATCCTCTCAATTTCTGTGATGTCTGCAGCAACTTTTATTTTCTTTTGTACCCATTCAACCAGTCTATGTCTTTTGGTTGGATCATTTAATTCATTTACACTTTATGTATGTATGTTTCTAATTTTCAGTGTTTTGATTTGTTTCCGTAAGGCCTTCCTCTTTTGTTCTCTTGTGATCTGATGACTATCTTTAGTGTTTGGATGCCTTTTTGTGTGTCTGTCTCCCATAGATTTCTGGCTTGTCATTAACATGGTTTTATATAGCATTCTCTCTCTCTCTATATATATATATATACATACAAAATTTGTTTTGTGTTTCTTAATTTCTAATGCATTTCCAATATCCTGCATTTGTACTCGCCACCTCATGATTGCTGGTTTTGAGATTGGGTTTGTGTGTATATTTTTTACCTTTGTACGTGTGAGCTTCCCCATTGATAATTTTCTTGTTTCTAGTTGTGCCCTTTTCTTTTCTGTCTAGAGAAGTTAGCATTTGTTGTAAAGTTGTTTTGATAGTGCTGCATACTCAGCTTTTTCTGGTTTGTGAAGCTCTTGATCTGTCTAATGTTAATAGCACCTTGCTGGGTAGAGTATTCTTGGTTTTAAACGTTTGTCTTTCAGCATTGCACCATTCCCTTCTGGCCTGCAGAATTTCAGCTTAAAAAGCAGCTGATAACCTTATGGGGATTCCTTTGTTATTGTTGCTTTTTATATTTTCCCTTTGTCTTTCATCTTTGTCAGTTTGATTAATATGTGGCTCAGTGTGCTCCTCCTTGGGTTTAAGACGGAAGCACAGAATCTAAACTATTGGACCATGAGGGAAGTCCCGTAACTCTAACATTTCTCGTATCAATTTATGCCTCCATTCTTTTTCTGAGATCTTGGATTATCTTTACTATTGATGTCATTACTCGAATTATTTTTCAGGTAGACTGCCTATCTCCACTTCACATAGTTGTTGTTCTGAGGTTTTGTCTTGTTCCTTCGTTTGGAGTGTATTTCTCTGCCGTCTGAGTTTGTCTAGTTTTTTGCGTCTGTGGTCTGTGTTCCTCAGACTGCAGGGCTGCAGGTCTTGCTTCTGTTGTCTGTACTGTGGTTGTGTGGATTTCCTTGTGGGGGGACTGGTGCCTGCCCACTGGTGGGTGGGGCTGGGTCTTGTCTCTGGTGGACAGGGATGTCTCCGGAGCTATGTCTACAGGCAGCTGTGGAGTCAAGATGACTTTAGGCAGCCTGTTTGCTGATTTTCTTTTTCATTTGTGCAGTTGTGTCCGACTCTTTGCTACCCTATGGACTGCAGCACGCTGGGCTTCCCTGTCCTTCAGTATCTCCTGGAGCTGGAGCAAACTCATGTCTAGTGAGGCAGTGATGTCATCTAAGCATTTCATCCTCTGTCACTCTCTTCTCCTCCTGCCCTCAATCTTACCCACCATCAGAAACTTTTCCAGTGAGTTGGCTCTTCACATCAGGTGGGCAAAGTATTCAGCATCTATCAGTCCTTCCAATGAATATTCAGGATTGATTTCCTTTAGGATTGACTGGTTTGATCTCTTTGCTGTTGATGGAACTCTCAACAGTCTTCTCCAGTACCACAATTTGAAAGCATCAATTCTTAAGCACTCACAGCCTTGTTTGTGGTCAAACTCTCACATCCATACATGACGACTGAGAAAACCGTATCTTTGACTATGTGGACTTTGTCAGCAAAGTGATGTTTCTCCTTAATACACTGTCTAGGCTTGTCATAGCTTTCCTTCCAAGGAGCAAGCACCTTTTAATTTCATGGCTGTAGTCACCGTCCACAGGGGATTCTCAGTCCCTTTGATGCATCCCCAGGTTGGGAAGTCTGTTGTGGGGTCTTTCATCTTTGTCAGTTTGATTAATATGTGGCTCAGTGTGCTCCTCCTTGGGTTTAAGACGGAAGCACAGAATCTAAACTATTGGACCATGAGGGAAGTCCCGTAACTCTAACATTTCTCGTATCAATTTATGCCTCCATTCTTTTTCTGAGATCTTGGATTATCTTTACTATTGATGTCATTACTCGAATTATTTTTCAGGTAGACTGCCTATCTCCACTTCACATAGTTGTTGTTCTGAGGTTTTGTCTTGTTCCTTCGTTTGGAGTGTATTTCTCTGCCGTCTGAGTTTGTCTAGTTTTTTGCGTCTGTGGTCTGTGTTCCTCAGACTGCAGGGCTGCAGGTCTTGCTTCTGTTGTCTGTACTGTGGTTGTGTGGATTTCCTTGTGGGGGGACTGGTGCCTGCCCACTGGTGGGTGGGGCTGGGTCTTGTCTCTGGTGGACAGGGATGTCTCCGGAGCTATGTCTACAGGCAGCTGTGGAGTCAAGATGACTTTAGGCAGCCTGTTTGCTGATTTTCTTTTTCATTTGTGCAGTTGTGTCCGACTCTTTGCTACCCTATGGACTGCAGCACGCTGGGCTTCCCTGTCCTTCAGTATCTCCTGGAGCTGGAGCAAACTCATGTCTAGTGAGGCAGTGATGTCATCTAAGCATTTCATCCTCTGTCACTCTCTTCTCCTCCTGCCCTCAATCTTACCCACCATCAGAAACTTTTCCAGTGAGTTGGCTCTTCACATCAGGTGGGCAAAGTATTCAGCATCTATCAGTCCTTCCAATGAATATTCAGGATTGATTTCCTTTAGGATTGACTGGTTTGATCTCTTTGCTGTTGATGGAACTCTCAACAGTCTTCTCCAGTACCACAATTTGAAAGCATCAATTCTTAAGCACTCACAGCCTTGTTTGTGGTCAAACTCTCACATCCATACATGACGACTGAGAAAACCGTATCTTTGACTATGTGGACTTTGTCAGCAAAGTGATGTTTCTCCTTAATACACTGTCTAGGCTTGTCATAGCTTTCCTTCCAAGGAGCAAGCACCTTTTAATTTCATGGCTGTAGTCACCGTCCACAGGGGATTCTCAGTCCCTTTGATGCATCCCCAGGTTGGGAAGTCTGTTGTGGGGCCTAGAACTTTCACAAAGTGCTAGAACTTCTTTGGTGTAACTGTTCTCCAGTATGTAGATGACCAACGCAGCAGCTCTAAAGTGCAGCTGATGGCAACCTCCTCTGAGAGGACGTACGCCACACCCTGCACCTCCCAGCACTGCTGCCGCCCTGTCCCTGTCACAGGCCACTGCTAAACATTCAGGCAGGTCTAGTTCCGTCTCTGGATGTGGGCTGGGGGTCCACTGTTCCTTTCCCTGGATTCTAGTGCACACAAGGTTTTTGTTTGTGGCCTCCAAGGGTCTCTGGCGGGCATGAGGTTAGATTTTTAAACATGATTGCACCCATCCTACCGTCTTGTTGTGGCATCTCCTTTGCCCTTGAACATGGGGTATCTTTTTTTTTTGGTAGGTTCCAAGATTCTCCTGCAGGTGGTTGTTCAACAGCTATTTGTGATTTTGGTGTTCTCACAGGAGAAGATGAGCACATGTCCTTCTACTCTGCCATCTTAACATATGTCTGCTGATGGGTGAGTTTATGTCTCTACCCTGTTGGTTGTTTGGCCTGAGGTGTCCCAGCACTGGAGCCTGCAGGCTGTTGGTGGGGCCAGACCTTACCAAAACTGGCAACCTCCAGGAGAGCTCACACTGAATACCTCCTGAAACCTCTGGCCACCAGTGAACTCGCCCCCACAATGAGCCACAGCCAACCTACACCTCCTCAGGGACCCTCCACAATCCATAGGTAGGTCTGTTCCAGGCTCCTATGGAGTCCCCGTTTTTCCTCTGGGTCCAAGGATGCACAAAAACCTGTGTGTGCCCACCAAGAGTGGAGTCTGCTCCCCAGTCCTCTGGAGCTGCTGCACTCAAGTCCCACTAGTCTAGTGGGACTAGACTAGACTAGTCTTCCAAGCCCAAAGCTCTGGGGGCACCTCTTCCTGATGCTAGACCCCAGGCTGGGGCACCTCTTGTGAGGCTCAGAAGTCTCATTCCCATGGGAGAACCTCTGTGATCTAATTATTTTTCCAACTTAAGGGTCACCCACCCGGCAGGTATGTAATTTAATTGTAAGGTATAAGTGTCCCTTCTACCAGCTAGTTGTGGCTTCTACTCTATCCTTAGATGTAGAATACCTTTTTTTGGTAGGCTTTGTTGATGGTTGTTCAGCAGTTAGTTGAGCTCACCTCTCACAAAACACCAGAATCACAAGTCCTTCTGTTTCACCACCTGTCTCAAGGCAACAACTTTTGAAGTATGCCAACACATACAATCCTGTGGGACTGCAAGCATAAGTCCTGCTGGTCCCCTGATCAGTGTATAAGTTCTGTACTAGGCGGTAACAGCTGTAATGAGGCAGCGAGAATGCAAAGATGGTGTCCATCAGGTTATGTTCTCCCGAAAACAACATCTTTAACACAAAGGCTGAGCTTCTGGGTCTCCTGCCTCTTACTATTCAAGAACTCTCTCTCTCTTTGATTACAATTCAGTGAAACCTGCAACTATGAGCCCCACTGGCCACCAGAACCAGCCCATGGAAAGGTGTTCCTTGGCAGTAGCTGCAAAAACCAGGGTTCTAGCAAGCTAGAATGTGGCAGAAAAGACAGCACAGTGATTGTGTCCACCAGCTTCCTTTCCATGAGAGGACTTCCAGAGGACCACTAGATGTCACGCCAAAGCTCCTGGACAAGCAAACAGGTCTCTTTCACAGTAAGAATGGTGTATCGGAGTATGCTATCTGTGCTGTGCTCTGGGGGTGCCCAGGACTGTCTCTACAATTGTTAGTACCCATAGGACCTAGGAACATAAGCTCTCCTAGCCTTCTGAGCCAAGCAATCAAGGGATGTTCCATAGGCAGAAGCTGTGAAAACCATGGGACCAGCCACATGTGAAGAAGTTCCCTCTAGGCGATAATGACGTTCTGCAGTTCAGCAGAGGGAGAGTGCGAAGATGATGCCCACCTGTCTCCATCCCTGGAGGGAATTCCTGCAAGCTCTTAGAGGTATGTGTTAAACTAGATGCTTGCCCCTTGAATCAACTCTCAGTATTAACAAATGAGCCTTTTTTTAAAGTCTGAGCACAGACTGCCTCTGAGTTGGGCCCTGAGACAGGTGAGTCTTGTGGACACGAGCCCAAGTGGGTTTCAGAGCCAGACATTTTGGGGGGCTCACCTCTCAGGTTCAGGTCTTCAAAACTGGGATGCCTGATGTGTAGTTCAAACCTTCTGCTCCTCAGGGAGAAGCTTGGGGTTTTGAGTTCTTTGAATCTGGGGCTTCATATCATGGATGAGGACCCACTTCAGAGTGGTTCTCTTCTTGTTTGCCTAACGTATATGGTCAGTGCTCAGCCAGGCTTTAGGTTTTTTCAGATGAAACTGTTACCTAAGTAGCTATAGAGTCTACGTCTGGGAGGAGGTTGGCTCAGGATCATCTTACACTGCCATCTTATACCAGAACTCCACTTTGTCCTTTTTAAATTCTGGTGTTCCAGAAGCCTCCTGGTAAGTGGCTTATCATTACCTTTCAAAAAGAAGATGCTTTAAATCCAGATCCCAACTGTACTATCCAGTCAAAAGATATGGAAGCTTCCAATGAACATTAATAATTGACAAGCAGAGTACTTTGTGTTACGTGCTTCACATACATAAACCTCCCAACAACGCTATGAGCTTCAACAGTGTTATTATCCACATTTCACAGATCAACAAAAGGAGACCTCAAGAAGGGAGGTGATTTGTCCAAATCCACCCAACTCATAAAATATTTAGCACACAGGTAGAGTTTAAAATCACCAGGTTCTTTTTTGTGTCTACCTCTTTTGCTACCGCATGGACTGCCAGTCTGCCAGACCCCTCTGTCCCTGGGATTCTCCAGGCAAGAATACTGGAGGGGGGTGCTCTTTCCTTCTCCAGGGGAATCTTCTTGACCCAGGGATTGAACGTGCTTCGTATTATCACTTAACCACCTGGGAAGCCTGTCACGTACTAAGGCACCATATTATAACGTCTTAAATAGGTAAGTGATTTCTGCTGAGGCCTACTCAATAGTACAAAATCTATAATGTGAAACTTTAGAAACAGTACAGAGGCCTTAAATATTCTCTAGCCCCAGGGGAGCATCTACTTAACCTTCTATGTTTTTTTGTTTAAGGTACTTAAAAGCAAAACCCCAAAAAGGTCGTCTTTCATTTTAAGTGTGGTTATGTTATTTATATAAAATAACTAGCTCTGTCAAGGTTAACAGGTATCCAAGAGTTCATTTCAGGATTTAAAAGAAACCAAGGTTTACCAAATCTATACTATAGTCTCAGTATATCATTCCAGCCACAGAAACACCAATTCTTGCATCTGCTCCTATAGAGCCTTTATCCATTCCTTCAGCATTTGTTAGTATTTATAGAGCATTTATTACACATGGGGTACTGTGCTTAAGTCTATGCATTCTCCAAAAAGAGCTCTCATCCTCAAGGAGTTTCTAGCCTACTATAAGTATTCCAAATACCTTACATGTGCAAAAATATGTACAAGGACGTTCGGTTTATAAAAAGTCCAAATGTATCCACAGGGAAATGATTAAACATAGTATGGCCAAACTGTAACTAGGATACACTATGGAGCTGTAGAAAGGTACCTCTAGATGGGGAAACATAACACAGCAGCACATTCTATTGTGTCTGACTCTTTTGTGACCCCATGGACTTTAGCCCACCAGACTCCTGGAATTCTCCAGGCCAGAATACTGGAGTGGGTTGTGATGCCCTCCTCCAGAGGATCTTCCTGACCCAGGGATGGAACCCGAGTCTCTTATGTCTCCTGCACTGGCAAGCAGGTTCTTTATGGCCAGTGCCACCCAGAAAGCCCCAACTCTAGATGTGGACACATAACAGCCCATACCCAAAACAATGTCCATACTCTATGAAGCAGAGTTGTTTTCATCTTAGTTTTGCTGATGTTCATAGTTCCAATCTTAAGGCAGGAAAGAGAAAGGAAGATAAAATAAACTCCCATATCTGGGATAAGAAAGATTTCTCATACAATAACCAATTCGGGAAAAATGGTTTTAGGTCACCATTTCTTCCCCATTTAAAACCAAAACAGAGAATCAAGAGGGAAGAATGTGAAGTTTGCCTACTCAATAGTACAAAATATATAATGTCAAACATTAGAAACAGTACAGTGTCCTTAAATATTCTCTAGCCACAGGGGAGCATCTACTTAACCTTCTATGTTTTTTTGTTTAAGGTAATTAAAAGCAAAACCACAAAAAGGTCGTCTTTCATTTTAAGTGTGGTTATGTTATTTATATAAAATAACTAGCTCTGTCAAGGTTAACAGGTATCCAAGAGTTCATTTCAGGATTTAAAAGAAACCAAGGTTTACCAAATCTATACTATAGTCTCAGTATATCATTCCAGCCACAGAAACACCAATTCTTGCATCTGCTCCTATAGAGCCTTTATCCATTCCTTCAGCATTTGTTAGTATTTATAGAGCATTTATTACACATGGGGTACTGTGCTTAAGTCTATGCATTCTCCAAAAAGAGCTCTCATCCTCAAGGAGTTTCTAGCCTACTATAAGTATTCCAAATACCTTACATGTGCAAAAATATGTACAAGGACGTTCGGTTTATAAAAAGTCCAAATGTATCCACAGGGAAATGATTAAACATAGTATGGCCAAACTGTAACTAGGATACACTATGGAGCTGTAGAAAGGTACCTCTAGATGGGGAAACATAACACAGCAGCACATTCTATTGTGTCTGACTCTTTTGTGACCCCATGGACTTTAGCCCACCAGACTCCTGGAATTCTCCAGGCCAGAATACTGGAGTGGGTTGTGATGCCCTCCTCCAGAGGATCTTCCTGACCCAGGGATGGAACCCGAGTCTCTTATGTCTCCTGCACTGGCAAGCAGGTTCTTTATGGCCAGTGCCACCCAGAAAGCCCCAACTCTAGATGTGGACACATAACAGCCCATACCCAAAACAATGTCCATACTCTATGAAGCAGAGTTGTTTTCATCTTAGTTTTGCTGATGTTCATAGTTCCAATCTTAAGGCAGGAAAGAGAAAGGAAGATAAAATAAACTCCCATATCTGGGATAAGAAAGATTTCTCATACAATAACCAATTCGGGAAAAATGGTTTTAGGTCACCATTTCTTCCCCATTTAAAACCAAAACAGAGAATCAAGAGGGAAGAATGTGAAGTTTGCCTCCTCCCACAAATACATCTACACAAGGAACAGTTCTCACAGAATACCTATGGAATGCCGGCAGAAGACATCAATTGGACTTCTGAAAGGACAAAAAGAATCTTCTCATAACCAGGTAGGGACCGAAGAAAGGAATCCAGGCAAGACCTGTACTGCTGGGAGGGAGCTGTGAAAAACTGAAGGCTACCTCACCCCGATGAAGAGAAAGAGTGATTAAAAATATATTTTAAAGTATTTCTGAAAACTTCTCAAACAAGGAAATATATCCAGGTATAGGAAGAACAGAGGGTACCAAACTGAGCTAATTAAATGGCAAAAGTTTGGATTTTAAGGCAGTAAGAGAAAAATAAGTTAATTACAAGGGACCTCCATAAGGCTATCAGCTGATTTCTCTACAGAAACGTTGCAGGCCAGAAGTGAGTAGCAAAATATATATTCTAAGTCCTAAAAGAAAAAAACCTATAGCCTGGGATACTCTAGCCTGCATTATCAGTTAGACTGAAGGAGAGATACAAGACTTTCTCAGGCAAGCATAAACTAAAAGAATATAGCAATAGTATTGCTATAAAACCTATTATAAAAGAAATACTATAAGATCTTCTCTAAATAGAAAATCTGTATTAAAAGAGAAAATTACAGTCAAAAAGTAAATCACTGGGCTTCCCTGGTGGTCCAGTGGGTAAGGACACCGCCTTGCAGTGCAACGGGCACCGGTTCAATCCCTGGCCTGGGAAGATCCCACGTGCTGCGGAGCGGCTGGACCGATGTGTCCAATTACCGAGTCGGAGCTCTGGAGCGCATGTGCCCAGAGCTGGTGCTCTGTGACAAGAGGCCACTGCGACGGGAGGCCCACACAGGCCAAAGAACAAAGATGGATAAAACTAGACAAATGAAAGACCAGTGGAAGTGGCCCGCCCACCCCCCTCCCTCCCCACTCCCACCAAAATAAATAAATAAATGTTTAAAAAAAAAAAAAAAAAGTAATTCACTTAAATAAGCTGGTATTCAGATTAAAAAGAAAATAAAATTTTCAGTAACCACAATGAACACTAAAAGGATAAACATGAAGATGTAAAACAGGACATCAAAACCATGAAAGGAGGGAGGAAAATAGAAGATTTTTTCCAGAATGTGTTTGAGTCTGTGATTACCAGTTTAAAGTAAGTAGCTATATGAAGGGCTTAAGACATCAATTGGACTTCTGAAAGGACAAAAAGAATCTTCTCATAACCAGGTAGGGACCGAAGAAAGGAATCCAGGCAAGACCTGTACTGCTGGGAGGGAGCTGTGAAAAACTGAAGGCTACCTCACCCCGATGAAGAGAAAGAGTGATTAAAAATATATTTTAAAGTATTTCTGAAAACTTCTCAAACAAGGAAATATATCCAGGTATAGGAAGAACAGAGGGTACCAAACTGAGCTAATTAAATGGCAAAAGTTTGGATTTTAAGGCAGTAAGAGAAAAATAAGTTAATTACAAGGGACCTCCATAAGGCTATCAGCTGATTTCTCTACAGAAACGTTGCAGGCCAGAAGTGAGTAGCAAAATATATATTCTAAGTCCTAAAAGAAAAAAACCTATAGCCTGGGATACTCTAGCCTGCATTATCAGTTAGACTGAAGGAGAGATACAAGACTTTCTCAGGCAAGCATAAACTAAAAGAATATAGCAATAGTATTGCTATAAAACCTATTATAAAAGAAATACTATAAGATCTTCTCTAAATAGAAAATCTGTATTAAAAGAAAATTACAGTCAAAAAGTAAATCACTGGGCTTCCCTGGTGGTCCAGTGGGTAAGGACACCGCCTTGCAGTGCAACGGGCACCGGTTCAATCCCTGGCCTGGGAAGATCCCACGTGCTGCGGAGCGGCTGGACCGATGTGTCCAATTACCGAGTCGGAGCTCTGGAGCGCATGTGCCCAGAGCTGGTGCTCTGTGACAAGAGGCCACTGCGACGGGAGGCCCACACAGGCCAAAGAACAAAGATGGATAAAACTAGACAAATGAAAGACCAGTGGAAGTGGCCCGCCCCCCCCACCCTCCCCACTCCCACCAAAATAAATAAATAAATGTTTAAAAAAAAAAAAAAAAAGTAATTCACTTAAATAAGCTGGTATTCAGATTAAAAAGAAAATAAAATTTTCAGTAACCACAATGAACACTAAAAGGATAAACATGAAGATGTAAAACAGGACATCAAAACCATGAAAGGAGGGAGGAAAATAGAAGATTTTTTTTTCCAGAATGTGTTTGAGTCTGTGATTACCAGTTTAAAGTAAGTAGCTATATGAAGGGCTTAACATATTTGAAAAACAGGGTAACCTTCTACAAAACAGATTCACAAAAGAGAACACAAGCCTAAAATGAAATCACCAAGTTTCAAAAGAAAAAACAAAGGGAATACAAAATCAACTGGAAAACAAGGTTTAAAATGGCAATAAATACACATCTATCAATAATAACCTTACACAGACATAGAGAACAGACTGGGTTCTTCAAGGGAAGTTCATAGTGATACAAGCCTTCCTCAAGAAAACAAGAAAAATCTCAAACAACAGAACTTTCTTACCTAAAGAATTAGAAAAAGAACAAAGCCTAAGTCAGCAGAAGAAATAATAAAGATCAGAGGGGAAAAATGTAAAAAAGAATTATAGATAAAATCACTAAGACATGGCTGAACAAAACTGACAAACCTCTGGCCAGGATTATTAATATTAAGTGGAGGGAGAATCCAAATAAATAAAGAAGGAAGAATAACAACCAATATTGCTGCAATACAAAAAACTCTAAGACAATATTATGAACAACTCCATGCTAACAAATTTGCCAACCTAGAAAAAATGGAAAAGTTTCTAGAAACAGATACAGCCCATCAAAACTGAGTCAAGAGGAAATAGGTTAAATGTGAACAGACACTAGAAGTGAGACACAATTTATAATTTACAAAAAACCAAAAAACCTCCCTGTAAACAAAAGTTCATGTGTAGGTGATTTCACAGGTGAATTCAACCAAACATATCTACAGAATAGAAATAGCCGCACAGACACGGAGAACAGACTTGTGCTTGCCCAGCGGGAGGCAGGGTATGAAAGGGATGGAGTGGGAGTTGGGGCTAGCAGATACAATCTATTACATATAGAAAGGGTGAACAATAGGGTCCCGTGCCATGTATAGCACAGGGAACTGCATTTAATATTCTGTGATAAACTACCCTGGAAAAGAGTATTTTTAAAATATGTATATAGGGCTTCCTTGGCATAATGCAGGAGACACGGATCTGATTTCTAGTCCAGGAAGATCCCACATGCTGCAGAGCAGCTAAATCCTGTACCACACTACTGAACCTGTGCTCTAGAGCCCATGAGCCACAACAAAAGAGGCCACAACAAAGAGTAGCCCGTGCTCCCTCATAGGAGAAAGCCCACGTATAGCAACAAAGACCCAGCAGTCAAAAAGAAACAAATAGTGTATATACATATGTATAACTTAATCACTTACCTGTACAACAGAAATTAACAACATTGTAAATCAACTATATTTCAATTAAAAAGTAACAAAAAAAGAAGTGGGTTTTCTGAGTTCCATAGAACATTTAATAATAACCTAGATTACTTTTTTACTGACTTGAAACTATCAGTGAGAAAGTCTGAACTGTTTTTTAGTCACTGCAATTACATTTTTAAAGCTGCTAAAAGTGTTGAGATAAGTTTGGAAGACATGAGAGAACCATGTCTGTCCACACTGAATAGTCACAATAAACGTTAGCACATCAAAGGCTCTGCAAAGTCCTAAGCAAATGTCTGATTCTCTTTAGCCTAGAGCATTTTTCCTTGAGCACAGAACACCTTTTATTCCGGCAGCAAACCATGAAAATGATCAGTTTTTAGGCATATTTCAATGAAAAGCAGCATTCCAGATTTTCATCCTGAAGTTAGACTGCCAGCTATTTTCACATATCTAGGTTTTGTTCTGTCTTTGCTGACTTGGGTACAGAAGCATCTTAGAACCATCACCAATCAACAGACTTACCTCCTGCTTCTAACTGTACTCCTGGAGTCAAGTGAAGAAATTCTGGTTTCATGCTTACTCTGGAGCCGGAAATAAAACCAAACATATCTACAGAATAGAAATAGCCGCACAGACACGGAGAACAGACTTGTGCTTGCCCAGCGGGAGGCAGGGTATGAAAGGGATGGAGTGGGAGTTGGGGCTAGCAGATACAATCTATTACATATAGAAAGGGTGAACAATAGGGTCCCGTGCCATGTATAGCACAGGGAACTGCATTTAATATTCTGTGATAAACTACCCTGGAAAAGAGTATTTTTAAAATATGTATATAGGGCTTCCTTGGCATAATGCAGGAGACACGGATCTGATTTCTAGTCCAGGAAGATCCCACATGCTGCAGAGCAGCTAAATCCTGTACCACACTACTGAACCTGTGCTCTAGAGCCCATGAGCCACAACAAAAGAGGCCACAACAAAGAGTAGCCCGTGCTCCCTCATAGGAGAAAGCCCACGTATAGCAACAAAGACCCAGCAGTCAAAAAGAAACAAATAGTGTATATACATATGTATAACTTAATCACTTACCTGTACAACAGAAATTAACAACATTGTAAATCAACTATATTTCAATTAAAAAGTAACAAAAAAAGAAGTGGGTTTTCTGAGTTCCATAGAACATTTAATAATAACCTAGATTACTTTTTTACTGACTTGAAACTATCAGTGAGAAAGTCTGAACTGTTTTTTAGTCACTGCAATTACATTTTTAAAGCTGCTAAAAGTGTTGAGATAAGTTTGGAAGACATGAGAGAACCATGTCTGTCCACACTGAATAGTCACAATAAACGTTAGCACATCAAAGGCTCTGCAAAGTCCTAAGCAAATGTCTGATTCTCTTTAGCCTAGAGCATTTTTCCTTGAGCACAGAACACCTTTTATTCCGGCAGCAAACCATGAAAATGATCAGTTTTTAGGCATATTTCAATGAAAAGCAGCATTCCAGATTTTCATCCTGAAGTTAGACTGCCAGCTATTTTCACATATCTAGGTTTTGTTCTGTCTTTGCTGACTTGGGTACAGAAGCATCTTAGAACCATCACCAATCAACAGACTTACCTCCTGCTTCTAACTGTACTCCTGGAGTCAAGTGAAGAAATTCTGGTTTCATGCTTACTCTGGAGCCGGAAATAAAACCAACCACAAATTCAGAATGCTCTTCAGCCATTCTCATCTAAATGGAATGTAATAAACAGATTACAGGACAGTCATTAACCACATAGAAGGGAAGAGACTTTGCTATTCTATAGATGCATTTTCTCATTTCATATGAAACTCATTATATCTAAAACAGCTATGAATCTACATACTTGTTCCATTCAGACCCTAAAATACCTCCTATCTCCTTCTCCCATAACCAAACACTAAAATTCCTATACTATATACATCTAAGATCTAGATGCTCCATTGTTACACATCCGTAATGCTTGGGGACCTACCTAATTCCAAAAAGGATATGAGTAATACCCTAGAATACATTTATAATGATATAAAATCACAATAAATTCTTACTGCCTATGTACACAGATACCCAAGGACAGCCACCACATAAAAACAGCTATGCTGTCAAGAGCTAGCTAAAGAGATCTTACCTCTACAGCTTTATCTCTAAACTCTGCCTCCACAATTTCTCTACCATTACTTCACATTCTTAGAAGTTTCCGTAGAAGGTCTGCCTAACGTTCTAATTTGGCTCTTCCTTGAGGTCAAGACTGTTCCATTCTTGCCACTACGTACTACCACCTACCACAATGTATTGTCCTTGAGCCAGATTCAGAATGCCAAATATGAGCACTGACTCATGGACTCTCTGCTAGGAGAGCTGGGAAACCGGACATTTATCGGCCAGTTCTGAGGTGGGATTAAAACATGGCCCTAGGGCCATGTGAATTCTTCACAGTTCCACAGCCTTTGAAATATGAAAAATAAATTTCCACACTTTAAAATGTTATTAAACGTCCCTATTACTTTAAAAAGTAAGAGTCTTTAAAATATTTGAAAGGTAATCCATCCCATTTTTCTAGGTGACATCCAACTAGGAATCTTGCCCAGAGGAGAATGTGAAGAGGAACTTTGTAACTAGATGATTATCCACATCTCATTTTGTCCTGGTGTGCAGGGGGTCGGAGCTGGGCATGTAACATAAAACATGTATGGTGCTATAAGAATTTTTAATAATGGGAACTGTCCTCCTGGAGTCAAGTGAAGAAATTCTGGTTTCATGCTTACTCTGGAGCCGGAAATAAAACCAACCACAAATTCAGAATGCTCTTCAGCCATTCTCATCTAAATGGAATGTAATAAACAGATTACAGGACAGTCATTAACCACATAGAAGGGAAGAGACTTTGCTATTCTATAGATGCATTTTCTCATTTCATATGAAACTCATTATATCTAAAACAGCTATGAATCTACATACTTGTTCCATTCAGACCCTAAAATACCTCCTATCTCCTTCTCCCATAACCAAACACTAAAATTCCTATACTATATACATCTAAGATCTAGATGCTCCATTGTTACACATCCGTAATGCTTGGGGACCTACCTAATTCCAAAAAGGATATGAGTAATACCCTAGAATACATTTATAATGATATAAAATCACAATAAATTCTTACTGCCTATGTACACAGATACCCAAGGACAGCCACCACATAAAAACAGCTATGCTGTCAAGAGCTAGCTAAAGAGATCTTACCTCTACAGCTTTATCTCTAAACTCTGCCTCCACAATTTCTCTACCATTACTTCACATTCTTAGAAGTTTCCGTAGAAGGTCTGCCTAACGTTCTAATTTGGCTCTTCCTTGAGGTCAAGACTGTTCCATTCTTGCCACTACGTACTACCACCTACCACAATGTATTGTCCTTGAGCCAGATTCAGAATGCCAAATATGAGCACTGACTCATGGACTCTCTGCTAGGAGAGCTGGGAAACCGGACATTTATCGGCCAGTTCTGAGGTGGGATTAAAACATGGCCCTAGGGCCATGTGAATTCTTCACAGTTCCACAGCCTTTGAAATATGAAAAATAAATTTCCACACTTTAAAATGTTATTAAACGTCCCTATTACTTTAAAAAGTAAGAGTCTTTAAAATATTTGAAAGGTAATCCATCCCATTTTTCTAGGTGACATCCAACTAGGAATCTTGCCCAGAGGAGAATGTGAAGAGGAACTTTGTAACTAGATGATTATCCACATCTCATTTTGTCCTGGTGTGCAGGGGGTCGGAGCTGGGCATGTAACATAAAACATGTATGGTGCTATAAGAATTTTTAATAATGGGAAGTTACTAGAGGAAATAGTGTGTCTGGATTCTAGGTAAAAGTTTATTTGACCCAATACCTGTGTTTCAATGTTTTTCTTGAAGCACCATTCAAATCTCTTTGGTGTCCACTATAACATATAAAATGCTATTAACCATCACTAGTATTAACATACTGTCACAGTAACAGCAGCTGATTTGTTTCTGGCAGCAAGTCCACAGACCCCAAATTAGAGTGTTTTCTTCCCCTCTAAGAAAGCACTCCCTCTCCTCTGTCACTCACCGCTGCCTCTGTGTAGCTCCCCGTGGCCAAGGCGCCCGCAGAGCTCATCTCTGCAATGAGCAGGCATGCCCGGTGTAGCGGCAGGCCGACCTCTCCCAGGCCTTTCACAACTCCTGGGCCTGGCACCACGTGAGCATTAACTAGATCTGCCCAGGAAGCTATTTTAAAGATCCCACCTAAGAAAGGGAAAAAAGATGTTTGTCAATTTTCAAAAAAAACCTTTAACTTTTAACCCAACCAACCAACTACAATAGAAACAATCTCCTAGTAGCATGCTAATGAAATGGTGAAACACTTCAAGAATTTCAGTAATTATCAATGGAAAATGTATCTTTCTACCTGCTTAGCTTGTTGAGAGATAAGAAGGACAAAAATATCTTGGAAGTTCTACACTTAGTTTATTAGCAAAACTGCTAAGGCTCTTTTTCTTTGCAGGCTGATGCTTGTGACCACCAGTAAGATTTATGCAACTAGAAAGGGACTTCAGTGAAGACAGCTGTCTTGAGGTCAAAAATATCAAACTCCTCTGAAGAGGACAGATTTTCACCCTGTAGGAATATCTCAGCAACTTACCATCTCGCAGTCTTCTACTTGCTTCTTACCCTCTAGAGTAAGACTGTTCTACTTACTCTCTTTAGCTCTTCAAATTTCAATAAAGCAATTGTATTCATTTTAAAAGCAGAATAATAACTCAAGTAGATTTTTGAGAAAGCTATATGCAAACTTATAGAAAGCCTGTATAACTCAACAGTCAATATCTTAAGCACATGAAGCCACTACAGACAAATCTATCCTTAAAGAAATAGCTTAAGAACATGCATGTATTACTTTAAGAAAAAATCACCTTAAAAGATGCTTATTAAAGAACACAAAATGTCTGTTTTAAGGTTAAGTAAAAAAGAAAAAAGCATTAGATATATACAATATGACAGAAATTTGTATACATGAATGGGTAAAAAGAATTAAGCAGGTTTTTTACTAATGTTCTACTTTGAGTTCCTGTTTAATAATTTTGAAAAAGGATGGTGTATCAACACATCTTTTTCTGCTAAAAATAAATCTTACCACTTTATACCACTTTTTCCTTGTTTCCTGTATCTGCAATTTGTACTCTCCAAAGATTCAGAATTCATTGTGTTTTGTTCTGCCAGGGCCAACATCTGTCATTTCTGCCTTCCTAGAACCCATGTCCCTTTCTTCTGGCATCAGCACCTCCATTTTCTTTAGGAGAATTACCCCTGTACCTCAGATGTCAAGAAGTTTACATGAAGTTAATAGCCTCAGATCACCAGGAGCAGGGTTTACTACCCAGTTGAGCTAATAAAGGTATTCTACACCCCAGGCCTGAGTGACTGGTTTGGGGCAGGCCGGAGGAGTGTGCCTACCTGAAAAAGAAGAAAGAAAAGCAGAGCCGAGACCTGAAGAGAAAGCAAGCCCCCAAAGACATCACTCGAGCTCCTGGATCCGAGCTCCTGGATCCAAAGAACACTTGACAGGCTGCTCTATAGCGGGAGTTTGTCATCCAAATTTTGTTCTTCAGCCAGTTTAGGTTGGATTCTGATTCTTGTTGGTTCCTGAATAATACGTACCTTCATACTGCTTTTTTACTGTGTTTCCTATATCTGCAAATTTCCGGTCTTCAAATATTAGAAACTCATGGCGTTTTGCCAGAGTGGTTAACTCCTTCATCACATCCAGAGTAAAATCATTCAGAATATCTACATGAGTCTTGAGCAAGCAGATTCTGGGTCCTAAAGCATCTGCTAGCTTCAGCAACTCTCTGGACCCTGAAACATCAGCAGACAGACACAGATTGGTCTCCTTCTTTTGCATAAGCCTGAGAAGCTTTGATGCAGTTGGGTGGATGCCAGGCAGCTCTGCACGTGCACCAAAACTGAGTTCTTTGGGTCCTTTCTTCACAGGAGGGGGAAAGCCATTAGAATTAGCTGTCCCAAAAACATTCTCCTGGATAAACCTCTTCACTCTCTCCACCATCTCAGCATCGATAGTTTTCTGCTGCTCAAGAATATCCAGCATTTTGGACAATGTACACACTGAGTGGAGACGAATCCCATGCGCCTGCAACTTGTGCTTGCCTCCCTGCTCTCTGTCCAACAGCACTATGGCGTCAGTGACCTTCAAGCCCTCCTTCTGAAGAACCTCAGCAGTTTCCAAAACACTAGACCCGCTGGTGACAACATCTTCAATGATCAAACAGGTTTCTCCTGGATTTACAGCCCCTTCTATAAGTCGCTTAGTACCTAGGAAAGGAAAAATTATGTTGATTCCATTTTAAAATTCCATATTTCAACTAATTCAAGATGTACCTTACAGCATATATTTGGCCATTTATTTATGAAGAGGTGGAAAATATAAATTATATTTTCTGATTTACTTTGGAAGTATACTTTTAAAATTTCTGATGAATCAATGTGCTGTGATTTACTGTTTTGTTCAATGTCTCTACTTCAAAACTGTCAAAGTTACACACAAAGAATATTTACAGTAAAACTAGCATTTAACTGTGTAAAACATCACTTAACATGTTTATGACCAAAATTTCAAATATGGTTTTTCTTAAGGCAAGATCAGCTAGATCAATGAAAGTTATAAATTAAAGAATAGTACAATATCAGCAATGAAACCATTCCTTTCTCCATTAACAATTTCATTATTCAAGATCAACTGGAACAACTGGCCTTTTGAGTATACAAATTTAGTGGAGAAAATGTTCAGCAACCTGTTAGATGAATTACTACAATGTTACGAATTCTACAATGTAATGCAGATACACTTGCCCACTCCAACCCCCCACTACAGACTATTTTCAGATAACCTACAATAAAAAATATATTTAAAATTTCATGTGGCATTTATATTGCCCTTTATTTGGCCATGCTTCATGGCTTGCAGGATCTTACTTCCTCTTGCAGTGGAAATGCAGAGTCCTAACCACTGGACAACCAGGGAATTCCTTTACGTTGCTTTATGAGAATAACTGTATTCATGTAACTTAAATATAAGTACACTGGGAACATATGTGCTCTAAAAACATTTTGCTGATGAGGGAAGTGCTGGTAGAAACATTGGGTTTCATAAATTTGGTGCACAAAGCACTTATTTTCACTGCCTAATTAACACAAAGCATTTTATCCCTAGACTCTAAAGAGAGCTGATTTATAACAACAGTTAACACAGTCCAAGGCCATAACAACTTAAAGGACCTAGGAAGAATAGTCAAGATGCCTATGAACCTCAGTGCCTAGAAGAATAAATTCTAAGAATATCAGGTTACATATCAATTTAATGCTTACACTACTTTTACTTTACCGTAATCCTTTGTCTCCTTCCTTCTGATAAGCATTGGAATTTGATGGGTTGAACAGATAACTGTAGCCAATGGTAAAGCTGTGTAAGGTACTCCACACACACTGTCAAAACTGATCCCTGCATTTTGGGCAGTCTGGAATAAAATTTCCGCAACCTATTAAAAGAAAAGAAAGAACATAAAACCAATCTTATTACTATTTTTAAAGTTGTATATAAATCATGTAACAACATGACAGTAAAAACCTAGCAAGAGGAAAGTCTCAAACTTGGGCAGAAAAATATAAATGCCTTTTTGTTAAAGTAACCTCTCCACAAATCCAAGTTTACAAAAACAAATATAAAAACACAAGAACTGGGGCTTCCTTGGTGGTCCAGTGGGTAAGGACACTGCCTTGCAGTGCAAAGGGTACTGGTTCGATCCCTGGCCTGGGAAGATCCCACGTGCCACGGAGTGGGCTGGACCATGTGTCCAATTACCGAGCCGGAGCTCTGGAGCGCATGTGCCCAGAGCTGGTGCTCTGCGACAAGAGGCCACTGTGACAGGAGGCCACACAGGCCAAAGAACAAAGACGGATGAAAACAGATAAATGAAAGACCAATAGAAGTGGTCTGCCTGCCCACCTCCCTCCCCAACACACCCCCTTTATTTGGCCAGTTGGCTTGCAGGATCTTACTTCCTCTTGCAGTGGAAATGCAGAGTCCTAACCACTGGACAACCAGGGAATTCCTTTACGTTGCTTTATGAGAATAACTGTATTCATGTAACTTAAATATAAGTACACTGGGAACATATGTGCTCTAAAAACATTTTGCTGATGAGGGAAGTGCTGGTAGAAACATTGGGTTTCATAAATTTGGTGCACAAAGCACTTATTTTCACTGCCTAATTAACACAAAGCATTTTATCCCTAGACTCTAAAGAGAGCTGATTTATAACAACAGTTAACACAGTCCAAGGCCATAACAACTTAAAGGACCTAGGAAGAATAGTCAAGATGCCTATGAACCTCAGTGCCTAGAAGAATAAATTCTAAGAATATCAGGTTACATATCAATTTAATGCTTACACTACTTTTACTTTACCGTAATCCTTTGTCTCCTTCCTTCTGATAAGCATTGGAATTTGATGGGTTGAACAGATAACTGTAGCCAATGGTAAAGCTGTGTAAGGTACTCCACACACACTGTCAAAACTGATCCCTGCATTTTGGGCAGTCTGGAATAAAATTTCCGCAACCTATTAAAAGAAAAGAAAGAACATAAAACCAATCTTATTACTATTTTTAAAGTTGTATATAAATCATGTAACAACATGACAGTAAAAACCTAGCAAGAGGAAAGTCTCAAACTTGGGCAGAAAAATATAAATGCCTTTTTGTTAAAGTAACCTCTCCACAAATCCAAGTTTACAAAAACAAATATAAAAACACAAGAACTGGGGCTTCCTTGGTGGTCCAGTGGGTAAGGACACTGCCTTGCAGTGCAAAGGGTACTGGTTCGATCCCTGGCCTGGGAAGATCCCACGTGCCACGGAGTGGGCTGGACCATGTGTCCAATTACCGAGCCGGAGCTCTGGAGCGCATGTGCCCAGAGCTGGTGCTCTGCGACAAGAGGCCACTGTGACGGGAGGCCCACACAGGCCAAAGAACAAAGACGGATGAAAACAGATAAATGAAAGACCAATAGAAGTGGCCCACCTGCCCCCCTCCCTCCCCAACCCACACCCCCATCCCAAGAAAAAAAAACCACACAAGAACTAATCTGCTTGGCTAGACTTAGGGCTGCTACAAGGGCAATGTAGAATGTGCGAGAAAAGGCTAAGACATTGACCCTGAAGATTAAGGACAACACCTAGGCTTCAAAGTTTTCCTTAGTAATTCATTAATGCTTTAAGTGTCTAAAACTATCCATTTTATTTTCCTATTCCAAGATTCCAATTAAGAAGTTTCACAAGGGCTTCCCTGGTGGTCCAGTGGGTAAGGACACCGCCTTGCAGTACAAGGGGCACCGGTTCGATCCCTGGCCTAGGAGGATCCCACGTGCCGTGGAGCGTCTGGTTCAATGTGTCCAACTACTGAGCTGGAGCTCTGAAGGGCATGCACCCAGAGCCGGTGCTCTGCGGCAAGGGAGGCCACTGTGATAGGAGGCCCACACAGGCCAAAGAACAAAGATGAATGAAAGATCAACAGAAGTGGCCAAAGGGAAAAAAAAGAAGTTTCACAAGAGAAATTGAGAAAATGACCACATCCGGACTTCCCTGGTGGATGAGTGACTAAGACTAGGTGCTCCCAATGCACAGGGCCCGAGCTCTATCCCTAGTTGGGAAACTACATGCCACATGCCACAACGAAAGATCCTGTATGCTGCATCTAAAGATTCCACCTGCCTCAACAAAGATCAAAGATCCCATGTGCCACAACTGAAACCCAGTGCAGTCAGATAAATAAATGCAAATATTTAAAAAGAAAACAATCACATTATGAAGAATAAAACACCTACAAATATGTTTAACCAAGGAAGTGAAAGACCTGTACACTTAAAAATACAAGACAATGATTAAAAGAAAAAAATTGAGGATGACATAACTAAATGAAAGAATATTCAAGGCTCACTGACCAGAAGAATTAAAATGTTAAAATGGCCATACTTCCCAAAGCAACATACAGAGTCAGCGCAATTTCTATATACTTACTATGGCAGTTTCCACAGAAATGGAACAATCTTAAAATTTGTATGGAATAAAAGACTCAGAATAGCCAAAAACAATCTTGAGGAAGAAAAACAAAACTGGAGGCATCACGCTCCTTGATTTCAGACTATATTACAAAGTAACAGTAATGAAAATAGTACAGTATTGGCATAAAAACAGACACACAGGTCAACAGAACAGAGAGCCCGGAAATAAATCCACACACATATGGTCAATTAATTTACATCAAAGGAGCCAAGAATATAGGAAGGGAAAAGGACTGTCCCTTCAACAAACTGATTTTGGGCACACTAGACTACTGTCTTACACCATACATAAAAATTAACTCAGACTGGATTAATGACTTGAATGTAAGGCACGAAATTATAAAATTCCTAAAAACAAACAAACAAACAAAAAAAAACAGGTGTTAAGTTCCTTAACATTAGTCTTAGAAATGATCTTTTCTGGATTTGACACCAAAAGCAAAGGCAACAATACCAAAAATAAACAAGTGGGAAAGCAGTTTAAGATGGCAGAGTAAGCATATCCTAAACTCACCTCCTCTCATTGACATGACAAATCTATAACTCACTATGAAAAATTCCCTCTGCAAAGAACCTGAGAACTAGCAGAACAGCTACACCACAACAAAGAATAAAAAGGCACAGAGAGTGCTGTGAGAAAACGGAATCCTGCAGGGGCGCTGTGCGACGGTCTGGAGGTGTGGGATGGGGAGGATATACATATGACTAATCTGGGAATATACATATCTGTAAACAACAAAACTCTGTAAAAGTTAAAAGTGGGCTCCCAATGCACAGGGCCCGAGCTCTATCCCTAGTTGGGAAACTACATGCCACATGCCACAACGAAAGATCCTGTATGCTGCATCTAAAGATTCCACCTGCCTCAACAAAGATCAAAGATCCCATGTGCCACAACTGAAACCCAGTGCAGTCAGATAAATAAATGCAAATATTTAAAAAGAAAACAATCACATTATGAAGAATAAAACACCTACAAATATGTTTAACCAAGGAAGTGAAAGACCTGTACACTTAAAAATACAAGACAATGATTAAAAGAAAAAAATTGAGGATGACATAACTAAATGAAAGAATATTCAAGGCTCACTGACCAGAAGAATTAAAATGTTAAAATGGCCATACTTCCCAAAGCAACATACAGAGTCAGCGCAATTTCTATATACTTACTATGGCAGTTTCCACAGAAATGGAACAATCTTAAAATTTGTATGGAATAAAAGACTCAGAATAGCCAAAAACAATCTTGAGGAAGAAAAACAAAACTGGAGGCATCACGCTCCTTGATTTCAGACTATATTACAAAGTAACAGTAATGAAAATAGTACAGTATTGGCATAAAAACAGACACACAGGTCAACAGAACAGAGAGCCCGGAAATAAATCCACACACATATGGTCAATTAATTTACATCAAAGGAGCCAAGAATATAGGAAGGGAAAAGGACTGTCCCTTCAACAAACTGATTTTGGGCACACTAGACTACTGTCTTACACCATACATAAAAATTAACTCAGACTGGATTAATGACTTGAATGTAAGGCACGAAATTATAAAATTCCTAAAAACAAACAAACAAACAAAAAAAAACAGGTGTTAAGTTCCTTAACATTAGTCTTAGAAATGATCTTTTCTGGATTTGACACCAAAAGCAAAGGCAACAATACCAAAAATAAACAAGTGGGAAAGCAGTTTAAGATGGCAGAGTAAGCATATCCTAAACTCACCTCCTCTCATTGACATGACAAATCTATAACTCACTATGAAAAATTCCCTCTGCAAAGAACCTGAGAACTAGCAGAACAGCTACACCACAACAAAGAATAAAAAGGCACAGAGAGTGCTGTGAGAAAACGGAATCCTGCAGGGGCGCTGTGCGACGGTCTGGAGGTGTGGGATGGGGAGGATATACATATGACTAATCTGGGAATATACATATCTGTAAACAACAAAACTCTGTAAAAGTTAAAAGCAAAATAAAATAATAATAATAAAAAAAAGGCACATAGAGATTAGGTAGAGGAGTTAGACACAGTCCCTGCAAAACTCCATCTCTACTTCAGCAACCCATCAGCAGGAGAGAGCTCACAACTTCCCCCTGACACTCTACATTAGCCCCCCTAGCTGTGGACCTATACCAGATAGGTGAGCACTCAAAACACTTGGCTTTGAAAACCAACAGAGTTTAGATCCAGGAAAACCATATGGAGGCAGGGAATATAGATCTGCCCTATTTAAGGATTGAGCAGACTTACATTCACCCTGGGAGCCAGCTAAAAGGCAGCAGTTTGAAAGGAGCCTAGATCATATACAAAGTAAATTTATTTGATAATCTTAAATAAGAGTCTGCCAGAAAGTTGCTACTGGAGCTCTCTCCAGGTGTGGAAGCACTCGTAGGCACCATTTTTACACTCTCTTAACCTGCTAGTGCCTTCCCCACCCATACGCCACTGCCCAGCCCCGCCAGAGGCAGCAGGTGAATGCACCATGATCCCATGCTTCTGCCACGTCTCCCCAACTCCACAAGTCCTGCAGCCACACCAGCCATGCGGACACACACAAAAGCCAGCAAGAAATTATAGCAAATGAAACAACTGACAAAGAATTAATTTCCAAAATATATAAGAGAAACAGACAATTCAACACTGAAAAAACAAACAACCCAATCAAAAATGGGAAAATGACCTAAACAGACACCTCTCCAAAGAAGACATATAGATAGCCAAAAAACAGATGAAAAGATGCTCAACGTCGCTTATTACTAGAGAAATGCAAATCAAAACTACAATGGGATATAACCTCACGTCAATCAGAATGGCCATCATCAAAAAATCTACAGACAGGTCGGTTCTCCTTTGAAGCTGACCTGCTGTTTTAACAGCGTCTTCCATGCTGATTCTCCCTTAAACCGGCCCACTGTACTGGCAGCGACTCTCCCTTCTCCCACTCTAATAAACTTTACTTTCCCTCAAAAAAAAAAAAAAAAAACCTACAGATAATAAATGCTGAAGAGGGTGCAGAGAAAAGGGAACAGTCTTGCATTGCTGGTGGGAATGTAAATTCATACAACCATTATGGAAGACAATATGGAGATTCCTTAAAAAACTAAGAATAGAAGAACCATATGACCCAGCAATTCCACTATTAGGCTTATACCCCGATGAAATCAAAATTCAGAGACACCTGTACCCTAATGTTCACTGCAGCACTCTATACAACAGCTAGAACATGGAAGCAACCTAGTCGTCCATCAAAGAATGAACGGATAAAGAAGCTATGGTACATATATACAATGAAATATTTCTCAGCCGTAAAAAGAAATGCAGAAGAATCAGTCCTAATGAGGTGGATGCATCTAGGACCTATTATACAAAGTGAAGCAAGTCAAAAAGGACAAATACAGTATATTAACGGGTATACATGGAATCTAGTGAGATGGTATTGACAAATACATGCGCAGAGCAGCAATGGAGAAACAGACATAGAGAACAGACCTATGGACACAGTGGGAGGGAAGAATGGGTGAGAGGTTTGGAAAGAGTAACATGGAAACCTACACTATCATATGTAACAGATAACCATTGTGAATGCACTGTGGAACTAAGGGATCTTACTTGGGGGCTAGGCAACAACCCGGGGGCGGAGAGGAATGGGAGGGGCTCAGGTGGTGGAGGTATACCTATGACGGATTTGGGATTATATAGAGCGTAAACAACAAAACTCTGTAAAAGCAAAATAATAATTAAAAAAGTAAACACACACACAAAGCCAGCAAGAATATGTAGCACAAACAAAGGACACCACTTAAGTGTATACTCTGGTTGTAAAGAGAGATTTCATTTCTGGGCCCCACAGGTGTGAAATAATAGAATACACAGTTTGAGAAACAACCAAGAACCACAGCATGGTTAGGATTTCCCTGGTAGCTCAGCTGGTAAAGAATATGCTTGCAATACAGGAGATCCCAGTTTGATCCCTGGGTCAGGAAGATCCCCTGGAGAAAGGGATAAGCTACCCACTCCAGTATTCTTGCCTGAAGAATGCCATGGTCATCCAGAGTCAGACATGACTGAGCAACTTCACTTTCCACTTTCATGGCAAGGTTAAAGGGTAAGATTCATTTCCAACACAGGGCCACCCCATCAAGACTAGAAGCTAACACACAGACACTGAGTCAAGCAAAAATGAGGAAACAAAGGTATATGTACCAAACAACAGAAAAAGATAAAGCCCCAAGAAAAGGTCTTAATGAAACAGTAAGTAATTTACCTGATAAAGAACTCGAAATAATGGTCATAAAGATGCTCACCAAAATAGGAGAAAGAAATGAACACAGAACTTGGAAAAAAAGACAGAAAATGTACCAAAGAGAAGTCAAAGAGCTGAAGAATACAATAACTGATCTGAAAAATACACCAGAGGGGTTCAAAAACAGACTAGATACAGCAGAAAAGATGGGTAATCTGGAAGACAGGGCAGTGGAAGTCAGCCAAACAGAACATAAGAATTTTAAAAAGCAAAAATAGCCCAGGAGATGTAGGGAGTAATATTGAGGAAAATAATGGCTTCTGGTTCAAAATGGCAGAGTAGAAGGATGTGCTCATCTCCTCTGCGAGAACACCAAAACTGCACCTAGCTACTGAATAACTATTGACAGGAGGACACTGGAACCCATCAAAAAAAAAAGATATCCCAGGTCCAAAAGAACAGGGAGATGGTAAGCGAGACACAATCAGGATAAAATCAAATCCCATACCCGCTGGGTAGGTGACCCACAAATTGGAGAACAATAATGCCAAAGTAGTTCTCCCACTGTTGTGGTTCTGAACACAATGTCAGGCTTCCCAGCCTGGGGATCTGACAAAGGGACTGGAATTCCCCAGGGAATCTGGCCTTGAAGACCAGCAGGACTTGACTATAGGACTTCCATAGGTCTGGGGGAAACACAGACTCCAGTCTTGGAGGGAACAAATAAAACCTTGTGTTCACCAAGACATAGAAGAAAGGAGCAGTGACCCCACAAAACTGAACCAAAACTACCTGCTAGCGTTCCAGGGTCTCCTGTGGAGGCATGGGTTGGCAGGGGGTCACCACAGGGATGGGGGTACTGGCAGCAGCAGGCCAGGAGGGTTCCCCTTGGCGTAAACCTTCTTGGAATTGGCCATTAACCCTCCCATCAAGCCTGCAGACCCCAGGGATAGGTCGCCTCAGGACAAACAATGGTAGACCAAAGGCACTACCAGTGAGGAAGTGCAACCCCCCATCAGCAGATAACTGGATTAAAGCTTTACTGAGCAAGGCCCTGTCCATCAAAGAACGTCTGGAAATATATGAAAAAAGAAAAGATAAAGCCCCAAGAAAAGGTCTTAATGAAACAGTAAGTAATTTACCTGATAAAGAACTCGAAATAATGGTCATAAAGATGCTCACCAAAATAGGAGAAAGAAATGAACACAGAACTTGGAAAAAAAGACAGAAAATGTACCAAAGAGAAGTCAAAGAGCTGAAGAATACAATAACTGATCTGAAAAATACACCAGAGGGGTTCAAAAACAGACTAGATACAGCAGAAAAGATGGGTAATCTGGAAGACAGGGCAGTGGAAGTCAGCCAAACAGAACATAAGAATTTTAAAAAGCAAAAATAGCCCAGGAGATGTAGGGAGTAATATTGAGGAAAATAATGGCTTCTGGTTCAAAATGGCAGAGTAGAAGGATGTGCTCATCTCCTCTGCGAGAACACCAAAACTGCACCTAGCTACTGAATAACTATTGACAGGAGGACACTGGAACCCATCAAAAAAAAAAGATATCCCAGGTCCAAAAGAACAGGGAGATGGTAAGCGAGACACAATCAGGATAAAATCAAATCCCATACCCGCTGGGTAGGTGACCCACAAATTGGAGAACAATAATGCCAAAGTAGTTCTCCCACTGTTGTGGTTCTGAACACAATGTCAGGCTTCCCAGCCTGGGGATCTGACAAAGGGACTGGAATTCCCCAGGGAATCTGGCCTTGAAGACCAGCAGGACTTGACTATAGGACTTCCATAGGTCTGGGGGAAACACAGACTCCAGTCTTGGAGGGAACAAATAAAACCTTGTGTTCACCAAGACATAGAAGAAAGGAGCAGTGACCCCACAAAACTGAACCAAAACTACCTGCTAGCGTTCCAGGGTCTCCTGTGGAGGCATGGGTTGGCAGGGGGTCACCACAGGGATGGGGGTACTGGCAGCAGCAGGCCAGGAGGGTTCCCCTTGGCGTAAACCTTCTTGGAATTGGCCATTAACCCTCCCATCAAGCCTGCAGACCCCAGGGATAGGTCGCCTCAGGACAAACAATGGTAGACCAAAGGCACTACCAGTGAGGAAGTGCAACCCCCCATCAGCAGATAACTGGATTAAAGCTTTACTGAGCAAGGCCCTGTCCATCAAAGCAAGACCTAGTTTTCCCCATTGCCAGTGCCTCCAATCAGGGAGCTCACACAAGCCTTTTAGCCTCATCCATCAGAGGGCAGACGGAAAAAGCAAAAAGAAGCACAGTGCCACAGCAGCTAAAACAAAAACCACATTACAGAAAGTTAATCAGCATGAAAAACCAAAAAGTTATCTTCCAGATGAAGAGACCAGATAAAACCTCAGAAAAACAGCAAAATGAAGTAGAGATAGGCAGCCTTCCAGAAAAAGAATTCAGAATAATAAATAGTGAAGATGACCAAGGATCTCTGGAAAACAACAGAGAAGATGCAAGAAGTGTATACTAGGGCTTCCCAGACGGCGCTAGCGGTAAAAAACCTGCTTGCCAATGCAGAAGAAATGTTTACCAAAGACCTACAAGAAATAAAGGACAAACAAACAGAAATGAATAATACATTAGAAGGAATTAGTAGCAGAAAAACTGAGGTAGAAGAACAAATTAATGACCTGGAAGACAGAACAGTGGAAATCACTGCTGCAGGACAGAACACAGAAAAAAGAATGAAAATGAAGTCAGCCTAAGAGACCTCTGGGACAACATTAAATGTACAAATATTCACATTATAGGAGTCCTAGAAGGAGACGAGAAAAAGGACCTGAGAAAATATTTGAGGAGATAATAGCTGAAAACTTCCCTAAACTGGAAAGAAAGAGTCATCCAAGTTCAAGAAGCACAGAGAGATGCAGGCATGATAAACCCAAGGAGGGACACACTAAGCCACATAGTAATCAAACTGGCAAAAATTAAAGACAGGGCTTCCCTGGTGGTCCAGTGGGTGAAGAGACCGCCTTGCAATGCAAGGGGCACTGGTTCGATCCCTGGCCTGGGAAGACCCCACCTGCCGCAGAGCAGCCAGACTGGTGTGTCCAATTACGAGTCAGTGTTCTGGAGAGCTGGTGCTCTGCAAAAAGAGAGGCCACTGCAATGGGAGGCCCAGACAGGCCGAAGAATAAAGATGGATGAAAATAAGTAAATGAAAACCCCATAAAAGAGGCCTAAGTTTTTAAAAAAGAAAACTAAAGACAAAGATAAAAATATTAAAAGTGACAAGGGAAAGACAACAAATAACATGCAAAGGAACTCCCATCATGCTACCAGCTGATTTCTCAATGGAAACTACAAGCCTGAATGGAATGGCATGATACACTCCAAGTGATAAAAAGGAAGAACTTACAACCAAGAATACTCTACCCAGCAAGACTCTCATTCAAATTTGACAGAGAAATCAAAAGCTTTCCAAATAAGCAAAAGTTAAGAATTCAGCACCACCAAACCAGCTTTACAACAAATGCTAAAGGAACTTCTCTAGGCAGGAAATACAAGAGAAGAAAAAGACCTAAAGAAAATAAACAATTAACAAAATGCTAATAGGATCATACATATCAATAATTATCTTACACATAAATGGATTAAATGCATCAACCAAAGACAAAGACTGGCTGGGCAGATGAAAACATGTGCATTTATGCACTTTCACTTATCATGCTTGACCCCCCAAATTGCATGTAATTATTTTATATTGTTAAGTTAATCATGTTCCCATTATGGCTTGCAATTGTAATTATCTTCTGTTTTTTGTCTGATTATGGATTGTGAAAACTTAACATCTTTTACTACTATGATTATGTAACTATTACTCAATACCACTGCATCATGATTGGTGAACATAAAAATAATAGAACTCTGTATCACCCAAACTACAATCTAATAGAAAAGCTTATAATCACTTTTCAAAATCCAGGTGCACATCAGAATTTTTCTTGAAAATTTTTGAAAAATATAAATGCCTTTTTTCCTCCAGAGCTCCAGATATGTTAAAAAAAAAAAAATCTGTCCCCTTTCCTAGGATATCAGCTCATTTGAGTCTCAAGTTTGATAATTAAGGGGCTTCCCTGGCAGGGGGTTCCCTGGCAGTCCAGTCAGTGTCTAAGACTTCACCTTCCAATGCAAAGGCTGCAGGATTGATCCCTGGTCAGGGATTTAATACCCCACCACCAAAAAACCAAAAATAAAACAGAAACAACGCCATAACAAATTCAACGAAGATTTTAAAACTGGAGAGCTGGTGCTCTGCAAAAGAGAGGCCACTGCAATGGGAGGCCAAAAAAAGACAAAGAATAAAGATGAAAGAAAATAAGTAAAAAAAAACCCCATAAAAGAGGCATAAGTTTTTAAAAAAGAAAACTAAAGACAAAGATAAAAATATTAAAAGTGACAAGGAAAGACAACAAATAACATGCAAAGGAACTCCCATCATGCTACCAGCTGATTTCTCAATGGAAACTACAAGCCTGAATGGAATGGCATGATACACTCCAAGTGATAAAAAGGAAGAACTTACAACCAAGAATACTCTACCCAGCAAGACTCTCATTCAAATTTGACAGAGAAATCAAAAGCTTTCCAAATAAGCAAAAGTTAAGAATTCAGCACCACCAAACCAGCTTTACAACAAATGCTAAAGGAACTTCTCTAGGCAGGAAATACAAGAGAAGAAAAAGACCTAAAGAAAATAAACAATTAACAAAATGCTAATAGGATCATACATATCAATAATTATCTTACACATAAATGGATTAAATGCATCAACCAAAGACAAAGACTGGCTGGGCAGATGAAAACATGTGCATTTATGCACTTTCACTTATCATGCTTGACCCCCCAAATTGCATGTAATTATTTTATATTGTTAAGTTAATCATGTTCCCATTATGGCTTGCAATTGTAATTATCTTCTGTTTTTTGTCTGATTATGGATTGTGAAAACTTAACATCTTTTACTACTATGATTATGTAACTATTACTCAATACCACTGCATCATGATTGGTGAACATAAAAATAATAGAACTCTGTATCACCCAAACTACAATCTAATAGAAAAGCTTATAATCACTTTTCAAAATCCAGGTGCACATCAGAATTTTTCTTGAAAATTTTTGAAAAATATAAATGCCTTTTTTCCTCCAGAGCTCCAGATATGTTAAAAAAAAAAAAAAAAAATCTGTCCCCTTTCCTAGGATATCAGCTCATTTGAGTCTCAAGTTTGATAATTAAGGGGCTTCCCTGGCAGGGGGTTCCCTGGCAGTCCAGTCAGTGTCTAAGACTTCACCTTCCAATGCAAAGGCTGCAGGATTGATCCCTGGTCAGGGATTTAATACCCCACCACCAAAAAACCAAAAATAAAACAGAAACAACGCCATAACAAATTCAACGAAGATTTTAAAAATGGTCCACATCAAAAAGAAAAAAAGTGAGTAGGCCACTCGTTCTTCTCTTAAGGACTTCATGCATAAGAATAAAACAACTGGGCTTCCCCTGGTGGTCCAGTGGGTAAGGACACCGCCTTGCAGTGCAAGGGGCGCCAGTTCGATCCCTGGCCTGGGAAGATCCCACGTGCCGCGGAGCGGTTGGACCAATGTGTCCAATTACCGAGCCGGAGCTCTGGAGCGCATGCGCCCAGAGCCAGCGCTCTGCAGCGACAGCCGCCACCGCGATGGGAGGCCCACAGGAGCCAAAGAACAAAGACGGATGAAAATAGAGAAATGAAAGACCAGTGGAGGTGGCCTCCCTGCTCCCCACTCTCCCCAACCCGACCCCCGCCCAAAATAAATAAATAAATCTTTAAAAATAAATAAATAAATAAAACAACTGTCAATACTTAGGTGATTCTTTTATCTCTTCCTATACATATGGAATTTGCTCACATGATTATTTTAATATTCTGCTTCAGTTCTTCACCCCATTATTCAGAATGTCCATCATACCAAGAAAGCTAAAAGAATTCCAGAGAACATAAAACTATAGGTGGGGGCTTCCCTTGTGGCTCAGTGGATAAGAACCCGTCTGCCAATGCAGGAGACACAGGTTCGAGCCCTGATCCGGGAAGATCCCACATACCACAGAGCAGCTAAACCCACACATCAACAAAGACCCAGCACAGCCAAAAATAAATAAATGAAAGTTGTTAAAAAAAAAAAAACAAAAAAACTATAGGTGGGAAAAACTGCACTTTTTTTTTTTTTTGCTTATTTTAATACCAATGATCATTTTTAAGATATCAAGACCTTCTAACAGATTCTAATTCCAAGGAATCCCAAGCTCTTTAGACATCTTCCTATTTCCTATCTCGACTGTCTTAACTGACATAAATGTTAAAGAGTCCTCTTCTACCCAATGACTTGGCTACACAAGGATTTCCTTTTCTTCCTGCTCTCAGCCCAGGGCCAAGCTGCCAGGGAGTTGTCTCCACTTGGGCCATAAACAGTAGGCCCAGATGTTCATAGTTTATATAGAGTTTTTTCCTTGTCCTTCATGGGTATGACTGAGAAAAAGAAAAGCTGGAGAGGAGACATCCTAGTGAGTGGATGTTCCACATTTAGATCTAAAAAAATCTTCACCCCAATAAACAAGCCCTTCACAAACTACCAATCGCAAAAAAACAGCACTTCTAGCATCTATCCATTGCTTAGCACACACCTGCTCAATACTGAATGAATGAATCTAAAAAAAAAAACTGAGAACATTCACATTATATGCTAATATATATATATATAACAATTATAAATATATATGCACCTAACACAGGAGCACCTCAATATATATGACAAACGTTAATACACAAAAAAGGGGAGAAATTGACAGTAATACAGTAATAGTGGGGGATTTTAACATGCCACTTACATCAATGGAAAAATGGTCCAGACAGAAAATCAATAAGGAAACACATGCCTTAAATGACACAATGGATCAGACTGATTTAATTGATATTTGTAAGAACATTCCATCCAAACTACACATTCTTCTCAAGTGCACATGGAACATTCTCAGGATTTAATCACATGCTGGGCCACAAAGCAAGCCTCAGTAAGTTTAAGAAAACAAATCATATCATGTATCTTTTCCAATCATAACAGTATATTAGAAATACACTTTAAGAAAAAATAAACTGTAAAAAACACCAACATGGGGAACATATAACAATATGCTACTAAACAATTCACTGAAGAAATCAAAGAGAAAAATACCTAGAGAAAAGTGAAAATAAAAACACACACTTCTTTGGTGTTCCAGTAGTTAAGAATTCACCTGCCATCGTAGGGCACAAGGGTTGATCCCTGGTCTGGGAAGATTCCACATGGAGCAGAGCAACAAAACCCATATCAAGACCTTCTAACAGATTCTAATTCCAAGGAATCCCAAGCTCTTTAGACATCTTCCTATTTCCTATCTCGACTGTCTTAACTGACATAAATGTTAAAGAGTCCTCTTCTACCCAATGACTTGGCTACACAAGGATTTCCTTTTCTTCCTGCTCTCAGCCCAGGGCCAAGCTGCCAGGGAGTTGTCTCCACTTGGGCCATAAACAGTAGGCCCAGATGTTCATAGTTTATATAGAGTTTTTTCCTTGTCCTTCATGGGTATGACTGAGAAAAAGAAAAGCTGGAGAGGAGACATCCTAGTGAGTGGATGTTCCACATTTAGATCTAAAAAAATCTTCACCCCAATAAACAAGCCCTTCACAAACTACCAATCGCAAAAAAACAGCACTTCTAGCATCTATCCATTGCTTAGCACACACCTGCTCAATACTGAATGAATGAATCTAAAAAAAAAAACTGAGAACATTCACATTATATGCTAATATATATATATATAACAATTATAAATATATATGCACCTAACACAGGAGCACCTCAATATATATGACAAACGTTAATACACAAAAAAGGGGAGAAATTGACAGTAATACAGTAATAGTGGGGGATTTTAACATGCCACTTACATCAATGGAAAAATGGTCCAGACAGAAAATCAATAAGGAAACACATGCCTTAAATGACACAATGGATCAGACTGATTTAATTGATATTTGTAAGAACATTCCATCCAAACTACACATTCTTCTCAAGTGCACATGGAACATTCTCAGGATTTAATCACATGCTGGGCCACAAAGCAAGCCTCAGTAAGTTTAAGAAAACAAATCATATCATGTATCTTTTCCAATCATAACAGTATATTAGAAATACACTTTAAGAAAAAATAAACTGTAAAAAACACCAACATGGGGAACATATAACAATATGCTACTAAACAATTCACTGAAGAAATCAAAGAGAAAAATACCTAGAGAAAAGTGAAAATAAAAACACACACTTCTTTGGTGTTCCAGTAGTTAAGAATTCACCTGCCATCGTAGGGCACAAGGGTTGATCCCTGGTCTGGGAAGATTCCACATGGAGCAGAGCAACAAAACCCATGAGTCACACTACTGAAGCTCTCATGCCTACAGTCCATGCTCCACCAAAAGAAAAGGCACTGCAACGAGAAGCCTGTGCATCACAGAGCAGAGAATAGCCTCAGTCACCAAAACTAGAGAAAGTCCATGCACAGTAATGAAGACTTATTAGCATAGCCAAAAATAAATAAATCAAAATTTAAAAAGGTGATCCAAAATCTATGGGACACTACCAAAGCAGTTCTAAGAGGGGACAATATAGCAATACAATCTTACCTCAGGAAACAAGAAAAATATCAGTAAGATAACCTAACTTTACACAGAAAGCAACTAAAGAAGGGAAAAAACACACCAAAGTTTGTAGAAAGAAAGAAATTATAAAGATCAGAACAGAAATAAATGAAATAGAGATGACGGAAATAATAGAAAAGAGCTATGAAACTAAAAGCTGGCTGTTTGAAAAAGCAAATAAAAATGATACACCTTTGGCCAGACTCATGCAGAAAAAAAAGGGGAAAGGGCTCAAATTAATCAAATTAGAAATGAAAAAGGAGTTACAATGGACACCAAGGAAACACGAACGATCATAAGAGACTACTACAAGCAACTATAAGCTAATAAAATGGACATCTAGAAGAAATGGACAAATTCTCAGATAGGTTTCCTAAGACTGAATGAGGAAGATATAGAAAATATGAACTCAAATTGAAACTGTGAATTAAACTCATAAAAACAAAACTTTTTAAATTAGAGAAGTGCACATGGAACATTCTCAGGATTTAATCACATGCTGGGCCACAAAGCAAGCCTCAGTAAGTTTAAGAAAACAAATCATATCATGTAACTTTTCCAATCATAACAGTATATTAGAAATACACTTTAAGAAAAATAAACTGTAAAAAACACCAACATGGGGAACATATAACAATATGCTACTAAACAATTCACTGAAGAAATCAAAGAGAAAAATACCTAGAGAAAAGTGAAAATAAAAACACACACTTCTTTGGTGTTCCAGTAGTTAAGAATTCACCTGCCATCGTAGGGCACAAGGGTTGATCCCTGGTCTGGGAAGATTCCACATGGAGCAGAGCAACAAAACCCATGAGTCACACTACTGAAGCTCTCATGCCTACAGTCCATGCTCCACCAAAAGAAAAGGCACTGCAACGAGAAGCCTGTGCATCACAGAGCAGAGAATAGCCTCAGTCACCAAAACTAGAGAAAGTCCATGCACAGTAATGAAGACTTATTAGCATAGCCAAAAATAAATAAATCAAAATTTAAAAAGGTGATCCAAAATCTATGGGACACTACCAAAGCAGTTCTAAGAGGGGACAATATAGCAATACAATCTTACCTCAGGAAACAAGAAAAATATCAGTAAGATAACCTAACTTTACACAGAAAGCAACTAAAGAAGGGAAAAAACACACCAAAGTTTGTAGAAAGAAAGAAATTATAAAGATCAGAACAGAAATAAATGAAATAGAGATGACGGAAATAATAGAAAAGAGCTATGAAACTAAAAGCTGGCTGTTTGAAAAAGCAAATAAAAATGATACACCTTTGGCCAGACTCATGCAGAAAAAAAAGGGGAAAGGGCTCAAATTAATCAAATTAGAAATGAAAAAGGAGTTACAATGGACACCAAGGAAACACGAACGATCATAAGAGACTACTACAAGCAACTATAAGCTAATAAAATGGACATCTAGAAGAAATGGACAAATTCTCAGATAGGTTTCCTAAGACTGAATGAGGAAGATATAGAAAATATGAACTCAAATTGAAACTGTGAATTAAAAACTCATAACAAACAAAAGTCCATGACCAGATGGCTTCATAGGTGAATTTTCAAATTTAGAGAAGAGTTATCATCTATTCTTCTGAGACTGTTCCAAAAAATAACTGAGGAAGAAACATTCACAAACCAAACTCATTTAATGTGGTCATGGTCACCCTCATACCAAAATCAGGGAAAGATAACACACACACACACATACACAATATTACAGGCCAAATATCACTGATGAATACAGATGCAAAAATCCTCAACAAAATACTAGCAAACCAAATTCAATAACACACTGAAAGGATCATACACCACGATGAACTGGGACTTATCCCAGTGATGGAAGGATTTTTCAATATCTGCAAATCATACATATGGTACACTGTATCAATAAATTGAATAAAAATCATATAAAAAATCATACGATCATCTCAATACATGCAGGAAAAACTTTTGACAAAACTCACCATTTATGATAAAAACTCTCCAGAAAATGGGAATAAAGAGAACATACCTCAAGATAATAAAGACCATAGATGACAAAGCTAACATCATACTCAACAGTGAAAAACAAGAAACAAGAGTAGGATGCCCACTCTCAGCATCTTTATTCAACAGTTTTAGAAGTCCTAGCCATGACAATCAGAGAAGATAAAGTAATAAAATGAATACAAATTGGAAAAGTAATAAAACTGCCACTGATCTCAGATGACATACTATAAATAGAAAACCCTAAAGATGCCACCAGGAAACTACTAGAGCTCATCAATGAATCTGGTGAAGTTGGAGGGTACAAAATTAATGCATAGAAATCTCCTGCATTTTTATATACCTAACAACAAGGAGCAGTGACCAAAACCATCCCCAAGAAAAAGAACGCAACAAGCTGTTTGTCTGAGGAGGTCCTACGAACAGCTGAGAAGAGAAATTCAAAGGAGAAAAAGGAAGATATACTCCTCTGAATGCAGAGTTCCAAAGAATAGCAAGGAGAGATAAGAAAGCCTTCTTGGGCTTCCCTAGTGGTCCTGCAGTGCAAGGAGCACCAGTTCGATCCCTGGCCTGGGAAGATCCCGCATGCCGTGGAGCGGCTGGACCAGTGTGTCCAATTACGAGTCGGCGCTCTGAGGGGCCATTGCAATGGGAGGCCCACACAGACCAAAGAATACAGATGGGTGAAAATAAATGAATAAAAAAACCAATAAAAGAGGCCTAAATTAAAAAAAAAAAAAAAAGAAAGCCTTCTTAAGTCAGCAATGCAAAGAAACAGAGGAAAACAACAGAATGGGAAAAACTAGAGATCCCTTCAAGAAAATTGGCGCTATCAAGGGAGTATATCATGCAAAGATGGACACGCTCAAGGACAGAAAAAGTACGGATCTAACAGAAGTAGAAGATATTAAGAAGAGGTGTAAAGAATATAAAGAACTGTACCAAAAGTGACCTGGATAACCATGATGGTGTGCTCACTCACCTAGAGCCAGATATCTAGGAGAAATAGTCAAGTGGACCTTAGGAAGCATTACCACAAACAAAGGTAGTGGAGGTGATAGAATTCCAGCTGAGCTATTTCAAATCCTAAAAAACAATGCCGTTAAAGTGCTATATTCAATAGGCTAGCAAATCTGGGAAACTCAGCAGTGACCTCAGGACTAGAAAAGATCAGTTTTCATTCCAATCCCAAGAAGGGCAATGCTAAAGAATGGTCAAACTACCATACCACTGCACTCATTTCACATGCTAGCAAAGTAATGTTCAAAATTATTCAAGCTAGGCTTCAACGGTACGTGGACCGAGAACTTCCAGATGTACAAAGCTGAATTCAGAAAAGGCAGTGGAACCAGAGATCAAATTGCCAACATCTGCTGGATCATAGAAAAAGCAAGAGAATTCCAGGAACATCTACTTCTGCTTCATTGACTACACTAAAGCCTCTGACTATGTGGATCACAACAAACTGTGGAAAATTCTTAAAGAGATGGGAATATCAGACCATCTTACCTGACTCCTGAGAAAATTCTATGCAGGACAGGAAGCAATAGTTACATCTGGATATGGCATAACATACTGGTTCAAAATTGGGAAAGAGTATGTCAAGAGTATGTCACCCTGTTTATTTAACTTATGTGCAGAGTACATCACGTGAAATGTGAGGCCAGATGAAGCACAAGCTAGAGTCAAGACTGCTGGGAAAAATATCAATAACCTCAGATATACTGGTGACACCACCCTAATGGCACCCCAATGGCAGCAAACAAAGAGGAACAATGGCAGAAGCCTCTTGATGAAGGTGAAAGAGGAGTGAAAATGCTGGCCTAACACTCAACATCCAAAAAACAAAAATCATGGCATCCGGTCCCATCACTTCATGGCAAATAGATGGGCAAACAATGCAAACAGTGACAGACTTTATATTCTTGGACTCCAAAATCACCATGGATGGTGACTGCAAGTCATGAGAGTTAAACGATGCTTGCTCCTAAGAAGAAAAGCTATAACAAACTAAGACAGCATATTAAAAAGCAGAGGTATCATTTTGGTGACCATGGTGCATCTAGTCAAAGTTATGGTTTTTCCAACAGTCACGTTCAGATGTGAGAGTTGGACCATAAAGAAGGTTGAGCATTGAAGAATTGATGCTTTCAAACTGCAGTGTTGGAGAAGACTCTTGAGAGTCCCTTGGACTACAAAGAAATGAAACCCGTCTATCCTAAAGGAAATCAACACTGAAATACATTAGAAGGACGGATGTTGAAGTTGAAGCTCCAATACTTTGGCCACCTGATGCGAAGAGACAACTCATTGGAAAAGACCCTGATGCTAGGAAAAACAGAAGGCAGAAGGAGAAGGGAACGACAGAAGATGAGATGGTTGGATGGCATGATCGATTCAAGTAAGATGAATTTAAGCAAACTCTAGGAGTCAGTGAAGGACAGGGAAGCCTGGCATGCTGGAATCCCTGGGGCTGCAAAGAGTCTCACACAACTGAGTGACTGAACAACAAAACACAGAAAGACAAATTTTAAAAACAATTCATTTACTACTGCATCAAAAAGAATAAAATACCAGGACCTTCCTTGGTAGTACAGTGGTTAAGACTCATACTTCCAATGCAAGGGACACAGGTTCAAGCCCTGGTCAAGGAACTAAGATCCCACATGACATGTGGTATGACCAAATATATATGTGTGTTTGTGTATAGGTACATATACATACATGTGTGTGTATAGATACACACACATATATGTATACACATATATATATCCCACTCTGGTATTGTTGCCTGGAGAAGTCCATGGATGGAGGAGCCTGGCAGGGCACAGTCCATGGGGTTGCAAAGAGTTGGACATGACTGAGCAACTAACTACACACATATAACATATGCAGTCTTATTTTTGTTTAAAAATAGAAAGAATGAAATACCTTGCAATAAACCTAAGGAGACAAAAACCTCAACTCTGGAAACTGTTTAAGACAGTGATGAAAGAAGTCAGAGATGTTACAAATAGTTGTACCATGTTTGTGGGTTGGAGGAATCAATACTGTCAAAATGACTATACTACCCAAGGCAATCTACAGACTCAGTGCAATCCCTTACCAAACTACTGATGGCATTTTTCACAGAACTAGAAAAATATTTTTTTAATTTGTGTAAAGACACAAAAGACCCCAAATAGCCAAAGTAATCTCAAGAAAGAAAAACAAAGATGGAGGAATCAGGTTCCCTGACCTCAGATTATACTATAAAGCTACAGTACTATAGTCACAAAAACAGAAAAATAAATGAAATATGATAGAAAGTCCAGAAATAAACCCGAGCACTTATAAATTAATCTATGAGAAAGGAGGCAAGACTATTTTCCCCAATATATCACATATATTTATGTAATGGAGAAAAGACAGTCTCTTCAGTAAGAGGTGCTGGGAAAATAGGACAACTACATGTAAAACAATGAAACTGGAACACTCTTTAACACCACATACCAACATAAAGTCAAAATCGATTAAAGACCTAAATATAAGGTTGGATACTATAAAACTCTTACAGGAAAACATAGGCAGAACACATCTTTTTTTTTTTTTTGGCAAAACACATCTTAACATAAACTATGGCAATATCTTTTTCAATCCATTTCCTAAAACAATCAAAATAAAATAAAAAGTAAATAAATGTGATCTCATTAAACTCAAGTTTTTGTAGAACAAATGAAACCATAAACAAAATGAAAAGATAATCCACAGAATGGGAGATGTCCTGCCAGAACACCAAAATTGTTGAACAACCATCAAAAGGAAGACATTGGAATCGATCAAAAAAAAAAAAAAAAAAAGATACCCTACACCCAAAGACAAAGGAGAAGTCACAACACAACAGGAGGAGGGGAACAAATCAAATCCTATACCTGCCCGGTGGGCAACTCACAAGCTGGAGAACAATATCACCCAAGAAATTCTCACACTGCTGTGAAGGTTCCAGGCCACATCAGGCTCCCCAGCCTTGGGATTTGGCCAAAGGATTGGGAATGCCCAGGGAATCTGACTTTGAAGGTCAGCGGGATTTGATTCCAGAGATTCCATAAGAATGGGGGAAAGAGTCTACCAGAGGGCACAAACAAAACCTTCTCCACCCCAGGACCCAGGGGAAAGGAGCAGTGACCCCACAAAGGACTGAGTCAGACCTACCAGTGAGTGTCTGAGGGTCTCCTGCAGAGGCCTGCCACAGGGGCAGGGGCACTGCCAGCAACAGTACTGGGAGCTGTGTCATGGCATGTGCCCTCTGGGAGGTCACCACTAGCACAAGTATAGAAGCCTATAGACTCTAGGATTGAGTTGCCTCAGGCCAAACAATTAACAGGGAGGGAGCACAGTCCTATCCAGCAGCAGGTAACTGGATAGAAATGCCCCTCCCCACCACGGCAAGATCCAGTTTTCCCCACAGTCAGCCCCTCTCATCAGGAAACTTGCACGAGCCTCATATCCTCACCAGAAGGCAGCAGAAATAAGAACTACAATCCCATCAACCACCAGAACTAATACCACAATCAGAAAGCTACCCCAAATGAAAATAGGATCATGTCCCAGATGAAGAAACAAGATAAATCCCCAGAAAAACAACTAAATGAAGTAGAAATAGGCAACCTCTCCACAAACAAGTTCAGAATAATGATAGTGAAGATGATGCAGGATATCAGAAACAAAATGGATAAGATACAAGAAATGTTTTCCTCCAAGGACCTAGAAGCACTAAAGAACAAACAGAGATGAATAATACACTAGAAGGAATCAATAGCAGAATAACTGAGAAGTGTCCTGGAAGACAGAATGGTGGATATCAACACTACAAAACAGAATATAGAAAAAACAATGAAAAGAAATGAAGACAGCCTAAGAGACCTCTGGGACAACATTAAATGCACCAATATTTGTATTATAGGGGTCCCAGAAGGGGAAGAAAGGACTAGAGAAAATATTTGAAGAGAATAGCTGAAAACATCCCTAAATTGGGAAAAGAAATAGTCAACCACGTGGAAGAAGTACAAAGAGTCCCAGGCAAGATATATCCAATGAGAAACACGCCAAGACACATGATAATCAAACTGACAACAATAAAAACAAATATAAATTATTAAAAGTGACAAGGGAAAAATGACAGATAACCATCAGGTTATCAGCCAATATCTCAACAGAAAGTCTACAAGCCAGAAGGGAATGGCAAGATAAGTGGGCTACAACCAAGAATACTAGCAAGATTATTCTGATTTGAGTCAGACCTACCAGTGAGTGTCTGAGGGTCTCCTGCAGAGGCCTGCCACAGGGGCAGGGGCACTGCCAGCAACAGTACTGGGAGCTGTGTCATGGCATGTGCCCTCTGGGAGGTCACCACTAGCACAAGTATAGAAGCCTATAGACTCTAGGATTGAGTTGCCTCAGGCCAAACAATTAACAGGGAGGGAGCACAGTCCTATCCAGCAGCAGGTAACTGGATAGAAATGCCCCTCCCCACCACGGCAAGATCCAGTTTTCCCCACAGTCAGCCCCTCTCATCAGGAAACTTGCACGAGCCTCATATCCTCACCAGAAGGCAGCAGAAATAAGAACTACAATCCCATCAACCACCAGAACTAATACCACAATCAGAAAGCTACCCCAAATGAAAATAGGATCATGTCCCAGATGAAGAAACAAGATAAATCCCCAGAAAAACAACTAAATGAAGTAGAAATAGGCAACCTCTCCACAAACAAGTTCAGAATAATGATAGTGAAGATGATGCAGGATATCAGAAACAAAATGGATAAGATACAAGAAATGTTTTCCTCCAAGGACCTAGAAGCACTAAAGAACAAACAGAGATGAATAATACACTAGAAGGAATCAATAGCAGAATAACTGAGAAGTGTCCTGGAAGACAGAATGGTGGATATCAACACTACAAAACAGAATATAGAAAAAACAATGAAAAGAAATGAAGACAGCCTAAGAGACCTCTGGGACAACATTAAATGCACCAATATTTGTATTATAGGGGTCCCAGAAGGGGAAGAAAGAAAGGACTAGAGAAAATATTTGAAGAGAATAGCTGAAAACATCCCTAAATTGGGAAAAGAAATAGTCAACCACGTGGAAGAAGTACAAAGAGTCCCAGGCAAGATATATCCAATGAGAAACACGCCAAGACACATGATAATCAAACTGACAACAATAAAAACAAATATAAATTATTAAAAGTGACAAGGGAAAAATGACAGATAACCATCAGGTTATCAGCCAATATCTCAACAGAAAGTCTACAAGCCAGAAGGGAATGGCAAGATATATTCCTAGTGATGAAAGGGAAGAACCTACAACCAAGAATACTAGCAAGATTCTCATTCTGATTTGGTGGAGAAATCAAAAGCTTTACAAACAAGCAGAACAGAATTCAGCACCAATAAACCAGTTTTACAACAAATGCTAAAGGAACTTCTCTAGGCAGGAAACACAAGAGAAGGAAAAGATCTACTAAAAATAAACTCAAAACAATTAACAAAATAGTGACAGGCTAATATATATCAGTAATTACCTTAAATGTAAATGCATGAACCAAAAGACATAGACTGGCTAATGGATACAAAAGCAAGACCCATATATATGTTGTCTTCAAGAGACCCACCTCACAACTAGGGACACTTACAGACTGAAAGTAAGGGGATGGGAGAAGGTATCTCACGCAAATGGAAATCATAAGAAAGCTGGGGTAGCAATACTCATAACAGACAAAATACATTTTAAAATAAGACTGTTATAAGAGACAAAGAAGAACACTACATAATGATCAATGGTTCAATCCAAGAAGAAGGTATAACAATTTTAAATATATATAAGCACCCAATACAGGAGCACTTCAATATGTAAGGCAAAATCTAACAAATATAAAAGGAGAAATAGACAGCAACACAGTAATAGTGGGAGACTTTAATACCCCACTTTCCTCAATGGACAGATCATCCAGACAGAAAATTGGTAAGGAAACCCAGGCCTTAAATAATACTTTAGATGAGTCAGACTTAACTGATATTTATAGAGCATTCCATCCAAAAATAGCAGACTACACATTTTTCTCAAGTGCACATGGAACTTTCTCCAGGACTGACCACATGCTGGGCCACAAGGCGAGCCCTGGTAAATTTAAGAAAATCAAAATATCAAACATCTTTTCTGATCACAACACTGTGAGATTAGAAATAAACTACAAAAAAATCTAAAAAACACAAATATGTGACAGCTAAATAATATGCTACTAAACAATCACTGAATCACCAAAGAAATCAAAAAATAAATTTAAAAAGTACTCTAAAAAACATCAAATTTTGGGTGAAAAAGCTAAATATCTCAACAGAAAGTCTACAAGCCAGAAGGGAATGGCAAGATATATTCCTAGTGATGAAAGGGAAGAACCTACAACCAAGAATACTAGCAAGATTCTCATTCTGATTTGGTGGAGAAATCAAAAGCTTTACAAACAAGCAGAACAGAATTCAGCACCAATAAACCAGTTTTACAACAAATGCTAAAGGAACTTCTCTAGGCAGGAAACACAAGAGAAGGAAAAGATCTACTAAAAATAAACTCAAAACAATTAACAAAATAGTGACAGGCTAATATATATCAGTAATTACCTTAAATGTAAATGCATGAACCAAAAGACATAGACTGGCTAATGGATACAAAAGCAAGACCCATATATATGTTGTCTTCAAGAGACCCACCTCACAACTAGGGACACTTACAGACTGAAAGTAAGGGGATGGGAGAAGGTATCTCACGCAAATGGAAATCATAAGAAAGCTGGGGTAGCAATACTCATAACAGACAAAATACATTTTAAAATAAGACTGTTATAAGAGACAAAGAAGAACACTACATAATGATCAATGGTTCAATCCAAGAAGAAGGTATAACAATTTTAAATATATATAAGCACCCAATACAGGAGCACTTCAATATGTAAGGCAAAATCTAACAAATATAAAAGGAGAAATAGACAGCAACACAGTAATAGTGGGAGACTTTAATACCCCACTTTCCTCAATGGACAGATCATCCAGACAGAAAATTGGTAAGGAAACCCAGGCCTTAAATAATACTTTAGATGAGTCAGACTTAACTGATATTTATAGAGCATTCCATCCAAAAATAGCAGACTACACATTTTTCTCAAGTGCACATGGAACTTTCTCCAGGACTGACCACATGCTGGGCCACAAGGCGAGCCCTGGTAAATTTAAGAAAATCAAAATATCAAACATCTTTTCTGATCACAACACTGTGAGATTAGAAATAAACTACAAAAAAATCTAAAAAACACAAATATGTGACAGCTAAATAATATGCTACTAAACAATCACTGAATCACCAAAGAAATCAAAAAATAAATTTAAAAAGTACCTAGACAAATGAAAATGAAAGCACAACGGTTCAAACTTTATGGGATGAAGCAAAAGCAGTTCTAAGATGGAAGTTATAGCATTACATTCTTACCTCAACAAACAAGAAAAATCTCCAACAACCTAACCAACCTAACACCTAAAACAACTAGAGAGAGAACAAACAAAACTTAAGGTTAGTAGAAGGAAGGAAATCATAAAGATCAGAGCAGAAATCAATGAAATAGAGATACAAAAAACAACTGAAAAGATCGATGAAACTAAAGGCTGGGTTTTTTGAAAAGATAAACAAGACTGACAAATCTTCAGCTAGACTTATCAGGAGGAAAAAGAGAGAGGGCTCAAGTCAGTGAAATTAGAAATGGAAAAGAAGTTACAACTGACTCCACAGAAATACCAGGAATCATAAGAGACTACTATGAACGACTGCATGCCAAAATGGTCAACGAGGAAGAAATGGACAATTTTTTAGAAAGGTACAGTCTCCCTCGACTGAACTAGGAAGAAACATGGAATTGAAACCATGATTTAAAACCTCCCAACAAACAAAAGTACAGGACCTGAATCTGACCAAACATTTAAAGACGAGTTAACACCTATCCTTCTGAAACTGTTCCAAAAAGTCAGAAGAAGGAAAACTTCCCAACTCTTTTTATGAAGCCACCATTACCTTGATACCAAAATCAGACAAAGATACCACAAAAAAAGAAAACTACAGGCCAATATCACTGATGAACCTGATGCAAAAATCCTCAAGAGAATACTAGTAATCTGTATCCAACAATACATTAGAAAGATCATACACCACAATCAAGTGGGATTCATCCCAGGAATGCAAAGACTTTTCAACATCCACAAATCAATCAATGTGATATATCATATGAACAAACTGTAGAATAAAAACAATATGATTGTCTCAATAGATTCCAAAAAGGCTTTTGATAAAATTCAGCACCATTTAAGTGGGCACAGAAGGTATGTACCTCAATATAATAAAGGCCATATATGACAAAACTACAGATAGCATCATACTCAATGGCAAAATGCTGAAAGCATTCCCTCTAAGATCAAAAACAAGACAATGATGTCTACTCTCACCACTTAATCAACATAGTTCTGAAAGTCCTAGCTACAGCAACCAGGGAAGAAAAAGAAGTAAAGGGAATCCAAATTGGAAAAGAAGTTAAACTGTCACTGTTTGCAGATAGTATGATACTATATACAGAAGATCCCAAAGAGAACTACCAGATGCTACCAGAGAACTACCAGAGTTCATCAATGAATAATTTAGTAAAGTTGCAGGTTACAAAATTAAAACAAAGAAGTATGTTGCATTTCTAAACACTAAAACGAAAAAGATCAGAAAGAGAAATTTAAGATGTAATTCCATTTACTACTGCATCAAAAAGAATAAAATACCTAGGAATAAGCCTACCTAAAGAGACAAAAGACCTGTACTCCAAAAACTATAGGGTGCTGATGAAAGAAATTGAAGACAGATGGAAAGACATACCATATTTGTAGATTGGAAGAATAGTCAAAATAACTATAATACCCAAGGCAATCTACAGATTCAATGCAATCCCTATCAAATTACCAATGGCATTTTTCACAGATCTAGAACAAAAAAAATCTCAAAAGTTGTATGGGGACACAAATGACCCTGAATAGCCAAAGCAGTCTTGAAAAATGGGGCTTCCCTGGTGGTCCAGTGGGTAGAGTCTGCCTTGCAGTCCAAGGGGCACCAGTTCAATCCCTGGCCCCGGAAGATCCCACATGCTGTTGAGCAGATGGGCCTGTGTGTCCAATTATGAGTCAGCTCTCTGGTGCTCTGTGGCAAAGAGAGGCCACTGTAATGGGAGGCCCACACACGCCAAAGAATAAAAAGATGGATGAAAATGAAAAAAAAAAAAAATCACACACACACACACATAAAAGAAAAAGAAAAATGGAGCTGGCGGAATCAGGCTCCCTTTCAGACTATACTACAAAGCTATATGGTACTCACAAAAATAGAAATACAGATCAATGGAACAGGATAGAACATCCCAAAATAAGCCCATGCATCTTTAGGCAATCTATGACAAAGGAGGCAAGACTCAATTGGAACAAAATGCTGAAAGCATTCCCTCTAAGATCAAAAACAAGACAATGATGTCTACTCTCACCACTTAATCAACATAGTTCTGAAAGTCCTAGCTACAGCAACCAGGGAAGAAAAAGAAGTAAAGGGAATCCAAATTGGAAAAGAAGTTAAACTGTCACTGTTTGCAGATAGTATGATACTATATACAGAAGATCCCAAAGAGAACTACCAGATGCTACCAGAGAACTACCAGAGTTCATCAATGAATAATTTAGTAAAGTTGCAGGTTACAAAATTAAAACAAAGAAGTATGTTGCATTTCTAAACACTAAAACGAAAAAGATCAGAAAGAGAAATTTAAGATGTAATTCCATTTACTACTGCATCAAAAAGAATAAAATACCTAGGAATAAGCCTACCTAAAGAGACAAAAGACCTGTACTCCAAAAACTATAGGGTGCTGATGAAAGAAATTGAAGACAGATGGAAAGACATACCATATTTGTAGATTGGAAGAATAGTCAAAATAACTATAATACCCAAGGCAATCTACAGATTCAATGCAATCCCTATCAAATTACCAATGGCATTTTTCACAGATCTAGAACAAAAAAAATCTCAAAAGTTGTATGGGGACACAAATGACCCTGAATAGCCAAAGCAGTCTTGAAAAATGGGGCTTCCCTGGTGGTCCAGTGGGTAGAGTCTGCCTTGCAGTCCAAGGGGCACCAGTTCAATCCCTGGCCCCGGAAGATCCCACATGCTGTTGAGCAGATGGGCCTGTGTGTCCAATTATGAGTCAGCTCTCTGGTGCTCTGTGGCAAAGAGAGGCCACTGTAATGGGAGGCCCACACACGCCAAAGAATAAAAAGATGGATGAAAATGAAAAAAAAAAAAAATCACACACACACACACATAAAAGAAAAAGAAAAATGGAGCTGGCGGAATCAGGCTCCCTTTCAGACTATACTACAAAGCTATATGGTACTCGCACAAAAATAGAAATACAGATCAATGGAACAGGATAGAACATCCCAAAATAAGCCCATGCATCTTTAGGCAATCTATGACAAAGGAGGCAAGACTACACAATGTTGGAAGGACAGTCTCTTCAATAAATGATGCTGGGAAAACAGCTCAGCCACATGTAAAAGAATGAAATTAGATCATTCCTTAACTCCATGCACAAAAATAAGTTCAAAATGGATTAGAGACCTAAATGGTAGATGGGACACTATAAAACTCTTAGGGGACAACATAGGTATAACACTCTCTGACATAAATCCCAGCAAAATCTTTTTTAATCCAACTCCCAGAATAATGGAAATAAAAGCAAAAATAAACAAATGGGATCTACTTAAACTCAAAAGCTTTTGCATAGCAAAGGAAACAATAAAATAAAAAGACAACGCACAGATTGGGAGAAAATATTTGCAAATGATGTGACTGATAAGGGATTAGCGTCCAAAATTTACAAATAGCTTATGACACTCAAAAGCATTCAAACAAACAACCCACTCAAAAAATGGGCAGAAGACTAAATAGACATTTCTTTAAAGAGAACATACAGATGGCCAACGGGCACATGAAAAGATACTCAAAATCACTAGTTATTAGAGAAATGCAAGTTAAAACTATGAGATACCACCTCATACCAGTCAGAATATCTATCATCAAAAAATCCACAAACAACAAATGCTGGAGAGGGTGTGGAGAGAAGGGAACCCTCCTGCACTGTTGGTAGGAATGCAAACTGGTACAGCCACTATGGAGAGCTGTACAGAGATTCCTTAATAAACACAGAACTACCATATGACCCTGTAATCCCTCTCCTGGGCATGTATCCTGAGGAAAACATGGTCCGAACAGATACACGTACCCCGCCCCCAATGTTCCCTGCAGCACTGTTTACAATGGCCAAGACATACACATACATACATACATGAGAATGTGTGTGTGTGTGTGTGTGTGTGTGTGTGTGTATCACATCTTCTTTATCCATTCCTCTGTTGATGGCCATTTCAGTTGTTTCCATGTCTGAGCAAACCACACAACTGGCAAGGAATTAATCTCCAAAATTTACAAACACCTCACACAACTCTGTATCAAAAAACAAAAAACAATCCAATCAAAAATTGGGTAGAACACCTAAACTGACATTTCTTTCCCAGAAGACATAAAGATGGCCAAGAGGTACATAAAAATATGTTCAGCACTGCTAATTATTAGAGAAATGCAAATCAAAACGACAATGAGGTTATCACCTCACCCCCGTCAGAATGGCCATCATCCACAAATCCACAAACAACAAATGCTGGAGAGGGTGTGGAGAGAAGGGAACCCTCCTGCACTGTTGGTAGGAATGCAAACTGGTACAGCCACTATGGAGAGCTGTACAGAGATTCCTTAATAAACACAGAACTACCATATGACCCTGTAATCCCTCTCCTGGGCATGTATCCTGAGGAAAACATGGTCCGAACAGATACACGTACCCCGCCCCCAATGTTCCCTGCAGCACTGTTTACAATGGCCAAGACATACACATACATACATACATGAGAATGTGTGTGTGTGTGTGTGTGTGTGTGTGTGTGTATCACATCTTCTTTATCCATTCCTCTGTTGATGGCCATTTCAGTTGTTTCCATGTCTGAGCAAACCACACAACTGGCAAGGAATTAATCTCCAAAATTTACAAACACCTCACACAACTCTGTATCAAAAAACAAAAAACAATCCAATCAAAAATTGGGTAGAACACCTAAACTGACATTTCTTTCCCAGAAGACATAAAGATGGCCAAGAGGTACATAAAAATATGTTCAGCACTGCTAATTATTAGAGAAATGCAAATCAAAACGACAATGAGGTTATCACCTCACACCAGTCAAAATATAATGGCTGTCATTAAAAAGGCTACAAACAATAAATACTAGAGAGGGCTTGGAGAAAGGGAACTCTCCTATGCTTTTAAAGGGATGTATATTGGTATTGCCACTATAGAACCTTCCTTAAAAAACTAAAATTACAGCCATGACATTATCCAGCAATCCCACTCCTAGGCATATATCCAGTGAAAACCATGGTTCAAAAGGATCCATGCACCCCAGTGTTCATTGCTGCATTATTCACAATATCCATGGCATGTTAAGTAACCTAAATGTTCATCAACAGATAAATGGATAAAGAAGATGTGGTACATATATACAATGGAATATTACTCAGCAATAAAAAAAGAATGAAATAATGCCATTTGCAGCAATAAGGATGGACCTGAAAATTATCATACTAAGTGAAGTTGGAGAAAGACAAAGCATACGATATCCCTGTGGAATCTAAAAAAACAAACGATACAAATGAACATACTTAAAAAACACCAACTCACAGACTACAAAACAAACAAGTGGTTATCAAAGGGAAATGGGAGAGGAGGGATAAACTGGGAATTTAGAATACATACACACTACTATATTTAAAATATATAACCAGCAAGGATCTACTGTATAGGACAGGCAACTCTGCTCAATATTCTACAATAACCTAAATGGGAAAAGAATTTGAAAAGAACAGATACATGGGGGCTTCCCCTGGTAGTCCAGTGGGTAAGGACACCGCCTTGCAGTCCAAGGGCCGCCGGTTCGATCCCTGGCACGGGAAGATCCCACGTGCCGCGGAGCGGCTGGACCAATGTGTCCAATTACAGAGCTGGAGCTCCGGAGCGCATGCGCCCTGAGCCGGCGCTCTGCAACGACAGACACCACCGCGATGGGAGGCCCACAGGAGCCAAAGAACAAAGACGGATGAAAATAGAGAAATGAAAGACCAATACAAGTGGCCCGCCCGCTTCCTTCCCTCCCCAACCCGATCCCCGCCCAAAATAAATAAATAAATCTTTAAAAAAAAAAAAAAAGAACAGATACATGTATATGTATAACTGAATCACTTTGCTGTACACCTGAAACTAACACAGTTAATCAACTATACTCCAATATAAAATAAAACTTTAAACACAATTAAAAAAAAAAAATTAATGACTAAAAACTTCCCTAACTTGGGGATGGAAACAGACATCCAGATTAAAGAGTGTTTCAAAGAAGATGAACCCCAAAACACTTGAACCAAGACATATAATTAAAACGTCAAAAATTGGGCTTCCCCTGGTGGTCCAGTGGGTAAGGACACCGCCTTGCAGTGCAAGGGGCGCCAGTTCGAGCCCTGGCCTGGGAAGATTCCACGTGCTGCGGAGCGGCTGGACTGATGTGTCCAATCACCGAGCCAGAGCTCTGGAGCGCATGCGCCCAGAGCCGGCTCTGCAACAATAGACACCATCGCGATGGGAGGCCCACAGGAGCCAAAGAACGAAGACGAATGAAAATAGAGAAATGAAAGACCAATAGAAATGGCCAGCCCGCTCCCCTCCCTCCCCAACCCAACCCCCGTCCAAACTAAATAAATAAATAAATCTTTAAAAAATAATAATAATAAAATGTCAAAACTTAAACACAAGGAGAGAGTCTGAAATGTAGCAAGAGAAAAACATTTCAGGCACAACAAAACATCCCTACCCCATTAAGAGTATCAGTAGATTTCTCAGCAAAAACTTTGCATGATATATTCAAAGTCCTCAAGGGAAAAACACTTCCAACTAAGAATACTCTAGACCAGATGGATTTAATAAACAGTGAACACTCCATCCCAAAGCAGCAGAATGAACAATTTTTAAGTGTACAATGAAACACTCTCAAGGACAGAATATACGCTAGATCACAAAACAATTCTCAAGAAATTTAAGAGTGAATTACCATGAAGTATCTTTCTGACCCAGTGGCATGAAACTGGAAATCAACTATATGAAAACAAGAAAAATCTCAAATATATGAAGATTAAACAATATGCTATGGAACAACCAGTTAATGAAGAAGTCAAGGACAAAAACCCTTATGTCAAATGAAAACATACAAAAGTCTATGAGTTTTAAGAGGTAAGTTTGTAATCATACAGGTCTCTCAAGAAAGAAAAATTTCAGGGCTTCCCTTGTGGTCCAGTGGGTAAAGAGCCCACCTTGCAGTGCAAGGGGCACCAGTTTGATCCCTGGCCCCGGAAGATCTCACGTGCCATGGAGCAGCTGGACGAGTGTGTCCAGTTACGAGCCAGCACATGCACCCAGAGAGCCGATGCTCTGCTGTGAGAGACGTCACTGTAATGGGAGGCCCACACAGGCCAAAGAATAAAAGAAATGGATGAAAATAATATAAATAAAAGAGGTGTGATGGGGTGGGAGAAATAAGAAAAATTTCAAATACACAACCTAACTCTATGCCTAAACAAAGCAGAAAAAGAAGAACAAATGTAGCCCAAAGTTAGTAGTAAGAAGGAAATAAAGATCAGAATGGAAATAAATGAAACAGAGACCAAAAAGACAACTTAAATAAATGAAACTGAGTTTATCTTTAAAAAGATAAGAAAAATTGATAAACCTTTAGCTAGTGTCACCTGGGGGGGAGGGGAGAGGCTCAAATCAATAAAATCAGAAATGAAAGAGAACATACACCTGATACCAAAGAAATAAAAGACTTATCAGAGATTACTATGAACAACTATAAACAGACAAATTAAATAGCCTGGGAAAAAAAAGGATAAGTTCCTGAATAAATCTTAAACACAAGGAGAGAGTCTGAAATGTAGCAAGAAAAACATTTCAGGCACAACAAAACATCCCTACCCCATTAAGAGTATCAGTAGATTTCTCAGCAAAAACTTTGCATGATATATTCAAAGTCCTCAAGGGAAAAACACTTCCAACTAAGAATACTCTAGACCAGATGGATTTAATAAACAGTGAACACTCCATCCCAAAGCAGCAGAATGAACAATTTTTAAGTGTACAATGAAACACTCTCAAGGACAGAATATACGCTAGATCACAAAACAATTCTCAAGAAATTTAAGAGTGAATTACCATGAAGTATCTTTCTGACCCAGTGGCATGAAACTGGAAATCAACTATATGAAAACAAGAAAAATCTCAAATATATGAAGATTAAACAATATGCTATGGAACAACCAGTTAATGAAGAAGTCAAGGACAAAAACCCTTATGTCAAATGAAAACATACAAAAGTCTATGAGTTTTAAGAGGTAAGTTTGTAATCATACAGGTCTCTCAAGAAAGAAAAATTTCAGGGCTTCCCTTGTGGTCCAGTGGGTAAAGAGCCCACCTTGCAGTGCAAGGGGCACCAGTTTGATCCCTGGCCCCGGAAGATCTCACGTGCCATGGAGCAGCTGGACGAGTGTGTCCAGTTACGAGCCAGCACATGCACCCAGAGAGCCGATGCTCTGCTGTGAGAGACGTCACTGTAATGGGAGGCCCACACAGGCCAAAGAATAAAAGAAATGGATGAAAATAATATAAATAAAAGAGGTGTGATGGGGTGGGAGAAATAAGAAAAATTTCAAATACACAACCTAACTCTATGCCTAAACAAAGCAGAAAAAGAAGAACAAATGTAGCCCAAAGTTAGTAGTAAGAAGGAAATAAAGATCAGAATGGAAATAAATGAAACAGAGACCAAAAAGACAACTTAAATAAATGAAACTGAGTTTATCTTTAAAAAGATAAGAAAAATTGATAAACCTTTAGCTAGTGTCACCTGGGGGGGAGGGGAGAGGCTCAAATCAATAAAATCAGAAATGAAAGAGAACATACACCTGATACCAAAGAAATAAAAGACTTATCAGAGATTACTATGAACAACTATAAACAGACAAATTAAATAGCCTGGGAAAAAAAAGGATAAGTTCCTAGAAATATACAATCTTCCAAGACTGAATCATGATTAGAAAATATGAATAAATTGATTAGTAGTAAGGAGAATGAATCAGTAATAAACAAACAAAAAACAACTTATATTAGACAAAAGTCTAAGACCAGACAGGTTCATTGCTGAATTTTACCATTCAAAAAAAATTTAACATCTATTCTCAAATTATTCCAAAAAATTAAAGAGGGAATATTCCCAAACTCCTTTTACAGGGCCAGCATTACATTGATACCAAAACCAGACAAGAACACATACAAAAAAAAAGCACAGGCCAATATTTCTGATGAACTTAGATGCACAAACTTTAACAGAGCATGAGCAAACCAAATTCAACAATTCATTAAAATGATAATAAGCTATGATCTAATCAACACCACAAATCAATGTGATACATCACATTAACAAAATGAGGATACAAATCATATGATGATCTCAATAGGTACAGAAAAAGAACTTGACAAAATTCAACAATTTATGCGAACAAAGGGTAGAGATGGAATAATTAAGGCCATATATGATAGGTTCACAGCTAATTATACTCAATGGTGAAAAGCTATTTTCTTAGGATCAGAAACATGACAAAGATGTTCATTCTTGCCATTTTTCCTCAATATAGTATTAGAAGCTCTAAACAGAGCAATTAGGTAGGAAAAAGAAAGAAAAGGCATCCATACCAAAAGGAGGGCATAACTAAATGGATGACATGACTTTATATTTAGAAAACCATAAAGACTTCATAAAAAATTCTTAGAATAAACAAATTCAGTAAAGTTGCAAGGTATAAAATCAATATACAAAGATCTGCTATTTTATACACTGACAACAAACTGCCAGAGAAATTAAGAAGATAATGCCATATACAACTGCCTCAAAAAGTACAAACTACCTAAGAATAAATATAACCAAGGAAGTGAAAAACCTGTACACTAAAAAGTGTAAGACACTGATGAACAAAATTGAAGATGACAAAAATAAATGAAGATACTCCATGCTCATATATTGGAAGAATTAATATTGTAAAATACTATCAAAGCAATCTGTCCATATTACCCAAAGCAATCTGCAGATTCAATGCAATTCCTATCAAAATTCCAATAGGACTTTTCACAAAAATAGAACAAAAAATCCTAACATTTCTTTAGAACCACAAAAGATCTGAATAACCAAAGCAACCCTGAGAAAGAAAAATAAAGATGCAGACATCACAATTTTTTATTTTGAACTATATTATAAGTTATAGTAGTCAAAACATAACAGACAAGGTACTGGTTTTCTTGGCAGGGGGGGCGAGGTGGGGAGGGAGGAGGACGGGCAGGCCACTTCTATTGGTCTTTCATTTATTCAGTTTCATCCATCTTTGTTCTTTGGCCCGTGTGGGCCTCCCATCTCAGTGGCCTCTGTTGTTGCAGAGCACCAGCTCTGGGCACATGCGCTCCAGAGCTCCAGCTCAGTAATTGGACACATGGGTCCAGCCGCTCCGCGGCACGTGGGATCTTCCCAGGCCAGGGATTGAACCTGCGCCCCTTGCACTGCAAGGTGGTGTCCTTACCCACTGGACCACCAGGAAAGCAAAAGACATAATGGAATTGGCATTAAAACAAATAGATCTCTGGATGGCTGGAGACCATCCTCTGGCTAGTCTTATGTTAATGTTGCAGGTGTGGGTCTCCTAAAATAGTCTTAAGATATTCTTTTGATCTGTTGTTAATAACCAACTGAAAAGTACAAATTGCCTTGCACTAGCTTCTAGCAATTAGGTAGGAAAAAGAAAGAAAAGGGCATCCATACCAAAAGGAGGGCATAACTAAATGGATGACATGACTTTATATTTAGAAAACCATAAAGACTTCATAAAAAATTCTTAGAATAAACAAATTCAGTAAAGTTGCAAGGTATAAAATCAATATACAAAGATCTGCTATTTTATACACTGACAACAAACTGCCAGAGAAATTAAGAAGATAATGCCATATACAACTGCCTCAAAAAGTACAAACTACCTAAGAATAAATATAACCAAGGAAGTGAAAAACCTGTACACTAAAAAGTGTAAGACACTGATGAACAAAATTGAAGATGACAAAAATAAATGAAGATACTCCATGCTCATATATTGGAAGAATTAATATTGTAAAATACTATCAAAGCAATCTGTCCATATTACCCAAAGCAATCTGCAGATTCAATGCAATTCCTATCAAAATTCCAATAGGACTTTTCACAAAAATAGAACAAAAAATCCTAACATTTCTTTAGAACCACAAAAGATCTGAATAACCAAAGCAACCCTGAGAAAGAAAAATAAAGATGCAGACATCACAATTTTTTATTTTGAACTATATTATAAGTTATAGTAGTCAAAACATAACAGACAAGGTACTGGTTTTCTTGGCAGGGGGGGCGAGGTGGGGGGAGGGAGGAGGACGGGCAGGCCACTTCTATTGGTCTTTCATTTATTCAGTTTCATCCATCTTTGTTCTTTGGCCCGTGTGGGCCTCCCATCTCAGTGGCCTCTGTTGTTGCAGAGCACCAGCTCTGGGCACATGCGCTCCAGAGCTCCAGCTCAGTAATTGGACACATGGGTCCAGCCGCTCCGCGGCACGTGGGATCTTCCCAGGCCAGGGATTGAACCTGCGCCCCTTGCACTGCAAGGTGGTGTCCTTACCCACTGGACCACCAGGAAAGCAAAAGACATAATGGAATTGGCATTAAAACAAATAGATCTCTGGATGGCTGGAGACCATCCTCTGGCTAGTCTTATGTTAATGTTGCAGGTGTGGGTCTCCTAAAATAGTCTTAAGATATTCTTTTGATCTGTTGTTAATAACCAACTGAAAAGTACAAAATGCCTTGCCTATACTAGCTTCTAGGCATACTCTTCTATCCCCCTTCCAGTGCCTTTGCTGGAAGCTTTCTCTATCCCTCTTTTCTTTAATAAAACTTTTCCTGCATGGGAAAAAAAAAAAAAAAGCAGATCATTGGAACAGAACAGGGAGCCTAAAAGAACCCCAAGTACATGTGGGAGGCATAGAGGGAGTAACCTGGAAACCTATACTATCACATGTGAAAAAGATAGCTATTGTCATTGCACTTTGGGAATAGGGGATCCTGCAAGAGTGCAGTGTGATGGACGACCTGGAGGGGTGGGATGGCGGGGACCGGGATATGCATATGACTGATCTGGGAACATACATGTCTGTGTACAACAAAACTCTGTAAAAATATAAAACATTTAAAAATTAATACAAAAAAACCCCAAGTACATATTTCAATTATCTTAATGACAAAGGAGCCAAGAATGTACAACAGAAAAGGGTAGTCTCTTCAATAACATATTGCTGGTAAAACAGGACAGCCACATACAAAAGAACGAAGCTGGACTACTATATTGCACTATACATAAAAATTAACTCAAAATGAATTAGACTTGAAAAGTCTATTTTTATGAAAACATAAAACTCCTAGAATAAAACACAGGTGGCAAGCTCCTTGACATAATGCTTGGTGATATTTCTTTGGCTCTGACTTTAAAGGCAATGGCAAAGAAAGTAAAAATAAACAAATGGGACTATATCAAACTAAAGAGCTTCCACACAACAAAGGCAGCCATCAGCAACCGAAGAAAAGAAAAAGTACCCTCTGAAGTGCTGAAGATATTTGCAAATTATATGTCTGAAAAGGGGTTAGTATCTAAAAGATCTAAAGAACTTAAATAGCTAAATAACAAAAACAATCTGATTAAAAAATAGGCAGAGGATCTGAATAGACATTTTTTCCAAACGACACACACAAATAACCAACAAGCATATGGAAAGATGCTCAAAGTCACTAATCAGGGGAATACAAATCAAAACTACGAGATGTCAAACGGCTATTACAAGAACAACTAGAAATAGTAAGTGTTGGTTAGGATGTAGAGTAAATGGAACCTTTGTGCACTTATGGTAGGAATGTTAATTGGTGCAGTCACGGTGAAAAATAATATGGAGGTGCCTCAAAAAGTTAAAAACAGGGGCTTCTCTGGTAGCTCAGCGGTGAAGAGTTCGCCTGTCAATACAGGTGACATAGGTGTGATCCCTAATCCAGGAAGATCCCACATGCTGCGGAGCAACTAAGCCCATGAGCCACAGCTATTGAGCCCGTGCTCTAGAGCCTCAGAGCTGCAACTAACTGAAGCCCGTGTGCCCTAGAGCCCGAGTTCCACAAGAGAAGTCACCACAAGAAGCCTGCTCATCTCAACTAGAGAGTAGCCCCCACTCCCTGCAACTAGAGAAGAGCCTGTGACAGCAGCGAAAACCCAGAAGAGCCAAAAATAAATATATAAAAAGAAAAAGCCTCCTTAGCTTGTGAAACAAAAACAAAATTCTTTAAAAACAAAAAAAGAGTTAAAAACAGAACTCCGGGGCTTCCCTGGTGGCCCTGTGGGTAAGGACACCGCCTTGCAGTGCAAGGGGCGCAGGTTCGATCCCTGGCCTGGGAAGATCCCACGTGCCGCGGAGCGGCTGGATTGATGCGTCCAATTATCGGGCCGGAGCTCTGGAGCACATGTGCCCAGAGCCGGTGCTCTGCGACAACAGAGGCCACCGCGATGGGAGGCCCACGCGGGCCAAAGAACAAAGATGGATGAAAATGGACAAATGAAAGACCAATAGATGTGGCCCGCCTGCTCCCCCCCTCCCCACCCCACCCTGACCAAAATAAATAAATAAATAAATCTTTAAAAAAAAAAAAAAAAACAGAACTCCGTGTCATCCAGCAATTCCCCTTCTGGATATTTATCTGAAGAAAATGAAAACACTACCTTGAAAAGATATCTGCCCACCCATGTTCACTGCAGCATTATTCACAATAACCAAGGTATGGAAACAACCATCATCAAACAAATGAATAAAGAAAATGTGGTATATTCATACACACATACAATGGAATCTTATTTGGCTGTGACAAAGTCTAAAACCTTGCCATCTGCTCAACACAGATGGACTTTAAGGGCATTATACTAAGTGAAATAAGTCAGATGGAGAAAAGCAAATACTTCACGATGCCTTTGATATGTGGAGTCATAAAGACAATGACAAATCATAGATCTAGAGAACAGACTGGTGATTGCCAGAAGCTGAGTAGGGACAGGCATTTAAAAGGTACAAACTTCCAATTATAAAATAAAGTCACGAGGATGTATTATACACAGCATAGTGACCACAGTTTATAATATTGTATCGCACATTTGGAGGTTGCTGGGAGATCTTTAAAGTTCTCAGCACAAGCAAAAAAACTTCAATTATGTTAACTAGACTTACTGTGGCAATAATTATACAAAATATAGTCATTGCATACATCTGAAACTAATGTGATGTTACATGTCAATTATATCTCAGTTTAAAAAATACCAACAAGGCATTCCCTGGTGGTCCAGTGGGTAAGGATACCGCCTTGCAGTGCAAGGGTCACAGGTTCAATCCCTGGCCTGGGAAGATCCCACGTGCTGCGGAAAGGCTGGACCAATATGCTCAACTACTGAGCCGGAGCTCTGGAGCGCATGCGTCCAGAGCCAGTGCTCTGCGACGAGAGAGGCCGCTGCAATGGGAGGCCCACAGAGGTCAAAGAACAAAGATAAATAAATGAAAGATAAAAAAAAAAAAAAAAAACAATGAAAGAATATACACCAAAGTGTTTTTGAAAGTTCTCATAAATGCAGAGCCACTCGTTAATAATGTCCTTTTCCATATAAATCATCACATTTTAATACTGGAATGCATACTCTACCCAACACCATCTTATTTTAAGAAAAGCAAAGAGTTACTAAGTGACCTGTATCAGGGGTCTTCAAAATTTTTTGTTCCTGTATTTCTGACAATTTGAAAAACATGTAAAATTTATAAATACTTTAAGCAGCATAAAATATAACTTCTGAAAAAATTAACATATTATCCTAGAACTGTTACATCACTCTTTTAAGTGAATATAATAAGATCCAAATGGCATTCTGATTTGATACTCAACATCTGCTTTAACAAAAGAGACAGAGAGGAGAGAGAGACTTCCCTAGTGGTCCAGGAGCTAAGACTGTACTCCCAATTTAACTGGGGGTTGTGGGGGAGGACACCAGATCCCATATACCACATGCCATTACTAAGACCCCAGGGAACCAAAACAACAAAACAACCACAACATGAAAATGCTTAACTATGAAACTTGGAAAAATTTACGCTTTTTTGAACTTATACTTTCATTCCATTGTCTTCAGAGAACTTAATTCTAATGCAATATATGTACTTTAAAAAATAAATTTTAAAAAGTCACGAGGATGTATTATACACAGCATAGTGACCACAGTTTATAATATTGTATCGCACATTTGGAGGTTGCTGGGAGATCTTTAAAGTTCTCAGCACAAGCAAAAAAACTTCAATTATGTTAACTAGACTTACTGTGGCAATAATTATACAAAATATAGTCATTGCATACATCTGAAACTAATGTGATGTTACATGTCAATTATATCTCAGTTTAAAAAATACCAACAAGGCATTCCCTGGTGGTCCAGTGGGTAAGGATACCGCCTTGCAGTGCAAGGGTCACAGGTTCAATCCCTGGCCTGGGAAGATCCCACGTGCTGCGGAAAGGCTGGACCAATATGCTCAACTACTGAGCCGGAGCTCTGGAGCGCATGCGTCCAGAGCCAGTGCTCTGCGACGAGAGAGGCCGCTGCAATGGGAGGCCCACAGAGGTCAAAGAACAAAGATAAATAAATGAAAGATAAAAAAAAAAAAAAAAAACAATGAAAGAATATACACCAAAGTGTTTTTGAAAGTTCTCATAAATGCAGAGCCACTCGTTAATAATGTCCTTTTCCATATAAATCATCACATTTTAATACTGGAATGCATACTCTACCCAACACCATCTTATTTTAAGAAAAGCAAAGAGTTACTAAGTGACCTGTATCAGGGGTCTTCAAAATTTTTTGTTCCTGTATTTCTGACAATTTGAAAAACATGTAAAATTTATAAATACTTTAAGCAGCATAAAATATAACTTCTGAAAAAATTAACATATTATCCTAGAACTGTTACATCACTCTTTTAAGTGAATATAATAAGATCCAAATGGCATTCTGATTTGATACTCAACATCTGCTTTAACAAAAGAGACAGAGAGGAGAGAGAGACTTCCCTAGTGGTCCAGGAGCTAAGACTGTACTCCCAATTTAACTGGGGGTTGTGGGGGAGGACACCAGATCCCATATACCACATGCCATTACTAAGACCCCAGGGAACCAAAACAACAAAACAACCACAACATGAAAATGCTTAACTATGAAACTTGGAAAAATTTACGCTTTTTTGAACTTATACTTTCATTCCATTGTCTTCAGAGAACTTAATTCTAATGCAATATATTTTTATGCTTGAAAAACTTTTACTGATCATTCTATGATACGTCTGCAAAACAAAAATGTATGTAAACTGAAATTTAAAATTATTTAAATTTTTAAAATTTCCCATGACCAAAAGACTCTAAATGCTAAAAATTCTGTTATCATTACAATCGTTATGAGCATAAAATTAATTAAAACATAATTACAAAGTTTGATAGAAGCATAAAAGCGGATTATTTGGGAAATGCATTGCTTACTGAGACAAACAGTACCTAACCCTGGCAATTAGTTTATGTATCAAGTGCAACGGACTATTACTCCTAGGAAGTCAAAGTTCAGTATAACTCTGTGAGAAAAGGAGATCCTTCAGGGGTGCTGTGTGACGTTCTGGAGGGGTGGGATGGGGGGGATATACATATGACTAATCTGGGAACATACATATCTGTAAACAACAAAACTCCGTAAAAGTTAAAAATAAAATAAAAGTTTTTTTAAAAAAAGTTCAGTATAAGTTCTTCTGTTTTTTCAGGAGGTATAAAACTCTATTTATACACACAGCAGGCATGAAAGAAGTCTATCATAGCCAAGCCTCTCACTGTTTTGAGCTCGTTCTGACTTAACTACCCCAAATCACACACACACACACACACCCCTCAACATCTAGTGACAAAAACTAATTTGCAGTCATCTGCCAACTGATGACTTCGAAAACAAACTAATTTTTCAAAATAAGATTCCTACTCATTCACTTGCTCAGCACTGAGATGCACCATAGCAAGATTCTGCATGGCGAGAACTGTCTAACTCACTTCGACTACTGCTTAAGTCCTTTTCATAATAACCTCATAGAATGGGGTTCACAAAGGGTGAATACAAACCCTTAGTGGTGGAAAAAACGTATACACATCTTCTAAATAGAATTTCTGTAACAATGGCAAGGTTCTGTATCTTCACTGTTCAATAACACTGCCACTTGTCTCGTGTGACTTAACTGTTAAAGTTCTTGGGGCTTCTCTGGTGGTCCTCCAGTGGTTAAGAATCCTCCTTTGCCAAGGTAGGGGGCACACATTCAATTCCTAGTCCGGGAAGAACCCGCATGCTCCAGAGCAACTAAGTTGTGTGTCACGACTACCGAAGTCCAAGTGCTGGAGCCTGTGCTCCACAACCTGAGAATCCACAGCAATGAGAAGCCTACGCATACAATGGTAGCCCCAGCTGGTCACAACTAGAGAAAGCCCATGGGCCACAACGAAGACCCAGTGCAACCAAAAAAGAGAAAATTCATAACGCTCACTATTCACATGTGGCTATGAGACAATTAGACTAGCATTGGTCTTCAGCTGAGGCTGGAGGCTTATGAGAAAAGCATAGCCTCCCATCCTGCCTCAGATGTAGTCAATCAGATTACCCATTTTAAAATTCCAGGTGATTCCCATATACTCAGCCTGAGAAGCACTGAGCTAAAAATCTCTAATCTGTATAGAATGTTCTCTTTTTGTGTTTTCCACCAAAAAACGGCCTCCACGAAATGTCCACCGCTTGCCTTAATTCTTGCTCCAAGCCACAAAGTGCAAAATCAAATCCCTTTTCTTAGCCTTTCCAAGGACATAAGCAGTCACTAAATTCTCCCCTCACCCACCTTTTCCTCCCCGTCCCATTTTCACGGGGTTAAGTACGCGGAACTCCTTCAACTACTATGCGAGCCAAGGCCCCAAACGTGCTTTCCCGACTCTGCTGCAAGCACGTGTAAAAGCCAGCTGAATCTACAAGCAGGCTGCCCTCTAGGTTCTCAAGACTAACAACAGTTCCTGGTCTCGGGGCTTCGCAAACCGACTCCCCAGGACGACTGTAGGGTCGGCTCGTCTGCTTGGCTCCCTTGCTCTCACCCACAGCTCAACTCCTGCCACCCGCCTCTTCCTGGTCCCCCTTCCCGCCACTAACTCTCTGCTTTCCCCGGCAGGTACCTGGTTCAGAATGTGGGGTCGAGACACGATGCCCCTCAGGTCGATGTACACGGGGGAAGACAGCCCACTCTTCAGCACGAAGTTCCCAAACTTGAAAGCCTGCACGTCATACAGATCCGTTACCAAGGACTCCAAAGGAGCAGCAGTCGCGGCCATCGTCCGACTCTCGCAGTTTACTCCGAAACCCAAACCTCGGCGAGCCGCGCGCGCAATGACGCCACCCGAGAAGTCCCGCCTCTTCCGGCCCTGTTTCCGGCGGCTGAGGAGAGGGAGGGGGTTTGTTGCGCGCGGCTCCGAGTCCCAGGTAGCCAGGAGGATGGATTCATACCTGGTATCCAGGTTATCTGGGAGGAATAGCATGCCAGACAATCTGAAAATTTAAGCATATTTCGTATTCATAAATCAATTCTTTAGAGTATAGGAAATTCCCATTATGGGTAGAAGGCAATACTTTAAAGATAATTACCGTTAAAAACATACGGCTCATGATTGTTAACTCATCCAATTGATTTCGTCATTTGTTTTATGTTCTTTATGTATGTCTGTGTTTTCTCTGAAGACAAGATGACCAGCCAAGTGTGAAGGAGCCCATGCTTTTGACAGTTCTCGTTTTAAATAAATGCAGTAAACTCTTGATGAAATAGAAACCATACTTTATGACATTTTTGTTCTTACTTGCAAAATCAGCTATTACTTGTCAACCTTAAGAACAAAATGGCCACTTACTGTACTAGTAAAATGAGTTTTACTTGGGAATGGCTGAGAATTGCATTTCGGGCAAAACAGAAGCAATCCTGGAGAACAAAGGAAAGGAACGCTACTTTGTAAAGACACCAGGGAAGTTGGGAGGGGCGAGAGTTCTGAGGGGTGGCAATTTCTGACCGGCTGACAGTTTCTGAATGGCTGACCGTTTCTTCGTCGCTTTTCTTTGGCTGCACTGTAGGCAGGCAAGGAAAAAATCTTCCGTCCTTATGCTAAGGAAGTTAAGTAAACCTCTTCCTACCCAGGATGTAAAATAAGCTGCATAGAGTGGTATGTGCTCATGTGTGCAACAGAGCTCCTCTTTCAGGCCTTCCTCACTCCACTTTAAATGAGATTTTCCTTTACAGTATTAATTTTCACAGACTCTAGGTAATTGACAATGCACTATGGATTAGTTTCATTTGCACTCGGTTGGCACACACGGACTCTTTCAAAGCCTGATAACATCTGCATAGTCTAATCCAGACTCCTGGAGTCCACAATATGTTGTGTAAATTTGTGAGATCCATCCCAAATGGTCTGACAATTTTCTAACATAGTTGCCAAATGAGACACCAGAATGAAATTACCAACACACATTGAGGCTTATTTGGTATTTTTGAATAAAGAAATGCCTTAGCATATTTCTTCAGGCTACAAAATTGTTCTTTTCTTTCCAACATGCTGGGCAAAATGTGTTGTAATAATGCAATATTTTCAGCTTGTCAAAGACTTTCATATATTTGGAGGAAGTACAAAAACAATTACTCTTCTTTTATTGGAAGTTTTCATTCAAAAGAAAACAAGAGACCACCAGAAATAATATCTTCAGTATAGTATATTTATAGGAATGCATAACTTGAGATGTACATTTTGAAGTTTCATCCATAACTTATAACATTTACTGTAATGATAATAACAAGACAGCAGGTCATCACTTTACAACAATACACATGAGTGATTTTGACTTACAAATATTTACAACCTACCTTTACAAAAATGACGTTGTGTGCATACAAAATGAACAACTGCAGAAAATTTTAAAAATAATGAGATAACCAAAAACCCAGAAGATACACTTAAGGCAGACCAGCAAGACACTGAAATAATTAAGGCTGTGGAATTCTTCTGCACCTTGAAAATATAGAGCTATTTATCAATACTGTGGAGTGATTTTAAATCAATTGTTACAAGCCTGATGGAAGTATGTACTTATATGTATATGTATAATGGTCCCTATGGGGAAACCTGTCCACTTATGGATAAGGCCCTTTATCTGAATGGCCAGAGAAGCTCACCCTAGCTCTCAAAAGATTTGGTGGGGAGGGGTCACTCAAAACCAAGAGGTGCCAAAAAAAATTTGCAAACCAACTGTTAAGCATTCAGACATAAAGATTCTTCTTCTAACCTAAGTGAAGGTCCCATTATGTTTCAAGCTTTGTTCATTTGGCTTTGTAGCTTCAAAAGACAGGAAAGAATTCCGCAATGAGTAGACTCTGAACTCTACCCACCAGCCCTAATGGTTTTGAATGGCCCTAAATGGTTTCCTACTAGAAAACGAACCCACCTGGGCTGTCTTCAAATGGATAGATTTCTGCATATGAGCAATAACATATACATACATATTATACACTATATACATGTACAGATGTACATATATCCTTATTTTCCAAAAGTTTGCACTTTGATCACTACTGTTCTCTGTCTAGGATCTCATTCTGAAGAATATGTGTAGTTTTTTCAGTCTTCACATTTGTCCTAACTACTACTTTTACTTACTCACTTTCCCCATAGAGTAGGCCAAAGATTGGCAGACACAAGTAAAAGCACCAGAGTCAACAAAAATCAAACACAGAGATGACAGATATGGCTTTAGTTAGTAAGAGAAGATGTATGTTTTGTTACCTGCAACTTCATAACCACGGTCTTTGAGATTACTAAACCCTATCACTTAAAAAAAATACAAAAAACATATAAAAACATCCATAACTTATAACATTTACTGTAATGATAATAACAAGACAGCAGGTCATCACTTTACAACAATACACATGAGTGATTTTGACTTACAAATATTTACAACCTACCTTTACAAAAATGACGTTGTGTGCATACAAAATGAACAACTGCAGAAAATTTTAAAAATAATGAGATAACCAAAAACCCAGAAGATACACTTAAGGCAGACCAGCAAGACACTGAAATAATTAAGGCTGTGGAATTCTTCTGCACCTTGAAAATATAGAGCTATTTATCAATACTGTGGAGTGATTTTAAATCAATTGTTACAAGCCTGATGGAAGTATGTACTTATATGTATATGTATAATGGTCCCTATGGGGAAACCTGTCCACTTATGGATAAGGCCCTTTATCTGAATGGCCAGAGAAGCTCACCCTAGCTCTCAAAAGATTTGGTGGGGAGGGGTCACTCAAAACCAAGAGGTGCCAAAAAAAATTTGCAAACCAACTGTTAAGCATTCAGACATAAAGATTCTTCTTCTAACCTAAGTGAAGGTCCCATTATGTTTCAAGCTTTGTTCATTTGGCTTTGTAGCTTCAAAAGACAGGAAAGAATTCCGCAATGAGTAGACTCTGAACTCTACCCACCAGCCCTAATGGTTTTGAATGGCCCTAAATGGTTTCCTACTAGAAAACGAACCCACCTGGGCTGTCTTCAAATGGATAGATTTCTGCATATGAGCAATAACATATACATACATATTATACACTATATACATGTACAGATGTACATATATCCTTATTTTCCAAAAGTTTGCACTTTGATCACTACTGTTCTCTGTCTAGGATCTCATTCTGAAGAATATGTGTAGTTTTTTCAGTCTTCACATTTGTCCTAACTACTACTTTTACTTACTCACTTTCCCCATAGAGTAGGCCAAAGATTGGCAGACACAAGTAAAAGCACCAGAGTCAACAAAAATCAAACACAGAGATGACAGATATGGCTTTAGTTAGTAAGAGAAGATGTATGTTTTGTTACCTGCAACTTCATAACCACGGTCTTTGAGATTACAGTAACAGTCCCCACAATACTCCAAGATGTGGCTTTATTTCTTGAAGTCGGGCATTGATGGAATGCTTACACTAGCTGTTCCTGGGCTAGTAAATTCGTCTGCACTCTTTTCCATTTTTCTCAACCATCCTCACTATCCCAAATAACAGTTATCTGAAGTAACAGTTCATCTTGATCATCTGAATAAAACGAAATCTGACCACACTTTAGAATCTCCCAGCAAATAGGCTGACACAGGAAACACAATAGCCCATGAGTTTTAAGTTCAATCTTTCCATAAATGTTCCTTAAAGATGAAAAGTTGTCTTAAAGTAATTGCCTTTTCCTCTCCTCTAACTTCTACACATATTGAAAATGAGAAAGAAATGTCTTTCATAGAAAATATGGCCTGTATCCTCCTATTTTTGTACATATTTCTTACGTGCATAATATTCTCTATGAAAGAGATGTAATGCTATGGACAAATTTCAGCTATTTTTAACCCTCTAGAATTAATGAAACAACTAAGAACCTTTTAGTTTTTAGAAGATATATTAACAGGGTAGAGAATGGGTGTCTTTCCTAATCCTACCTTGGGTGTAATTATTCATTTCCAAATGATCCCTAGATTTTAAAGAGTTAAGAAAACTGTAATGCAAATAAACCCACTGAAAGCTTACATACTGTGTTTACCTAACCCAGAATCCACAGAGATTCTACAAAGGAAAGAAATAAATAAGCCCCACATTCCTTAAAACTTAGCAAGGAAGTGGTGAGTTTGCATTTTTTCCCTACTACAGAGACCTCTTAGGTTTGTAATATTTCTTCCTCTATCAAATTATGGGACAAAGTTTTAGTTTTAATACACCATATAGAAATATATGAAATATAGAAATAACCAGCATCTAGTTTATAACATATTTGCTCCTTCATATTCTCACAAATCTCTATATCCATGCTCTTCCACAAGGCAAGAAAAAAGTAGTGACTGATTCATGGGCACCAAATCATGGAGACGATGGAAAAACAAATATGCTATTTTCGAAACATCTAATTATCTACCAAAAAAAAAAAAAAGGCAAAAAGCGAAAAAAAAAAAAAAAAAGATTCAAGTTTTCCCTCCCCAAACTAAAATAGTCCAATTCATTTCTACACCTTTAATTTGTCACTTATTATAGATAGCTCTGAGATTCTGAAGAAATGAGTTGTGATATCAGAATGTATTTTATTCTCACCTCTGCCCTCCCAGTGAGGAAACTGACTGCTGGGACTTTACTCTGTCAATTTTTCTAGAGCACAAAGCTTGAGAAGAGTCATGGTTGCTTTGGAGGCATCTCACTCTGTGCTTCTGCCATAGAACATACTGGAGAAAACAGCTTATTCACAAACACTTCATCAGCTCTCCTAACCTTTTCCTGTAGACAAGCTTTTAAATAATTGAAATCACAGGCTAAGACCAAGTAACACTCAGACAAAGAGCACCTAGTACTTCCAATTAAAATCAGTTTACAGAAATTAATCTCATGAGTTTCCAAATGGTATCTAAAGACATGAATTTTGAAATCTTGGAATGTTCAGAGTTACCATCGATAAAATCCTTAGCACTGGCAGTGTGTAGCACTTAAAAAAAAAAAAGCTTCTTTACTAGACATCTCAGCTAAAACATTTTCCCAACATTCCTATGAGATTAATTCCTCCCTCTTTTCTGCCCAACTCCCATTTTAACAATGGGGGTATTTGGGGAGGAAAAAAACAAAGACTTTCTGTAAGAAAGAACGAATGAATTGGGAGTAGCTAAGGTTGAAATTCAAGAATTCCTGGGCTCACCCTATGTTCAAATGGTTTCATTTAAAAGATATTTTAAAATAACGAAAAAAATGCTGCAATGTCAGTCAGTCTAAATACAATGAACTTCTTTATCTCCCATCCTCCCCTCTGAAAGGCACTACTATTTATAAAGACTGGTGAACCTCCTCAGCTTCCTCTGTTCCCCTCAAGAGAGTTTATGGCTGTGAGAGACCTGAAGGACACCTCCAATGCTACAATTTTTTTTCCTTAAAAATTTTCTCACACTCAGCTGTAAGTGGATATAAATCTGTTTAAATCTGTTTAATTTGAAACCAATGTAAAAGATGTAGGAAATTATTATACCTTTAAAAAATTATTGTGGGTTGTCCCCGATCTTTTCCTTCTTTCTGCATCCCACCTTTATAAAACAAAAAAACCCCAAACCCTATGCAATGGATGTAAGCCAAGCAAGAAATTTATTACTTTAACTAACATTTATTTTTCCAATGTCAACAGGAACTTCATTCTTACTAATTCCTAATTAAGTTTTGACTGCAAAAACTACCATAATTAGAAGGGGACTATTTTCTCATCTCTCCCCTCTTCACTACCACAAAGTAATAAATATCTCTGCCAAAATAGGTACAAGAAAGTGGTTCCTAATGCTTCGTTCCTCACCACAGTTGCCCACAGAGCAACCTAGAGTATGTTTCCCACCCCTGTCTTCTGGGATTCCTTGCTATTTCTAACTTGCTACAGAGAATTCCTGAACCAGGAACGCTATCAACTTATCCACGCTGGGAAGGACTAGGAGCTTTGCAGACAGAATGCCTCCCTGTTAGCTTTCTTCAGTTATCAAACTATATAAAATATACACCCTTTCTCTTGGGGCCTCTATTCAATTCATTCTATTCTAATGATTGTACTTTGGCTCCAGTTAACAAACACACTAGCTTCCCACCTGGACCATTCCAACTCTGATGTAAAAGCTGTTATAAATGCTTTGGCTCTAACATTCTTGCCCATTCTTCCCAACAGCACGATTTCATTAATGCTCTCCTGTGCAGTCTGGATCCCACCACCTTTTCAAGCAGAAACTCAAGAATTCCTGGGCTCACCCTATGTTCAAATGGTTTCATTTAAAAGATATTTTAAAATAACGAAAAAAATGCTGCAATGTCAGTCAGTCTAAATACAATGAACTTCTTTATCTCCCATCCTCCCCTCTGAAAGGCACTACTATTTATAAAGACTGGTGAACCTCCTCAGCTTCCTCTGTTCCCCTCAAGAGAGTTTATGGCTGTGAGAGACCTGAAGGACACCTCCAATGCTACAATTTTTTTTCCTTAAAAATTTTCTCACACTCAGCTGTAAGTGGATATAAATCTGTTTAAATCTGTTTAATTTGAAACCAATGTAAAAGATGTAGGAAATTATTATACCTTTAAAAAATTATTGTGGGTTGTCCCCGATCTTTTCCTTCTTTCTGCATCCCACCTTTATAAAACAAAAAAACCCCAAACCCTATGCAATGGATGTAAGCCAAGCAAGAAATTTATTACTTTAACTAACATTTATTTTTCCAATGTCAACAGGAACTTCATTCTTACTAATTCCTAATTAAGTTTTGACTGCAAAAACTACCATAATTAGAAGGGGACTATTTTCTCATCTCTCCCCTCTTCACTACCACAAAGTAATAAATATCTCTGCCAAAATAGGTACAAGAAAGTGGTTCCTAATGCTTGTTCCTCACCACAGTTGCCCACAGAGCAACCTAGAGTATGTTTCCCACCCCTGTCTTCTGGGATTCCTTGCTATTTCTAACTTGCTACAGAGAATTCCTGAACCAGGAACGCTATCAACTTATCCACGCTGGGAAGGACTAGGAGCTTTGCAGACAGAATGCCTCCCTGTTAGCTTTCTTCAGTTATCAAACTATATAAAATATACACCCTTTCTCTTGGGGCCTCTATTCAATTCATTCTATTCTAATGATTGTACTTTGGCTCCAGTTAACAAACACACTAGCTTCCCACCTGGACCATTCCAACTCTGATGTAAAAGCTGTTATAAATGCTTTGGCTCTAACATTCTTGCCCATTCTTCCCAACAGCACGATTTCATTAATGCTCTCCTGTGCAGTCTGGATCCCACCACTTTCCTTCTCAAGCAGAAACTCAGCTTGTCTCCTACATGGTTATAGAAGCTCATGGTGGCTCAGCAGGGGGCCTTTTAGTCATCATGCGCAGTTGACAGAACAGACCTTGCCAAGTCATCCTGTATGGGTATTTGGAATCCTCAGTGCCTGTATCTATCTCATGATTAGCCCAAGGGACCAGGCTTTCTTCTTTTACATTGTATCTTATAACAAAGACATGTTTACTAAAAGAGTTTTTAGTAAATATGTTTTGAATTTCAAAATATTGTATCATTTAGTATTTGTATAAAACTATGGGTTTAAATGAAGACTATAAAGGGCTAGTCAAGAGAGAGCTCTGAGGAAGTAGCCTTGGTGACCCAGGGCCATTCAAAACACAGTCAGAATCAGTTTTCACTTATTTGGTTAATCTGGAAAATACATAAGTGCTATCTCGTCTTATTGCTTGTACTTTCTAATTTATTAGTCTATAATCTTAGATGGGATGAGGTGGAGGGCGGATAAGGAAGTTGACTTTGAAGCCAATGGAAAAGAATGATGAAAATTTTTAATTCTACATTTCCACTGTGGGAATAAGTATTTTTACATATTAAAGTTCAGGCTTCGTTTCCACCATTCTTTTCCATTAAGATAGGTTTGTAGTTCTACTTCTCCTTCACAATTTCTGCTTGCACTTCTGTGCTACACGATTTTAATTTTCTTAGTCTTATTATAAGAGAGAAGTAGTGCCGTTAAACCTGATTTGAACAAACACTTTAAGTTCTATTTTTAAAATAGCATTTGCATAAGAGCAATTTTAAAAACACATTCTAGGAAACCAAGGATGGATCATGTACAAACACAAACACAAAATCTCCCAAAAACCAGAAAGAAAAATAAAAGAAGAAGGAAGAAGAAGGAGGAAAAAGAAAGAGACCATGAAATGCCCAGGTTTAATTTTTTTCCAACAGTGGAAAAAAAGGCAGTTCATAATCATCTTGCACGGAGAATATACACCAGAAAGCAGTATTGGCCTCAAAGTGCAGTTAGTCCTTTCAGTCCAGGGAAATATTTCATTAATGCTCTCCTGTGCAGTCTGGATCCCACCACTTTCCTTCTCAAGCAGAAACTCAGCTTGTCTCCTACATGGTTATAGAAGCTCATGGTGGCTCAGCAGGGGGCCTTTTAGTCATCATGCGCAGTTGACAGAACAGACCTTGCCAAGTCATCCTGTATGGGTATTTGGAATCCTCAGTGCCTGTATCTATCTCATGATTAGCCCAAGGGACCAGGCTTTCTTCTTTTACATTGTATCTTATAACAAAGACATGTTTACTAAAAGATTTTTTAGTAAATATGTTTTGAATTTCAAAATATTGTATCATTTAGTATTTGTATAAAACTATGGGTTTAAATGAAGACTATAAAGGGCTAGTCAAGAGAGAGCTCTGAGGAAGTAGCCTTGGTGACCCAGGGCCATTCAAAACACAGTCAGAATCAGTTTTCACTTATTTGGTTAATCTGGAAAATACATAAGTGCTATCTCGTCTTATTGCTTGTACTTTCTAATTTATTAGTCTATAATCTTAGATGGGATGAGGTGGAGGGCGGATAAGGAAGTTGACTTTGAAGCCAATGGAAAAGAATGATGAAAATTTTTAATTCTACATTTCCACTGTGGGAATAAGTATTTTTACATATTAAAGTTCAGGCTTCGTTTCCACCATTCTTTTCCATTAAGATAGGTTTGTAGTTCTACTTCTCCTTCACAATTTCTGCTTGCACTTCTGTGCTACACGATTTTAATTTTCTTAGTCTTATTATAAGAGAGAAGTAGTGCCGTTAAACCTGATTTGAACAAACACTTTAAGTTCTATTTTTAAAATAGCATTTGCATAAGAGCAATTTTAAAAACACATTCTAGGAAACCAAGGATGGATCATGTACAAACACAAACACAAAATCTCCCAAAAACCAGAAAGAAAAATAAAAAGAAGAAGGAAGAAGAAGGAGGAAAAAGAAAGAGACCATGAAATGCCCAGGTTTAATTTTTTTCCAACAGTGGAAAAAAAGGCAGTTCATAATCATCTTGCACGGAGAATATACACCAGAAAGCAGTATTGGCCTCAAAGTGCAGTTAGTCCTTTCAGTCCAGGGAAATATTGGTGGCTGAGCAGTGGTAGATGTTGCAATCGCAGTTAAAACCCAATGCTCTGTTAGGGTGATGTATCAGATTTTATTCCATGGCTTCAAAAAGGACTCAGGACCAGGCCTCTAAAAGGCCTATATGGCTGCTTCCTTTTGGTAAGCACCCCTTCACTTCTATAAGGGGTTAAAAATAAAGCAGGTTAACTTTCTGAGGACTGCATGCTACAGCTGCAGAAGACATCAGAAAGTGTTGTTACGTTGGTCACAGGAACTGTAGAAAAGGTTTCTATTTGCGCTTTTGTATGAACCTGTTTTATTCGTTACCTATCTGAAACCAAGTGTAGACATAAAAAATAGTCCCACAACTCTTACTGTATTTGGACGTATGCCCTGGCAGGCTTTCCTGCCAGATGAACTCTGAGCTGCCAGTGAATCTGGGGATAGCATTTCATAAACAGAACCTAGATTAGTCAGATACCTGTGACTGAGAGAAAAATCTTCTCACTCACAGACGGCAAAAGGGTAACATTGTTTTCTTTTAATGCACAGGTTCTGGTAAAAGAGTTCTATACAAGATTTACAAAATGCTCTAAAAAAAAAAAAAAACTGTCATCTAATTGTGCTTAGTCAAAACAATGTAATGCTTCGGTACATTCTGTCTTAACTGGAGCACTCAAAGTTATTTACGATTGATTTCATATATATCTCTATATTATAAAACTCTGAAAGTCAAATGCGATAAATTTTCCTGTATGTGTACATATATCCTATTAAGAAACTAGATCTACGGAATCTAAACCAGTACAGTCGACATACATGACATCTCTGTTTAAATAGAGCTTTTTGCTTAAAATTTCAGCAAAGGCAGACGCCTTTTTTACTCACTTCAGTAATCTTAGGTTTTGCCAAGTTAACCACTCATTTTGAAACACACTTAAGATTTTCGTAATAGCTGCTATTCTTGTTATCTTTGCCTTCTCTTCTGAATACTTCCCATGATTCTGTGAGAGATCTGTATCTCTTCTGAATGACCTTCTGGAAAGTCTGGATTTAGGGTTATTTTACTGCTGCTCAGACCCTGAAAAACCACTGTGGAGGCCGAAGAGGTGCATCTCTCCACCCAGAGAACCATATGGAGTGAAATGATGGATACAATTATTTACAGACACATTCAGTCTGGCTTTGGTTCACACTGCTCTGCCATGTGAAACCCCGAGGGCTGGGAGATGGCTACGTCCCTTGGTTTACCCGGTTGACGATGTAGCTCTTGACGTTGGGGATGGGGCGCACGTCATTCTGATGCTTGCGGCGCTCGATGAAGCACGCCAGGCGGGAGGTGTCCAGGGGGATCTTGGAGTAGCTGCCATTGTGGGGCTGCAGCCATGGGTGCTGCAGGCAGGTGGCTGCCGTGGGCCGCCTCCGAAAGTCTTCCTGCAGGATCACGTTGATGAAATCTCTGGCAGCGTTGCTCACACCACAGAAGTACTCATGGGGGAAGCTGAAGTCCACCCTGCACACATTGATACACGTCTCCTCCTTGCTCTCATCCAAGAAGGGCGAGACCCCACTCAGCATGACGTAGGTCAAAACCCCAATGCTCCAGATGTCGGTGCCCAGGGAGACAGGGATACCCTGGATCACTTCTGGGGCAGCAAACTCAGGGTTCCCCAGCAGGTGGTGGATGTGGAAGTGACCTGAGATCTGAACAGCATCCTCCAGGTCAATGAGCTTCACTCGAGGCCCTGGAATCCGGGTCAATGAGCAGGTTTTCAGGCTGCACAGAACCAGGGAGGTGAGGAGACAAGAAGGCAGATTTTGCCAGCCCTGGTTTGGTTTTGATGTGGAAAAGTGACCTAGATCCAGTACAGTCGACATACATGACATCTCTGTTTAAATAGAGCTTTTTGCTTAAAATTTCAGCAAAGGCAGACGCCTTTTTTACTCACTTCAGTAATCTTAGGTTTTGCCAAGTTAACCACTCATTTTGAAACACACTTAAGATTTTCGTAATAGCTGCTATTCTTGTTATCTTTGCCTTCTCTTCTGAATACTTCCCATGATTCTGTGAGAGATCTGTATCTCTTCTGAATGACCTTCTGGAAAGTCTGGATTTAGGGTTATTTTACTGCTGCTCAGACCCTGAAAAACCACTGTGGAGGCCGAAGAGGTGCATCTCCCACCCAGAGAACCATATGGAGTGAAATGATGGATACAATTATTTACAGACACATTCAGTCTGGCTTTGGTTCACACTGCTCTGCCATGTGAAACCCCGAGGGCTGGGAGATGGCTACGTCCCTTGGTTTACCCGGTTGACGATGTAGCTCTTGACGTTGGGGATGGGGCGCACGTCATTCTGATGCTTGCGGCGCTCGATGAAGCACGCCAGGCGGGAGGTGTCCAGGGGGATCTTGGAGTAGCTGCCATTGTGGGGCTGCAGCCATGGGTGCTGCAGGCAGGTGGCTGCCGTGGGCCGCCTCCGAAAGTCTTCCTGCAGGATCACGTTGATGAAATCTCTGGCAGCGTTGCTCACACCACAGAAGTACTCATGGGGGAAGCTGAAGTCCACCCTGCACACATTGATACACGTCTCCTCCTTGCTCTCATCCAAGAAGGGCGAGACCCCACTCAGCATGACGTAGGTCAAAACCCCAATGCTCCAGATGTCGGTGCCCAGGGAGACAGGGATACCCTGGATCACTTCTGGGGCAGCAAACTCAGGGTTCCCCAGCAGGTGGTGGATGTGGAAGTGACCTGAGATCTGAACAGCATCCTCCAGGTCAATGAGCTTCACTCGAGGCACTGGAATCCGTAGGTCAATGAGCAGGTTTTCAGGCTGCACAGAACCAGGGAGGTGAGGAGACAAGAAGGCAGATTCAGTTGTTTTGACTACAGCCATTCAAACATGGTTCTGCTGTTCTCTGATAGAGCCTGTAGTGTCCCTACACTTCACACTGAACTAAACTCGGAGGCCGCATGGTACTTCAGGGATACTGTTTGAGAATCATGTCTTTTTAACTAATCCTTGCTTCTGCAATGAATCAAGAGAGAATAAATTACTTATTTGGGAGAGCAGGGGCTTCTTTTGGGAAAAGACAGCAACACTTTAGTGATTCCTTCTATGAAGTGAGACAAAGTGGTTAAAGCCTACCTACCTTCTCTTACTTCAGGTGTCATGTGACTCTGGTATGTTCACATGAATTCAAAACTAACACACACATTGTGTGATAACCTGTTTTGTGTTTAATATTCATAGGGATTCTAATGCAAGAAAATAGAATGAGAATTTACATCCCTCAAGGGTAATGACTGGCCAGTTGGACTTACCCATTTCCCTGCTAGGGTTGGAATTTCTTATTACCTTTATATCCAAATGTGCAACTCTGCAGTTGTGAAGGTACTGCAGGGCTTCCATGATGTCTCGAATGTAGAAAGCCACTTTCTCTTCCATCAGCTCATCGTGATTCATAAGGTAGTCCAAGAGTCGGCCATCATCCATCCTGAATAAAAGGGAGGAAAAGGTAACGTAAACATGTTTGTAAAAGAAAGAGAATAATCGCATGCATACAAATCTGTAAGATTGCTAATATTTATCCTATTCCCTATTATAAATGAAGAGCAGTGTTGCAAGATATGCATACTTTAGTTAGAGCCCAAAGTTAGTACAATGTTCAGAACTTATATTAAAAAGGATAGATAGATATGGAGGAGATAGACAGGGCTAATTAGAGAGAGAGAGATAGATGGATAGACAGGAGAGAGAGAGAGATGCATGCTTCAAGGGAAAAATCAGTATAACCTTAAGACACTGTGGGTGCAGGCTAAGTTGGTTCAGTCATGTCCAGCTCTTTGTAACCCTGTGGACTGTAGCCTGCCAGGTTCTTCTGTCCATGGAATTTTCCAGGCAAGAATACTGGAGTGGGCTGTCATGCCTTCCTCCAGGGTAAGACACATTATGTTTTGTTAACTTTTGAAAATGCTCACAAGGAAAAAGTCTGACATTCTTTTAGGAGAGGTTAGATTGTAAAATGGAGAAAGGTGGGAGAGAGAGAGAGAGATCTTGCAACTGTCTGAATAACTGGCATCTGGAGGCTTCAAGGAGCCTCTTATATTTTGCAAATTGCTTTTACTTTGTTAGTGTTTAGTTGGGGAAAAGTAGCAAGTAGGCAAAGTTTAACCTTGACATTCAAACTGCCTCTTGAATCCTATCCCTCTTGAGCAACTACCCAAGCTTAAAAACTGTGCCTGAGAGCTTGGTATGAGGAACCAGCAAAACCTAGACTTGAATCCTGGTTCTGCCACATACAGGCTGGGAGCTTGGAACAATTCATTTAAACTGTCTGTGTTTTGGTTTCTTCATCTTTAAAGGAAGAATAACAACAACAATAATTCCTATTTCATTTATGAGGACTGTTCATGGGTCAAGAGCGAAAACGAGGCATTGAAGCATAATTGGTATAATAGTAAGTGTGCAATAAACGGCAACTCTCTTCAGGTGCCCTGTTCCCTGTTCAGCAGGGAGGGACCAGGTGCCAGGCAGCTGTCCTCTAATGCGCTCTGGGCCATTAAGGCTCAACCTCAGGAAAGACCCAGGCAGGGGACCCTGTGCCAGAGTCAGAAACTACTCTTGACCACAGCGCACATCCTCCTGCCAAGTTTCCCTTCTCTTCTCAGCCTGTTCCCACCAGCTTGTTCTCTTCTTCTGCTTTCCTGGACAGGATCAGAGGCCTAAATCACAGCTGAAAGCTGTAAATGGAGGTGTTTCTCTACTGAACATAGGGTCATGTGGAGCCCTACATAGTACTGGTCTCTAGTATAAACGTTTGTCTTCCCTCCAGGCCCAGGGCCTCATCACACCAGTCAGACAACATTTCTACGAAGGCTCTGTACTTCTGAGAACACTGTCCTATTGAGCCTCTGTAAGATTTCTCTAAACGACAGGGCATGCTCTACATTCTTAGCTTGGGGAAGGAGTGGAAAGGAGGTGACCTTATTGCTCTGTTCTGGGGCCCACTAAATAGCCCCAACCGTACAGAGCTACATATTGGAATGAGTGGAAGGCTTTGAATGTAAGATTCTACCCTTAAAGGAATAATGTCTTGGGTAGCAGATTGGGGATGTTCTGGCAGTAGATAGATACATAAACTCCTCTCTTGACATGTACAGATTTCTCCTTAGAAAGCATTGGGGCTTCAAGGAGCCTCTTATATTTTGCAAATTGCTTTTACTTTGTTAGTGTTTAGTTGGGGAAAAGTAGCAAGTAGGCAAAGTTTAACCTTGACATTCAAACTGCCTCTTGAATCCTATCCCTCTTGAGCAACTACCCAAGCTTAAAAACTGTGCCTGAGAGCTTGGTATGAGGAACCAGCAAAACCTAGACTTGAATCCTGGTTCTGCCACATACAGGCTGGGAGCTTGGAACAATTCATTTAAACTGTCTGTGTTTTGGTTTCTTCATCTTTAAAGGAAGAATAACAACAACAATAATTCCTATTTCATTTATGAGGACTGTTCATGGGTCAAGAGCGAAAACGAGGCATTGAAGCATAATTGGTATAATAGTAAGTGTGCAATAAACGGCAACTCTCTTCAGGTGCCCTGTTCCCTGTTCAGCAGGGAGGGACCAGGTGCCAGGCAGCTGTCCTCTAATGCGCTCTGGGCCATTAAGGCTCAACCTCAGGAAAGACCCAGGCAGGGGACCCTGTGCCAGAGTCAGAAACTACTCTTGACCACAGCGCACATCCTCCTGCCAAGTTTCCCTTCTCTTCTCAGCCTGTTCCCACCAGCTTGTTCTCTTCTTCTGCTTTCCTGGACAGGATCAGAGGCCTAAATCACAGCTGAAAGCTGTAAATGGAGGTGTTTCTCTACTGAACATAGGGTCATGTGGAGCCCTACATAGTACTGGTCTCTAGTATAAACGTTTGTCTTCCCTCCAGGCCCAGGGCCTCATCACACCAGTCAGACAACATTTCTACGAAGGCTCTGTACTTCTGAGAACACTGTCCTATTGAGCCTCTGTAAGATTTCTCTAAACGACAGGGCATGCTCTACATTCTTAGCTTGGGGAAGGAGTGGAAAGGAGGTGACCTTATTGCTCTGTTCTGGGGCCCACTAAATAGCCCCAACCGTACAGAGCTACATATTGGAATGAGTGGAAGGCTTTGAATGTAAGATTCTACCCTTAAAGGAATAATGTCTTGGGTAGCAGATTGGGGATGTTCTGGCAGTAGATAGATACATAAACTCCTCTCTTGCAGTTCAGCTCCACCCCTGTCCATGAGCCCATTGCCAAATAAGCTTTTTCTAAACTCCTGCTCAGCCCAAGAGCCCATAAGAGAAAGAAGATGAAAACTAGAGTAAGGCAGAGGTGGTCTCAAGTCCCAGCTTCTCCATTTCCTGGTTTTAAGGAGCTACTTTTAATGAACTTCCTTATCCTTGGGTTTCCCTGGTGGTCCAGTGGGTAAGGACACCGCCTTGCAGTGCAAGGGGCGCTGGTTCCATCCCTGACCTGGGAAGATCCCACGTGCCGCGGAGAGGCTGAACTGATGTGTCCAATTACCGAGCCGGAGCTCTGGAGTGCATGTGCCCAGAGCCATGCTCTGCAATGACAGACGCCACCGCGGTGGGAGGCCCACAGGAGCCAAAGAACAAAGATGGATAAAAATAGACAAATGAAAGACCAGTGGAAGTGCCGCCCACCTGCCTCTCTCCCCACCCCCGCCAAAATAAATAAATGTTAATGAACTTCCTTATCCTTGATTTTCTGATATATAAAATGGGAATAACATTTTTATACCATGGAGAGGAGAGAACATGTTACATATAATACTCTGTACACTAGAAGGCATTGTGTAAAATATACTGCTATTTCCATTACTTGTGAGCAAGAAGTAACCCAAACAGCGATGACTGCCTTCAAGAGATGACATTTGTACTCACAGTTCCAAAATCAGGATGTAGGAAGTGGGGGACTCATAGGTGTCGTGGAGAGTGATGTATTGAGGGTGCTGCAGGTGCTGAAGCAGGGCAGCCTCGTGGGCAGCCTGCTCTTTTTTCTTCATCTTTTTGCTAACAAATTTCACAGCGACATCTTTGCGAGTGGCTTTGTGAATGCACTTCTTTACTATGGAGAACCGCCCCCTGTCAAACAAAAGGGAGAAAGTGTTTTGCCAAGATTCCTCAGTTAACTAGGTATCGTTTTATTCCAGGATGTGAGACGTTCTATCCAAAGTGGTTAGACAGTAACATTTTATTATTATAGGAATCTACTTTTTTGCAATTTTAACTATAATGTTATCTTTCCTTCCTTAGGATTTTACAGTTCTCCAAGATGTAAAAAACTAAAGAACATTTAGTCAATGTATTTTCCTGTCATTGAACATCAACCACATGTTCAGTTTTCTGAAGAGAGTATATGCCTATAAAATATAACAGTAACAATGTCAAAGAAGGAGGAATTCTACTCTATGATAATTTCAAAACATTTTCTAAAGAGGCATCTTTTTCATCTTATTTTATATTTCTGATCCTTTTGTTACAGAAAATTTGCTATATACCGAAGAGTAGAGAGAAGAATATAACAGACCTGTGTACCAGAAGCCAGTTTCAACAGTTACCAACATTTTGCCAAGCTTTCATCTACTCTTTACCTACCTCCTCTCTCGCTCCGTTTTTCCTTCTGGAGTGTTTTAAGGGCATGTTATTTCTCTCACATAAATATTCAGTTTGCGTCTCCAGTTTGACAAGATCATTTAAAAATACATCACCAGCACCCCATTTTCGTATCCAATGGAATTAGCTATACCTAAATTAGACAGACTGATTCCCAAACTCACCTATAGGCCTGTGGAAGGTAGTAAGAGAATAAAACAGAAGAAGCTGGGCGGCAGTGAAAGCAGAGAGAGGGAGGGTTAAAGAAGCGGGCAAGTGGCGGGGGGGAGGGGGGGGGATAGGGACCAGGGATATGCATATGACTGATCTGGGAACATACATGTCTATGAACAACAAAACTCTGTAAAGCCTTTAAAATAAAGAATTAAAAAAAAAAAAAAAAAAAAAAAAGAGGCAACAAGGCAGCATCATTCAGAGGCTGTCTGTGAGGTGCCCTAACCCAAGAGCAGGGGACTGAGCAGTCTGAAGGGCAGTCCACCCATCCATGGAGCAGAAACCATGGCCACCCTTAAGACTGTTCAGTTGACTCCCTCAACTGGCTCTATGTTCATCAAAGTTCTGATAATAAATTTTTTTCACTGTAAATTTTTCCCAAAGAAGTGAATGCCTTAATCAACAAAGCAAGTATTAGACAAATATTAATTGAATGGCTATTACACACCAGACATCAATCTTGGTATAGTAAACAAGTATTTAGTCAAACTGGCCAATCTGTTTTACATTATCAACTAATAAATGGCCATTCTGGGGTTTCTTTTTTTTTTTTGGCCACTTCTATTGATCTTTATTTATCTTTGTTCTTTGGCCTGTGTGGGCCTCCCATTGCAGTGGCCTCTCTCGTTGCAGAGCACCGATTCTGGGCGTATGCACTTCAGAGCTCTGGCTCGGTAATTGGACACATCAGTCCAGGGGGGCACCGACTTCTGGGCAAAGAGGCATCTTTTTCATCTTATTTTATATTTCTGATCCTTTTGTTACAGAAAATTTGCTATATACCGAAGAGTAGAGAAGAATATAACAGACCTGTGTACCAGAAGCCAGTTTCAACAGTTACCAACATTTTGCCAAGCTTTCATCTACTCTTTACCTACCTCCTCTCTCGCTCCGTTTTTCCTTCTGGAGTGTTTTAAGGGCATGTTATTTCTCTCACATAAATATTCAGTTTGCGTCTCCAGTTTGACAAGATCATTTAAAAATACATCACCAGCACCCCATTTTCGTATCCAATGGAATTAGCTATACCTAAATTAGACAGACTGATTCCCAAACTCACCTATAGGCCTGTGGAAGGTAGTAAGAGAATAAAACAGAAGAAGCTGGGCGGCAGTGAAAGCAGAGAGAGGGAGGGTTAAAGAAGCGGGCAAGTGGCGGGGGGGAGGGGGGGGGATAGGGACCAGGGATATGCATATGACTGATCTGGGAACATACATGTCTATGAACAACAAAACTCTGTAAAGCCTTTAAAATAAAGAATTAAAAAAAAAAAAAAAAAAAGAGGCAACAAGGCAGCATCATTCAGAGGCTGTCTGTGAGGTGCCCTAACCCAAGAGCAGGGGACTGAGCAGTCTGAAGGGCAGTCCACCCATCCATGGAGCAGAAACCATGGCCACCCTTAAGACTGTTCAGTTGACTCCCTCAACTGGCTCTATGTTCATCAAAGTTCTGATAATAAATTTTTTTCACTGTAAATTTTTCCCAAAGAAGTGAATGCCTTAATCAACAAAGCAAGTATTAGACAAATATTAATTGAATGGCTATTACACACCAGACATCAATCTTGGTATAGTAAACAAGTATTTAGTCAAACTGGCCAATCTGTTTTACATTATCAACTAATAAATGGCCATTCTGGGGTTTCTTTTTTTTTTTTGGCCACTTCTATTGATCTTTATTTATCTTTGTTCTTTGGCCTGTGTGGGCCTCCCATTGCAGTGGCCTCTCTCGTTGCAGAGCACCGATTCTGGGCGTATGCACTTCAGAGCTCTGGCTCGGTAATTGGACACATCAGTCCAGCCGCTCCGCGGCACGTGGGATCTTTTCAGGCCAGGGATCGAACCGGCGCCCCTTGCACTGCAAGGCGGTGTCCTTACCCATTGAACCACCAGGGAAGCCTCAAGCTGGGTTTTAACAGCACTCTTTCTTATTGTTTATTATAGGTCCTTCCTTCCAGAGGACTCTGGATGCAAGAAAACAGCTAGTTGCTGAAAAGAGATCTCCTGAATTAGTTATACAAGGTACTGCTACCTCAATTTTTAAAATGTATTTGTGTTTATCAATGTTATGCATTCCTGGTTTTAAAAAAATCAATTAGCATTAGCAAAGTTTGTTATAAAAGACAACAATGTCTGATCCTCCATTCATCCCCATTTTTCTTTCCCTAAAGGAAGACAATTTAATCAGTTTAATATATTTTGCTGATTTTTAAAGTATTTTCTTCTAGGGCACAAAATACAGCATATTTTATATGTCTACTTATTGATTTTTTCAGTTTTAGTTATTATCTATTGACAGCTTACTATGGAAGATGAGACTTTAGTGTCTTTCCTTCTTTTTGTCTCTACTACATAACCACTTTTCCCATTCTCTGTATTTCTAAGACAATTATACTATAATCAATATTCAGTTTTTCCATTATTGCAACTAGAAGCTGGTCACAGGTGAACCTCCAGTAAACTAGACAGGTCTTCTTTTATATGATTAAATTCATTCTTCAATCATTTCTGACAAAGAGTGCAAGGGAAACAAGTATTTTGAGATATGCATATTTAAAATGTGCTTTTCTACATTTAATTTTTAGGTTAGCTGGGTATAATTCTAGGTTGAAAAAAATTTGAAGGAATTATTCTCTCTTGCTTCTGACTGCTAATGTGATTGATGGTGCTAACTGTTAATGCCAGAGCATTATTATTGCCTTAGACAAATATTAATTGAATGGCTATTACACACCAGACATCAATCTTGGTATAGTAAACAAGTATTTAGTCAAACTGGCCAATCTGTTTTACATTATCAACTAATAAATGGCCATTCTGGGGTTTCTTTTTTTTTTTTGGCCACTTCTATTGATCTTTATTTATCTTTGTTCTTTGGCCTGTGTGGGCCTCCCATTGCAGTGGCCTCTCTCGTTGCAGAGCACCGATTCTGGGCGTATGCACTTCAGAGCTCTGGCTCGGTAATTGGACACATCAGTCCAGCCGCTCCGCGGCACGTGGGATCTTTTCAGGCCAGGGATCGAACCGGCGCCCCTTGCACTGCAAGGCGGTGTCCTTACCCATTGAACCACCAGGGAAGCCTCAAGCTGGGTTTTAACAGCACTCTTTCTTATTGTTTATTATAGGTCCTTCCTTCCAGA